>JAOXOE010000698.1:17411716-17443448 GCA_028565055.1 Phoeniculus purpureus
GCTCTCCCTGAAGAGCTGCTGAGGCCAAGTATAAGACATCAGTGAGCTTGGCAAAGCATGATCTGACAGGAGGAATTTAGGTAAGGACAAGGGCAAGGTTTAGTAAGATAAATTGGCTGCGTGAATGAAAGAGACCTTAGCCAGTAGCTTCACAGAAAAACTTCTGGGATCGCAGTGCAGCTCAGCTAAGGTGTGTTTAAAAAATAATAAAATCCACAGCAATGCCACTGGTTAGAAGCCAAAACTGTAGGACTTGGATGGAAGGGTTTGAGTTGTTCAGTTCTGAAGTATGATGCAACAGTTGTGCTACGTTACGGTTGCTGTATTGCCAAGAAATAACCTGTTGACTAATTGTTAGGGTTCAGCCAAGGTTCATACATTTAGGTACAGTCAGGGGAATGTAGTGGAGCAGTTCAGGTTTTGACTGATCATGTTACCTGTTCAGCAAGGAGCATCTTGGCTTCTGTGGTAGCAGATCTCAAGGTATCTGTTTGTACGGGTCTGCTTTGCTACGTGCCATGTCACGGGTTAGGAAGCCAGGATCCTCTCTGCTAAGGGGCAGGGATGGTATTTGTCAGATTCTAATGTTCAGTTTTCAAGATGAAGAGTGAATGTAGCAGAACCAAAGAGAAACCAAGGTCTCATCTACTTGATGCTTCACAGCTGTATGTCAAAGTGTTGGCTGAATGAGGAGCTCCTGAATGCAGTTGCTGACTTAGCACTGCATTGAAGAACCAAGTATAGGCAGAACATACTTCCAGTTGCCTGGAAACTACTATGAAGATACCATGTATAGGTGGCAGTCACTTGGGTGCACCACTCGGGAAAGAAGGATGACATGCCTTGATGGGCTCTGCTGTGCCATGGGATCAGAGCCGAGCTCTAATGGCTGATCCAGGCCACGGGCCCATAGTCCTTCCATGATGATAACATCCTTGCTTTGGATTAGTAGAACCACTGTGGTTTCTCTCTCTCTCATTTTCTTTCATAGTGATGAGCCAGTAAAAACAACCCTTTCTAAGGGATTTGATTTTATAATGTTTTGTTTTGGGAAGTCTTTTTGGGATCTGACTAAAGCAAAGTCTTTAGGGTGGCATGCAGGCTGTGTGAACATGTCCATTCCTCTCCATTTGGGTGTGTGCTTTGAGGGCAGTGATGGCTGTGGTAAAAGCACAATTGATTACGAGGACTCAATTGCTTTAGAAGTTGCCGTGATCTCTTTATTACCATAGCAGAACATGCTTTAGACTCCACTGTGGCCAGTGTTTAGATTGAGGCAGACCACAGGAGGAAGAGAGCATGACCCTGTGCTCAGTTCCCCACGCTCCTGTCTAAAAACAGATAGACCAAAAAAAAAAGAAGGGTATTTTTCATGTATTCTAGACCTCAGAGCTGAGCAAGCTGCATTTAGCTGTAGGCTGCAGTGTTTGGGTCCCGTGCTCAGTTTAGTGGAGTAGAGGATTCATGCTCCCCTACTTGTCCATGCAGTCTGGAGGCTGCTAGCTGGCCAGTCTCTGACCTCAGAATTTTCTTGGCAGTGTCTTCAAAAGAAGGGAGATCTTGAGGCAGAAGCAGGACTCTTCCCATGGAAGAGTCAAGGTTGGGGGGTCCCTCTGAAGATCATTATTTCAATCCTCTGCTCAAAACAGGGCGAACCACAGCAGGTTTCTCAGGATGTTGCCTGCTTAGATTTTGAGCCTCTCCAGCGATGGAGACTCGGCAATCTTTCTGATCAACCTGTTTCAGTGCTTGACCACTCTCTGCACGCAATTTTTAATTTCTTTTGGGAATTAATGGAAAGTGGCCTCTGATTTTTGGCTTGTATAGCCCTGCATGCTGTCCAGACTGCATTCCTTGGCCTCCTTCTCTGGAGGGCACGTTGAGAGTGAGCGTGGGCACGTTGAGAGTGAGCGTGGGCATGTTGAGAGTGAGTGTCAAACTTCCATGGCTGATGTTAATGCCTGAAATCTGGCTCCTTCTGACCCAGTTTCTGACTCGCTCTTAGACTTCAGTCATCTTGTGTTCCTTAGTCTCAAAGTGTTTCTAGCCTCAACTAAGCCAGTTTCATAGTTGGTTCCTTTACAGCAGAGCAGTTGTTCCCACATTGAAGGGTGGGCTACTTGTTTTATGAGCCTATGACAAACCTGGATGTGGTTGGTGTGTTTGCAGACCCTACCCAAGCCTTTTGTGTTGCCCATCAGTGAGTTTTCTCGGTCACTTGTGTCTTTTGTCTCTATGTGCTTCAAGGAATTCTGTTAGTGTTGTGGAAAGGGAGTAGTGAGCAGAGCCTGGCTACAGAGAGCTGCACTTGTGAAATATCTCCGTTTTAATCCCCATGTTTGTTCCAGCTGGAGTATTTTCACAGCTGCCTAAGGCAGGGAGAAAGGGACACTAACAAATCTTGTGAGAGACTTCTTCAGGTCTCATTTCCAAACATCCTTGAAAACTAAATGACATTCACTTACATACAAAAATGCCCCAAATAGTGTGGTTTTTTGTTGGTGTTTTTTTTTATCCTCTGTCAACTGAGGGAGGGAAAAAAAATAGTCTCTAGTTGGAATTTAATTCAACAAAGGGCTGAATACTCCCAGCACTGAAGCTGTTCCACATTTGCATCCGTTGAGGATGTGACCCCCAGCCCTCAGCCCTAACTGAACTTTCTCAGTAGTTTTATACAGCTATAGGACACACACACTAAAAAAAATGTCTATTTCAATGGGGAGAACTTACAAGCCTGTATTGTTTCCATAATTTCACTGCAACAATAATTCTAACCCTAATGATAAAAGCTATAGCATTACTAAGATACAGGGCTTTGCCCTCCCCCCCTTTTCTGGTCCTGGGTGGTCCAGAATGTTCTCAGCTGGGTTTCCACCACATTTCTGATTGACCTGATTACTTTTCCCAATGACAGAATGCAAAATTGAAACCACATCAGAACTTACTGGAGTTGGTTCTGGTTTTGATGTTCCTGGAGCTTCTCTGGTGGCTCAGCAGGATATGTCTTCATGAGGGTTCCACCATGCCTCTTTTTTTAACTTCTTATGGTGGCTTTATGCTGGAGACTTTACTAACAGTCTTTGGACTTTTACATCCACTGCCTGAACTGGTAAGAAAGTCCTTGAGGAAGGGCAGCAAAGGAAGGAGAGACTTTAGTTGAGATTTTCTAATTCTGGACATGAGCTTGTAGGGCTTGAGGGGTCTGTGCAGAGGAAGGGGCTTATTCTGCGGGAGAAAACATTTCTCATGACAGTTTGTTGCACTGAATACCTAATCTCCTTTCTTCTCTCAATCCTCTGGAAGGTTGGATCACTTTGAATGGCGTCAAGAACTCAAATTTTTATCACCTTTGCTGTAAAGGTGACTGGGACAAGCTGAGTTGAATTTAGATACTGGAATGGATCAGATAGATACTGGAATGAATCAGATAGATACTGGAATGGATCAGATAGATACTGGAATGGATCAGATAGATACTGGAATGGATCGCTCAGGGAGGTGGTGATGTCACCGTCCCTGGATGTGTTTAAGGAACGAGTGGATGTGACGCTTAGGGATATGGTCTAGCAGTTAGATAATGGGATAAAGGTTGAAATCGATGACCCTGGAGGTCCTTTCCAGCCATGATGATTCTGTGAATTTATTACAGGGAAGAGTGATTATGATGGTATTGGGGAGACTCCTCTGAAAGCTGCAGTGCCTCACTGGAAGTCCTTCATATGCAAGGAATGAGGGAGGTTTCTCTAACAGCTTCTTTTCCTTCCAATTCCAGCCCCTATAGCCTCTTCTGGCAGAGCAAAAAGTAATGGATTCTTCCTTCATACCATGACTGGATTCACTCCTTTCTCTTTTTCCCAACATAAAGTCATTAGGGCAGTATGTGAATGTGGGGTTGGACTTAGTCCAACTCACATTGAGGATTTCCTTATGCCCCTGCACCCACATCTTTGAACAGTTAATATCCACATTTGCATGACTCAGGTAGGGTTGCATCTATGGGAATATGTGCTATATTAGGTGGTGTTAATGGTAGTGGCACCTTCTCCTATTACCTCTGCTCACTAAAAGAGTTTAGAGATGGGAGAGAAAAGCTGCCTGCGCTGTGTTTCCATGCAGTCATCGACAACAGGGATCCAGAGAGGGCATCTAGCTTGTGCTCAGCTCAGTAGCTCCTCCTAGCAGGAAATCTTCACCCTCAGAGGTGTATTGTTTTCAGAGCCTTTTTAAGAAGGTGGGAAAAGCATTTTGCAAAACAATAGGAAGTGGAGACTGTCGTGAAAACACACTCCAGCTGAGTTCTGGCACCAGCAACAGAAAGCTTCAAGAATCTTGTCCAAGACTTTATGGCTTTCTAAATGAACATCGCGATGCTCTAAGTTAAATAACGCTGTCCAACTCCTTTCATCCTGTTTGTAATTCCACTAGGGACATCATTACAGTAACCAGCTACTCTGGGATTCTCTAATGAAAACTTCGTTTCTGAATAGAATAATTAAAGCTTCATATTCAATTGTCAAACAGCTCGGTCTTTGCTCAGTGCATGGATGTGATTAGCCCCAGCAAATCATGCTGCAGCTTAAACACACAATTGCATCCAGTATAAAAATGATTAAATGGGCGACGTGCTGTTTGGGAAGTTTACAAGCAGATCAAGGAGCAATGCTTAAGTGAAAATTTTATAGAGACGTTACGGGCGCTGCAGGTTGTGTGAAAGCTTTGTTGACAGCTGACGAGTGCGTGTGTTCGTGTCCCATAAAGAGCGTGTGCATCGTGAAGACAGGTTCAGCAGCTATGCGTGGAAAGGGAGAGCCTGAGGTCGTTGGGGTTTTCTCTATGCAAGTGCTTTTGACAGCAAATCATTACTTTTCCTCCTCTCAAAACAAAGTTCAATGGATAGTTTCTTCATTGGGCAGTATTTCCCCAATTCCATTAAAGAAGTAGCTTTTTCATGTTTGTTCTCCTTTTAGTTTCTGTTCAGAATGGGGGAACAAAAGTGAGAGATCTTGTATGGCTGGGAAAACCATCAGGAAGCTGGGAAAACAAAATTCTTCTATTGGTAATCAAGGTATTAAGAAAAATAGCCAATTGACTGAAAAGTGACCCTCACCTTTAGCCTTTGTTATGTTTTTTGCATTTGCACAAAACAAGATGCCTGATGGTCTTACAATTAATTTTATTACATAATCCATAACATTCTCCAGCTCTTCTTGAAATGTGTCTTGTACCTGTAGTCCTTGTGGCTTACTGACTTCTGATATCAGCAGTGAAGTGGGGCTTTTAATGGAGTCTTGCAGACTTCTGTGGTTGTCTGTAGCTGGTTCAGGTCATTCCTTTAGTCAAAAACATAGTGCCTGTAATTCAATAGATCGACCCATTGTGGTGTAGGAATATGATAGTGAAGCAGTTGTTGACGTCTTTTGTCACCCTTCATTTCTGGTTCTCACTGCAGGGTCACAATTATCTTCCGTTCCTTGCAGCAGGACAGTCCTTCAGTTCTGGTCATGGAGATTGTTTGGTTTGGGGTTGGGTTTCCTTCTGAGGGAAAGCTCCCCTAGTATGGATGGAAAAATAAATTCTCAAAGAGAGATGAATTGTGTCTTGCTGTATGTGGCCCACAGATGGCCCTAGGGGAAGGCTTTAGATTTGCACCTGAGTTGTCTTTGCATGGACAGTTGCAGGCTTTCTCTGAAGTGACTTCTAAACCATCTTTTCCCCTGTTTGCAGCCTTTGGGATGAAGACAGATAAATAAACACAAGCAAGCACATTTCTATCCTGTACTCTACATTGCCAAAAATAGTAGTCAGATGGAAAAGATTTTTCCAGAAGTCTTCTGCTGCATAATCTGTTTCAAATAAAGATAATAAAATAAACAACTGTTTATAAAGAGAATGCGAACGAACAGGGCTCCCTTGCTGCCTGTCGCAAGGGTGCTCCGTGCAGGCGTTGTCTGCGAGAATTCCTGATCTGGCACACAAAGTTCTGGGTTTTATCTCCAACCCCCCCACTCTGATACACTAGGGGTAGACTTCAGAACACCTGCATTAGGTATAGTACCCTGGGAAATTCGCAGGCTCTGGTGTGAACTGAGAAGGTTCAGGATTCAGATCCCTGGGTCCTCATCTCCATCAGCAGCAGACAAGGTGCTTAGATGGTCCTTGACTCTATCTGCTTGGCTTAGTGGTGGGCAGTGTGTTGTGTGAGCCAGAAGAGTTATCAGTTGGCACTGCTAGAAGGCACTGCAGAGCAAGATGTGATCTGTGTAGATACTGAGCCAGCCAGAGAGGTGTCACTTTGATGGAGCTGCTGCTCAGTTTCCCCTCTTCCTGTGAGCGTTCACAAGCTCACAGAGATACAAGTATGGCCACTTTCCAGAGCTGTTTATTTCCTCTCAGCATTGTTGTAGAAGTTTTGGAGAATCAGCTCTAGGTGACAGAGATCTCCAGCTCATCTTGCACTGACAGTGGTGGGCAGAAATCCTTCCCGAGGAGCCTTTCATGCCACAATATGTTTAAGAAAGTCTGTCCCTGGTCCTGGCCAGATAGTTTGAAATGCCGAAGAGCAACACATGAACATGAGCCAGGGAATGTGGGGAAGGAAAAAGTGACCCAAACTTTGGGCTTGATTTTTTTCTTTCTTTGGTTATTTCTTCTTTTCTGGGAAGATTTGATTCGAATTTTGGTCTTTGCTTTGGACTGATTCTCCTATTAAAAAGAAAAAAGCTAAACCCCAAACCTAAATACACAGAGAAATAGATTTCCCGTCACAGGAAAAGAGGAGCGGACCTACGTGGCAAGCGTAGGGGAGAAGACTGCCAGAGGTGGAAATTTTCTGGGATCTGCGAGTTGGGTTCAGCTGGTTACAAGCAAGAGGGGTTACGAGGAGATGTGAATATTGGATCCCTCTCTAATTTGATTCTTATGGCAGTGATTATATTTATATACAGCCTGCAGACTCCAACCAAGTGTGGTGTCTCCAGGGATGGCACAGCCACACGCAAAATTGTTCCTACTCTAAATTGTCTGTGTCTAAGCCAACAACAACTGAGAAGGGAAATGGAAGAAGAGAAAAAGGGGGTGGTCACCAGGAAAGTTTGGATGTGAGGTTTTGATCCAAGCTCCTCTCCCACTGGAGAATTTGCTTCAATTTCCACCAATTCTCATCCTTTTTTTTCACCTTTCCCTTGGCTTTGCTGTGATCCTGTCACCTCCAGCCTAAGGTCTCACTGAGGTTTGGAGTGATCAGCTCATGTCTGCACCCTGGTGCAGGAGCAGAGGGATGGACAGCTGTCTTTGCCCCTGGAAACCTACAACCTGGGCCCCTTGCCTGGATGAGGGCCTGAAAACATGAATCTCCTTATAAATTTGGGTAATCCATTCACAATACAGTTCCCTGGCAATGTATCTTTGCGTGGGCTGTTTTACCCCCTGTTTATTGCAACCTTTCCGTGTAGTTCTCAACATGTGTTGTGGATGGCAGAAGGTTGGATGAAGCACAAAAAAAGAGCTGATAGCTAATGAAAAAATTATTGCCTGAACTCGCTGCTCTGGCCAGACCTGTGTGTGCAGCTTGTGCATCTTACCGGAGGCCTCCAATTGTTAATTTTCATAGAATCATTAGGGATTGGAAGGGACCACGAAAGATCATCCAGTCCAATCCCCCTGCCACAGCAGGATCACCTAGACCAACTCGCACAGGAACATATCCAGGTGGGTTTTAAACATCTCCAGAAATCACAACCCCTGGGCAGCCCCTTCCAGTGCTCTGTCACCCTCACTGTGAAGAAGTTCCTTCCCATATTTATATAGAACCTCCTATGTTCCAGCTGACACCCATTGCCCCTTGTCCTATCAGAAGATAACATTGAGCAGAGCCTGGCTCCATCCTCCTGACACCCACCCCTCACATATTTATAGACATTAATGAGGTCACCCCTCAGTCTCTTCCAAGCTAAAAAGACTCTTCTCCCTCAGCCTTTCCTCATAAGGGAGGTGCTCCACTTCCTTCATCATCTTCGTTGCTCCACGCTGGACACCCTTCAACAGCTCCATGTCCTTCTGGAACTGAGGGGCCCAGAACTGGACACAACACTCCAGATGTGGTCTCACTAGTGCAGAGCAGAGGGGGAGAAGAACCTCTCTCAATCTCTAACCACCCTCGATCTGATCCACCCCACGATGCTGTTGGCCCTCTTGGCCATAAGGGCATATTGCTGGTTCATGGTCATCCTGCTGTTTGGAAAGAAGATATGTGGTGTTCTCTCTTCTCCCTCCCAGGCTTCTCACCAGCACCCACCGTGTGCTCTTAAACACTTTATTTATCTACAGAGCGGCTCTGCAAACTAGTTCTAGTCTCACCCATCCACTTTAAACACAGCCAGGGCTTCCTTTTAGGAATGAGAAGGTGAAACAGACTCGGCTTTTCCCTTCTCATCCATCCATCTCTGGGCTCTGTTTAATTTTGACTGTGTTATTTAAATGTTCATAAACGGGGGGCCTAAGCTGGGCTTAAGATTGTGCTGGGAAAGCATTAAAAACCCATATCTTGAGCAAGGCTGGGAAGAAGAGTAGGTTGATGCCAGGGCAGCGTGTGTTTGATAAACACATGGATTTGAAGGCAGAAAGGAGCAAGGAGGCGCTTTGCCTGCACATAGCTGTATTATTTATGAATGTCTTTGCCGTGCAGTGAGAACCAGGTTCTGTTTAGCTCTCTCTTTGGGTGGTCTGCAAGAGATTCCGAGTAGCCTTCAGTAGCCTTCAGGCATAATTGCCAGGCATGCTCTTGTATCTGAGATAGCTTAATAAAGCATTACATATCTTACTGCTTCTATATTTTATTACCTAACCCAGTGCATGCGGTCAGCGGGTAATTAAATTCAGCTGTGTTTTTACTCTCTGTTTTAAGGTCGAAGTATGAATTTCTCCGCGACTTCTTTGAAATGGACTAATATGATGCATGCATGATAAAGGCAAGGCTAATCAGAGCCAGACTGTTAGTGCAATATAAGGTTGCCCCAGGTGTAATTTATTTTCATATTATTGGTGGTTTTACTGTCGAACATATTAGAAGACAAAGAAGAAATAATAATTCTTTTCCGTGTATGGCCAGGAAAACTACAGGCTGGGTTGAGAAAACTGGGCTTTTCTCTTCATTTCTGTTTTGTGCCGTGTTTTGGCTTGACTGCTTGGGCTCCATACCGAAGTAGATTTCGATTAATCTGTTCCTTCATTAACTCTCTCTCTAAGTGCACAAGGATATTGCTAGATTGCTTGGCAATGCTATGAAAAGGATTGTGGTGCACCCTTTATTAAAAGCAATGTCTGCAGTGAAAGGCACGCTGGAAAAGGCTTAGACCTTTTTCTTGGATTTGACCAGCTGGGGCTGGAATGGCTGCGTAGGCTGCAGGAGGTAGAGAATTTTCAGAGGGGTTGAGAACAGGTTGGGGGCTGTAGATGGTTGTGGGGTAGGAAGGAAAAGGTGACAGTTGACTCCTGTCGTCTTTCTGTAGTCAAAATAGTGAATTTGGGCAAGATCATTTGTGTTTGAGACACTGTGGTTGTCATGTCAGAAGTGAGGATTGACCAGGAGAAATGGAGTGGTAACAAAATCATGAATGCAGGACCCAACCTCACTGCTGTCAGCTGTGGGACTTACTGCAGGAGGGAAAGGGAACGTTTGTACAGCTCTTTGGGAATGTCCAGAGTTCTGTGTTCTTTCCCCTCAGCCAAACCTATTTTGCAAATGATATCCTCTTTCTCCTCAAAACTGCGCTTGCTTATCTTTGTGGGCTACCACATGTGGCAGTTGGCAGGGTAAGACAATTGCTTCATGCGCAGTGAAACTACTGAGGAACAGCATCCTGAGGCTGGAGCTCAGGGTCAGTCTGGGGCTGCACCTGGGAGACATCTCTGCTATCTTCTGGTGGCTGAGTCTTAACCTCGCAGAGGGCCCTCTCTTTCCTCCAAGAAGACTTGTAGAGAACAGGAACTTGGTATGATCCATCTCTGAAGTAAGCTGACTACAAGAAAAACATCTTTGGATCTAGTCAGCACCACTTTTTTTGGTGGGGAGAGATGGGCATCTTTGGGATTGAACTCACCTCACTCAGTTCAGCATTTCTTTGAAACATGCACTATATACCTTAGCTGATTAAAAGTAGTTGAGGAAACACCACGTTAGTTCTGATGAACCTTTATGGTCCCTTTTTTTCGGTAAAGGTTTTTTGAGATCAGCCACTGCATCAAAATCCATTGGGGATGGCTCCATACTAGTACGTATGACCACACAGCCCTCATAAAAGAAGTCATAGGATCATAGGATGTTAGGGGTTGGAAGGGACCCAAAGAGATCATCGAGTCTCTAAAACCTTTGACTTTTGGAGAAGACAATTCAAGTCATCCATGACCAAACACAGTGAAGCTGTGGCAAATTTGCCAGATGGAGAGCTGCAACTGACTGCGGCATCACCCTTGGTCACGACTGTTTCATGTGCTCATGCAACAGACAAAATCCTCTTTTGCAGAAGTCATCTCTTTCTCCGTTGTCCTTTCAGACAGCTGGCTTTCCACCTTGGTTGGGCAGAACTTTAGGCAAAGGGTGGGCATATGCAGCTACTTGGTGAATCTTCCTTTGCAGCCGCTGCACTCACTCGGGCAAAGCAACACGGACTGTGGTCCAGCATCGCAGCAGCTTCAGACAGCCTGATTTAGCACATGTGAAATCAAGTGCTTGGTTGACCCGTTTCTGCTCCCCTAGCTGTGAAACAGTGTAAGAAAAGTCTCTCCTCTCAGGCTGACTTTTGCCTCTGAATTAATATTTGCAGAATACTTTGAGTTCCCTAGCTGATGGTGCTGCGAACGACACAGCATGGCTCTGCTGTCACTGCTTGGAAAGAGTCATGCTGGGCTTGCAATTTCGTCCTATAGAAGTAAGATAATTTTATTGTTCTAGGAACGATAGGGTGGTCTGGCTGCTAAATTACAGCACTCCCTGGGCTGGGGCAGTGCTTTCCCTGCCTGTTTGGGGTCAGGATTTGGCCCTTTCTGGTTTCATGTTTTCGTATTGAACTCATGAACTTGTATCAAATGTCAAAGCAACAAGGACTTGATGGTGATGCTCTGCCAGTGAGAAAGGACTTTCCGAAAATCAGAGCCTCTCCTTCCACTGTGCTTCATCCCTTTCTCCTTGCTCTCCTGCTGCCCCAGTAGGAAACCACCCACTGAAGCTGGTGAACCCAAGCACCAGGAAAACTTGATGGTGTGCAGATGCTGTTCTGTCTCTCAGCAATATTTACTTTTTGGATGGGTCTTAAAGTGTGAGGCCAGAAGCATTTCTTGATGTGATGAAATGGTCACCACCTACTCCAGCTGGAGGTGGGAAGCCCTTCCCTAGACCTAAATTTTCTCACCCTCATTGGCCCCCCTTGGGGAGTAGGTGGAGCTGGACCAGCACCCTTGTTCCCTGACTCACTGTGACCTGGGTGTGGAGGAGGAAAACAAGGTTGTTCATCCCCTCCACCTCTCTCTCCAAACACAGTCTGGGACTATTCAGAAGTACAATTGGGATTAATTTGGCTCAGTCTCCTCTTTTTAGCCTGCATCTTGCAGCCAGCGCCAGAGGTTATGGAGGTGCCTGCTCGCTGATGGGGTGAGCAGAGCAGGATGCCCTCTTCCCTAAGGGGACTGAAGGGTCTAGTTTTGGTGGGACAAGGAGCCCAAGGACAGTCTGAGTCCCCATGCTTCCCAGGCCTGGCTCTGGGGATGTGCAAAGGCCCACCCCAGGGCCCCCGTGGGCTCCTGGGGGATTTGAGGTTTTCTCCAAGCCCATCTCTGATGTTGAGATCTGACTTGAACACGTGCGGCAAGCTAATTGTGTGCATCTGTGCCTTTTAAAAACGCGGTTGCCTGCTGATTGGGTTTAATTCTTTATCTTATTCCTGCTAATCCGTTTTCCAATCTGGTTCCCATTTGGAGACAAATTTCCCCAAACCCCAGCCACTGGTGGGATGGATGTGTGGCAGCAGGGGTAAGTGGAGGGGGAGAGAGAAGCGGTGCTTTCTATCGGGCAGTTACTGGCCGAGGAGAGGACATGCTACTCCCTTAGATGCCGGATAACCAAACCCCACCCTGGCTTGTGCCACAAATGTACAACAGCTTCAGAACTGTCTCCGCTTGGGATCCCACCTCCCACAGGCTGCTATTGCCATGAAAACGTGACAGCAGCATGCTGCCAAGCATTCGAGGAATAATGGCCCGAGGGTTTTATTGCATGCAAAGATTCTCTTCAAACACACCATGGGGCTGGCCTGGTGGTCCAGCAGTAATGTAGCCACCTGGGCTGCTTTGGATTTCACGGCTGGCGTTGGCTGGGAGGCAGCAGCACCCACCAGGTGGCTGTGAGTCTCCAGTGGCTGTGCTGGTCCCTTAACAGCAGCCAGTGCTTCCCAGCAAGGGAAAGACACACTGGATGCTTACAGTGCTCTGCTTCCCACTCTTGCTCTCTCTGCTTGCCTTTGCCTCCAGTGTTTTCATGCTCAGAATCTACCAATAAGGGAGAAAACACCCACTAGTGCTGTTGATGTGTCCAGGGCTCTGCTGCAAATGCATTTTCCCCTCTGCTTGGGAAGAGTGTGTGTGGGGGGAATCTACAGTCTGAGGGCTGAGAAACTCTCACCCTGCCACCTCTCAGGCTTTAGGGAGATCAGTAAGGGGTGTGCCTCTGTTTCGCTCTCTGTTCCCTCATGGTTATCCTCTGTTTCACCTCAAATCTCTCCTGTATCGCTGCAGATTGTGGTCCTTCTCTATTGCAGTTCTTTGTGTCATCGAGATGGGACAGAAATCCCTGTGGTGTGCTTCTGTTGTGGAGGATTTCTCAGGACTGAGAGATGGTTTTCCCTTGGGGAACAGTGTGTGGTGATAATATGACTGACAGCAACAAGTGAAACCTGGGAGAAGACCAGGCACGTTTAACATGAGCTGACTGTGAGCCCCCGTGTCTCCATATCTTTAGCATGTCCTGCTACCTTGATCAAAACTCAGGTTCTTGTCTTGGTAGGCTTTTAACCCAGGTGTGCAAGCTTCTGGGGCTGTGGTCTAGTAAAGATGAAACCAAAGAAACCTTATAGCAAAAGACCTCACCAACACACTGCATCATTGTTGCAGCCCTAACTGCAACATTGTTGCAGCCCTAACTGCAACATTGTTGCAGTTTCTGGGTGGCAAAAGTTGGTAGCAAAAGTTTAGACAAAACAAAAGTTGAGACAAAACAAAAGTTGAGTTATATGAAAAAGGAATTGGTGTCTGGTGTACAGTCACCTGTGTTTTCCTAGGTGTCTGCACTAGCCCTGGGTCCTTACTGAGTGCCCAAGGGATGGGCTCTGTCCTCCCAGCTCCCTTTTCTCTGGGGCCCTCAGACTTTCCCAGCTCTTGGGACTGCCCATGGGACAAGAAGCAGATTTATCACCTTGGCAAATACAACACCTCTGTAATTTGCTGAAAGATTTAAAGTTACAGGTGGGAAGCAACAGGCAAGTACAGAAAGCACGTAAGAAATGGCTGATTTATTCTGCAGTGACAAAGGTCCAGAAGATGTCTCCTGTTCCCAGATTTATCGCTCTTTTGCTCTGTGGCCTTGAATGAGTCAGTTCACTTCCTTTCGTCTCTGCTTCTCCGCCTCCTCGTGTTTAGTTTTCCAAGGTAATGGAATCTACCTTGTGCTCCTGCAGCAGGATCAGTTCCTGCAGCCCTGAGCTCCAGTTTGTGCACTGGTGTTGGTCCAGCATCTCGTGTTGCAGAGAGCTGGGATCCTCGAGTGCAGGATAATAAATAATGGATTTGTAAAGAAATGCAGGGACGTAGCTAAATCTAAGAAACAAAAGGAAAACCATTTCTGGGATCTCAGAAGACTACCAGAAAACTAGTGAGCTCATCGTGTTTTTCTTGATCCCACAACATTAGCAAATTGCGATACCGAGGAACAATGAGTTTGAAAGGACTGGGTGTTTTTAATCTGTATTTAATCCGATTCCGAGTGTGTGTGTGCACATGCACCAAATCCACAGTGCATCTTATAGGGTGGCCAAAAGGCACATGAGTGAAACGGCACGTGATGCAGCTGTCGAAAGAACCCAACGCCCAGCCCAGGAAAAAATTATGACTGTAGCTCTAACCACTTTTTATCGTTTCCATCTCTATTGACTGACATGTATTTTCTTCCTTCTCTGACCCAGAACACCAGGACTCTGAAACTACTGAAATGTTTGCACAATCTTGAAGCATTTATTTAAAAGTTGCTTTTCCCTGAAGGGTAGGTACTACAGCCAGATTCAAAGTCAGATCAAAAAAACCAAATACTATCTTTACAAGCCCTTCATATCGGTATGTACCAAAGGAGCTATCAGCTTCCTTTTCCTTTTGGCACGCTGACAGCAGCCCAGCGCCTCAGGCACCGAGCTGGAGTACGTGTTTACAACCCTTTCAAATTCACAGGCCAAACAGGAAAAGAAGGAAAATGTCAAAAATTACAAATAAAACAGTTGATCTTCAAAAGCAACGAGGCCTGCAAATGAATAATTTTTGGGCATGCTGTATCAGATTTCTTAAATATTTGTCACAGCTGTGAGTTGCATAGTGCAGTGTTTGTTAACCTTAGAACTTGTCTTAAGTGCTCTCATGAATAACATTATTTATACCGAAAAATCCAACTGTCTTCACTAAAGTGTTTTTCAGAGCTTTTCCTTCCTCTTTCTTTCTTTTTTTTTTTCCCCTTAATGCTGCTGCAAGGAATCCTTCCCCATGTGCCTAACACTGCAGCTTTGCTTCAGCACAGAGCAGGAGTGAACACAGATAAGGAGAAGAAGGGAGGAAAAAACGGGAGAGGGGAGGAATAAAAGAAAAAGGAAGGCAAGAGGTGGCAAAAATGATGGGTGTTGCCTGTCCTTTCTATCCTAAACCCCTACCTTGTTGGGTTTTTGGCATGGACCTGCCATTATGTGATGCCCTTTGGGTTATGGGTATCTCACTGCCTTGGATGTTTTCTGTTCTGGTCTTCATGGAGGTCTTGTCTGAGGATCTAAGGCACAGCATGGTTTGCTGTGGAAGTGGTGTCATGTATGTTTAGTCATTTCACTCAGGGGGTCCTGATCCTGGCTAGTCTGGAATTCCCCTACAGTTGAGGGGAGAGACCACAGCTCTGTAGGGTGATCCTTCTTATCTTGAGATAAGTACCAAAGGGACGTATTTCTCCTCACTGGCTGTTGAGGGATCCTAAAGCACTACTTTGGATTAGACACCTCTGGTTTGGATAGCTGGAGTCAGCTGAGATGTATCCCACTCTCTTGGGAAAAATGCTGCAAAGCAGATGGATCTGAGCCCAAATGCTTGCTCAGGCTTGGGTGTCTGAAGGCAGTGTGTGTGAGAGTAGTTTGCAAAGATGAGTCTACAGTTTGGCAGTCTGTTCTGCACAAAAGAAAGCACTTACGGTTTCTGCATGGCCTGGGCCAGCAGATGTGATTTGAACAAGCCACTTTTTGTCTCCGTACATCTTTGTCAATTTGAAGGGAGAAACCCTTCCAGCATATACAACCTATCAGATGTGGTTTAGGAAACCAGCATAGCTTGTTTCCTGAGAAAATGCAGAGAGAGGTTGAGAGCAGAGGACAATTAGGACCTGTGAGAAGAGGTGGAGGGAGTGACCAAAACTGGAGGTAATCAGGAAGCAAGAATGGAGTGGTTTTTTTTCATCCTTTTTGGCAATGAGACACATCCTAAAACGTCTTCCCATTTACGTGCTTTGGATCTGTAGACCTCAGGGTACTCCGCAGATCACAACTTCTGGGCCAGATGGAAGAAGCAGCTGCAATGAGGGATCACCATCAATCTTCTGCTGTTGTGGTGTTGCTGCTCTGGCCAAGCCCAGCTGCCAGCAGATCTGTGCTAGCCAGTATGGTATTGGTTAAGACATCCCTACTATGATGCACAGAGTAAAAAGAGCTGTATTTAAACCTGCTCTTTTGGCAGTCCTTGCAGACTTGGTTTTGTTGAGAAAAGCAATTCAACACGAATAACCTTTTCCTGCAAAAGCGTAGAAAACCTTTAATCAAATACAAATTAGTTCTAGGCACAAGAAAGAAATGTTTGATGAAAACATATCTTAGTCGTGGCACATAAATAGCTCTTCACAGTCTATATATAATCTTGCATCATTATGAAAGGAAGTGATCATTAAAAACATAATTTGGAGAGCAATATTTTACCTCCTAGTTGTCACAAGACCCCCCCCCCCTTTCTGCACACAGTTCTGGACAGGGTTAATCCCCCAACGACTTGTGCCATTGTAAATCAGGAGTAACAAACCCGGACTTCAAGCAAAGGCTCTTGGTGTAAAACACAGGAAGATCTAATCCTGTTCCCCGAGAAAAAAATGAAAATGCCTTAGGAAAATACAACTGCTTTGGCACTGCAGAGAAGAAATAAAGCACAACACTTTAAAATTCTAAAGTAATATTTCTTTTCGGCTTCACCTGTGCTTTTAGTCCCCTAAATCAGTAAGCTGTTGTAAAGGAAAATTATATGTTCCAATCTCCTGATGAATTGTGTAGTGAGACTCTGCATTAGTAACGGTGAGTATTTACACTTGCCTAAGATTAAAGGCAGTTTTCCAAAGCTGTGTCTGATTATTAATTAGTGTCTAATGAAGACAGATTGCAGGCAGAAATAGTGGTAACAAAATGGAGCTAACCTTTAAAACGAAATTCATTTCAGGTTTAATGGGTTTTAATATGATTTACAGGTTTTGTTAATTTTCTGGTAAATGTCCAATAGAAACGAAAGCGGGCACAAGCACGAAAAAGAAGGCTGAGTAAACATCGTGAGAGCAGATCTGTAAGAGCTGCAGAACCTCTGTAATTTGCTAGAATGGGCTTGTAAATCTTTGGAGGTACACAATGAGGTGAAAGGCGCTTTTTGAGAGACCAGTTCCTCAGCCTGGCTCCACCTGGAGAAGGTGGTGTTTGTACCCCTGGAGCAGTCCCATCTGGTACCAGTATGAATCAAGCTCTTTCGCAGCAAGTCTCTCCAAGAGATGGGAACAGGACCAACATTGAATGAATGCATGTGCAGCCTGGGGTGTTTCCTCAGAGATACTCTCAGAGATACCCTCTTAATGGGAAGCTTCTTCCTAACCACTAACCTTGTTTTGGGAGTGGTGCTGCCTTACCTGGAGTAGCTGCGTAGGTCTCTGAGGCTGGCTGAGGTTGAAAGCTGAGTCAACAGCAACGTGACCCCACTGCTGTGTCTTAAAAAGAGGCCATGGATTACTTTTTTCCCCAAGATCTCCAAAGACTCACAGCTGGTTTATTTTCTGGCACTCAACTTTTGCATTGTGCTGTTGGGTATCATGTGATGTTAAAAGCAATGACAACAAAGCGTGAGGGAGAGTTGGCTTGGGGGGAACCCTGGTCTCACAGAACTAGTTAACATGTGTTTCCATAAATCTGCTAATCTACTTCAGTGGGCTTTGAACATAATCTGGACCTAGTAAAATACAGTTAATTATGCATCCTTTTTAATTGTAAACCAGGTTTCAGAATGCTTGCATTGTTACGTAAGTGCTTACATTTCTCTTATTTCTATCATATTTCCCTGGCACCTCATTTGAATTTGCATGTATCTGAGGTCATAGCTGGAGTGGAAGTCCTGCTTTTGGTTAGCTCTGGAGCGTAGATCAGTTATCACGAGTTTAATGAAAGTGCTGCCTTGCTGACAAGAAAAAAAGCCTAGAAAAGCAATGCCCTGCTCGCTGACCGTTCCCTTCCGTCAGCACAGGCTTGCTGTGTCATAATGTGGCACTGCTGCTAAGTGTGCTCAATACCCTCGATCTGTGTAACTCACATCAGTTCTATGTGATTGTATGGATGCGTACAAGGCTGCTCTCATTTATACTCCTTAAGGGTCTGGCCCACTGAATAACGGGCAGTGGGGGTTTGCTTTGAGATACGGGGGGGAAAAGTTGGTATCTCAGTGAAGGCTGAGGTTAGAAATATACACCAGCTTTAGGGCATCCAGCTCTATGATTGTGTTTGCACCTTTGACATTCTTCTGGCTCCATCAGTGCTGGTTGTTTCTGACTTATGGTGAGGTGTATCTAAGCTCTGTATCTGGAGAATGGGAAAGTCAACTCTACCTGTCTCTGCAGGTGTTGCTTGGAAGCCTGATTTCTTTCAGCCAGTGCTTCTCCAGCCCCTGGCATATCCAGCGATTGTGTAGACAGCACAAAGTGCAAATAAGGGCTCTGAATTGTGTTCTGTTTCCAGCCCTGGAAACACACTAAAAGGCAAACAGTTCTGGTCTTTCCCTTCAATTTGATGGATTTGATGTTGCTGCCAGAGGTAAAGAAAAAAACCCCCACACCATTTTTTCATTCATTACAATAAAACATCCTTGAAATTATTTGAGAGTTCTGAGATAACAAACAACAAGACAAAGATCACAGCTGAAGACTTTTATACCATCAGAATTGTTAGTCATTGTCTTTGAGCTTTGTATAAATAAATGATCAATGCCTCAAAACAAGACCCTTGAAGGTGTTTTTATAAGGCCACAAATGTGTCAAGCAGACTTATTAGATGTGAAGGGAATGATTATTTGTACAAAGTGAAATGAACATGTGCAATAATATTGTAAAATGTTTATTAGTCTAGAGTGTGCTGAATTTTCCTAAAATATATCAGGTTCTCAGCTTGCATTTAATGTAGTGTTAGGTATGACGCTATATCCTTCCTAGGCTATTTTCAGTTAGCCTTATGCTTTTTGCAGAGTAAATAATGGGCTTGTGTCCTTTATAACAAGGGTATTATCAAACGTGAGGCTATGCTACCTGTCTAGAAATCCAGGTTGAAAGAAAACATGCTGTTTCTGCTTCAAAGGGTTGGTTGACTGGATCCTGTCCTTTGAGCAAATCTTTGCAGAGCAAGTGGCACGTGAAGCTCTGGGAATGCAGAGCATCCCCTGCTCTCCAGTGGCTGTTGATGCGCCCATATGCCAAGGTACAAGCTCCCATGCCTTGTAACTTAGATCACCTGACTCTAGCATCAGATGTCACGTTTCCAGTCAAAAGACAGGATTTTGCACAAAACAATGGTTTTGGGGTGTTTTGGGATGTGCAGAGCTGTAAGTGGGTGTTTGCTCGTGCACTTTTGAGTCATCTCCTTCATGCTTGTGCTCTACTATGAATGCTTGCTCTTGTTGGAAGGATGAGAACAGCAGTATTGTAGCTTTGTTTGACCTGTTCCCTACTAAGCTATGAGCCCTCTTCCTTGACAGCTGTGAACGTGATGGGCACCTGCATGGTTGGTTGATGTTTGGAACGAATGTCTGAGGACCTGGACTTAAATACTCAGTGATGCTCTGGGACACTGCGTGCCCCATCTAAGCTAGAAGTCTAGTGGTGCTTTTGTTCTGTGTCCTGAGTCATTTGACTGTTTAAAGACAAGTATTGGTGGGTGGCAGTTAAGTCATGTTAGTTTTATGCTTCAGACATATACCTAGTTAATGGTCGTATATGGTCATATACCTAGTAAAGGTCAGCTAGGCAGAACCCTTTAGTTCTCCTACAGAAGGACCTTTAAAGAGTCTTTGCTAGCAGATAATCTGCAATAGAGCTGCCTACACTAAAGGCATAGAGCCTACTCCAGGCTTGGGATTTCCTATGCTATGAAAGCCCTTCTGCAGACCAGTAGTGTTCTGGTGGGACTAGCTTTCAAGATGATTGATGGCTGCGCTACTGTTCCCTTACTGTTCCCTGCCCAAGGATACAATTCAGAGGCACTGTTGATGGTGGAATCCTTTACATGCAAGTCTAGAACAGGTTTTATCCTTGTAATTGTTTTGAGGTACATGATTCTGAAATAATGTGTCTTGAAAATTCCTCAGGGAATTCCGTGGAAGGCATCCACTTTGATGAGCTCATACCCTTGCACAAAATGTAATGCATTGCAGGTAATTGTCACCAGGTTACTCTTTGGCTCTCCTGGTTCTAAGAGCTGGTTGAATTTAGCGAAGAAATTAGGGGATCACACCTAGGGAATAAAGCTTGCTGTGAAATGTTTTCTGTGAAAGCCAGAACCAGGTGAAAATCACTTAGTTTCAGGTTTCATTACAAATTTGAAAACCATATCTTGGGTTCACTGAAAGGTTGGTTAAGGGTCATGCTGCAGGGCCTGGTTTGGAATGAATGTGGCTGATTTATGTAGTTTGCAGCAGAACTGCGGATCGTTCATTGCTTTGACCCAGGTTTCGGGGTCTGCTCCTCTAAGCTTTCCTTGCAGGTTGAAGTCAATGGGAATTCCCTCTACAGAGGCTTTGGAGGATCCATCCCCATGAGGAACCTATAGATTTGATTGCTTTGAATGCTGGTTTTATTTCACTCCCTCACCACCTCCTCTGGTGTAAGTTAGCCTGATTCTCTATTAGCCAGATTAACTGCTCTGTTGCCCCCAGGCAACCTGACTTGGAGAACGCAAGAGTCAAGTAATCTAACAAGCTTGCACAAATCCATCTGTGCAATCACTCTTACACAGCCTTGCTACAGGGTCCCACTGCCATTTTGCAGACAGGCGAACTGGCAGGTTAAGGTCTAGACCAGCAAGCTATTTGTTGAGTATTAGCCACATCTTTGGCTAATGAGCATCTGGTTCCCCTTACCATTAAGAAGAACCATGTGACTCTGAAACAAGGTTTTGCAGACCTGGCCTGTGATACAGAAGGATCAATCACTTCATCTCCACTTCCCAGGGCTGCTGATACCTCCTACTCGTGCCTGTGGGCTGTTCTTCACATCCAAACAAGGCAAGAAAATGGAGATAAGAATGAGCATTAGCTTAGCACTTCAGATACCCCAGGAACATCCATTGGAGCCTAATCACCAACTGGAACCTCTTTTGTCTTGCTCTTTTCCAATTATTAATCACTTGCAGATGCTCCTGCAGCAGCATTCCTGTGGGAAGCTATCGACGTCAGCATGGATTCCTTGCTGTGTTACCAGAGTAGGAAAAAAGGCTGCCCTGCAGTTTTAGAGAGGGTCTGATTAATCCCTCAAAAGCAAGAACGTTTACTTATGTAGGAAAGCTGGGCTAGCAATGTGCTTTTGAGAGGTGGCTGCAGCAGTACTGAGTGTTCTTCTTGAAGCCAGAGGTTGATGCCTGAGCTGGCATCTGTAAACAGTAAACTGGAAGTTAACCTGGGAAGCTCACTGGTTTGCACAGTCAGCAAAGCCAAACTGAATTGTTTCACCTGATTTTAGCTTTTACCTTCCTGACCCTTTCCAAAAGAAGTGCTGTGGAAGTTTGGAAGCCTTTTCCAAACCAGTGGTGTGGCCAAGACATGAACCCTTGGCTGGCACGTACGCACCAAAGATGAGCTTGTGACTGAAATTTCAGTGTGGTGGGATCTGTGAGAGGCACAAACAGATGAACGTGGGCAAGTCTAGAGATGGAGTTACTCTGCAAGGCTGGAGTGAATTCCATAGCAAGCAGAGTCAATGGTCCATGCCACAGGACTCAGCAGTACCTCAGCTCGTGGTGGCAAGCTTGAGATAACTTTGTGCACGTGCATCTTGGCCGCTGGGAAATGTGAGAAGTTTTAGCCTAGCTTAAAGCTACTACTGTGTGGCTTAAATGAATCCAAATTACCTCATGTTTGCTGCAGGCTAGGAACCCACACAGGCAGTTGCTTACGCATCACATATGATTGGTTATGCTGGGTGGTGCCAAAGGTCTCTTTGACATGGTACTCTCGTTGTACCCTGTTGACCACCATCAATAACAAAGGAAAACTGCTACAGGAGAAGCATCTGGTGATGGTTTTTTCCAGCATCACTATTTCAACCTTCAGCATTTTAAGGCACATCAGACAAAGATGGTGATTTGTATCTAAAGAGATTAGTTTTTTTTCTGATGAGTTTGGGTGATCACTTTTTGAACCCACATAGCACTCCAAGCAAAGAGTTCCTCAGCTTAGCTATGTGCTGGGGGAAGGGCTGTTGCTTTTGTTTGTTCTCAGTCTGCTCCTTGCTATTTTCATCTCTATTTTCCAGGCCTTGTGCTGGAAAGGAGACTGAACAACTGATCCATGCTTGCTGCAGCTAGAATCCCACCGATCTGTACCACATCCTCTTACGTTAATTTCTTCTAATTTGAGCAGTCCTTCTCTACTTATTCGTGCCCTGTGCAGAAAGCCATTCAGAATGTTGAATCGCTCTTGTCATGTTGCTGGTCCAAATGTGGACGCATGCAAAGACCATTTGAATCAGAGTTTTTTATTCAGATCCTTTTCATAAATTTGAAAAAAGGAAAGGAGACACGACAAAAACGGAGCAGCAGACATCTAAGACCAGCAAACCCAAGAATCAGCTTGGTTTCAGACTGGCGCCCTCTCCATCCCTCCCTGCTCTCATGAGCTAGGGCAGACATTAACGTTCCTCTTTGCTGACACTGTATCTGTGCCTTGGGACTTACGGATAGGGCAGCAAAATATGCAATTGAGGTTCTATACAAGGTCAGTGCAGTAAATGGGATTAATATGGTTTTTTAGAAAAGGTGTTTGGATTTTGTCTTTTATCGGAGACTGTCCACGTTTGCTTGCTTAAAAGCCTTGGGCTACTTGTCACTTGAAGCTCTCAGATGTTCAGAGTGTGTGTGTGCTGCGTTATGTTTTCAAGACACCTTAAGCAATAACCCGCCGCCCAGCTCCTGTGTGGCCCTTCTGTTTTACATGCTATGGACAAGTACATGACTGTTTTAGCAGTAGACTTCCTGTGACATAGAAAGCTGGATTCTCATTTATCTAATGCTGATTCAAATCCACCTACTCTCAGCTGCATGGTGTTCCCTTGGAAAGCATCTGACGGGATGTTCCTGGAAAAACCTCACTCCGCTGAACAATACAATCCTTCTTTGTTTGTAGTCGTCTTGCTGAGGCCAGTCAGCCCTATTGAATGAACCTCAGATGTTTTGATTTGCTCTTTGGTGAAAGTTTATATGACTTAAGCTGTCTTTTTACCCTTCCCTCCTTTCCCCTTAGGTTTCTTCTAAAGAACAAAGCCGGTTGAATTAAATTGCTCTGTATTGGGATTTCAAACGTTAATGAATGTTGTTTCAAAGTGTTATCTCGTTTGGGGCCCGAAATGACTAAGGGCCACCGTTCTCGTGCCAATAGAAGAGTCTCTGTGGTTTTGAGATTGTTTGCTATTTCTTTTAACAGATCGGCGCTTTGAAAGGCTCGTTTGTTTCCATCCATTTCTTATTATGAAAACAACAATAATGAGCAGTTAGAAGGCCAACATAAAGCAGCTGCATTATATGTGCAGGGAGATGCAATGTGTAGTCTAGCTGTTGAAACAGTAGACTGAGGATTATTAAAAAAGAACCCTTACTACTATTTTTTAGACCTACAGGCATCAAACCTGTTTATTTTATGTAGGTGAGAAGCCAAATTCTTTGCAGTGCGGTGCCTCCGCCTCCCTGGAACCACGGAGACACGAAGATGGCTTTCTGGCATGTATTAAAAACTTCATTTAAATAACGTGTCCCCAGATAACAACCTTGGACTGAGTCTTTTCAGGCTTCCTCTGAAATAGCATCACAAAGGCTGCGTGTAAAAGCGGTGTGTTTGCAGTCTGTGCCTTCCAGTGGCAACAAATACAACGTTTAAAGAAAGGGTGGTATTATTATTATTTTCTGAAATAGAAGAAGCTGTTGATGGTAATGGGTGACTGTGATCAAGTCAGGTTCTTTATCGCTAATAATCCCCGGTCCCTGTGTAATTGAGAACAGTTTCTATAGGTACAAATGAGCTGGCATAAAGGAAACCAGGATAATACATCGGGGCTGGGTGGGAGGTTACTTCATTTAACTTCCGCCTTCCTTTCTTTGAGTTCCTATTAAGCTAAATAATGGTAGTCTACAAAAAATGAAGAAGCGATTGAAGTCGGCCTGCGAATCAGTTGTATCATTCTGGACATGGTCTCCAGGACTCTTTGTGTATGTGTGTCTTGTTTCTCTTGGCGGGGTCTCTGAGTCTCTTGAAACTGCTGTTTTATGGACATTTTGAGAGCCTTTGGTTTTCAGAATTGTTGCTTTTATTCTTCTCCCCCTCCTTAGCCGCTGGTTGCATTTTGTGTCACAAAAGGTTTTGTGGAGGGCTGTGCTCTGATTATGGAATTTAGAACCTGAACTTGCATGTTGGTCCTCCAGCAAAATCCTTGTTAGCTTTGTCTAAAAAGAGAGGAGGTGGGAGCAAAAGAAAAGATTAAAAAAGATGCCTTGGGAATGTGTGTAAAACAGATCTTGCATCGATTGCCCCTCTGGGAATGTCATTGGAGGAAGGAGTGTCGGGGGTGAGGCTTGGGAGGGAGAACATGAAGACATTTCACACCAAAGCTGAATGATGATTTCCTGCACTAAAGAGGGTTGGTTGGTGGAACCTACCATATCGCTTCACGAACCACTTCATTTAGTCCTTTCTTTGACTAAGACTGATACAGAAGTAAAGTTCAAAAACCTGTAGTGGATAGTTTTGTATCAAGATGACAGAGAAATGAACGTCTTATGACAGAGAAATGAGTGTCTTACTGACATACATCAGATGTTCTTTTATAGAAGACTGAAGGGTTATATCTTGTGTTTTGTGCCTTTGCTACCTCATCGAGTTTAGACTGAAGGGTTATATCTTGTGGTTTCTGTCTTTGCTACCTCATCGAGTTTATTTCCATCAGAATGTAATGTTTTTTCAAACACAGTGGGACTCTTGGACCTGTTGACATCATGACAGAGGAAGTCCCTCAGGTTAGTGCAGTGAGACAAAAAATACAGCATCCTACAGACTTGCATGCTCATCATCTGCCCATCTTTTAAGGTGTGATGGAAAAGAATAAATGTGAAGCCAGCATTTCTTTTCCTTGTGCTGTGAAGTTCTCTATTAATGCAGGTGCAAACTTAGGTTAGGCTGGCTGTACAAGTTTGAGGTGAGCAGCTAGGGAAGGTCAAACTCACGCCAAATGATTTGTACACTCTTCTGTCCATATGTCATTGTGATGAGGTTCAGGTGAGGGTATATATCTCTGTCCCTTCACGAAACATCGCAGGCTTATATAGTCTCATATATAGTCTCAGGTAAACCCTTTCTATTCATCTAAATGCAAACAACATATGTGATGGGTTAATTGAGACTGACAGGGTTGCATACATCAGTAGAGGTTTAGCATGTTGAGACCAAAATGGGAATAAGAGATCCAGATAGGTGCACCATGACATCCACAGTCAAAAGTAAAGCGAGTCTACATGTGAGGAAAGGGGAAGAAGGAAAGGGGAAGCGTGGCTCCTTGCTGGCTTTATGCTACTGTCAATGACAGCCTCACATGAAATCCCAAGATTACTATTACATGTTGCTTCTCATGAAAAAGCCCCTTAAAAGTCTTCACTATGGATTAGCACGTGATTAGTAGATGTTTTAAAAATAATTATGAATTGTTAGGGTCGCCAACAGGTTGTGTAGATTCAAGGCTTAGAGCTGCCTTCTACTGAGGGCTTCGTAACGTCTCTATGTTGCAGTGCTTGGGTTCAACACCACGTTACTACATCTCTTAAGAGATTTTAAAGGAGCCATGAGATTACTAAGCGTAGCCTTTGCAGGAAGTGAGAGAGACACATCTGTCTATTTTATAATTGTAATGTTGCTGTAGCTGTAATGATAGAAAAAATACATTAGAGTTAAAACCACCCTGTTTTATTTTATAGTGTTGTGTTATGAGAGTAGTGAGGTTAGAGCTGAGACAAATTGGGAATTTACATTTAAACCTACGTTTCGGTTCATTTAAAAGGAGTTAAATACAGTCTTTAGAGGCCATATTTCTCTCTAACACCTTTTTTCACATCTAAGATAATTCCATGTCCAGACATTCCTTTGGGCACATGTAGAGTCAGGTCAGTTTTTGGTGGTCTTGTCATTTGGGAGAAATCTAGAAACAAAGGGGTGTTCAGGAGGGAACATGGTCTCAAAGTGGTTGCTGTTAGGGTCCATAGATGCTGTCAGTCTGCTGGACTGGGAAGCACAGGTCTCTCTTCCTCTCTTACATCTTCCCTGATACAGGTTCTTTTACCTTTGCACATATAAAGATGCACCTGATGTGTTCTGCCTTTCAGTTTCTTTAATACCACCACTTCATCAGCTGATCTGAACTTGGAAGTGCCATAAGTAGAAGATTCCTTTTAGCAAAAAGGAAAGAAGTGACTTTTCTTTACTGCTAACTACAACGTTGTGGAGTTAACAGCTTTCAGTGAAGTGTTCATGTGTATGCATGCAAGAAAGCACATGCTGAAAACTGCTCAAAAACTTAGGTCCATGGAAGCGTTGCCAGAAATCTCCCCAATAAGACCCTTGCTTTGGTTGTCTCCCACTTTCTGAAACTTGCTGTTTTCAGCCTGAAGTTTCCCATGCTGATTAGAATTGTCTCATACTAAAATCATACCCAAATGATACAAGTATTTTGAGAGAGAAGTGCTGCTCCAAGGAACATTACTACTTCTCAGGGAGCACTCAAACTGTTCTGTGCATGTGAGAAGATAGGAAGGATTTTGCTGTATCTAACCGTGTGGATTTGTCCAGGGGAAAAAAAATCAGGGCTTCCATGAACTCAGTAGAAATGAGTTAAATAGAGAACATGTTTTTTCCCCCTGCATTGCCTCCATTTGAGAAAATCAATCACCAGAGTGAACATCTTCCTTGCCCAGTGTCCAAACTGGACCCTTTCTGTGATTACTTCTGGGCTTTAGGGACTGAGAACAGAGAGTCTCCCCTAGGTGGTTGTACACCCACATGAGGCTGAGAAAGAAGCTAAAGAGGAGGCAGCTGCCTTTCTGTAGGAAAGGTGAGGAGAAGAAGGCTCAATTCAGGTGCTCCTGTTTCCTGACCACCGGCAGCCAGCTGATCAGAGAACCAGACTAGTGGGTTTTTGGTTCCTACAGCACCCAGGATTAATTGGTTGGTTTTGCAGTTTGTTTTTAACTGTCTAATCTTAGTGAAAAATTGTAGCAACAGTAAAGTACCTTTGCTCCCGGGACAGTTTGGCAGGGGATGGAAGAAATGAGAGTATGCCCATGTTTGCACCTGTCCTCCGAAACGTTCTGCAAATCGTGGCTCTCAGCAGTTCACGTGCTTTGGGATGCTTTCAGTCTCATCCTTCCTGTGGCCCTGTACCTACCTTGCTTTCTTCCCTGATGCAGTGTGAGATACTTCCGAGGTCACTCCATGCTTCTGCACCTCATTTGGCATATGTTGGAGCTAAAGCATTATCTGCACTTAGGGTTGGTTTAAGGTTTCTGAAGTGCGAGTTGAGCTTCTGAAATGCAGGTTTGCAACCCCTCTTGCAGTCAGGGAGTACATTTTGAAGGGGTTTTGGGCCAAGCACCAACTCTAGAACATAAAGACACAGAGAAATACTGTATCCAGCAAATCCCATCCATCCTGGCCAGTGATGCAACCAGGGCTTGTGTGAAGAAAGGTGGTGTATTTAAAGACTTGCACAGCAGAGACAGCCAAGGAGCTGTGCAAAAGTTACGCAGGCACTCTCAATCCTGGCATTTTGAGACTTGAGCTCACTTGACCTGAGCAGGTTTAATGTTCTCTCTCTATAGGTTGTTTCTGTGTGCAGTAGGTGCTTATGTTCTTGGGTGATGCATAACTCAAAAATCTCCATGCTGTTATCTCTATTTATATAGTGAGATAGCTGTTGCTATGGTTATGTGTGGAGTCTTGAAAACGCTTGGCCTTTCTTTTCCTATTTATGTTTCAAACAGGGCTCGGTCAAGTAAAGTAAATATCTTGCCTTACTTCAGGTTTTATGTTTGCTGTAAAACTTGTTTAAAAAAAAAAAAGAGGAGCATGAAGCATTTCACAGCAGAAACGCACAGATTTTACTTTACCAGGCAAGTCAGCTTTGGCATTTTTCCTTTCAGACAGTTTGTTTTTCTAATATAAAACTAATATGACATAATGTATAATCTAATTTGGAAATTACAATTTACTTGGAAGGATTACGCTGCCAGCCAATACCAACAAAGAAAGAAATTATTTGAGAATGTTTCTTTCCTCCTTAACGTGGCCGATAATTTATTTTTCCTTCAGAAGATTACTTTTTTTTCTTTACGACATTTCCTGCTGGTGTGATTTGCATTAGGATTAAATAATATGTTCCATGCTTAACTTATGCACCAGAGAAAGTGAATTTTTCCTCAAAACAAAAAAACAAAAGGTGCAAATTGCTGTCCTATTACGGACTTTACTCCGCTGGCTTCACGGCGAAGCGTGTGCATCGTTTTTGGAAGGCTTGACAGTAATTACTGTGTGTGTGCTGACACTAGTTACACCAAGGGGCAATTTGAACTGGGTGGATTTGTGCCTTTCACGAATCAAGGCCACTAAGACAGCTTGGAACAGGAGATGCTGAAAACCGGGTGATCCAGTCGTGGTAATTCTGACTAACACCACGCTGACTTCCGTTAGCCGCGTGAATGGAGCGTTCATCCAACACGTCGTGTTAGAGGGGCTGAGGCATTTGTTTAGGAGCTCGCCACTTGCAGCAGCACGCCAGGAGTGCGTTAGTTGTATGAAACGTTCCCGTGTCTCCCGCAGATGATGTGGAGGGAGCACAAAGTGAGCAAGTTTGTTAGCGTTGAGCGCATAAGGGAGCATTAAGAAGGGGGGCACCCAGTCGCTGGGACAAGTTTGTGCCTGGCGCAGCACCTCAAAATGCAGCCTCTAGGTTAAGTGGAGAAAATAAGACCCAAAGGGCTCATTTTGTGAAGACTCAGCGGTCCTGAGCAAAATGTGGTGTGGACTAAATAAGATTGCTTTTATAAAAGTTAGGTAGATGTGTCTCTGCTTCTGATTTCTGCAGCTAGATTACAAGCAAGATCCAACCATAATGTTATGAGGGCTGCTTTAAAGGCAAGTTTGCTACTGGATTTGTATGGTATTGGAGCTGGATTTGGAAAATCTGGGCTCAGTTATGGCTCTGCCACAGACTTCTTATTTCAGCCTCTGGCAAATCACTTATCCTTTGCATTCCTCAGTTTCCCATCTGCAAAAGCAGAGGTCATTTAATTCCTCCTCCTCCCCTTCTCCCTTGTCTGTTTAGTCCTGAGTTCCTTTAGGAGGTGGTTTCTTGCCGTGTAATTCTTATTGTCTTTTCACAAGTGTCCAGCACAACAAGCCTTAGCCTCAGCTAGGATCTCTGCTGTAGTGCAGATAATATTATCGTTGACAGCTGTTGTGTCTGTGTAATGTAGTAGCATAAAGCAATAAAACTTCCTCCCCTCCTGGTATTTAAAACTTAGAAAACAGTTCTGTTGACTCTTCTGCTTGTTTGTTCTTGAATAAAGCTAGCTCAGAGCTATTTTCTTCAAGGCTGATTGAGTACTCCTGGTAGTAAACCAGGACTTTGAATGAAATCAGGATGCTGCCATCCTTCTTTAAAGATCTGCCTTGTGTTGTAGTCCCCTATCTTGAAACCTTGGAAAATATGCTGATATCGTAGTAGGTCATTTGGGACATCATTTTAAACAGCTTGTTTGAATTTTTAAAATGTGTGCTATAATTCTGGTGTCCTGAAGTTGAAAATTAAACTCTGTAAACTTTTCGTTTGCTTTTGTATGCAGTCTGTCCATTTATCCTCGTTTCCACTGACTTGTTAAATCTGGAGAAACTGACACAGAGCTGGAGGTCTTAAAGAGGCTGCTTAGCAAATGCACAGAAATCTGAAGCTGGGTGAAGGAAAGAGGCTGTTATCCTCCCCTGGAAGATTTTAGGCTTGAGCTCAGTCTGAATATTAGACATCAGAGAAGCTAAATCACACACTTCTCCAGGACATTAGGTTAATAAGCTCTGATACTCACGAAACTTCCTGATGTGCTGTTAGTGCAGTGCGACCTGGTGTATCTTCTCCAACAAAAACCCCTCCTGACTGTGGTAAAGGTGCCTTCTCCATTTAACCCATTAACCCAAGCAGATGTCCTCTCCCTATGTTCCTTTATCTTAGGGAGCTGCAGGAAGGTGGAAGGTGCAGTTAGCACCAGGACATGCTTGTGCCAGGCACCATGCAAACCTGTACCTTCTGCAAAGGACCTGGTGTGTAAATAGGTGCATGAATCCCAAATCATCTTGGAATAATTAATTCCATCTACAGCAAGCACAGAAACAAACTTACATTTGCAAGTAGATAATAGCGTCTTTCAGCAGTGGTTGCTGGTGTGAAGTTAGTGCCAAAGTCTAAGATCGACCATCATAAACTGATGGCAGCAGCGGATGACGAAGTTCAGGGGCAGGCTACAAAGATCTGCATGTCATCAGTGCTGTTTCCAACCTTAATTGCTGGACTCAAAGACAGAAAACAACATGAAGATAGGGCAAGTTAGCACAATTTTATTGAGGGTTTTTGCCTTGAGGGTTGTCCACTCCAGAGCTTGATCTAAAGATCAGTCTGTGAGCATTTCAGCAAGGCTTAACGAAGCCGTGCTATGTACTTGGAAAACAAGTATGGGCGCGTTGGAACACCCTCCAGTATATTCCAGCATAAAAGACACGTATCAGGTTCCTTGTGTGGCATTTGAAGATTATAAACATGTTGTCGTGATTTGCTGTGTTTCCTGAGGATTTACAGAAAAAAGTGACTTTTTTAGGGGACTCCCATATTGAGATTGACAATTTGATGTAAACCATGGCCCAGCATCCAATGTTCTGTTTAATGCAATTCTGTGTTTGCCAGCTGCAACCAATTACACTTCTCATTGTGTTAAATGACACCAACATCGCTCCTTTTTACCAAGTTGTTGTTAATACCATTTCACATCCCTCCGTGGCTGAGCCCCCTTGGAAACGGTGTCACGTGTAGAATCTGCTGCTCCTCTTCCCATGCGCTGGCCAAGTCTGAGATACGCAGCTCAGTGCTGAGTTTGCGATGGTAGGAATTTGCATGAGGCTTGGAGAACGGGATCTTTAAGTGGAACCTGGAACTGAGCAGTAATGGGATAATGATTTGTAGCTAAGAATGGCACCTGAGATACCTCTGGAGGATTGTGCTGGTCTCCTATACACTAAGGCTGCTACTTCAGATTTGTAATTGCGGTAGGAAACCTTAAATTGGAAGCAAGCCAGAGCTTTGATCTCTTTTGCTTCTCCCTCCACAAAGACAATGGAGTTTCCTAGCAGAGAATGCTCCTGTGAGATGGGTCCCACCCAGGACTGTGTTCTTGCTGCCCTTTCCCCCCCACCCAGTAAAGGAGCTCCTTCTGCTGTGGTGCAAGTTCACTAGTTGGTTTAGTTAATTTAAATGGCTTGTTGTTTGTGGAGCTGTCAGTCAGGAAGTGTGTGGCTGGCGCTGTGAAGGTCTGCTTCTGCCAGAGAAGTAGGTCGTGGCAGCTGCATGGCTTCACCACATTAACTCCCATTGCCCTTTGTTCAGCGTTGGGCAGCTTCTCTGGAGGTAGTTGGGAGTATCTCCAGGTGTAAGGGGACAGTGGAGGCCTATATGTGCTTCCACTTTGATCCCACAGTGTAGACCCTGAGGGTTTGGCTGATCCGGGATTTTGTTTCTGAAGCTGCAAGCCACCTTACTCGAAATCCTGGCTAGCTGGGGAGGTCCCAATGGACTGGAAGGTGGCAAATGTAACACCCATCTACAAGAAGG
>JAOXOE010000698.1:17443548-17459046 GCA_028565055.1 Phoeniculus purpureus
TGGGGTGTCGGCCACTCCTCCCAGCTTTGTGTCATCAGCAAACTTGCTGACAGTGCACCCTGATCCCTCATCCAAGTCATTAATTTTCTGGCTGATGATTTTTTCTATGGAGTACCCTTCCTGTCTAGAGGGGTGCCTGGGTTCTGTGCTAGACAGCAGAGTAGGTGAGCACAAAGTGTTGTCGCACCTTCTTTATAAAGTCTAACTATGTGGTGGGGAGAGGTGAGCAGTTATCTTCTGGGGATGCTGCTCTTGTTGGGCTGGACCTGAGGAAGAACATTGCCTGCATCCCATCTGCCAACGTGGCTTTGTGAGGACAACACAGTCATGGAGTAAATACCCTGGGAGTCCAGGTGTCAGACAGTATGGAGAAAAGCATGGTGTTGATTCAGGAACAAAGGAGCCACTATGATCGCATGGAAATTCAAACTGGACATGAGAGAGCATCTATCCATGATAAATGGAATCTTCCAGGCCCAGCTGACAGCTGAAGAGGTAGGGGCTACTTAGCAAGGGAGTACTGCTTGCATGAGTTACTCAAGGGTTTGTTAGAGTCGCTGCGAGTGACAAAGTCAAAGCATCTCTTCCATTTCCCTGTTCCTGTATTTTAGCTCTGGCTTCCCAATGTCACTGAACCAGCTCCATTTGCCTTCCATCAGCCCAAAAGTACCTAAAGCAGTTGTGTTCTCAAACTCTTTACTTTGTAGGACTCATAATGGGGACAACTGGTGAATGCCTCTTCTTAACTTTGCCAGTCATGAGGGGGCTGAGGAAAACTGATGAGTTTTGTGCCGTGTCTCAGCTTCCCTTGATAATAGGTTTAATGTGTGCATACTGTCCCTACCTGATGCTCAGGGTATGGAAGATACTGTTCATTAGACCCACTTTTTCTGGTGCTGCTTCACACACCCGTATTCCAGAAGAGAGCTGCTGACAGTCAGTGAGGAACCTTTGTCAATGAGCTGAGTGTGTTGCAAGAAGGGGTTAAAATCACTCGGAACAAAAAAAAAATCGCTTCCTTTGTAACCTTTGTTTCCAACACTTGACAACCCAAGGATGTTTGCTTTTCTCCCTGAAGGTTAAGTTGTCCTAACAGGTGCTAATTTTGTGTTTTCTTATGGAGATCTGTCCATATTAGAAGCTACTGAGAGCAAACAGAAAATCCAATTAGAGTGCAAGGGTATTCTTCTTCCACCTCGCCTCCCTCTAGTCCCCAGCTATCTTTATCAGTCACCTTAAGCCATCGATTTGTCCTTTCAAACCTGCTTGAGAATCTGGAGACTTGTGCCCTCTTTGAGGGGAATAGCCCACCCTCTTCACGTCACGGGAAAAATACTGTCATGGGCAAGTAGATGATCCATGCTAACTGGAGTTTGTCATCAGCTTTGGCGATCGGCATAGCAGAGTTTGAGATTAATGGAGCCAAAAGACTTTAAGCAAATATTGTTGGCATGTAGTTAAACTGTCAAGAGAGCAAGAAAAAGACCTGCTCTGCAGCCACTAAGTAAAGATTTGTATTCACCAAACACAGTGAACCTTTTATTAGCAATTATTTGCGGCTCACTACCTTCCAAAAAGGAAGCGACTTGGTGTAACTTATTGTCAAGGGTTTGTTTGTAGTGTGGGACATTTTTTTCCTCTTCCTCTCTATTTTGAGGGTTTGAGCAGGAATTAAGCTCTGCCATCCCCACTTCTTGCAGAACACTGTGGCCTGAGTCTTTATCATAAATAGATTCATCTGATTTCAGGAAGGGTTTTGTGTTTGACCAAACTTGTGCAGGCTGATAAAATAATCAAATAATCAACCAACCCCCCCCCAACAAACCCCTACTGTGTCCCAAAGTTCCCCAAATCTGACTAGTGGCTATTAATTACGACAGTCTGTTAACACAAGGGCCAAAATGTTTTCTTCCTTATAATAAACTCTCTAGTTTGTGAGATGTAATAAACCAGAACAGCACATCAATTATAATATTTTATGATTATTTTATACTCTTGGCAAAACTCATGTGCTGTTATCTCAAACCTTATTAAAGCTCAGCTGATTAGAGGTTGAAGTTTTTACATAAGTTATTGATGTTGCTTCTCTTATTCAAACATTTTCATAACAAACTAGCTAGGAAAATATTTTTCTTGGCCAGAGCCTTAAGATGAGAGGCTTATGTTGTAGGTAAGAGTATGCAACTGTTTGTTTGGATTAAGAACACTGAACAAACAGCTTTGTGCATCTGTCTTTGGAGCAGTTCTGTAGCACAATGCTTTCACATTTTCTAAAATGGAATGTGAAATATCTTGTGCTCACAAAATGAGCCACTTAAAAATGACCTGTAAGGATTGCTTGTGACTAGTGGCCTCCTTGGTTGTTCAGTGGTTGCTCAGAGCTCTGGCTCTCCTTTCACACAAGTTGCTGCTGTATCTATTACCTCCAAATCCAGAAGTGCTGGTCTTTTTCTGAAGAATTAATTGGTCTCTTTGATTTAAAAGGAAATTATTTCCTTGGTTTTATTGCTGTGCAGGAAGGAGATGCGTGCCTGCATGCAGATGCAGCAAGGCACTTAAGTCAATCAGCATTCCAGAGTAGTAGGGTGACACTTCAGGGGTGATAAGCTGCCATGGGGGGTTGTGGAGTCTCCTTCTCTGGAGATGTTTAAAACCTGCTTGGACATGTTCCTGTGAGACTTGATCTAGGTGATCCTGTTTTGGCAGGGAGATTGGACTGGATGACCTTTCGAGGTCCCTTCCCCTGTGATTCACGTCAGGGAGATTGGACTGGACGACCTTTCGAGGTCCCTTCCCCTGTGATTCACGTCAGGGAGATTGGACTGGACGACCTTTTGAGGTCCCTTCCTCTGTGATTCACGTGAGATGAAAAATCACACAAAAATGTAAGGATTGAGGTTGATGCCACCTCCATGCAACTTGTCTGCTTCTCTCCCCTGGTTCCCTCAGCAGCCTGGTGAGCATCTACACATTAAGTAGAAGAGTACTGCAGACTGCTGCAGGTGACTCAGTGTTGACTACTCTGGCAGCCCAGAGTAGTCCAGCTGCACCACTTTAGAGCTCTCAGCAGAGGACTGCCATCTCCAGCTGTGTTGCCTGTGTCATTGCTTTTCTGCACCTCTCAGCATGTTGTGCTGCCTCCCTATTCCCCCTTAATTAGCTGGGGTACAAGGGCTGCAATATAGGTCATGGAGAAATTGGTGTTTGGAGATGCCATACAGCCTTCCTTAAGCCTTTCAAGCAGCTCATTACATGGGAATTGGACCCAGGTCTCCTGAACCTGTAGATCACTCTCTCAGGAGGTTTGTTGGCAGCAGGGAGGAAAGCAAGAGAAAACAGCTGGAAAACCTCAGCGATTGGAGGGGCACAAGAGCTGGCATCAAGGTTGTGCAAGGAAAGATGCCCTTTATGTGAACAGAACTTAGAAAACTGTGTGCCCAAAACTTGTTTTCTTAAGCTGTGTCAGCTGATCTGGGAAAAGATTGTCTTAGAAACCTTGACCCTCTATTTTCAGACCATCACAGCTATAACAACACTGCTCGCTGGGAGAAAGTACCCACTGGAGAATTATTCTTGGGTCAGCGTGTGCATTTCTGCTTCTACCTTTTGCTTTTCCAGATTCTGGGAAGGAAGTCTAGAAGGCAGTTTATTACAAAAATGGCACTTAATGTTCCTTTTGCCCTTTTGACATAGCAAATGCATATCTGATGGAGAGTATTTGTTTTCACTTGTCATGTGCTAAGAAAGTTTATACATTGCCAGTATTACCAATCTAAACAACACAGGCTAATTGGTGTCCTTGCACAAATAAAACAATGTGGCTGTTTGGAGGGTTGTCACGTGTCTTGGAGTGAAAGTATTTAAATGCCAAGATTCAGTGTCTATGATTGAACTTTTGTTTTTGGCTTTAGGAAGCCCTTCATCTCTGTGTCATCTCTGAGCTCAACTTAATGCAAAGGACTGGACTGTGTATTTAAAGGATCTTTTTTAATAGACACAAGGTGTTTTTATAGAGACATTAATAGTCCTAGTCACACATGTGGTGATTTGTACTTGATGAAGTGATGGAGGATACCTGAAAAGTGCTTCTTAACACCTTCAAAGAGAAGTCACAACAGCAGAAGAGAAGAATGATGAATGAGCCGTGTTGGGAACAGTCTCCTGCAAGACGTGATGTGCCGTGTACGAAACATCTCCGCACTAAACTCCTTAGGAGGAAGATGTCACCATGTGTCAGCTTCTTAGTAGTTAACAGATCAGTTGTCAGTCTCTTGGTGGTGCATAGGTTAGTTTTGTAGTAGTCTTGAGAGCTTGACCATACATCTCTGCAATGCTGCTGGGTCTTTAAGGTGGTGTAACACCCTGCTTATGGCTGTACTGACACTGATCCCAGTGTCGTGTGGACATGATGCTTAGGGATCTGGTCTAGCAGCTAGATAATAGGATAAAGGTTGGACACGATGACCCTGGAGGTCCTTTCCAGCCATGATGATTCTGTGGCTGTTGTCAGGCAGGAGCAGAGGTAGCTGCATTGCAATAAGGTATTGGTAAGGTGAGCAGTGGCCCAGGCATACTTTTGGTTGAGATGTGCTTTATATTTGTGTTGTGCTGCTGAGTGTGAAAGGGGCATCTGAGCATTAACACTATGCCACTGTACTTTCCTCTGTGCTACTGGCCACAGAAACCAGGATGCATAAATCTCATTAGCCAGAGAATAAGTCCTTAATATTGGAAAAGAGTGTCTTCACCCAGAATGCTTCTCTGGGTACCAGTTGAGCCTCTTAGAAACCCTGGGCAGTTAAGAACCAGTGCCAAGAGGAAGCACAGCCCTGTTGTGCAGGCAGAGTGTGTGTGTGGTGATTTCGACCCCAACAGGCAATACTTATGGAATAGGATTTCCTGAATGCAGCTAGAGATGGCCAAAAAGTGTAGAACAGCCCAAGCAGCTCTACAAAGGGTTGGGCAGCAAGTGATGGTAGTCTCTGCTGGATTGCTTTCTTCTATTGTGGGATTTCCCCTTTGTCTGTGGAAGATGATCATGGTTCTCATTAGTCATTTTGCTGCTGCCTTCCCTAAGGTGTCTCCTAAAGCAGAAGGAATACAAAGCATCACAAATATTTTAGAAAATATCTGAAGCTGCAACTGTATGGTTGGATCACAGAAGACCAGCTGAAATTGGAAAAGCTGAGTTTAGCCTCCAGGAAAAGAGGGTTTTGAGATGCATTGACTGATGCAGTGAAGGATTCTGGTCTTAAGCACCGGGCAGGGCTCTTGGAGACCTCAAGCTCAGGTGCTGGTCTCAGTTTTGAGAGCTTTAGTGACTTTTGTGTGTGCTTATCAGCTATTTCTGAAGCTCTTTTTTGAGTTCAAGAGTACGTGAAGCTACTTGTGAAAATCTCATGTATATTTATATTATGAGGAGCTGTTATGCAGCTTTGAGCTGGGTGAAGTGGGGTAGCAGCTGTGTTTGTGAATAGCTATGAGCTTATCTCCCCACCAGTGGTGCTGGGTGGGTGTGCAGTCATGGCTGGGTTTGAGGAACCCCTTTGCTGGGTGTGGGGGCATCAGCACCTGTGGAAAGGAATGACTCTTCTTGGTGGGGAACATAGAGAGAAGGCTGTGATGATTCCTAGCAGAAGCTCACATTGCGTTAGCTATTTCCTGTCCAGCCCACCTCAGGACACTCCTTGTTGACATATGTGTTTCCATTTACACTGCAGTATGTTTGCCAGAGGGCAATTGCTCCTTTAACCTGAACCCTTCTCTTTATGCCTCCTCTGTTTGCTCATTTTAACCCTCTTCCCTTTATCACTGCCCATCCCTCCCTTTCTCTTTCCTCCACCTCTGATTCTTATTTCTTAATCTGCCTTGTTTTTTTAACCCTTTCTAAAAATTTTGTTGCTATCTTCCTCCTCCCTCTGACTTAGTACACCATCTGGCCACTCCATCTTGACCACTTTCTTCAGTCTCTGACCACCCCCCCACCATCATCCTTTCTCTTGTTCTTTATTTCTTTTCTCATATTGAGCTAAAGGTCATCCTTGCATAAAAAGAGATGCCCTCTTTGGGGTCACATCTCTGTCTTTGATTTCATTTCTTCATATCTGAGGCCCCAGGAGCTTTGAATCTCCTCTTTCCCACCCCCCTATGTTGTTTCAGTGGCAGTGTGCAGCAGTAGCAGGTACTTTCCATCCCAATTTCACAACAAACACCTACAACGGGAAGTTTTCAGGGCAGTGTGCACACCAAGGTACCATGGCTGAATCTTGTGGGGCTGCACCAGTCACACCAGTTGAGGACTCAGTTACTTCCATTGCTCGAGGAAGAGGTTTGCAACATTTTCCTGGATTGTGTACATGCTTGGGGCTGGATGTTCAGCATTTCCTATTTCCAATTACTTCTCCAGAGCTTGGAGCCAGTCCCCAGCCTTGAATAAGAATGTCTTTTGTATCTCCACTCGGCGCTCCAAGCCAAATCTGCCCAAAGGAGCAACGTTGCGGAGAGGCATGGCTTTTGATGGAGCTTCAAAAAAATGCATATGTGTGTTGGCAAATGCTGAGTAAATGTTATAGCTTATCCTGGCAACACAGCGCTTTTGCTGTTCGAGTGGATTTCCTTAGGGAAACTGGTATCAATTATCCCAGCGGAAGCATCCTTTTTGCCAGTTGGGGAAGGTAGGCTCGAGAGCAGTGCCAGCAAGGCATTACTGAGGCAGCTTTGGTCTTGGAACCGAATCGGCATTGTTTGAACTCGTGCCGAGGAGGTTAGCATGCTAAAAACTTGAGCTACAGCATCTGTGCAGCTTTTACATGGGTGGGGGTTTCTTTCTTTCCTAATGGCAATCTGCTTTTGGTTTTTTTGGTATTAGCATCTTTGTTGGGGGGAAAAAACCAGATAGTCCCTGTGAGCAAATCTCTGTTAAAATTAAAGGAGCCATGATTTGGTTTAATGGAAACCTGCATTCTTTTGCTCTTCCTGGTGACTAGGAATATAGGGATCAGCATCACCCCCCTTCCTTGCCCCAAAAGATGCTTTGGTATGAGTTTGCGCTGCTAGGCTCTTGTATTCCAAAGGCTTTGCTGCATATGAGCTCTAGAAAATAGTCTTTTAAAGGATGTGAAAGGGAAATGCCTGTGTTCCCATGACTCCAGGATCTGAGGACTGGTGGAAAAGTTCCTTGTGTCGCAAAGCCACTTGTTTTGCTGTTTGGAGAAGCTGTCGTAGCGTAAGAATCACTCTTGTGGGTTATAGCTGCAGAGGTCAAAGTCGTCGTCCGTTTTGGAAGGTGGGGTTTTAGATTGCATGTGCCCTAGGTTTGCACTTTGGACCCAGATCTGCTTGTTGTTGTATCAGGGTTATGTAAACCCAAAGTAAAAATAATGTGAGCTGCAGCGTGCAAACTCATTGTGGCTTAAGGACAACAGCACCATGTTCGCTCATCACACTTTAATTTCAAAGTTGTAGTGTCATAAAAGGGAATTTTTATTGTTTTCAGAGAACATAAAAGCCCTTGGAGCAAAGTCAAGAGGCTATTTTGATGAATAAGGTCAAAGTCTGGTGTACATAAAGCGAGCATTGTACAGCATTATAGGTTGTACCGAGTGTCAGCAAGTTACCAGAAGCCCTGATCCTGTCAACAGTGTGTGTGTGTGTGTGTGTGTGAGTTTACCCTTGTAAATACCCTTATGCAAATACAGCTGTAGTAAAGTTATGCTTGAACTTAGGGTTGGAAGAATTGATGTTTTCCTAATGCAGTGGTAAGGCTTCAATAGTCTGAAAATGCCTGTTGGCCCCAGAGACTTAAAACATGGATTTTGTGCAATGAGATTAAAACTTCAAAACAGTGAAATCTGTTGTTTCAACAACCTGAAGCCTTTTGTTTTGATGTTTATGTCTGGTCGCTTAAATCACATGCAATAATCTTTTGAAATAGCAAATACTGTAGCTGTAAAACAAACCTAAGTATGGCACAGAAGCACTTCGGACTATTTTTGATCCCTTTTGTTAACGTTTCCATATAAATCACCAAGGCTGCAGAGAACTTCTGATACAGATGTTCTTTCCTAAGACTTGGATGACTCGAGTATTAAAGAAGAGTATTTTTCTGTCAAAAACCCTTTAAATTATGAAGTTATTTTCCAGCACTTCATAGAGGGGCTAAAACGATTTGAGTAACTCTTAGACTGGTTTCTGTGTTTTGCTAAGGGTGAAACAATACGAGAGCCCCTTCCAGTTTTAAGATAAACTTGAAGGTTTGGACTGTACAAAGTTTTCCTGTGGCTGTTTCTGTAGCAAAAAGGAGGAGATTCAGTCATGAGAAAATACTGTTTGTTAATGAAAGGACAAAGAATTGTTTAATCACCTGAATTTTTGGTAAGGACCAATGTTCAGACCTTTGAAATGCAAAAGGATTCTCTACTGGCTGCAGCTGATGATGGTGAGGTGTGTCTCTACACCTGCTGCCCTGCAGTGGCTGGTTCTCTTCCTGCTGTCGCTGTGCTGTTCCCCAGCAGCAGCTTATTTCTGTCCTTCCAATCTGCAGCGGTGTGTAGTTTATTGTATCCCACCACGACTGAGTTTTCCAGCCACAAAAAGGATGACCCTGGCAGACATCATCTCTGCTTGGGGAACCTGAGGCTTGTGGCAAAGCTCATTTGATGCTTTAAACAATTGAAATAATGAGGAGGGGACTAAAAGGTGGCAAGGAAAGCTCGTTGGAACAAATGAAACTTCTTTTCTCCACGTGAGAAAAAGCAGACCACGACTTGCAGTGAGCGGTGTGACTCACTGTGATGAAAACCCTACCAAGCCACAGCGTGTTTGCTTGTGCAATGGCTCCACTGCTGCCCTCCTCCATCCCTTTCCTATTTGGCTCCTGAGCCCACGTGGCAGATGTTATGGCAATCTATTCCTAAACCACTCCTGGTGTCTTTTTGGTATCAGCCTCAGCAGAGCAGCATCACATGAGCAAAGGCAGTGGGTTTAGTGGCTCTGCCAGCCGTGCCCAGCGGGGTGACCCCAAATCCTGAGCAAACACTGCACATCATGTATGAAACGTGGTAGTAGTTTGTGCTTTCTTGACTCCTCCCAGAGTGGGTGTCTGCATTTGTTCCTGGGGTTGGGGGGGTGGTGGGAAGAAAAAGAAAGGATCAAAGTGTTAATTGTAAAACATCTTACCGAGCCAGGTGGAAATGAAAGAGGAGCGATCAGTGCAATAACTGATGGGGATGTAACTGAAGTGCATTTTACAGCAGCTCATTAGAATAATGAGGAACCCACAAAGGACATGGGAGATGCAAACAAGCTTTGCTGCTCTGTCATTATTTTTAGGAGCAATGTGATACCACCGAGGACGGGCTTAATAACAGATAATTGCTTGGCTTTACTCTTGCTTTTCTCTCTTTCTTCTTCACCTCCCCACCCCCTCCTTCCCTGAATGGTTTTATGGGATGTGGACTTAGTAATGTTGTGGCAAAGTGTCATTTCCTCTTTTATTGGAATGACTCAAGCCTGTGCGTTGTGGTGGAGGTCAGGAACATGTTTATGAAGTTTGCACTGTGGTTAATCAGTAGGAGCATGGAAGTTTCCTTCTCTCTGTCTCTTTGCTTCTGTGGGGGGATGGAACAAACTGCCCATAAATTTTCCTGGACTGTGCTGTTCTGTCAGGAGCTTGATCTTGAAATGATGTCCAATGAATCAGCCTGTGAATCTTCCTAAGGTTCCTTACCCCTGTGTATTGTTGTGAGCAGTCTCTTTGGACTGCAGAAGGGTCTGACCTACTTGCTGCTTTTCTTCCTTTGCCTAGGATCACTGGGTCACATTTGGCAAGTTCTTTTCTGCCTGTGGCCAGTTTCCCCTCCTGCTCTGGTTTTGTACTGAGGGCTGATGGTCATGTCCTGGCTGTTCAGTCTCAACACACAGGCAGCCCCCGTAGGCTGCTGTAGGATCCAGAGTAGGGCAAGTGGAAAGGTGGACTGCTTTTGTGATGGGTGGTAGTGTAATAAAAGAAAGTTGCTGCTTCTGACCGCTTTAGGGTCACTGTTTCAATAAAGCCTTATATTAGTTGATACAAGGATCTTTATTTTTAATCTTAAGGCCAGCTTTTGACTTGACTTTATGGCCTTGATATAGCTGTTTGACTTCCTGGGTGTGCAGAGAGACACTTAGCTGTCACTAAAGAGCCCCAAGCTACTCACGGGTTTGCACGTGCTGACTTAGTGGTGAGGTTATGCTACTTGTAAGGAATGACAGTCACAGTCATTGCTCCTGTTCTGAACAGACACAGCAGTGATGAAGGGTTCCACAAGAACCTTGCATCGCTGTAAGGTGGAGCTGCTAACAGGGACCTACGAAGGGAAATACTCACCAGCAAAGTCAATGTGAAACTGGACTGTGAATGAACTGCAGTGTGAAACTGCTTGGAAATGAACAAAAATTGCTGAAATTTGGTGGAGATGAACAGAAGTAAATGAAAAGAACGATCAAGGAGGATCAGAGCTTTCCACAAAACACAAAAAAGGCTCATTAAATTAGAACGATTTTCAATTTTGGCTCGCTGACTTTTTTTTGAGACTCGTGTGCAAGAAAACTGAGACGGTTTTCTGCTCTTTTTAAATGCTCAGACACAGCCTGGACCCGTAAGTTACAACAAAATTTTGATTTTTAAGTTTTATTTTAATGCCTTGCCTCTTTAAGACAAACAAAAAGCCTCTGGAAGGTCAATTGTTTAAATCAGACCTGGGTTACATTGGTGGAACATCTAGAATACAGTCATGAAATCAGTTAATGCAAATCAATAGTGAAGAGATTTGCTCTTTCTGATAAAGTAAATTGATTGATTAGAAAGTTTTACAATGGGGTGGAGGTGAGCATGGGGTCTACCTTGATAGCTGTTTGTCTATGTGGGTAAAGAACTTGGAGCTGTAACATGGGGTAGCAAAATGTGTGATTCAAGGCTAGGAACTGAAGTCTTTATTTCAGCTTGCTGTGTAGTCTGATGGTGTCAGACAGGAGAGATGATCTGCATTTGGACCATACGGTCAGAGATGTGGGCACTGTATGTTTTCAAGGGGTAGTTGTGATGTCCACAGCCGTGTTAAGCTTCCTTATGCTCTTCAGAGCCATATCACAGGTAATGAAGATATTGGAACAACTATGTGGCTGACACCACAGATTTAGGGAGCTGTAAGAGGGGTTATTTGGAGGGAGAGTGGTGTGGAAAAAGCATGGAAGCTGATGGTAGAAGCTTTGGACCAGCGAAGCTGATGGTAGTTTGGCTGATACTAGGTTTTGGTGTTCAGACTCTTCTGAGTTAAAACTTAGCGGGATGTAGACAGTGTTTGCCTGCTGCAGCTCTACAGTTTTACACATCTTTTTATGCCAAGTTTGATTGCTAGAGACACATAGTGGCCAGTTGTGGGGGTATAAGAGGCAGTTGGGGGACATCAGTGCAGTCTCTTCTTCATCTAATGAATGAGTAGCCATTTAGGCTCACTTTCAGTAACTGGTCAGCAGAGACATTCAGAGGAGACCTAAACCCCAAAAAGCAGTCTATGGTCAGGTCATGTTAAGAGTGGGATGAAACCATCAAATGGAAGGAAACTAAAATTAAAAACCATCTGAATTAGTGCCCTGAGAGATGAGGGGGACTTGGAAACACAATGTTTGGAAATGACTTTAAGTTGATAGTGAATAGCAGATGAAAACCAAGTTCTTAATGCAGGGCCAAAGGCAAGGGAACAAAACAGCTGTCTTAAGACCTTCTGTCATTGAGCTTAGAGGGGCTTCTGTACACGTGAGTATGGCAAGCACCAGCCTCTTTGTGTTGTACAGAGATGCCACCAAGCCAGATTTTGGGGAACAGTAGATAGACCATGTACAAGATGCTCAAACGACTGAACCTTGAAGCTGAGAGGTGGTGCATGTGAAGAGAACTACTGTACCAGGGACAATCACTGTTGCTGAAAAACATTACAGTTGCAAATAGAGGAAGAAAAGGAGTCATTAAAGATTAATTCGATGCAGGTTTAAGGGATAAAAATTCTACAGCTGCTGCCATCTAAAAGGATAGAGAGAACTTTTGGAACAGAGAAAAGTACAAGCAGTTATGTGAATTTGAAATGAAAAGAAGCACCAGAACCACTGATGGCACTTTCTGAGGCTCGAGATTGCACTGGGGGCTAATTTGGGTACCATTCTCTTGTCATTCTATAGAATGGATCTGAAATGAGGTGCCAGACTTTGGGGGAAATCCAGATCGCTTCCAGATCTGTGTGTCTTACAACTCCAGGATCACCTGTGTGTCCTGCAAGCAAGGAATGTTTGTACACAGTGACTGTGGGGATGTTGTGATGGCAGATGGGCATCAGAGTGGGAGCACTAGCATGGGAAGAAAACACAGCGTATGGACTCTGTGCAGTGTTCTGACTGCCCAGCTTATGGTAGGTGGTCCAGGTTTCTTCACTCCCCTGGGCATAGTAGAGCCTCCCATAAAAAGTAAAAAAACTTGTTTGTGCCTTTAATAACTGCACCACCCTTGGTGGTACATGAGGGACAGCATGCATTTTAAATTACAGAAGGGGGGGGAAAAAAGCAAGTGGTACACAATCTCATCCCAGCTTGCAAACCCACCAAGGAGTCTGAGAGCCTTGAAAAGCCTCCAGCACCACAAGGTTAGCCTATCCCGACTTTGTCTCGCTATTTTCCTTTCCCTGCACCTCTGTGTGTCTGGAGCCCAGCTGAGAATGGAATGAGCAGCGCCGAAGGATTGTGAGAAAGACGATTTGTGTGGTAAACCCAGCACAGCCAGAAGCAGGAAGTACCAGATTTATCATGGGAAATCCTCTTGTTGTTAGATGTTTCCAGCCTACTTCTCCAGGCTTAAGCTTTCTCTGTGCTGTGTGCAGCCCCTGGATCGACAGGGATGCTCAGCATTTGCCCGACTTGAAACGCATTAAATTAATTAGCACCCTGTTAAATCAGGACTCTGTTGCTGTGTCAGGCAATCCCCCGTGATCCACAGCTGCTTAAAGTTTTCCTGTATCTCCTGGAACGCTCTAATAAGGCTGTAGAGGGAGTTTACGTGAGGTGGCATTGGATTCCCCACGCTCTCATTGAGAAATGCCAGCCCCAATCTTTCCCTTGCCATGTCATACATTGTGGCTTTTGAGCTGCAGGCCACTTCTTGAAGAGCAGGTCCTCTGGCTGCCTTCACTGTGGGTCAGCCACATCCTCCCTGAGGCTAGTCCTCACTGTTTCCATTACACTAGGCTTAGGAGTGTATCTTTTTGCTGCTCTCATACAGATGGGTAGTAGTGCAGCATCGATGGTCTCTTTGGGTCCCTTCCAACCCCTAACATCCTATGAGCCCATGATCAGGGGATACCTTCAGGCACAGAGCCAGGCTCGGGATGATACCTGTGTGTATCTATTTTTCCTGTTCTTGTGGAGAAAGAAAACCACCCTTTTCTCCTTATCTTCTGTTTTATCTGTCCTTGGCCCTGGAAATTAACTCAAAGCCCATAGAAACTTTCTGTACGTGCAGCCCCTGGCAACAGAGCGCTGTGCATCTTCACTGAGCACCACGTGGAGGGTATTTGTCTGTTTTCCCTTTATTTTGCTTTCTGCTGGCTTCTTTTATGATTACTAGCTCAGAAGAGAGGTGGTTCAATCCTTCCCTGTGTACTTTTGCTGCTAGTTGGAATTTCTACACCTCTCATACTCTGTGCTGCGTCTCCTGTTGCAACCCATCCGTCTGCACTTGTACTTCCTCCTTTGGAGTAGCTTCCATTACTGCTGCACTGGTTTGAGCTGTATGCAGATTGGCACTAATCAGGAGGAATAAGGCAACCAACAACTAGGACACATAGCAGGGCATCGTGAATGATAGATCATTTTCTCCTGCAACCACTTGACATTTGCTATTGCTTGAAGTCTGTTGGCTGTGCTTGAATCAGGCAGAAACATATCTCCCGTTCAGTATAATGGAGGTCATTCCAGTAAGCAAAACTGTGTGTCCTGTTGATGGCTACAGTATAATTTTATTGATTTAAAGTGTTTTAACTAAAGGCATGATTTCAAGCCCAGAGATAAAGGTGGCTCTTTGGTGTAATTGCGCAGTAATCTCATTCAGTGCCCCAAATAACACTGTGAGGTCTCCTAATTTATGGCCAGTGTGTACATCAAGTGATTAGGGGTCTGGAATGATGAGGCTGCAGTATGGAAGGCGTGAATGAGTGGGAGGAGATGACAGAGTCCTGTGCAGAGGCACTTCATGGGGGCAGCTAGCTTCGCTTTGCACTTTGCTGACGTTTTGTTCGTGTCTCCCACTCATCACAGGGGAGCAGAGGTTGAAAGAAGGGCCATAAGGTACACAGCTGGGATGTGAGTGTCTGGGGGCGTTTCACAAAAATGCTGGGAGCATTTAGACACAGAGCTTTTGATTTAGGCTTATCTCTAGGCCCTTCTGTTCACAGTATATCTGCCTGGTTTCATTATGGATGCTGCATATCTTCTTTGCTCTAGCTGCCCTCCATGCCAAAATAAAACCAAAGGAAGGAGAAGGCTGTTGCAAACATGAGGGTGATGCCTGGGTTTTCTAAGCTTTGATTGTCTGCTCAAATGAAGAACTTCTGCAGCCTTGCTTCTCAACGCATTCCTCTGTCTTCAGTCTCAGCGAAAGGATGTGCTCCATCTTTGAGGAGCCAAGCTGACTCAACTCATTGCACTGGCTATCAGAACTCTTATGGCTATCAGATCCCAGCTCTGAGACAGGGTGATGGTAGAAGTTCTGAAGGTCTTGTTAGGCCAAGAAATTTCCAGCCGCGTGAGCTGAGTGGAAGGGAGAGGACCCAACACAGCAGGTTGAGGGTGTTGAGCAGGAAAAATCTGGCCTGTGACTGAGTTTCCACACAGTCGTGTTCTGCTTTGACACTATAGTGACTATTAAAAAACAGTGAGGTGCTAGATTGCAGCAGAATGCATACAAATCTTCCTTGTTATGTCAGTGAGTTAACATGTGCCTAGAGCATCGCAGTGAGATGCCAGTGGCTTCCATGGAAGTTTACTGGAAATGAACTGGGTACATCTGGACAGTTTGCTGGAAACCTCAGGCTGCCAGAAAACTTTTGCTCCCTGATTATTTTATATAGATACGTGTGTTATCTATGTGTGTGTAAGGGTAAGACTGTTGTACTGACTATCATTTACCTGTAGTAGGGGTGAGACTGTTGTACTGACTACCATTTACCTATAGTAGGGGTGAGACTGTTGTACTGACTACCATTTACCTCTAGCAGGGGTGAGACTGTTGTACTGCCTATCATTTACCCCTAGCAGGGGTGAGACTGTTGTACTGCCTATCATTTACCTATAGCAGGGGTGAGACTGTTGTACTGCCTATCATTTACCTATAGCAAGGGTAAGACTGTTGTACTGCCTATCATTTACCTATAGCAAGGGTAAGACTGTTGTACTGCCTATCATTTACCTATAGCAAGG
>JAOXOE010000698.1:17468838-17484176 GCA_028565055.1 Phoeniculus purpureus
CGCCGGAGGAAGCGGCCGGTGCAGCGGGGCAAACCTCCCTACTCCTACATCGCCCTCATTGCCATGGCTATCGCCAATGCCGCCGAGAGGAAGCTCACCTTGGGGGGAATCTACAAGTTCATCACCGAGCGCTTCCCCTTCTACCGAGAGAACCCCAAGAAGTGGCAGAACAGCATCCGCCACAACCTCACCCTCAATGACTGCTTCGTCAAGATCCCCCGGGAGCCCGGCCACCCCGGCAAGGGCAACTACTGGACACTGGACCCAGCTGCAGAGGACATGTTCGACAATGGAAGTTTCCTGCGCAGAAGGAAGCGCTTCAAGCGCACTGACATCACTACCTACCCCGGCTACATGCAGAACTCTAGCGCCTTCACACCTCCACCCGCTGGCCGCCCCACAGCGCCCACAGCACCCTACTCCAACGCCCTCTGCTCACCTGGTTATGGTCCCCAGCTCTCCAGCACCGTCTTCCACCCCTATGCAACTGGGGCAGCACCACCAGCACAGCATCCCAGGATGTTCAGCATCGACAGCCTCATCAGTGGGCAGCAGGCCCTGCAGCCCTCACCAACCGCCGAGCTGGGCCACCCATCGCTGGGGTTGCCTGGGGCTGAGCTGGCTCCCACCTGCTCTGCCGGCAGCTCTGAGCCTTCTTGTTTCCAGGCACAGCCGGTCAGCCCTGGATTGTTGGGCCGAGCTGGTCCAAATACCTTGGCTTACCCCTATGCTGCCTCCCCCCCACACCTGCCTGTGGGACAAGGCAGCTACTCACCCAGCAGCCCCCAGCTCTATGGGGCTCCCAACAGACTGGCCTTGCCGGCCATGCGTCCCCCCTCCTGCGCTGAGCACAGTGAGCAGCTCCTGGGACTCTCAGCTTCACCCCTCGGCCAGTTCAGCTCCAGCAATGCTTACATGAGGCAGCCCAATTTCCCCGCTGGCCTGGAGAGGTACATGTGATGACGTTGCCGGGGGACTTGGCTGGATATTCCCAGGCTTCTCTGGACATGTGGACTTCTCCCCACTGTGGGTATCAGCTAGGGTGGGTTCAGGGGCCCCTGGCCTCTGGCTATGAGAGGACACATCTGCATGGGACCTAACTCCTCTCTTTCTCTGCTTATTTTTAACTGAAGGCAAGGTGATCCGTTTTCTTGCTTCATTCCCTCCTGGAAAAGGTGTTCTTTGGCTGTCCAGGGCAGGGCTTTCCACACCCAGGGTGGGTGTCTCTTCTGCACAGCCTGACCCCAGAGGTGTGGTGGGACACAGTGGGGTACCCCAGAGTGAGGAGGAGCACACCCAGGTGGTGGGTGTGTGGTGTAACATACTTGAACTGTGTGATAAATGGGCTTTCTCCTCTCTTCCCTGGGTGCCTCCTGCCTAACTGGAATGAAAATTCCCTAAGCCCTAAACTAATTCATTGGATTTTAAATGAGTATTTAAGATATTTTATAGTATCCTTCCCCTGGGAAAAAAAAAACCCAACAGCTTGACTACTTCTTTTTACTATTTTTAAAAGTAACTTTTATTGTTAGGACTTTTTAAAATAAAGCTTTTGCTTCCAACATGTCCAGTGCTGCTGTTCCCCCTGGCTCTGGCTGAACCGTGGTGAGAGAAAATGACCAGTCTGGTAACTGATAGGGGATGGACTTGTGCTGCTGCTGTGACACCACCATGTCTCACATTTTTAGTGGTGCTTTCTAAAGCTGTTCATTTTGTTGTTTTGTGGTTTTTTTTTAAAAGCAAATGGTAACTAACCACTGCTGAGCTGTGTTGAGGTTGCAGGAACCTCTCATCACTTGCAAGGTTTGCCCATGCAAATGTTACTGGACTTGATGGTTCTCATTCATGCAGCAGGGAACATGTCTTCCCTCTGAGGAATTTCTTGCAAACGAAATTCTGATTTAGCACATCAAAATAGGAGATCACATCTTTTCTTCCTAGAAACAAAGTCAATTGAAATTTCAAACTGTTCAGTGGCTGGGCTATGGCTCTTTACTTATAGAACCTACAGCCAGACCATCCCACTGAGCTTAAAGGCAGAATCTCTCATTGCTGGATTTGGTTGGGTTTTTTATTTAAACATTGTCTGGGTGAAAGTTGGAATTTCTGTCCTGTTTTCCAAGGGTGTTCTCTGAAACAAAACAGTTTCTCTTACTGCACCTTCCCCCTGCTTAAGGAGGAGTTGGATGTCAGTTGAGCTTTGATGCAAAATTGAGCATCTTGTTCTCTGGCTGCTAGTCATGGAAAGTTGGGTGTACGGATGGATGCCCAAGGAATCGGGTTTTGCCATCAGTTTGGGAGCTTGTGGCTTTTCATTCTTTTATCCCATGTGCTCTGTAGAAACTGAGGGTGGGGTTAGTATGAGAGGGGAGGGAAGAAAATGCTTTTTTTCCCCCTCTTGCTTTCTTTAAAACAGGGCTTCATCTTTCTCTAAAAACTGGATTAGCTGGGCTCTGGATCTCATTTTTGGTCCCTCCAGCTTCACTTCTTCAGCTTTCATACTGGTCTCAGCAGCAGTTCTGTGCTTTTGCCTTAGTGATGGCCCAGCTTGGAAAGGACATTGTGAAAAAACACAATGAAAGAAAAGTACTTGTCTCTACAGCAGATACAGATCTTCTATGTAGTGCAAGTGTTGTTGCTGTCCGTAGCATACTGTTTGTGTAGATGGATGTGGGTTGCTGAAATAACTGCTCTCAAAGATAGGCAGGAGGAAGGACACTTGCCACCGCTCACATTTGTTCCCAGGGCCTGATCCTCCAATGTTTTGCAAACAAAAGCACTTCTGAAGTCTGGCTTAGGTATCCAGGGTGAGACATCTATGGCGTCATATCCAGATGCTGCCTGAAGTGCTGGGTCTATCAGCTTCCCTCCAGCATCACTGGGTATTGGACTCTGGTGGGTTTGCGCTGTGTTGTGAGGTGGGGGAGAACCAAGAACCAGCATAAAAGGAAAGCAGTGTTGGTTGGAGGAGGTGGGCAGGAGATGCTGTTGTTCTGCCTGTGTGGGATACATTGGGAAGAGGTGACTGAGCCAGGCCGTCTCAAACTGGGCTGAGCCTGTTCCTCCCCATCATCCTGGAGCCCTGTGGAAGCCAGGAGAAGTCTCCAAATTCCTGGCATCTCTGAGCATTAAATGTTGGAGTCAGGATGGGATTAAGGTACCTGAAGGGCTGGGCTGTGGCTTGCTCCTGTCCCCTAGCTGCTGTCAATCTCCTACCATGAGGCTCTCTGAAGAGCAGCACCCAGCTCCAGGTCTGTGGGAAATCATTTCCACCCATCTGCCTGTGAAAGGAGGAGTCACTTCAGCCGAGGTGACTCTGGCATGAAGAATCACCACAGTGGACTAGGAAACCTGGCTCAGAGGAAGCAATGGCCCTGACTCAGTTCATCCAGACAAACCCTGGTGTGCAGTGTTGGGTTGCACATTTCCTCAGAGTCCCATATCTCCCCATCTGCCAGACAGCCCCAGCCCAGAGCCCCCTGCAAGCAGCAATAAACCACCATAACCCTTACTGCAAGCCTCATGCTGCCAAACAAGCTGGAAACTATGGAGAACAGGCCCCTTTTCTTCTTTTTCCCATAGATATTAATCCTCACATGCAAAAACCTCTGGCAACTTGTATTGTGATTGTCATTAAACTAATGCCTTTAGAGTGTCTTCTTGCTTAACTTAATGTGTCCCTTCCAGGCTTTTGAGCTTCCATTTCAAAGCTTTGTTTACAGTGAAGGTGAATCTAGCAAATGAGTAGGATTAAAATGTCATGTAAAGAATGAGACTTGCTGGGACAGGGTAGTTTTAAGCTTTGTAAAGTTTATACCTGAGCTCTTCATCTGTTTTTGTGTCTTTTCGGTGTCCCTGTTTAGTGAATAAGAGGGATTTGAATGAAACAGGAGCAATTCTCACCCAGAGTTCAGCTGTGAAACCAAGTCTCCTTTGAAATCCTCCCATCTTCATTTAAGGAGTTTAGAGAATATTAGGTAGTGACACTCATAACTATCTCAATCTTGCTCACACAAAAACAAGAGGCAGAACTTCTCTTTGCTCTTTGAGAATGTGGAATAAATGTCGACCTTCAAGGTGATGGAAAGAGGTCGGCTGGACTTTCCCCAGTGGGAAGAGCCCCATCTCAAGCCCACGACATGCAGAGATGGGGGTAAGAATTGATCTCAAACACCAGAAGGATGTGGGTGGTGATCTGTCTCCAAAACAGTCTGACTTCTCATAGAACGGCCCTTTGCAGATTAGGCTGAACTCAGATCTCAGAAACAAATAACGAGCTGCCACTTTGCCTTGTTTTAATCTGGGAAATACTGGCTGCCCAGAGATGCCCAACTGAGCTGCCACATCTCTTTGGCTAGCAGAGTGTTGTGTGTTTTGTGCTGGTACCACATTCCTACAGCTTCCCCACGGGTTAAAACGAGCAGTAAGTAATGTCATAGGTAGTGTTTTCCATCCTGTTGCAAACAAATAGAGCGTTAGTTGAAACACATTTGCTCAAGAACTTGTTTGGCCCTCTGGTAATGTTACATTTTTTTTCCCCTGGAAGCTGCCAGCTGTCGTCTGACAGTCCCAGTGTTGGAAATTTCATACCATAACCAGCTTTTGTTTTGTGTGATGCTTTGCCCTTTGCAAATACATGGCTTGAAGATGGTCAGTGGTGTCTCTGTGTGGTCAAGATTGAGTTGGTGAAGTCACTGGCGATGGGGACGTGAGTAGTGGGTACAGTGAGATTGGTTTCGCCAGCTGGTAATTAATTTTTAACGAATTCGTGTCTATGATTCAGCAACGTTCCGAGCTACATCTCGGGGTATCTGGGTCCGCCGCCGCCTCTGGGGAGGGTGACAGGGGAGGGGTGGCCCGAGGTGCAGCCGCCGTGCTCAGACCAACACTGACCTCCAGTGGAAAGCCCTGGGAAGCCTCTCTCGGCCCCCGGGACTCGGCGAGGGGGGTCTCAGCATGTGTCGGGAGCATCCTGGCCTTTGGGGTCTGTCCTGCCCATGGCTATGTGGAGAAGGACAGGACATTGCCATCTTCTTCCCAAAATTCCACAATGAGGAGGGGGTGAAGCTCATTATTAAATGCAGAAGGTTGGATGCAGTCTTCTGGCTAGGAAATCCATAAAGCACCAATTACCAATGCTGGGAAGATTTCAGAAGGGAAGGATTTCTCTGGCCATAAACTTTTTTACCTTTTCCTAAGCATTCACTGCAGGCCATCACTGGGGATGGGATGCAGGACTGTATGGTACTGGTTGTGCCTCTGCAGCTATTTTCCCTCGAGTGAAAATGCTTCACTCTTCTTTTGGTGAAAGAAATGGAAGCACAGCAAGTATCTGGTCCTCAGTGGAAGGTGAGAGGACAGTGGTGAAGAAGCACCTGGCTGCAGCAGCCAGCCTTGCTGGCATCCTGACTTTGCATTTGAAATGTGGAGTTTATGAATGGCAGAGCTGGGGCAGCCTGATCCTTACAGCTGCTGAGAAACAAGTGTGGTTGGGCAGCAAAGTGGCAGAGATGAGCATTGGGAGCAAAACACTCTCAGACTCTAGAGAAAACACGCAAGGTTCATTCATTTTGTAGTCTTTGTGCTGAAATTGCTGAACTGGCTACACTGCAACAGTGTTTGCAGGTATTGAATCAACTATGCCATCCCAACACCATCTCGTGGGCGCTGAATGGAGGAAGAGTGCACCTGAGCCAGTTGTTCACGTGCCTAAAAATGATCAGTTTCCATCTGTTGGCTTGATGAGTGAAGGAAGCAGCATAAAATGTCTGTACAGAAAGGACCAAACTCTCTCAGATATTTTATGAGTTTTCCACCTGTACCACAGGCATCTCTACCTGGTTTTGAAACTCCTTTGGCTAACCAGGTGTTGCAAACCAAACCCAGCCAGCCCATAGATTAATTTCCATGAGGCTTCAAGTGGCTCAGTCTGGCTAGAGAAATTTGATCTCGAAAAGCATAAAACTATCACAGCACACTGTCACTGACTGTCCTGACTCTTGGCTCACAGCAAGCCATGGGTTTCAGTGTAGAAATCAACTCCGCAGTGCAGGTCAGACCAACACAGATCCTTGATTATATCCTTTTCAGATGTTCCCTGCCTGAGAGTCAAGATGCTGAGTAATGCTAAGGGGGCTCTGCTGTGCCACATTATTTTTGTCTCCAAAAAGATCCTTTGCAAGGAGATGTGACTCCTCTGAGTGTCCAATTTGGCAGCTGTCGACAGTGGAGATGCATTTGCTGGTGGGAAAATGGGATGCTGCCCATTCAGTCCCTTCATCTGGAGTCTCTACCCTCAGAAATCACAAGTATTACCATCCCAAGGACATGATTAAGAAATATTTCGCTGCCAGACACCAAATGCATCCCAGCACAGCTACATCCTCCCTACTTTGTATGGAGATTGCAAGACCAGCCACTCGGCCAAGGCACTCCTTTCATGTCACCATGGAAGTGATGGAAGTGGGGTAATGGATTTGCCTCCTGCACCATAGTCAGCACCCACGAGGTGGCAGCCAGATGACACCCTGCCCAAGACTCTACAGCCTACCCTCAGCTCTCCTTCCCAGACCCCATCAGCCACAGACCCCCTTCAAGCAACACTCAGTCCTTGCTTGTTACTTACTGGGTTTTCCACAGGGTTGGTTTAAGCACATATCCATCTTCCCCTGGCTCGAAGTCCTTTCTTTCCAGGCTGTCTGCTGCTTGGATTCTCCCGGAGCTGATGCTCACCCTCTAAGTATAATTGCAATACAAAGTAGTTTCAGAATAGCGTGCAATAGTGGCTAATTATTTGGAACAATTATACATAACAAAGACAGAGCCAAGCAGCAAGAGGGCTTAATTGTCTGGCCAAGCATGAAATAGCACAGGATTATCGCTAACAGGGGGAGGGGAGGCAATGGAGGAGAATTGCCCCATAGAATAGGCAAGAATCCAGGCTGCTGGGGAAGGCAAAGTTTATTGAAGAACTTGAAAATTCCCCTTTGAAGCATCTTCTGAGATGCCAGAGAAGACATGAAAAGGATAATGACCCAGAATATGGGCTTAAGGCACAAATCCCCACACTGACTGACTCCAGGCCTACAGACGCTTAAGCACATGCTTAAATTTTTAAGCACATGAATAGTCCCCTTTGACGGCTCACGTGCTTAGAGTTAAGCTCAAGCATAAGTGTTTGTAGGATTGGAGCCCAGATTTTTATTACAACTAGGCTCTTCTTGGTAATGACAGGAAATAAGAGACATATAAAGCACACAAGCTCCTCTGGTAATGCTGCAAAGCCCTTTGCTCCATGTGAGTGGCAAGTGCCTGCGATGAGCCATGGAGACATTCATGCCTTCCCTCCTTATCACTGTGGGTGATTTCTTGGTGTGATCTCTAAGACATGGATTAGAAGCCAGTCCTGAGGGTCCACAGGTATGGGAGAGAAAAAGGTGAGGCGGGTGCAAAAAGGAAACAGGATCACTCTTAAAAGGAAAGACGTGCTGTGATTATAGCTGGGATTCATTCTTGCTTGAGAACACCGGGCAGAGCTTCTGAGATGGTGGGAAAAAGCAGGAATGAACATCAATATAAAAAAAATCAAGTAAATATTTTAAAATCCTGCAGAATATGAGCTAATTAATGCAATAACAGCTCCTCTCCAAATGTTATCTGCTTTTTCCTGCAGAATAAAATTTCCCTCATGTAACACCTTTCCTGCTATTTCCAGATCTCTGAACTTCTTTTTGCAAGGCTCACAGTTTTACAAGACACCTACCTGCTGAGCAGTAGCACTTTTCCCTCTGCTTGGACCTAGATTGCTGTTTCTCAATTATCTTTAGAGCTGGAAGGGTTGGGTTTTGCTAGTGAGACAACAGCCTTGTGCTGGTGACTGCAGCTGTGCTGTTTTCTGGTAGTGGCAGATAGAGAGTGAAAGGTGTGGGATACAGATGCTGTGGGCTTTGGTGGCCTGACTCTGATCACAGAAAGGTATGAGACCTATGGTACTGCTGTCCCACATGTTCCAATGTCGCACATCCCAGACCAACAACCATGCCTGAAGATCTGGGTGTGCATGGCATCAGAAGCGTGTGTGAGCAGTCCAGACTAGGATGTTAGCTATGAAGAGATTTTTTTTCTTAAAAATTGAGTGGATATGTGGATCTGCCCCTTGGGAGACCAAAGCCACATCACCACTTGTGCTGTACTGCACACACCTTTATCAGATCCCCCAAAGGCTCTAGTGGCCTGTGCTCCACAAAATGGGAGCTGCTGGTGGAGGAGCTGACCCTACCACCACCTGTGTTAGTGCCCTAGAGCTCTAACCTATGGCTCAGGCATTGGCACCTGCAAGTCTAGGACTGCTGTTGGCAGTCACTGGAGGACATTATATGACACATACAGCTTTCGTGCCCTGCAGCGTGCAGCCTCCCCACCTTTCTCAGGGGAACACTCAATGGAGAGCATGTGGAAACACCTACATAACCTCCTCCTTTGCATCAAAATGCCCATACTATGGAAGCTGAGCAGCTGACATCATCTTGGGGGAAGGGACAGTCCAGCGTGTGCCAGCATGGACTGGGCTGGTCCTCAAGTGCTCAGGACCATCCAAGCCACCCCAATGCCTCAGCGCATCGCCAGCCTGCTGCAACGTGACCAAAGCAGCAGGGCACGGATGAAAGGTTTTCTCTGAAGCCAGAGGTTAATTATGCTTTATTGGATAATTTTCATCTGCCAGTCCTAGCAGTAAAGGGGATTTCCTCTAGATGGCACGCTTATCTCTGCGCTGGGAGGGAAGCCCCACCAGCCTCTTTCCCCCGCAGGACCCCAGCCATATATTTTTAGGGAGCAGATAACTCACCCCAAAGCCTCATACTCTCTTATAACCCAGTTTTACTGCTCAACATCTATACAAAACTATACAGAAGCCTAGAAAATGGTAGTAAGAAAAAGGCATTTTGTAATGAGAGTTGGTGGGAGTGCGTTAGGTGGGTGATGCTGAGTACCCATCCTGCAGAAATTAGGTCTTTCCAAGTCATGCAAAGCCAGATGTGAAACAAGCATTTTCTTCAGCAGCTCTCAGTTTGTTTATTCTGTCCAAGTGATGCAATTTCTTCCCAGCAAGAATAAGCAGCTCACCTGCAGTTAGTGGAGGAAGAGGGGAGAGTTATCAATCATTAGAACAGGGGCTGTGTTGGAGACGTCCCTGGAGGTATTTAGAAAGTAGATAGATGTAGTGCTGAGGGACACGATTTAGGGGTGACCTGTCAGTGCTGAGTTGAAGGTTGGGTTTGATGATCCTAAAAGTGTTTTCCAACCAAAGAGATTCTGTGAAGCTTCAACACCTCCTGAGTGGCTGGATTAATTTTAATCCATGTGTTGAGGGGCTTTCCCTCATGTGCCTCTGTGCAGCTCAGGGCAGCTATTTCTTCTGGCGGTTTGAAGAAAGGAGTTGGAGAAGTTCACACCACTCTGGATATGTTTGGGATGAATTTCTAGTGTGTTCTTTTTATCTAGTGTGCACTGCAGAGCACCTGTTTTGTAGAGGTGGACAATTGTCCCACATTGATGCTGCCACAAAGCCAGCCTGGGATGTGCTGGGACTGCAAATCCCAGTGTGCAAAATTAGCTTTGGGTCCTGGACCTGAAGGAAAGAGCTGCTGGGGGTGTGGAAATTCCATAGCCAGGTTCTGAGGAGAAGCTGTGACCTGATGGAGGTGCAGTGGAGGAACTGGCGTTTGCAGCCATACACTGCTGGGGCACATTCAGACCCAGAATACTACAGTGATGCCTCGTTTGATATTCTTTCTACCTGGCTGTCCTTCACTAGCTAAGGGGACAGTGTTAAGGGGTTTGTTTCTACCTCTGCTTCTTTGTATGGATGAGATCCTTCACCTCCCTCTTCATACTTTAGGTTGAGAACATTTTTCCTCTGTTTAGTCAGCTCCTTCCCAATATGGGAACAGAGAGAAAAAAGTCTGCGCTGTTTCCTTGTGTGGTAGCAACACCACAGCTCCAGCTGACTGAAGCACAGCCTTATTAGAAGTCAAGAGGCAAAATATATCTTTGAACATGTTTGTGAGGCAAATCCGAAGGTACTGGCATGTATGTGCAGGGCTGATGTTTTATAGGGATACAGCAGATTCACTCCAACCTGATCCCCAGCTGGAGATCACTGGCTACTTCCAGATGCAGACATCTCCAGGTATTTACTACATACAGAAAGAAAATCATTAAAAACAATCGAATACTTTTTGTTCCAATCACACTATATGCCAGCAATTTTCCTTCTCTGTATTTTTCTACTTTGCTTGCGCTCTCTCTGTACTGCTTCTGGCCCCAGGATGAGGGTCCTCTTCTGTTTTTTCTGATAGAAGTGGACTTTTGCGAATTCAGTGAGATGAGCATTCAGGCTGTAGGACTGTTGAACAGAGAGGACTCAACAGCTTGGAATTCCTGGGCGTGTTTGATGTGATAAAATGCTAGCATGGAAAACTAGGACTTGGAAATCTCATAATAATCTTCTATATCCTTGTGAATCTGGCCATTTACTTAGGTTCTTTGTCTGATATCTCCTTCCCTCCTACCTCCCATTAAAAAAAAAAAAATCTCTTTTTTATTTTCAGGGGAATCAGAGAAGAATGAAATGGTTTAGCAGGCTTATTTTTACAGGAATATTTTTTCCTTGTGTGGTAGGCACAGTTACTAGGATGTTCTCTACATGCTGTCATGTGCCAGAGTATAATCACCTTCCACATGCAACAGCCTTTGGCTAATGTGTTTTTTATGGCAAGCAGGAGAGGTGGCTTTGGTGAGTCTCAAAAGTGCACCTGGTCATTTATGACTCTAAATCACCATGTTTCTCTGAGTCACGTAAGTGTGTGTGTGTGTGTGTGTGTTCATCTCTTTTCATGAGATATTGCTGAAAAAGCTTTTGCCAAGCCAGAGTTAATCAGTTGAGTGTTAAGCTGTGTGTAAGCTTGCTTGGTGGGCTTCAGATCCGTGTGGAATGGGACCAGCTATGAATAGAGAGCTGTAAAATTTTTGAACTTAAAGTCCAAAACCAAGATCCTAAAGTCAGACAGCAGCACCTAAATAAATGTGTGTGTATGGTAGGGAGAGGGTTTTGCACTCCTCTGAAGAGCAGCAAAGAGAGACACTCTCCAGAGGTTCATGGTCATTCAGACCTAGATATGGGGTGTCAGAAAAGCCTCCCTTGGTCCAAGCCTTTTTTTGGTGTGAATTTTGAGACACCTGTGTTTGAAAATGCAGGTCATCAAAACCAAGCTGTCAAGTACCTGAGAGCTGTGGGGATGACTATAGGCACTTGGCTCCTGTGGTTTCCAAACTGGGAATTTCATGCATCTCGCACTATCTGGCACCACCATTCCCACATACCTCCCAGCGCTGGGAGCTCTTGTTGTGCAGGCTGCAAACTGATCTTTGCAAGCTGGGAGTTGGCAGTATGGAGTTGGAAGAAAAGGTTGAACTGCAGGGAGCACTGAAGGTCTGAGCCTTGGATATGGAAAGAAGAGAAATAATATCAAAGGAAATCACATAAGTGGAAAAAGAGCCCCCTGGGGCAGCTGGGCAGCAGCAGGTCTGTCTTGTTCATGTTTTCAAAGAAGTTAGAGGTCAGCCAAGCTTGATAACGAGGTAATACAGAAAAATCCATCACTGAGCCTTGGGGGACTTGTAGATGCGGTTCTCACCAGAATAAACCAATTTAGATGCTGCTCGGCAGAGGAAACAAGAATTATTATATATTGCAAACCCAGCAGATCGTTTGGAAGCATCTGAAGCAATGTCGGCTAGGCTGGAGCTAAACCCCTGCACTGGCCAAGGCAGCTCACAGAGCCGCGGCAGGGCCCGGTGCTGCCCTTCCCTGCCCTTTGCCCCGCGGGAAACCCGAGCGCCGGGGGACGCTCCGGCCCCCATCAGCTACTTAAGGTGGGACCACGGCCAGTGCCGGGGTCGGAGGAGCGATCACACCCCGCGAGACCCGGTTTGGGGGAAAGCTCTGCTGGAGGAATCCACCTGCTCAAGTTGTGTGAAACCCTGTGATTCTTTGAAACGCCGAGCCAGCGCCCCTGGAGCAAAAACGGGCAGTGAAAGTCAAAGTAAAGGAGAAAGAAAAAAGAAATTACGATGGGCTGATGGCCTTTTTATTTTTTCCCCTCTACTTTTGATACTTTTTGGAAACTGTCCCCACCCCTGAGCCCCGCGTGTGTTCGATACAGTGATTTAAGGTGAAATGTGAAGCAGAGCCGGGTTAAAGCGGGAGATGGGAAGGCAGGATGTGCTTAAGGAAAGACTGCAGAGGAGAGCAGAAAAGTCAAAATTCTGCTCAAGGGAAAAATCTTCCCTGCCAGCCCTGAGCGCTCGGCAGCAGTGCGACGATGTCAAGGAGATCTTTTCGTGTAGATCGATAGGATTTTTCTTTTGAGAAACAACATCATTTCTTCTCCCCGCAACGTTTAATAGGCGGTTAAACCTCATCAGCCGTCGCTCCGCGAGTGGACATGCGGCCAGGAGCGTGTGTGCGTGTCTCTACTTGTCTGGGATCCCACCAGCTGCTTTGGTTCATCCCAGGGTTTCCGTTTTCTAAATCGTTTCGGAACTGGTGGAGTTTAGGCACTTTTTCTCGTTTTGATTTTTTTTCTGCGGCCAGTCTGGCATGGCAAAACCGAGGCGAACACGAGCCACTCGTAGATGGAGGGACGGGGGGTCTTTTGCCGTTGTTTCATTTTAGGTCGTTCCCGGCTTTAAAATAGGGCGATATTTTGCTTTGAAACGGGCGAGAATGGTGTCGCTGGTCGGGACACGCTTCGAGCTGCGGCTGCTCTTGTTCAGCCCGATGCTGAAGCGGGACCAAGGCACCGGCCGCATCCCATCAACCGCCGCGTCGCATCGACCCTCCTCGCCTCCCCACGATTCTCTCTTCCCAGTTTCGGAGTCGTGTTGCCCATGAGCACAGCTGCAAAAGGCTCCACCGAACCCCACCCCGCCGTTGCCGGGAGGGGCCCCCAGCAGACTGCCCACCCTTCCAAGACGGGGAGAGTGGGGGGGGACATGTATCCGGGGCATGGCTTGGGGGTGTGGGGCAGCAGATACCCACATCTGGTTTTTCCTTTCGAGTAGAGCGCGACAAACCTTTGGAGGGCGATGGGGAGCAGGCAGGGCATCCCCTGGGCAGTGCCCATTGCCCTCGGCCGCTAGCAGAGCGTCACATTTGTGCTTCCCCCCTCCCCCTCACTCCTCTCCGCCCTCCCCTTCGCACAAGGCGCAGCTCCTGGCTGGTCCGTTGCTGCCATGAAATGCACCAAGTGGAAATTCAATCGCCCCGTTGTGTGTGTGGTCGAAATCTCTGGCAGCTGCTTCGGAATTTTTTATGACACTTTCGTTTATGTAGGGGAGGCATAACTATTATTTTACTTAATAAAAATGGAAAGCGGCGCGGGTCGTTCCTCTCCGCGCTCTCTTCCATTTGTTCTTCCCATCGCCTTTCCTCGGGGCTGCTGAACGGAAGGTTTAAGCGAAGTCGGTAGGAAAGATGCGGCGTATCTGAAGTATTTCTCTGCGTTGACTAAAGGAAAAAAATACACGACAAAAACATATAAGAAATGCATATATTAATATATATTACTGAAGATATATAGACACATATGGGAGGGAGATATATGTGTATGTACTGCAAACGCAGGTTATCGACGTCAGAGAAGTATAAAAGTGAAAGAAATCGAGAAAACTCCCCCCCCCCCTAGCCCTGACACGCACCCGCGGGACAGATATTCCCACCTTCCCGATCAAATCTCAGAGCAGTTTTTCATCTATTTTTCCTCTCCAGTCGGAAATTTCTCCAGCATCGCAGCGTTAGTGGGAAGGGAGGAGATGCGTCCGAGTCCGCGCAGAGGCTCCAACTCTGTAGCAGATTCTTCAAACCGGAGAAATGCTGCCCGGTCGTCGGGGTCCCCCGGACCTTGCCGAGCCTGCACACCGAGTCGTTAGGGCTTGAGTAATTGTGAGCGGCATTTGGACGCGGGGCCGCGCAGCTGTTTGGCCCGGCTCCCCGGTATTAGTGCTGGAGATTTTATCACCAAATGCTCGCACCTGTTAACGGCAGCGACCGGCAATTCATCACCGCGGATTCTCACACTGCTGAACGCGGCCTTAGGCGGGGAAGGATTTTGTCCCCATGGCACCCCTTTGGAGGAAACCATCCTCTTCCTCCCTGCCCGGGCATCTTCCACAGAGCATCTAAGAGAAATCAAAAATCCAAGCGTGGTTACGCCGTCCGTGGCACAAACGGAGACAGCGAGTACCACAGCCACCCACGGTGCAGCCGCAGGCGGGAGTGCGGGGCTCTGCCACCCGCAGGGACATGGCTACAGCTACGGTGAAACCTGGGCTGCCTCTGGTTACAGGGAAATCCTCCCGCATTGGCTGCAGCCCACAGCAAGGTGGGTGTCCGCAGCCCACCAGCTGTCGGGGGATGCTGTGCCTCGAGGTGGGGGGGCCCCAACAGCATGGGAATAGCAGGCAGGAGATCCCGACGCTAAATGAAATTGTTTGCCCCGGAGACCTCGGAAAGTGGTACCCGGCCGCGCCAGCCCCGTGAGGCCGGGATGCGTGAGTCGGGTTCTGTTCTGGCCCATTGTGGACAAGCACGGCCTTCGCTTTGGTTATTCTCGCGTAGGTAAAAGACCGGACTGAGCGTCGCTTCTCACCCTCTGCCTCACACCTGCCTGGCGGCAGCATTTCTTACACAAAGTGGGGGTCGGGGATGTGAGCATTGGAGAACGGTAGCTGAGAACCCCAAATTCACACGATCTCTCAAGGGAGCCGAGGGCTCGGCCCAAGCAGACCGAGGGTTTCCGACGGCAAGGCTGTTGTAGGGTGGCAGCTCAGATCCCAGCCCTGGAAATGAGCCTCCCTCGGAGAGCAAAGAGACCCCGTGCGACCCTCGGGGAAGGGAGATGGCCGTCGTATTCCACAGAAACGGGCCAGCGAGCACCGCGGGGTGTCTGGGCGGAGGGAGATTTATCCAGCGCCGACCTATCCGCCCGCACCGGCAGGCTCCAGGCGCGGCCGGGAGCATCAGCGCTCCGCAGGAGCGGGCAGTGCCTTTCCTCGAAAGTATCCCAGGCCTGGCGGGGGGTGGCCGCGCTCCCCGGAGACCCGGGACAGGACGGGCAGCCCGTGGCCGTGCCCGGCGGGGGGCTGCTGCGGGCGGCACGTGATGCCGAGTCGACCGTATAAAGGCGTGGGGAGTGCTGGCAGGAGCCGCAGAGTAGGAACATTTTCATCGGGTCACAGTTCGGGGAGGGGTGGGGGGAGCCGCCTTCCCAACTTCT
>JAOXOE010000698.1:17484276-17511717 GCA_028565055.1 Phoeniculus purpureus
CTTTTCTCCTGTGTGATTGAGATCTGTCTTGCTTCTGCATGGTGCTTAGCAGTGATTGCATGAAAAAACCTTCTCAGTTGTCACTAGATTTTAAACTAGCAGTGACCTGTTGTGCTTCAGTGAAAGAGAGTGAGATGATTGAGGGTGGGGTGAAAAGACCCTTAAAGCAGCTCAGTCAATTCTGCTTCACTACTCAAACTGCAGCTTTAGATACCTATCTGCTGGGCACAGCAGTGATGCTTGTTGTCAGTCTAGCTATATCATGATTATGCTGAATAGAAATTAATGCAGAAGCGCTGCCTGTCTGCCAGTTCTGCCACCTTGAATTCTAGGGGGTTTAGAGACAAGAATTCATCTTCAAGGTAAGGTTGTCGATGCTAAACAGGGTAAGATGAAGACAAATTGAGCAGTGCTTGTGAAGAACGAGATGCACAGTTTGTTTAACTGTGGACAGCAGTTCCAGGCTATTTTGTCATCCTGGCTTATAACTGCTTGTAGACAGCCAGGCAGAAATCTTCCCTCTCACACGTTTGGCAGAAAGCTTGCTTTTGTCTAAAAATCTTAAGTGCTGTGCGAACCGTTCAGTCCTGATCCAAATACCAGTTTGAGTGGTGCTTTTTCTTTCCAAGTTACAAATAGAAGGGTTTGGTTTAGTTGCTTGTAATAGCTGCTGCAGCGAGACAACTCACGGAAAATACCTAGGAGCCACCCCAAAAAGATTTTCTCTGTTCTGGAGGGCTTTTAAGCACAATGAAGTTAATTTGTGGTAAGAAATGGCAAAGATTGCCGTGTGACAACCCAAGTGTGGATGGGACACGGAAACAGTACCTTGTACAACTTCTGTGCTCAGCCCACACTTCTATTTAGTGCTGTGACATGTTAAAAGAAGTTTCAGGGTAGAATTTCAATTGAATCAATTTTAGGAGTGAAGTTTCATCTGTTGTGGAGGTCTTCAGGGTCTAGCAGAATGTGTCAAGGTATGTGGAGGATGTAATAGCTGGTAGTCCTCTTTCCTGACTTGAGCATGCAAATCTGTCTTTAGATTGCTGTTAGTGACGTTACTACTCTCATCATCTTACACCAGAACCAGCTGAAGTCCTCAACAAGTTATGTTCTATCCCAGATACCTTTGTTCTTCTCTGAGTGCCTCCTCTGGTTTTCTTTAGATATGATAGAAATTGTTGGTGCCTTTATTTCAGGGGGAGGACTGACACAGCCCAAAGTCAAGTTTCTGCCCCTGTCATACTCTGTACACACAAGCATCTGAATCACAGAAGCTCAGAATGTTAGGGATTGGAAGGGACCTTGAAAGATCATCCAGTCCAATCCTCCCGCCAGAGCAGGATCACCTAGATCAAGTCACACAGGAACATGTACAGGTGGGTTTTAAACATCTCCAGAGAAGGAGATTCCACAGCTTCCCTGGGCAGCCTGTTCAGTGCTCTGTCACTCTCACAGTGAAGAAGCCTCTTCCTTTATTTATGTGGAATCTCCTACGTTCTAAGAGAGGGAAAATTCTCTCTGGGAACTGTAGTAGCTTCCTGACTTCCATTTTCCTTTCCAGACCATGTATCATGGACTGGTAAAAGGTTTCCCAAAGTATCTCCCTACCCCAAAAGGGCAGATGGTAGCCAAACCATGGGAGAAGCCCTTGGGCATAGAAGACAACAATGGCATGAAACATCCTGGATGCATTTTTCAGATCAAAGTATAATCAGCAGCCCCATTTCTGCTAGGTAATGAAAAGGTCCGTGGAGAACAGAGACAAGGATAATTTTACCATGTTCTTTCTAATTTAAAACTTTCCGTGGAAGGAAAATGCATTTGACCGCTTCCTTGTGACTGAAAGCTCAAGATTTTAGATGCTGTTCCTGAAGGCATCGTTGCATTTGGCTTACCATGTGTGACTTACGAGGCTTCCCTGAGCTCTGGGATGCTGTTCGTGCCAGCGAGAGCAGATTGCTTCCAGCAATAAACATCCCACAAAATTATGTATGTTCCTTAAGAAAAGTACCAAGATTTTCTGCTAATTGCAAAAATACATAATGAACCCCTCCAGCATCTGTTAGTTATTCTCTCACCAGCTTTCATCCAAAATTAACCTTTAAACAAACATTGAGTAGTGTAAGCGTCCCACATCTACACACCCTCCAGTTTAATCGCGTTTGAAACACACTCTTAGCAGTTTACTTCTGGTGAGAGGGAGAAGTTGTTTATATCTCTAGCTGGAGACCGTCACAGCCTGGAGAAGATGATGCTCGGTGCCAGAGCTGAGACATTTAGCTCATGCTCTCAATTTTGGAAGGCAAAGCCCGGCGGAGAGGATTGTGTTCACTGGCCAGTTGCTTCAATGTACCACAAGGAGGGGTGCGAGGCTCGCGGAGAGGAGGAAGCAGCTTCAATGTCCTTCATAGGCTGTAGACTACTTCTCCTATAACAATAAAACATAATTTTAAAGTCTGTGGGTTTTTTTAAATGATGGAACTTTAAAAAAAATAAATCCCTGTAAAGGATCAGATATTTTTGGGTGAATTTTTTGTGGCACTAAGATCAGCTGTATCGATAACTCGGCAACAGTGAACTTGTGCTGCTTCTTGTCGGTTTATTTAATTGCATCTAATGAAAACAACTAGATTGGGCCAACTTAATTATTGTGGCTGTTCTGTGCCACTGCATTCATGATAGATTTGTCGTTCCCATCCTGAACCAACTAGGCAGCTTTCTGAGATCAGCTTGGACAAGAGCTTTCCCGTAGCAAAGGAGTCTATACCTACTACCGCAGCAGAGAAGCATTCCTGGTGCCTCTCCATCCCAGAGCGAGCTCTATCCTGGGCTGGCAGAGGGAGCACTTAGAGTAAAGTTACTGGGAAAAGCAGAGTGGTGAGGACATGGTTCCCTTTCATAAGGGAATCGGCTGTAGCTACACAGTCAGAAGCCTAAATTGTTTTGTCAGTTGATTGATGTTTTTTGGCTAAACCTTCTAGTTGCTGTTCCATTTTATTATCCCTTCCAAAGGACTCCAATGCAAAAGCATAGACTAGTTTACTGCTTCAGCTATGCCTGTTCAGATACTGCCTGAGCATCCTGCAGCAGTTACAGCCTCATGATTCCCAAGAGGAGCTCAGGGTGGGAGAATGGGAAGAGCCAGGCTGGGATTGCTGTCTTGGCTGGTGAAGGGTGGAGGACTGTGGACATGCTAACAAGATTACGTGGACAAAACTTTGTCCTGGTTTATGGACAGGAACTCTGAGCTTGGGGCATGAGCAGGTTCTGTTACTGCATGAGGAGACCAAATTCAGCAGAAACAGCCCAGATGAGTGGCAAAAGTAGAACCAGCCTTTGCTTGCAAAGAGCAGCTGCTCAGATTTGACCAAACCAGCTCCTAACTCAGTGCGGGAAACACGTCCTTAGGAGGAACAGGCTTGCTGTGGGTTAGAAATCACACTTCAGTGAGTACAGAGCCTCTTACCCCAAAAATCGTTCCAGATGTTTAAGTCAGGATGTTAAACAAGTTCTGCTGTTTGTCCAAAGCATTGAGATGAGATAGTTTTTTCAGAGAAACTGATCAGTGTGATTTTTTTTAGGGCACCTGCCGGTAGAGAAGTGCTTTAAGAACCAGTTAACACAGTCACAGACAGAGTCTGACAACCAAAACTGGTGTGGGAGTCCCTCCTTGAGGGATGTGACAGCACTCAGCAGGACGATGTTCAACTTGCTAATGTCCAGCTCTGTTGAGAATAAAAGACTAGATAATTACACACCAGATAACAAGCGTTTTGGGAACACAAGTTAATTAAAGTGATAAGGCACAAGTGACCTTAATAATAAAAAGTGATAACCTTAATTTTGAAAACCAGTGAATAAATGGCTCCTCCATTAGCTGATGCTGTGATGGGCATTGCTCTGGAGAAGGAAGATTTGGAGTGCGTTTGAGAAAGCAGGTAGGTTTCTGTTGTCTGAGGAGAGACAGACTCACTGCAGCAGCTAAGGACAGTGGACAGGAAGCAGACACAGAGCCTTAAGTAGTTTGGTTGTCATTCTTCTGTCGTGAGCAGTTTGTTAGCTCCTGCCTTATCTACCCTGCTGTCCCCTCTCTGAACTGCACAGTCCCACAAAAACAAAGAGCTGTGAGGAAAAGGGATAAAAGTGGGGAGACAAGAACCCCCACAACCAGGCAAGAGCAGAAATTGGCAAAGTCTTTGGCAAATACCCACAGGTGACAGTCCTTGCTACAAGTGCGCTGTAACCCTGATGTGCTGCTAATTGGTCTTGATTGGTTCCAGCAGAGAGCCCAGCCCAGCTGGGTAAGGACAGGCACCTGCTAACTGGGCTCCCGCCGGTCCCATAAGTCAGCGCACAGTTCCTGCCTGGGATCTGAGACCTCACACCCAGGAGGGCACGTACTGGTCCTGCAGCCCCTGCTTTGGGATTCAGGAAAGGAGCAGAGGTGAGAGCTCTGGGTTTAGATGTTGTTGCATTGGTTTGTTCAGGGGCAAGGCTTATGGCTCCTCTGGGCTGTCTGAGAGGGGCTGGGCTGTGCCAGGAGAAGGTGCTGGGAGTGTGTTTGAGCAGTGCCAAGGATGTGTGGCTGAGCAGCTTCTTTGTGATTCACTGGTGCTACAGGGACTTGAGCATGTCTTTTGGACATGGCTCTCCCCTGTAGTGCTGGTCCCTTTCCCTACCAGTAATGCCCCAAGGCTCTCAAGCTGCTAAAGGCATGATGTTTCTCAAGGGGATGTTGGTGCCTGTGTGACTGGAAAGCCTGCCAGGCACTCAGAGAGCGTGAAATTTGGTTAGAAGTCATTTTAAGTTTGGGGTTTTGGGTTTTTTTTAATTCACTTTCTGATTTCCCCTTTTTTGGTTGGTTTGTTTCTGTCCAATAACCACAAGGAGTAGGAAAAGTGGGTTTTTTTCAAATTTCAAAGCAAACCCAGATTTCTGTATCATCTTTTGGAGTTTTAAAGGAGGGGAAAAATGTGCTGGGCAGGCTCAGCCCTGCCACACATCAGCACGTGTTGCAATACTTGGCCTTTTTGGGATCAGTTTGAAGGCAGAGCAAGCTGTAAGTAATGGGCAAGTGAGCTGTAGAAGAAAACCCTGACCTTGTGTCTGCAGGCATCAGAGGTGAGACAGAAAGGCCATATAATCATAGAATCATCAAGGTTGGAAAAGGCCTTCAAGACCATCAAGTCCAGCCATCTGTCCTACAACCTCTAACCACTAAACTGTCTCCTGAAATACCATGTGTACCCATTCTTCTGAACACCTCCAGAGATGGTGCCTCCATCACCTCCCTGGACAGCCTATTCCAGCCATGACCCCTTATTGTTCCCTGCCCACAGCAGCACCACACCTGTTCCCTACCTTGTGTGCAGGTAATTATGGCTTTGCAGTCTCTGGTGTGTTTTAATAAATAAAAAAGTGATTGAAACCTATTTTAATGCCTGAAAAGCCTGATAGATATGAGACCTGTTTGCCATAGGGCTGAGCTGCTACTGTGGACCTACGGGTTCCCCAGCCGGCTGCTGCTCTGTTCCCCAGAAAACTCACAATCTCAGGCGTGAATCTTGGTGCTTTTAAGCCTGTAAGGGTGTGAGCAGAGGAAACGGGCTGCTTGTGTGCTTAAAGTGATCTGTACACCAAGAGGAGCCTGTGACTGGTGGGTATGTGGAGTTGGAACAGAGGCATTGTGCTGCTGCTGGCAGACACGGACAGAAAGGTTGCATCAGCCTGACTGCCCTGTAGGACACACACACATCAGAGAGACAGGACAGCAGTGGGGAAGCAGCACTGGGCTGTGTTATAGGGGTGAGAGCCTGCATGGGGGATGTGTTCATCAGGTGGGCATCCATGGGGATGTAGGACCCCTTTCTGGCCTCTGCACACCCCATTTCCCTGCAGACAGACACTAGAGTTCCCCAAACCCACTGCTTCATCTCTTGAGGTCCCTGGGGGTGAAGCCACCACCAGCAGAGTGAAAAGACCTTTCTGAAAGTAAATAAAGTTCCAAGCTGCCCTACTCTCTTACAGAAGCTGCCTTCCACACCTGACCTTAGGGTGTGGTGTTGATGAGTCACCTGCCATAAGGGTTTAGCCTGAATCCAAATCCCTTCTCCCTCTGCCTTTCTCTCTTGAAACGGGAGCTGTCATCGTGTTCCTCAAGCTTTTAAGTCAGCCTGAATGCCAGCTGACTCTCTTTTTTAATACAAAGTCTCTGAAAGGCTGCACGAGGCCATTGCTCTGTTGTACTTTAGTCGTTGCCCGATCTCCTCTGTGCTGTGACTCGAGTGACGCCGTGCTCCCCACGGGACATTTTGTTTTAGTCAAAGTAGGGGAGATGGCAGGGCCTGCGGGTCTCTGAATAGACCAGTTGTGAGGCCGCTGTGGCCTCTTAAACTGGGCACTCGTCGGAGGGAAAGGAGGAATGAAAGGTGCCTGGGATGGCTGCAGGTCCTCCTTGAGAGGAGACCACGAGGTGGCCTCTCGTCTCCTGGGTGAGAGCTTGGCTGTGGGCTGGAAGTCAGGATCTTGTGGCTCGTTGGTAGGAAACGCCGTCGTGAAACTAGGTGTAAGACCCATCACAGAGAACTGCAACCTACCACCAGCACAACACCCCCTGTTGGGGATGAGCCAGCAGTGTTTGCTGCTTAGCCCTGGCTGGAGAGCGCCGGGCTGGTCTGATGGGGAGACGTGTTCGGCCTGGAGCGGAGGAGGCTGAGGTGAGGCCTTGTTGCTCTCTACAACCGCCTGAAAGGAGAGGGAAAGGAGAGGTGGTGGTAAGGTGAGTGTTGGCCTCTTCTCCCTAGTCACTAGTGATAGGACAAGAAGAAATGGGGTTATGTTGCATCAGGGGAGGTTTAGCTTAGGTTGTAGGAACGATGTCTTCACAGCGAGAGTGGTGAGGCCTTGGAACAGGCTGCCCAGGGAGGGGGTGGAGGCACCGTCCCTGCGGGCGTTCAGAAGACAGGGAGACATGGTGCTTCAAGAGATGGGTTAGGGGTTGTAGGAGTTGATGGTCTTGAAAGTCTTCTCCAGCCTTGATGATCCTATGTATCTCAGATGAGTTGTAATCCTTTTTCCTGGGATGAGATAAGCTCTCACAGCTCTTCCCCTGCTGACCTGTGGTGTTTTCCTTTCTTGGCCCCAGACCACAGCCTGTGCCACAAGGATGCCTTTAGACACGTCAGTCAGAGAACAGTGCAGAGAGAAGGCAAACAGGAAGGGGGCACAGTGGAAGGGCAAGTTTCAGAATGGCCTGGTGCTGGGGTGAGGGGTGTGAATCACTGGAGCGTGTGTGAAATGAATGGCTTCAGCAGCGATGTGGTCAGTCTTCTGCTGAACTTGTGAAGGGGCAAAAAGCCTGGCTCTGGGACTATATGTGGTGACTTAGGTAGAGAAAGGCACCAACTGAGGTGTGAGGATGAGGAGAGGTGATTTGGGCAGGTCATTCAGAAAATCTCGTGTGCCTTGGCCTGATGTTATCTGGGAGGCCGTGTGTCGAGGAGGCAGCAAAACAGGCAGGCAGGAGTCTCTTGCTCAGAGTAAAGCCTTGGGGTCCCAAGGGGGGTTGGTGCTTGGTGGGAGAAGGGATGTGCTTTGCCAGTGCTGGAAAGAGATGTGAGAGGCTGGAAGAGAGCTAGTGTGAGGCTAAGTGCTGGCTTGGCGTAGTCTGATTTAAGCCAACTCAGCTTTATCTACGTCCTCTTGGCTGCTGGGTGCACCAGTTTCCAGATCTGTTTCTCAGCAGACTGCTGGAATGTGGTTGGTACTCAAGTTTCCCTCCCCAAGAATGAAATTTCAGCAAAATCCTACTGTTTAAGGAAAATTTCAGGCTTTTATCTGTATGTGCACCTTTGAAACTAAAGATTAACACAGCACAGATCCTGGCTGGGTGAGGGCTCTGGACATCCCTGTTCAGTTGAGTGGTCCCACATCCCACAGGATCCCAAAATGTGGGACATTTTGTGACATAGTCTAGGTGATCCTGCTGTTGCAGGTGTATTGGACTAGATGATCTTTTGAGGTCCCTTCCAATCCGTTATGATTCTATGACATAAGCATCCAGCTCCTGAGGAGTTGAGGTGAAGTGACTTCCCCAGGGGTTCTGGTACATGAAAGATAGAGAACACCAGATCTCTGAGCCAATGTTGACCTACCAAAATGTCTTGTCTCCCTCTGTTAAGGTGGACTAAACTCATGGTACCTGTTAACATAAAGCCATGTTTGTACAGGTTGGTTTAACACTGTATTTGTAGGATAATCACAGAAATGCACTGACTTATTATTCATTTCAATGGCACTCTTGTTTTGGGATAACAACATCACGAATAGGAGGGACCTGCTGAATAAAGCGGTCGTTGCTTTTCTTTGTGAGGAGATTATGCTTGCAGAAATGACTTCTGCTGCCATGCCTTGCCCTTCCAAAGCAAAAGAATAATAAATAAGCAACAAAAAGCATCTTGCTTAGATATGGTGGCTATTTGAAAGGAAAAATCGGGTTTGATATTGTGTGTATTGTTCAGTTTATTTTGTATTAATTTGATTTATATTTTTAAAGTGCAGCTTGATGAATTCCACATGTTTTCCCCCAAGGTTTGGACAGTAAAACTGCTTGTCTGAGTCATCAACTAGATAAATAATTGGCAACTTCAAGGCCCCATCTCCTAAATCATTCCACGGTTGCCTGTGGTCCTAACAGTATGCCCGAGTCAGCTATAACGTCTAATCTGGATTTTCACTAGCGCTAGGAGACTAACAAATTGTTAATTATAGAGCCTCATGTTGGCTTGTCTTGGCACATCTGCTGGAAGAGCACAGTGAGCCACTGGGGATGTGAGGTTTGGGCTGGTATTTATAGCTGGGGTAGAGGAGCCTTTACAAAATGAGCACCCCAGGGTGCACACCTGGCAGCTATGCAATCCCTCCTGCAAGGAGCTGGCATGATCCCCTGCGTGGGGGTTGTGGGGTTGTGGGTCCTTCCTGGTGGGTTTCTGGAGCCCACAGCTCTCCTGACCCATCATGTAGGAGGCATGCTACGCTGGCCTCAAGCATCTTTATCTTCTCCAAATGCAGGTATCAGTCTCAGGTCCAGCTACCCTAAATGTAAAACCAAATGTGGGTCCTGCAGAGTAGCCCACGTGGTGGGAAAGGAGGAAGTGTACACACACAGGCTGCATGAATACAGCCCTGTATGGCATCCCCTTCCTACTGGGGTCCAGCCAGGAGATTGAAGATGGATATATATCTGCTTCTTCATATGTAGTGGTCTTTGTAAGTGGTTTTACAGAGATATGAGTCCCTCTACTTGAATAAGAGAGGTGTTGAACTTCAGGTTTTCTGACTCAGAGGGTTATTTCTGGCTTGGCTTATTTTTTAGGAGTGCCACTTGTGTCTTGTGGAAATCAGATCCAAAGTGTAACTCCACCATGGCTGGAGAAGTCAGACTGCTGCCCTGGAAATGTAAGAGGAGCTGAGCTGGATGCTCCCTTGACTGGTTCTGAGGCAGCGGGTTTGGGGGTAGGATTGCAGTTTAAAATGTAAGAAGGTGCCAAAACCAGGATGAGAGACTCTGACCTAAGGAAAAATAGTGTAAATCTGGAACAGACCCATCACCTTCAGAACAGACTTCCAGGCTTGTCAGCAGGAGAGGCACAGCTTCTGCTGGACTGGAAAAATAAAGCAGCCCAAATGCTTCTCATGAGATGTCCTGGCCCCTTAGGTTGTATCAGATATGTCTGGTTCCTTGGGGCTCAGTGGCATCCCTCCCAAGGACATGGGCATGAGGGAACAGAGCCCTTCCATGCTTCAGATGGCATCAAGGCATGTGAAGCTGAAGGAGAATGGATGGATTATGCTTTGCTGGAGAAAAAAGGTCAGGTTAACACACTGCAATGTGTGAGTGACACCTGTGAGTGTTAAATCAGCTGGTTGAGGTAAAGCTGAGCAAAATGGTGTCGTTTTCTGTATGTCCCCCTCATATTTTGAGCTGCCTTGGCTTTTGTGTGTGGTGTCAGTTTTGCACATGGACATCTGAAGTCCACTCAAGTCCTCATTTGATTTTTGGGTGCCTGGTGCAGACACTGCTGACAGCATGGACACCAGCTTGGCTGAAGAGCTGACTGAGATCTTGTGGTGTTGCTAAGCAGGAATCATAGAGTAACCCTTCTGTTTAATGTCTGTGTTATCCCAATTAATGTGACACCAAGAAACCTGATGAGTACCTATCTACAGGGACTAACCCCTGGTCTGCAGTGGTCTCTTTGTCCTCTCCATGCTTCCTCTCTGTTCCTGGGGAGAGAGCTTTTAGTGCAGCTGAGTGCTTTGTTTTGGTAGGCTTTGCTCATTTTTCTCAGCAAGATCTAGCTGCTTGAGTTGCAGTTTCCAAAGAGAGCACTGGACTGTGTGTCATGGGCTGTCAGTGCAGGGCTAGGTGGGGAGCTTCACCCTGACCCTGGAGATGTCTGGAAGCTCCCAACAGCTCATCAGCCCTTCTGTGCAAGGTGAAAAGAGCTGAGCCATCCCCCTTCCTCATGTGTATTTCCCATGCAAATAGTTAACTCTGACCAGAGTTAACTCAGAGGCAGCCACAAGGTCGTATTTTCTTCCCTAACCACCATCTTCTCGTACCAAATAGAGGCTTTCTTCTCTCTCCCCACCCTCTTAATACTGGGATTTGGATCTAGGTCTGGCTTTTGCAAAGAACAGCTCTTTGCTTCATGGCTGCTTAGCACCTTCTCCTCATCCTCTTTCAGCCCAGGAAGAGCTGGGTTGGTTCCTAATCTCCTTGTGGGGCTAAGAGGTCCCTCCATGCATGCTGAACATCTGTTGGCAGAGAAGGATAAAGAGAAGTAGAGGAGTGGAAGAAGCAGTTCAGCAGTCAGTGCAACCAGCCACGTTGGCTGACTTGTTAAAGCTTGCCTGTTGTTGGTGTGTTGATCATTTTGTACCATCATAAGGTTTTTAGAAGTCCCAGTACCTTTTGTTTGTTGAGGTTTGTGTGCTTTTTCATATGGGAAGAGAACTTTCTCAGTGATTTGCTGTGTACATTTACACCCCTTTTTTACTGTAAAGTGGAAACAAGCATCTGAAGTCATTATTCTCCTCCTGACAGCAACATCTGTAAAACCTTAACTCTGGAAGGAGGCAGGAACCAAGAGATTTATAACCCCCCGCTGAAATATTGGAACGACCTTATTTCCCAGCAATTAGCTTTGCTCAAAACATTTTTGTTTCCTATTAGAAGCAATCTACTGACATTTACATTGTTGTGTTTAATAGTTGTTGGCCATCCCTGAATTCAAGCAGATGAGGCAGGAGGAGAGGGAAGGAACATTCTTTGCAAACTGGGAGAGCGTTTGTGTGGCGTCGTGGGCTGTGTTTGTTGATAGTGGTGAAAACATCCATCATGCTACGCTCCAGAACGGGGAATGACATCTTTTGGGAAAGGGAACACGACTGGTGTTTGGCCAAACCTTCACCACCACTGCAGTGTATCTGCTCCAGTGCCTTTGCTGGAGAGTGGATATTGATTCAGCTGAAACTGATGGAGACTGGAGAAGTGAGGAGAGAAGAAGATGGAGGGGCACCTACATGTAAGCTGCTAGAGGAATAACTAAGGTCTCTCGTGGTGATGAGTTAGGCTAAGGAGTGGGGGGCTGGGTAGAACATTCTCAGTCTTTAATAGGTTTCCAGAGAGCTGACGACAGCAGCTCCTGAGACCTCAGTTTCTCACAGCCCTCAGCAAGATGATTTTTGGTTAGGTGGCTGGGTGGGGCCTTTTTTAAGATGCTGAGCATGTTGTAATGAGAATTGGGTATTCTAGGCTGAGTTGCAGTGTGAGGAAAGACAAGTCTCTGAAGGCATTGGTAGCCTGGATTCAAAGTATCACAGTGAATGCTGTGACAGTATTGTCTTCTAGATGCAGAAGGAAGAACTTTTGAGATCAGAAAGATAAATGTTGTCTCTAGATAAATGTCCTGAGTGGTTCTGAAAAAGATTAATTGTTTAATTGTTAAAACAAGCCCTGACAAACCCAGTTCTGGAGATGCTGAAACAAAGTTGAACTTGAAATATTAGGGATGTTTAAGGACAGTGTCTTGTTTCTTTGTTTTGAAATTATTAAATATAATTAACAAAAAAAGTCAAATTTTGGATATTTGAACGGGCTGTGGGATGTCCTTGTGGTGGACAGCATGGAAATGACACTGTCAGGGAAATGCTGTAGTCTTTCAGGTGATGGATGGTCACCCTGGGCACTCTACAGGGTTCTGTTTATTTGCTTTCTGGATGCTTTTTGCACCATGAGACATCACTTTGGAAGTCTGCTGTAGGATGGGCAGCAGATAGTGTAATCTGAGTTTTGTTTAAGTCGTAGATGATTCACTCTTTTTGGCTGAAAATGAGCTTTTCCTGGTCCAACTGCTCTTCCAGCTTTGCCACAGCTCCCCATCCGCTAAGCTGTGCAGTTGCAGCAGTTTTGTAAGGCTGAACAGTTAGCTGGGTAACCAAATAGTCAGGGTTAAAAACTCATCCCTTTGGGAGGTGCAGCAGTCAACACTAGCACAGAGCTGCAGGCATCAAAGCTAGCAATTTCTTCATCTGGATTTACCTTGGGAATCAAGGCTGTGTGTAGTTCAACATGAATACGGCGATGATGCCTCCCATAAATCAGGCTGTTGGCTTTTCTCAGTCAAGTGTGTGCTGAAATAGCCACTTACTAGCAAAACCTAGGGATGTGGTGCAGATGAAAAGGGTCTTTGACCCACCTGTAGAGCAAAGATGTGCCATGGTAACCTGTTCTTCCTACTGCCCTGGGGAATACTGGTTGGGCTCTTCTCTGGTGCTTGGGGAATCTCTGCTGAATCTGGGAAGGGAGGGTGCAAAGGCTGGTTTATCTCTTTGAGGTATTACAGCAAAGCCTACCTGATCCGTTAGGCTCCATCATTGGCTGGAGCATGACAACACAACTAGTGTGTGGAGACACCATGAGCAAAGATGAACGTGCCTCTCCTGCTCTTTGCCACAAGCTCACTGCAGAACCTGTGACCTAGAGGGGGCTGCTGTCAGTCGTCAACCTGTCTCACTCCAGGCATTCCTGGCACAAGTCTTTTCAGGTTTGCCTCTTTGTGTGGAGTCTTATCATTCCTCCGAGGAAAAGCTTATTTGTCTTTTTCTTTCTGAGGGGCTGGGGCAGCTCCCTGCTCTCCATCATTCCTCCTTGAGAGACAGGCTGACTATTACCCTCATCATCAGCTGCTGGTAGGGTCCCAGACACGTGGACGGTCCTTGCCCACCCAGCAGAAACACCACTTTCAAGCACTTGCCTGAGCGATGCTGTAGCTGAACACCAAGGGAAAGGAGAAGAAACAACAATGTTGGTTTCCCCAAAAAGGGGTAAACTGGCCATGGATTGACTTATGTTACTTTCAGAAGGTGAAATGCTGAAGGTAGTTAACGTAGAAGCTGGGTGGGAGTCAAAAGATCAAGAAAGTTACGTGATGTAGGTTGTTGAGTTTTTGAAATGGGTGATCTGCCCTGAGTGCCCTTTAATGTGTCTCTCCCTGTGGACTTACTTCTCCAGCATCCATCCTGGACAGACTACATCTCCCCTTACTCAGTGTTTAGAGGACCACCCTGGAGGCCTTTTCCCTGAGGAATGTGTCTTACATTCCCTTTCATTCCCCAGACTTGAGCATGTTATCCCTGTGATGTGCTGCTGCTCACAAGGGTGGTGAGAGGACTGAGCCAAGATTGGTCTGGATATCAGCAACCTGTTTGATTTGGTCCTTGTTCCCAGAGCATCCTGTGGGCACAGGTAATGTGTATCCAGGAGAAGGGCTGCAGAGAGGCAGACTGGTCCCTCTGCTTCAATAGCTGGTGGGATTTGGGGAAGGTGCATTCATTGCATATATGACACCAAGGTTTCATCCCATACAATGCTATTTTGCTCACAGCTGGCCTGAGACAGTTTCCACATGTTCCCCTTGAAATGGAGGGTGCTCTGCCTCACTCCACATCTGCAGGACAAAGAGCTCAGTGGATTATTCTGCTGGAGATACAATTCAAGAGTGTATTTGAACTGAAGGACGTTGCCCTGTGCTTTTAGGGTTGTTTTATGCCAGAAACTGTCACACAAGGTGTGGGAACGTCCCTTTATTCTTGCAGGACAGGTTTCTTTTCAGCTCCAGCAGGCAGGCTCAGCACAGTGTTTTTCTCGGGGCCAGGGATGTGTGTGTGCACGTGTTTATCTTATTTATTCTTTTGAAAGAGCAATGTTGTGGCGGCCAACAGCTAATCCCAAATTCGGGATACCTGACTCAGTAATGAGAAAACAAACCTTCCTGCACTTAAAATGAGTGACGGGCCAGGTTTGGCCCCAGCAACCTTCAGAACTGGTTTGACCTTGCAACCAGACCTCCTAGGCTGACTGACAGCTTTTTACAGCTGCATTAGAGTTGAGCTGACCTTGTTTATCTGGGGATTCACCTGGGAGACAGCAGACATGTCCAGGGATATTAAGTCTCGAGCTGGAAATGTTTGCTCAGGTATTAGGGGGAGAGTTAATTTAGAGTGAATACCTCCAATGTGGCACCAGACACCGCTCCAAGGGACAATGAGCCCCTTGGCCAATGACAGTTGGTTTAGACTTTCTTTAGAATTGGAATCTCCTTTGAGAGGAGCTGTGCAGGGTCCTTCAACTCGCTCTGAATTTCCCTTCATGTTTAATATTTTTGGGCCTTTGGTGAAGAAAAGCCTTGATGAAGGTGCAGGCTCATCATGTAGAGGAGCCTTACTGGTGGTACTAGAAGTGTATTGGGCCAGGTGGGCACACTTTTATTTTATAAAATGTGACACACGTGAACCAACATCTGCCCCAAGTAGTGGTGTGACTGGTGTCCCCTTTCCCTGACTCCCACTAAGTCTTTCCTTCTTGCACTCTTCCCTGGCTGCAGCAGTTCATGGGAGGGCTGGAGACCAGCATTTCTTCCCCTTCCCTTGTGTGCACTCAGAATGAGGGGACCAAGACCCAGAGCTGCCCTTCTTCCAAGGATGGGCAAAGGATGGGCAAAAAGGGACACTTGGTGGCCAGGACTCACCCTGTCTGCCCCTATCTACTGGCAAAGAGTATCCTAAAGATGCTGCCTGAAGCCTAATCCCCTCTGATGTCACTTGAGGAACTGAGTGGTCTCAGAATAATTTCACCTGCTGTGCAGGTGATTGCAGACTCTGATCTGCACCAGAATGTATGTGCTTTTAGTAGGTGGTACAGCCCTCCTTCCACATCTCTGGGATCTGGAGGAGAGGATTCTGGATGCAGTGGGACCTTGGGATTTTATTTTTTAAATTGTTTCTTTGGGCTTGTAGGTAACTACCAGCCCCCAATGCGTGTCTGACCATCTGGGTGGTTCTGGCTGTCCTGGGGAGGACCAAGTGCTGCTATTCCCTGGGGTCAAGCAGGCACCTTCACTGCTGGTCTTCCTCAGGTTTTTCTCAACTGCTTTTGGTAGTTGAATCATTGTCAACCCCTCCTTTCCAGGATTCCTCTGAAAAGTCTTTTTCCTTTACTGGGACAAGAATTACCATTCAGGAGTGAAGGTTTCACCTGCTGAAATCCTGCATGTGGATGTCTGATCTTTCTAGATGAACCTAGGCTCATAAGAGCAAGGCAGAGGGTGGCTTGGGGGAAACCTGGAGCTGATACTTGGGGTCAATACAGACAACATGGTGTGACAACTGGAAGCCCTTCCCTTGTGTTGAAGGAAAGATTTAGTTAAATACTTCCCACTTTCTCTGCTAGTTTTCCCTGGTATCACCCCTTCCACCATCATCTTTGCTGCTGCTGCCCTCCCTGTCTCCTCATACGTGCCTGTTTGGAAATGCTGGGGCAGTTGTTCACTCTGTATTGCTTGCTTTCACCTCAACTATGGATTTTTGGGCCCCAGCTAAGGTAAGAAGTTTAAATACCTGACCAGTGTGGGAGATACAGCCTTGTTAAGGATCCTCACAGAAGCAGGAGAGGCTGAAATCTCCAGGGAAGGAAGCTAGAAGGAGGTCTATGGAGGCATGGCAAGGGATGCTTTTCTTTGTCTTATGTTTTCACAGAATTTTTCATACCATCTAGGATAGTTTCAAATCCCTTACTTTAGGCTTGAGTTCAAATACCACATTCAGTGCTTTAAGGGTAAAGGTAGCTTCTGCTTCTGATCTCAAGGGTCTTTTCCAATCTGAATGATTCTTTGATTCTATGATTCTGTGCTTTGCAGAGGGACAGCCAGCAGCCAGCCATGAAATGTCCTGCTTGGGGCACAGCACAAGAGCTATGTTCCTTTACCCTGCACTGCATCTCTCTTGCTCGGGGTCTCAGGTCCCAGGGAAGCCTCCCATGGGATACCTGAAGACTGTCCTGAGGTTCCTAATGCCCCCACAGCCACAAGGGGTGAAGGAATGAGGACAGGCACAGATGAAAATCTCCCAGGGTGGAAGAGGAGGTGGTAGTGCATCACACAACTGAAGAAACAAAACGGGGCCAAGTGAGTTACGCAAGTGTTAAAAACTTGTTTCTCTTCCTGACCCACCCTGCTTTGCCTTCGTCTATGTGAAGGTCTGACAGGTCTTGAAAGGGAGGAAGCTCCCAAGGGCAGGAAAAGCCCTTTGTACCAACCTGAGCTAGCTGCTGTTCTACCCCTCCCTCCTGGGAGCTGCTGGGAAACCCAAGCTGGAAGTGCCCTCTGGATATGTGGATCCTCAGCACCATGCGGGCACTGCTGTCATTCCCTCCTGGGCTCATCCACTCTTGGTAATAAGCCCAGCAAAGAGGGGAATTGTTGAAGCAATTTGGCCTGGAGGGCTGGAAATGTGGCTGCTGCAGTGTGAAGCCTCCCTGTGTTGGGGGGAGGCTGGGATCCTGCTGCTGGACTATTTATTTAAGAAAAAAAATATTATCATTTCAGGCGTTGGCAGCATGAGGCATATCGGCCATTGTATCAAAGATGTGGGTTTAATGCACTTTCCTCCGCTTAAATGCTATTTGCCTTCTCCTTCAGGCAATTGAATTTAAGAAAACTCTGGTTGCCCAGGTTTTGTTGAACAAATTGGTCTCTCTGCATACAATTCCCAGGAGGAGCCAGCTCTGCAGAAACTCTGGGAGCTGTCACTTCAGTGCACGGCTGGGATGGGCTGAATGGATTACCCAGCTCTGCATCGTCTGCTCTTTTATCTGTCTCAAAGCAATGGGAAGCCAGGAATAACCGACCCCCCCGGGGTTCCTCTGAGCCCAATGTTTTCTGGAGCCTGGGGTCAGATGATTGTTATTGTAGCTAAAGGTGTTTAACCCCAATTGATTTTGACAAGCCCTATTAGCAGATCTCCCAATTTCTTATTGGGTTTTGAGAGGAACGTTGTCAATTTAAGGCTGGATGCTGTAAGCCGAGCGCTGCTGACAGGATGCAACAGGTACGAAAGCTGCTTCTGCATGAATCAATGGGAAAATTCCCTGTCAGTCTTCAGGGCCAAATTCTGACCCTGCTCAGGACTCGGCAGTCTCTTGAGGGGTGACAGTCAGCCCCAGAGAGCAATGGGCTGACATGAGATGTGTGAAGCCTCTTACCTTGCAAAGCATCAAGCAGCTCTGTGTTGGGCTTAAAGCCCAGGTGACTTGTTTGTAGGGCAGCTGCCTGCACCCTGGTACTAGGGAATGGTGCAGGACCCAACGACACAGAACTGCTGGACAAAGTCCAGCGCTGAGCCATGAAGATGATGGAGTAGAACACCTTCCTTATGAGGAAAGGCTGAGGGAGCTGGGTCTCTTGAGCTTGGAGAAAAGGAGACTGAGGCGTGACCTCATTAATGTTTATAAATATGTGAAGGATGAGTGTTAGGAGGATGGAGCCAGGCTCTTATTGTCATCCAATGGTAGGACAAGGGGCAATGGGTGTAAGCTGGGACATAGGAGGTTCCACATCAATCTGAGAAGGAACTTTGTCATGGTGAGGATGACAGAGCACTGGAAAAGGCTACCCGGGGTGGGGGTTGTAGAGTCTTCTTCTCTGGGACAGGTTTAAAACCCACCTGGTTATGTTCCTGTGCAGCTTGGTGTAGGTGATCCTGCTGTGGCAGGGGGATTGGACTTGATTTTTGAGGTCCCTTCCAATCCCTAATGTTCGGTGATCCTGTGAGTGTCCCTGCAATATTGTCTAAATCAGGATGTAGTTTGTTCTTGCTCATCTTCAAAGCTGATCTGTCCCCCAGCTGGGTCCTGGTTGGTGTAGAATTTAGCTGGTGTTGTTGACTGCAGGAGAGAAGAGAGATTGTTCTGTGTCTTTGTATGCTTCAAACCAGTGTTTATCCTGTGGGGCTGAATTCAGAGCCCCAAAGCAGCTGGAGCTGCTGCTGGGCAGGCAGACAAATTCTCCTGTCTGTGAGAAACAGCAAGCAATGAGCTGGCTGAGGTTGGGTCCTGAAGACAGCTGAGATCATTTGTTTGTGACTGGGGATTCTGTGCCCAAGTAATCTCAGAGGACCCAGGTTTGACAGTATTGCTGTATTTTTAATTTTGTGTTATTTTTTTATAATGCAGCCACTGGGAAATAAAAGCATCATCTAAGGAAGGAAATCACTGCATTAGTCTAAAATTTGAACGTAGTGCTGTGCTGCAGTGCAGATTGGACGTAGGTGTTGGTAGATGACTGGTAGCAGCCTGCTGGCCACCCATCCTGGGGCAGGGAAACGTGACTGTTAGGTGTGGAAATACAGGTTAGCCTGGAGGTTGTTTTTGGGCAGCAAAGCAAACAGCCTCTTGGAAGCCTTGCGAGTTTCACATTTGCTTCTGCCTCTTGGTTGCTCAGGGAAAGGATTCACTCGCTTGGGGAAAACAAACAGCCCCATTGTCTTGCTTGGGTTTTTCCTTGAGTCCAGCAAGCAACTGAGGCTGTGGTGAGGCTGGGCCAGATCCTAGGGGAGGTTTTGTAGCAAACACCTTGTAAAATGCAAGTATTTGAATAGGAACATTCTCAAGCAGTGTGGCAGAGTGAGAAACAGCTGCTCACCATTTCTGCCAGCTGTTTGAACCTTTAGGATTTAAAAAGCCTCGAACACACTGTTTACAGCTAATACCCCAGCAATCAGCAGTCTATTTATTGCTTCTTAATCTGTTGATAGCAACTCAGAACTGTGTCTAGTTCTCTATCACAGGCAGAATGAGTGTGCTCGTTCCCCATGTAGTGTCTCTAAAATTAATTTCCACTTTGGTAACTGCTAATTTTTCCAAATAAAGAATCCTTTTTAAACATTTCTTTCAGCTGATTGTTTTCAAAAGAACCTTTTCCTGCCCTGTTTCGTGTTATTAAAGTTTTTGTTTTATTGCAGGCGTTTTTACCTCAGCTTTCAGAAAGCTGGGCAACAGATGAGGCTGCTGTAGCTGTTGGAAAGCACTTAGGGATGACTTCCATCAATGTCCTCTGTCACCTTGGTCAAGACATTGAACATCTAACAGTAAGTAGGTCCTTTATGCTGAATTTTGGGGGTTTATCTGTTGTTTGAAAATATGTCTCTTGTCTCCTTGCCTGTCTGTGAGGTTTAAATAAAGGCTGAAGGAGCTGTGTTCCTTCCAGCCCCATCATGCTGCTCCATGCTCTGGTGGGCTTCAAGTCCACTAAGGACTGGATGGTTTCATCTCCATACTGGTGCTCATTGACCTCCAGCACAGATCTCATGTTCCATCCTGCTGGGCTCTGTCCGGAGGTCTCAAATTATCAAGGTGTGTTTACATCCCTCTGTAGGTGCAGAAGTCATCCTCCAGGCACTCCTGAGGCTGACCTCAGGACTCTTAACTTACAACCTCTGTGAGAGCAGGGAGAATAGGGCTTTGTCTATATCTGCTGCCAAGCAGGTCACAGGGAGCCAAGGCAGCAGTGTGGTGAGGAACTGTTTATGGGGTGCTCAGTAACATCCTGCCTGCTTCTTGGTGTGCAGACCCAGCTTGAACTGGACCATTAGAGTGACCTGCAAGGTTTGTCTTCAGTGTCATCTCTTCTCTAACCAACGTTCAGGAAGATGCCAAAATTGATAACTCCTGGAGATGGCTGGGGCAGAAACAAATTGGTTTCCCACTAGGGAAAGGTCATCTGTGAAACCTCCATGGACAGTCCAGTCCCTCCATTTGCTAAACCACCCCTTCCCCTAGTGCTTTTTCCTCCCCTCCCATTTTCATTATTATTATTTTTCTGTGTGTGCAATCGCATGTCAGACCAAGTGCACTCAGAATGTGAGCAGGGACCGATACAAGGAGGGTGAAATGAGATAATCCATGTTTTCATCATCCATAGACCTCTCTTTTCACGGGCCCTGGGCCGTACTTTATTAGGCTGAGCAGCTCTGGGCCTGCAAGAAAGAGGAGCCCTTTCTCATCCCGATGAGAATGGTGCAGTGAATGGATTCCAAGTGTTTACTCAGCATTTGTCTCGTGGTTTATCAAAGGAATGAGGAGGAGGTGCCGACAGACCTTTTGTCCGGCTGATGTGTTATGACAATGTTCCATGAATATGCAGAATGGCAGAAGGGATTAGAGCCAGTACAATTCCCCTCCGGCACTCTTTTTTTTTTTTTTAACTCTTTTTTTTCTTTTTTCTTTTTTTTTTTTTTTGCATGGGATGTTCAGGGGTTTAAGAGTGACCTGCTCACAGTCAGGGCACTAAACATCAGATTTTCCTGTAGATAGGGGTGTAAAAATCCCACGCTTGTCCAAAGCTGTTAGTATCTCACTTGAAGGTTGGGCTGTCTTAGTCACTAGCTGCTCTTTATGAAATTTTGTTTGGCAGGAACTGCCTGGCTGGAAGCTTTGTGTTAGGGGAGACGTGGAGATATTGGGGCATAATTAAAACTTGAGTCAATCAGTGACACGTGAAGCCCTGGCTGGTGGTGATGTGACTGCTGCTGCTCTCTGGTCTGCTGCTTTGAGTGTAGGCTGGCAGTGGGACCTCTCGGTTTTTCTGTTGCTTCTCTGAGTTTGGGTGGATTCAGTAGATGTTGCTGACATCAGGCACAGATGCTGTTCATGCTCCATGTGCCGTTTGGGATGGACATATTCATGGTTTAACTCTTGTAATGTGCCTTTGAGGCAGGTGATGAATATTATCTGTGTTTACAATAGGGGAACACACTGCTTTAGGATGGTGAAAGCAGGAACATGTCTCCACTCCACCAGAGCACTGTGGGTAAATCTGCCCTTTTCTCTTGTGTCTCTGACCTTTTGTCTCCGAGTAATTCTGCTGAGCACTGGTCAGCAGCTATCAACCTGTAACCAAGGCTGGCAAGATGTTTCTGCTATGCAGTTGTGATACCATGTCTCACCTGACAAATTACTCTCCATTGGTTTCCTACATCCCAGGAATCTTTTCTGTCTTTCTTCCTGAATAATCTGTGGGGTAGATGCTCAGATAAGAGGAAAGATGGCTTTGTCCTGGTTGGGTCTTTACATGGGAAGAAGTGTATTGGACATGCTCAGCTCTAATGTGCTCCCGGGCAAATCAATAGATCAAAGCACTGCTAAGAGCTGTTAAATAGGTCTGATATAACCAGAAATACTAAACATGTGAGTTCCACCTTTGCTGCATGTGGGTTTACAGTTTGTCTAGGGTCTATCCCACCTTTCTCTTTGGGATTTTCTTTGCTATGTGGAGGATGCGATAGACATTGGGTCAGATGAGAAGTGAGATGTAGTTTGGTCTCCCCAGGCTCATGAGAGTCACCCTGGCTGTGAAGACCACAGCAATTGCTGTGGGGGCATCCAGTGAAGGCAGCCACAAGAGGAGGGAAAGTGCTGTCAGCTCCTCCTTTGCAAGGACATTTGTACAGCAATGGTCTGAAGGTAGCCAAGAACATTGACTTGCATGGAACTGGTCTGTGGCATGTATGGTGTGGGGGGGTTCTGGTCTGGGTCCTCTGTAGGTCATTGCACAGCAGCCTGGGGCCAGTGTTGGCACTGTTTTTTCCTGTAATGGGGATGAGTTTCTTCACAAGCACCAACCTGAATGAGACCTGTGGGGCATCAATTCTCTGTTTGCAGAATGAGCACTTGACAAGCATGAGGTTGCCAAGTTTATAGTTTGTGTGTGTGGGTTTGTGTAGGGAAAATAGTGAAGAATGAGGCAAAACCTCCTTGCAAGTCCTGGCATTGGCTGTGCAGAGGTACTACCTGCTTATTGTGCTTGCTGAAGTTCTTCTCCACCCACCCAGGAACACAAGCAGTAATTAGTTAATGAATTTTGGTACAGTTATCCTAAGACCAACTCTTGGCTGGTGGCCCCATGAGACCAGTTGGCAGTAGCTCCCACTGATGGAGAGTGCATTCTGTGATTTGTGTCCTAGGGAGGGTTCTTGCTTGGTCTTGGCTTTGGTGGAGGTGTGGCTTCCTTTTTCCAGAGGACAAGGACCGTTGCTCGGCCAGGCTGTCATCCCTTCTGTGGGGTCCTCTCAGCACTGGGATATGTTCCTGGTGGCTGATGATGGAGACCTGAGGCATCTTGGCTTTTGTGCTTAGGCCAGCTAAATTCTTTAGTCTCAGTTTTAAAAAAAAAAAGAGCATTTTTCCCCTTCTAGCTGTTTTCACCACCATCAGTAGCTGTGCCTTTCTTTGCCCTTGGAGGTATATATGAAGGATCACAGTTTCCACATTGTCCCTTGCAATTGGGACTTCTCATTTGTGGTGTAAGGAAAAAAAAAAGCCAATTAAATGGGACTAAATCTTTCCTGTTCTGACAAACCTGTGAAAATGACACAAGGGCCCTGGGAAGGAGGCTGATCTCAGGATGCTTAAAGCACGGACATCTGACTGTTGAAAAGGTCTTCCATCCTTCTGGGCTCATCATCTGGGATCTTGTTGACAGCTGGAGATGGCATCTGGCCCCATTTTCCTCAAGCAGGGAAAAGCAGTTATAGAAGCTCATGGCAACTGCCACCCTCTGCACTTCATAGCTGTGCAGGTAAAGCCATCGAGACCTCTTTGTAATCAGCTAATTCTGTGCTGGATGTCTGGTGATGTCTCCAGTGGATGCTGACACAGAGCTGGCTGCTCCCCAGGGAGATAAGGGATGGCAATGTGCTGTTCTTCTGAGACAGTTCTTTTGGCTTCCGTGCTGTCTGAACATGTTTGTACCTCTTAGAACTGCTGTTGTTGCTGTGGATGTTTTTCCTTCTTCTTCAAAAACTTTATGGCAGGAGGCAAGTGCCTGTTTCTCATTGGTTTGGATGTGAGCAGGGTTTCCTAAATTTCTCTTACAAACTTCTCCCAGACTCCTAGTGCTCAAAGAATTACAATCAGATCTTGACTTTTTTCCTTCTTCGCCCTGTTCCCAGCCTTGTCTCAGGCTTCCTGTCTGTCTCCCTCTGCCTCATTTTCCCTTTCCTGTGTGGTAGAGGACAAAATGCCCAATTTTTTTTGGTATTCATTTCTTCTCCTTGTGGTCACTGCTGGGACAGAAATCTCTCCCTTCCCCTGGCCTCTCAGTATCTTGAACATCTGTGATGCTTTGCTCATGGCTGCCTCACCACTGACATCTCTCCTCTCAGGATGGAGCAGGTACAAATAAAGGTGAGATAAATATGTTGGGAAAGCATCCATAGGTGCCAATTAGATGTGTCTGTAAAATCAAACTGAGTAAGATTTTTGGCTCTGTGAGAGCGCTTGGACAGTGGTCCTGGTTTTGTCACAGGCTTGCTGCTTTACTGCAGGTGAGTCAGTCCTTTATGTTCTCCTTCCTATCCCCATTTCAAAAATAGCAAAGTAACTTCTGAGCTTTCCTGATGAATATCTGTGGTGGGTGTTTTTAAAGGAGGATGTTTGATGTTTACATCATGGTAGACTCCAATCCATGCTCATGGGCCCTTCTTGAGGCTGAGATGTAGTGCAGGCTGAGTTCTCTTCCACGCTCAGCTGGTAAAGGAGGTCAATGTCCTGTTTTGCACCTACCTGGTTGGGGAACCAGGATCCAAGACGGTTTTCATGTCCAAATCCCTCTCCCTCATTGTTTACTCCATGTGACACTATTGGGTGGAATTGACTTTCTCATCAACGTTCTAGATGAACTTTGAGATCTCTTGAGCCTTACGGTCCAGTCTACAACATGGCTTCAAGCTGACAGCATAAACAGATAAGAGGTACAACCAGGAATGGTGCTGAGGTGAGGGTGCTTTGGATCTGTCTCAACCCTCTCGCAGTTCCACACCTATGTTGACCAGTGGGTTTTCCTTCCATAAGATGGGCAAATGGGTGACCTGTGTCATAGTACCTGAGGTGATGACAGTGAGCAGGAAAAATGAGTTGCAGAACACTCATGGGAGCTGCTGCAGGCACAAAACCAAGAACATGAGAATGATGTGTGAGCTCAGAGCCCCAGCAGAGAAGTCAGAATCCACACACTCCTTGGATGGGCTGGGGAATGCTGCTTTTTCAGGAACCAGCCCCACTGTAGAGCTGACCCAAATATGCTAATGACTGGCATCAATACTTCCTCATCAAAACAGAAGCAATTCACCAAAGCCCATGTCTTGAGTAGCTAGGATACCACTGCAAAGACAGAAGTGATGTGGTGTGGTCCTCCAGAACAAGTACTAACACAGCAAGCAGAAATGAATCACAAAACCATAGAATGTATTGGGTTGGAAGGGACCTCCAAAGGTCATCTAGTCCAATCCCCCTGCAACAAGCAGGGACATCTCTAGAACAGATTGCTCAGAGCCCTGTCCAACCTGACCTTGAATGTCTCTAGGGATGGGGCCTCTACCACCTCTCTAGGCAACCTGTTTCAGTGATTCACCATCCTCAGATTGAAGAACTCTTTCCTGATGTCCAGTCTTGATCTATCATTTTCCAGCTTAAAACCATGATCCCTTGTCCTATTGTTCCCTGTCCTTGTGAACAGTTCTTCCCCAGCCTTCTTGTATGTCCCTTTCAGGGGTTGGCAGGTTGCTGTAGGGTCCTCCTGGAGTCTTCTCTTTGGGCTGAACAACCCCAACTCTCTGCAAGCACTCAGTGCCTGGATGTGCTGCCAGCTGCCTATCTGCACCAAATGCTGCTGTGATAAAAAAGCTCTTATCTCAGATGAGGGAACCTGGTGTCCACAACAGTTCAGAAGAGGCAGATGGAAATTAACATGTAGAGTGCCCCAGTAAAGAAATGTCTGGCTTGATTCTGTCAGACCCAAGTGGCACCAGGCAGGAGCAGGGTTGGTTGGGAAGAATGTGAGACAAAACCTGTGATTCATACTTGTCCAGTCTGATTTGAGTCTGAATCATCTCTCCTCATCAAAAAAAAAAGAAATGATGTGGTAAGCACTAGCCTGTCATATCTGGAGACCCTTTCTTGTGCCACATGCACCTTGGCCATGTTGTCTCACCTCCAGAAAGCCACCTTCTCCACTAACATGGGGTTGTGGTGAGACATCCCCCATCTGGGGCAAAAGGGCTGGGCAGTAGCCTGCCTGTCCTCTGTGTGCCTTGGGAACATGAAGGCAGCTGTCTGGCTTCTAGGCTTCCCTTGGCAGGTTTTAGGATGTCCAGCAGACCCTGTGAGCTCCTCACTGGCAGTGTGGTGTTTGGAGAGCTGTCTTCAAGCTAGTAAGCAAATATGGGAGATGGGCGGGAGGATCTCTACCTTTTTCCCCCCTGGTCACCATCTCATGTCTTCACCTTTACACCCTGCCTGGGGTGCTTTTCCTGTTACAATCAGGCTGTCTTGGGAAACTCTGTGTACTACCCAGCTTCCATCCAATTCATGGGGTGCCCCATACCTTCTGCTGAGGTTTGTGCCTCCCCAGCACTACCAGGAGGGGATTGCCAGAGGTGCCTGTCTGAGCTGAGGGATTAAAGAGCCTTTGTTTCAAAAGCTTTTTAAATGGTGAGAAAAAAACAACCTGCCAGCCCTGCTGCAGGCAAATGGGGCTGAAGGTACAAGACAGAGGGAAATTTTCCATGACAGAGGTGTGCTCCTGGCCTAAGGGGAGGGAAAGGCTATTATGGACGGAGTGAAATGAAATTACTACTGGCAGGAGCATTAAACAGAAGGAACAAAAAGTGGGTAGTGATCTAGCAAGGTGGGATTTTAACTGTTTGCCTGGGCTTGCAGTTAATTAGTCCAATAGCTCTAAAAGAACAGCAAATGGACAAGGAAAAGGCACAACTTTGCAGTGAAGTCCTTGCCTGAGAGCCCTGGTGTGCAGCATCTGGGACTCTTGAGCATCAGTTCCTTGATTTCATTGAATAATGCAGACCTCAGCAGGTTTGGGGGACCCGCTGGACTTGTAAGTTTAGACAGGGTCTGTGTAGCAGAAAACCTCTTACAGGGTGGCTAGTAAGTACCAGGGTAGACGCAGGGCTTCAAAGCATGGGGAGAACGTGAGCTAACCTGTGGGATTGGGGTGAGGGAAATAGTGTGGGAGTGCATGTAAAACTCATCCTACAGTGCCCGTGTCTAGGCTAAATTTCTCTACCAGTTTCCAAACCTGTCTTTGTGATCATTAGATGGATTTACAGAGGCTTTTGGCAGGCCCCGTGGGCCAGGTTCTCCCATGGACCTGGCTGCCTATGTGTTTATATATTTATATGGCAAAAGCTCTAGTGTTTTGGGAGAGAGGCCATGAACAATCCTCATTGTAGAATGGCCCTGCAGGGCACTGAGTTTTAACCACCTACATCCTCTGTGAGGTGGGAACAAGACCACTGTGGTAAACAAAACCTGGTCAACATGCATCAGCACTCTGTTGGGAAGGGACACTTCTTAAGGAGAACTGGAGATAGCAGTAAAGCAGGGGGCTGAGGTTTCTTGTGAAACCTCCTGCAGGGCTTGTTCTCAGCAAGTTTGTGTGATGGTTTCTTTCACTGCCTCTGGATGCTGCATAGCTTGAATCTTTCCACAGTAATAAGTAGGACAGGTTCATCAAGAGTTGGACCTGCACTGCGGTTGTGTTACAATGAGCATAACAATCCAAGTTGTTAATGAGCATATTGAATACTACTGGTACCAGTACCGACCCTTGGGGGACTCCACTAGATACAGGCCTCCAGCTAGACTCTGTGCCATTAACAACTTGGATCAGGGGTTAGGGTGCGCACCCCAGCAGACTGTGCTGCCATTCAGTGAGACCTGGACAGGCTGGAGAGCTGAGTGGGGAGAAATTTAATGAACTATAATAAGGGCAAGTATAGGGTCTTGCATCTGGGCAAGTATAGGGTCTTGCATCTAGGCAAGAACCCAATGACTCTCTCAGTGAAGAACCTTCTCCTCACCTCAAGCCTAAATTTCCCCTGGCGTAGCTTGAGGCTGTGTCCTCTTATTTTGGTGCTGGCTGCCTGAGAGAAGAGAGCAACCTCATCCTGGCCACTGGAATGGCCTGCCCAGGGAGGTGGTGGAGTTGCCGTCCCTGGAGCTGTTCAAGGCAGGATTGGACGTGG
>JAOXOE010000698.1:17511817-17526977 GCA_028565055.1 Phoeniculus purpureus
GCAGCACTAGTCAACCGTCCCACCAGCCCTCCCGGTGTTGAGCCACACACGGCGCTCTGCGGCTCAGCCAAGGTGACCTGTGGCTGGTTAGGGGCGCGACCTGGCCGCTTAGTCTCAATGCCGGCGGTGAGTCGGCTCGGTAACCCCTGGAGAACCGGTGATCTGTGCGTCGGGCTGAGAGCTGACGCTGGATTAGCGGGCACTGGATGTCAGAACTGCGGCCCTGCGCGCCCCGCCGGCTCCGCCCCTCCCCGACGGGGACCCGGAAGCGCTTTCACTCGGCGGGGACAGCTCAGCAGCGGCTCCGCGGTGGCAGCTCTACTCTGACCCCAGCCCTGGCCTCGGTGTCCGCCGCTCCGAGCTCCCTCTACGGCCGCCCTCTGGCCGCCGTCTCGCTGCCGCTGTCCTGCTGCTGCTCCGCCGCCGCTTTCTCCTCCTCATGAAACCCGTCGTCGTCTTCGTCCTCGGCGGGCCTGGGGCGGGCAAGGGGACGCAGTGCGCTCGCATCGTGGAGGTGAGGGCGGCGGGGCCGTTGGCGGCGGGGGTGCGGGTCTGCGCGTTCCGCCGTGCCGCGAGGTTGCGACTGGCGCGGGCAGGAGCCCCCTCCCCGCGAGAGTCTTTGTGGAGGGGTGCGGACCCTTTTGCACGGCCTCGCATCTCTTGTGCTAGTATCACCTCCATCCGCCCCTTGGAGGCGATACTATACAAATAACTGATCCACAGCCTCTTTTAGCAGGGGAAGCGGTGGGAGCGGCCCCCACTGCAGCCCCTCCGATGCTCTTACCCCGATACCATCCTGCCTGGGGGCTGCCCGGGCGTCGCCTCAAACGGCAGCCGCAGAAAGCTTTGGCAGAGGGGCAGGATGAGGAGACCTCGAGAAGTTCCTGGGCGGTAGTGCCATGTCGGGGCTTGGGTGGCCCTGTACGCGTCTACGTGGCCACGTAGGTGACTGCAGGACTGCTACACGCACACCTCGGGCTGCCACCGTGATTGCAGATACGATGGATCAAGGTCCGTGTCTTCTGAACCCTATCAAGCTGTGAATGCAAGAGCTGGCACAGTAGACATTGCAGGGTACTGGCTTCCTGACCCTGTGCCCTTTCTATAAGTTGTGGAAGTAAAGTACTAAAAATAGAATTACAGGCTTGTTCTATGACATGGCATTGTTTTTACTAGGACATCTAATCATAGGGGAACGGATTCAAACTAAAAGAAGGCAGATCTAGATGAGATCTTAGGAAGAAATTCTTTACTGTGGGACTGGAGTGGCACTGGAACAGGTTGGTTGTGGATGCTGTATTCCTTGAAGTGTTCAAGGCCAGGTTCCACGTGGCTGTGGGTCTAGTGAGAAGTGCCTTGTGTATAGTAGGGATGTTGGAAATAGGTGATCTCTGGAGTCCCTTCCAACCTAAACCATTCTATGATAGACGTCAAAGGATGTCCTGACCCCACAGATAGTTGCTGCTGCACACTGTTTTTAAAGAGGTTATTACTAACAATGTAGGCCAAAACCACTTTCTGCTTCTAGCTTTTAAGTCTTCATTTTTACAGCTGTTTGAGATATAACAAGTATATAGGGAAGAACTGTGCATGTTATGTGGTGTAGTACTGTCATTTTAAAAACCAAAAAGCACAGGGATAATTGCACTGTATTTAGGTGGATAATTACAGAAGGAGTTAAGGCTGAAAGCTTCCAAATATCTGTGCCTGTTGGATAGACTTGGTGGTTTAGTTTGTGTTTTTGTTTTGCTGAGCATTTATATATGTTGTTCCTATTGAAAACCACATAGGATCAAAGCTTATCCATACCCACACTGAAAGAAATGTTTAAGGACTGTCCCAATGCCCATGTTTCTGAAACTACTGATGGGAAAAAAAAAACCTCACAGCTCCTGAGGGATTTTGTGTCCTCTATTCTAGTGATGTCCTGGCAGTGCTGTTACAGTTTATCCACACTGCCATTATATCCCAGTCCTCAGTGTTGTATAATTAAGTTATGTGAATTTGCTCCAGACTGGAAAAGGCCGTTATGTCTTTAGTTCTGAAGGATTTTAACCTCAAATTACAGGCTTTCTTTCAAACTGGCTTATTCATTAAATTAAATTGTGGAATGAAAAGTTCATAGTGCTCATAAAGCCTTTTTGGTGAGGTCAAATTCTGCCCCTGGCACATAGCAAACAAATGAGCTTAGACTATAGGGGAGTCTTGTAGGCTGCTATTAATGGCTTTCACCAAACCATTAGTGTAGCCTCAGGATTGAAGTACCTTGTGTGGGCACTTGCTGATGTTTAGAAGTTTGGCTTGATAGGCTAATATAATTGGATAAAGAGCACTTTATAAAGGAGGTCAAATGAGTCATTGCTACTCAAATAATCATTGCTGCTAAAAATGAAAGAAGTTAACTTTGCTCCACTGTATTTATTTTCTTTTATAAGCCTGGGAAATACAGATACTAATAAATGTAAATTTGCCCGAATTCTGCTAATCCTGTTCACTGCATGACAAGGAGTTTATTGAAGTCAGTGGGCTGACAGTGGTCTGCCTTCCCACTTGCTCAGATGCTTCTGTGGGTGCTGCTGGCTAAACGGAGATGGAGAGGGTCTGATGTAGCTGAAGGGAAAGTTGGCGACAGTTACAGAAACCTTTAGAAAAGGGGACATGAACAGGGAAGTGTGGGTAGAACACAGCAGAGGTGCTGGAGAGCAGCAGCACCTTTCTTAAGCAACACACCCTTGGCCTGGCCCCTGGCAGCCTCCAGAGAGCCCTGGTGCTGGAGGTTGAATAGCCTGTGTGCAGTCAGCCCAGCCTTTAGGTTGAAGGTGTGTGTTTGTTTGGATTTTAAACCCTGTTGGCAGCTTGCCACAGAGAAAGGGGGTGTAGCTGAGCAATAATAAACCTCATTCATCCTTGTTGTAAAACGACTGAATAATATTAGTTTACCTTTGGAATTAATCTGACCTGGTATCTTGCAGTAAGTCTGAACTTTTTGCTGAACAGAAAATCAGTATGAGCTATAAATATTTCTCAGCTGCTATTCATACTAGAGATTTGGGACAGAGCATGTCACTTGTGGGAGAAGTCTCAGTCTGCTGAGGTGAGCTCTTGTGTGATTTCAGCATTGAATGATTTTATTAAAAGACCAAGGGTTGATGTGTTATGTGAAGCGACTGTTAAGTACCACTTAATAGTAGTACAAAGAAGACTTGTAATTGTTTTGCTAACTACGCTTTACATTCCCAGAGAAGGGAGATGGCTCTCACCAGTTGTAGATGAATTATGTAAGTAAGTACTGGCCTGAATTATAACTGCTCAGTCTGTGTGTGATGGAGTTCTGGAGAGACCACCTATTAGTGCTGTATTTGGACCAAAGTGGAGAGATTTGAGAGGAGAAGATGCAGTAACAAGCGGAAGTGGGTGTTGACACAGTATATGAAAGGGAACAGCAGGTAAGCGATTAGATTTATTTATCTTCGCAGATAACATTAGAGGAGACAGCTAAAGCAGCCAGGTTTCCTCCGATACTGAGGGTAGACTCATGTACATTCAGAAACTCTCAGAATTGTCACTAAAATACAAATGCAGCAGTTTCTCTTCTATTCAGGAAAGCATGAGGCAGAATTCTCTCTTAAATTCTTATCCTCTCCCTTCCAGCTCTCCACATTAAATCCCCAAACCTTCTGGGGCTCTCCTAGGTTAAGCTTGCCACATCAAGGACTGTCATGTAGCAGTCTTGAGAAGCAGTGCTTGAGGAGGAAGTTAAATGATGTCATTTGAAGGGAGGTTCTTGCAATAACCTTCATGGTTTCTACAGTGTATCTTCTGTGACTGTGTGTATCTTCTTCCTATGTGTGTGGAGGGCAAAATGCATGTGTTTCATGGTTGACTTACGAACTTTGCTTATAAAACAGTCATGGGCAACCAAAGGGAAAAAATGGTGTCTTCAGATCACCACAAAATAAAAAACATTTGTCTGAAATGTGAAGCTCTTTGGTTTGTGGAAAGAACAAAAATGAAACACTCTCTCTTTGTTCCAAGCAAGATTTAAATTGTATTGTGTTTGTTTTGGCAAGGTGTTTCTGCAGAGATTTGGGATATGCGAGACATCCCTCTCTGTGCACTTAAAATGTAATTCACCTCCTCCACAGCCCTATTTGTGGTTAAATCTGAAATGAATTCCTTGAGGTGGGACGCTGACTCTTCTCCTCTTATAAGAGCATACATTAATATCCAAATGGAAAAAGCTGTTAAGTTGCTTTGGGATATATGATAAGGAGATTTCTTAGGGTGAAGGAAACAATACAAGTAATTCATTGTACCAGAAATACTCCTCTGAAAGTTGCAGTGGATTTAGGTTTTACTGTCATGTGTTGTCTTTTGGAAATCCACTGAGAGACAGCGTTAACTTCCTTGAAATAAAAAAGGGTTTTGTTTGCTTTCAACTGTGCTGCTGAACTCTCTTGAAAGAGGGCCAGCTATTAGTATTCTGCTCAGCTTTAAATTCTCATAATTGTTTTTTAGAATATAAATATATATTTCTGAACTTTACGGCTTTTTTAAAAACCCTTGTGAGTGGTCGTTTAAATCTACCCCCTGAAGTTTTATCCCTGAGCACTTCCATTTTGCAGAACAGTGGACATTGAATTTCGGGTTTTCCCAAATGTACTGGGTGCGTTTCATTGAGCTCAGCATTCCTGAAGCTCTGGGGTGCTCTCTTTGCCCCTCTGCCCTAAGGAGACACTGTCAGTGGGATGCCCTTGGTGCCTTTTGTTTTGTTAATGTGTGTTTTTGTTTGTTTTTTGCTCTCCCAGAGGCAAGAACATCTTTCAAACTAAGAAAATGTCTTTTTGTAATAGGAATAAGTAGACAGAAGGTCTATTATTACATTATAGTTTATTACAAAGATGTAATTCCATGTGCTAAGTGCTAATAAGACAGACAAAAAGCTTTTCACATAAAAACAATAGGCAGGCTGCAGGCTTTACATGGCTTTTTTTTAATTTTAACTAGTTCTTGAGGAGCGTGTGTAGCAAATCCCGTTTGTTTATTAGGGTTGCCTAAGATATGACAGGTCAGCACAAGGGCAATAGAAGTCTGTATTTTGTTTTAGATCTTAAGCCCTGTGACTTTCATTTTCAGAGTGACAATGATAAGCTAAGATAGCAGTCAAGGTCAAAGCAGTAATTTGTGTTCCTGTTGCTTTTTCTTGGCTTCTGCTCACTGAAGGAAGTTTCAAGCTGCGGGTTTAGTAGAGAGAGATGTTGCTGGGCCACTCAGGGTTGAATTAGAAACCTTGAACCCCTCGAAGCTGGCTCTGTGAGGGGTCCCCACAGCAGCAGTGGCTGCACACCGCTGAGCCTCGCTGCTAGGACAGACTGCCTTATTCAAGTGTGACACGTATATGACTCATGTATTTTCAGTCGCATTCATCTGTTTCTTGTCTTTGCTGAAAACAAAGCATGTTCTGTCTGCAGAGCAGAGGCTGCAAAGCCTAGCTCTCAGAAGGCTGGATGTCGTTCTAGGACTGGTGAGAAGGACATCCCAGGGAGGTTGCAGTTTCATGTTGTGATTTGAAGGTGTGGAGCACACAGCTTGAATGGCCCAGTTTGTCCTGCTGAAATGGGACAGATTTACCGATTTGAAGGTGTGGAGCACACAGATCTCATGCTAGGTTTGTCTTGCTGCAAATTTACCAGGCTGCTGTCAGACAGTGAAGCAAGCGATCTTTTCTGATTGAATCTTTTTCTCTTCCTACAAAAGCAATCTGCTAGTATAGCACAGCTAGCATATCAGAAAACATTATCTCTGAAATAAATGTAGAATTAACTGTTCTAAAACGTTGTCTTTTTTTCTTTTTTTCTAATCTAAAAATCTGCCTGGAATTTAGGTGCTTGGCATCCAAGTATTTGAAAATCTGTTAAACTTAGTTTCTTTTTCAAGCCTTCCTTGTAGTGTGACATGAATCCAGCACATATGCATCCTTCAAGACTCATTCGAACTGCTTTTTCATTGTTTGGCAGGCACAGTCTGATTTGGGAGGAGAAGAATTAAGCAGTAGTTGCAGCAAGTCACGTTCTGGGGATTGCATCAAGATGTCCTTGGCACTGCTGGAAGTCTTGCTGGCACAAGGCAAACCCTGGCAAGATGTGAGAGCATTTTGCCCTGGTTTTTGTGCGGTTACATCACAGTGTCTTTAATGAGCTCTTGGATGTGATGATTTGCTCCAATTCAGGACACTTGCTGAAGGTTTATTTCGCTTAAGATGAAAGAAAACTTTGTGCCCTGCGTGTGCTGATAAAAACTGGCAAGAATCACCAGTGAGCGAGCGTTACATCTCTGAAGCAGCCTGTGTGTAGAGCCAGCAGCCAAGGCTTTCTCTGTGCTTGTTTGCATTGTTTAAACCAACATGTTTTCTTTGGCTCTTGACTCAGTACAGTTAACAAATAGATGTTTTGCCCCTGAAGGAGAGGTTTGTTTTTCTTATTGCCTGGTTAATCCATTCTGAAGGTTACTCTAGAATACAATTTACTGTTATCTAAAACAAGTCTGTTTATGCAACAGCACTTTAAAACACTTCTATATTTTACTTTCCTGTTCAGCCGTTAAAAACTATTTTAGTTTGCTGTTGCAAAAGGCAGAGAATTCCAAAAATTGCCTGACTCAATTTTGTTTTCATGCATGAAAAGGGAAATGCCAAGGAAAATTAAATGGTTCGGTAATCCTCTAAAACCGAAGGGATTATGTTTTCCTCCTGTTTTCTCCTTTGTAGAAACTCGATGTTAAAAATATCATCATTTAACTTCAGCAAGAAGAACCACATGTTAATTTAGACTACAGCAGCGTAAGGTTTCTTGCTTATAAGGAAAGATTTACTCTGGTTTATGACTTCTGTAGTTCATAGTTAATATTTAGATTTGCAATTAAATGGGCATATTCAAATGCAATGCACATTAAAGTGGGACTTCAGTGTGAGCTTACAGAAGATGTCTGTGGAGCTTTTTCTTCACAGTTATTTAGAGCAAAATCTTGCTTTTTTGCTTATTTGTTCTTTGCCAGCTGTGTAGAGTTTTGGAGTTGTAGGTAATTATATTTCTCCTTAAATTATGACTGTGACAGAAACTAACTTTCCACACTTTTGTGGGTGAAACTGGACAGCAACTGAAATATTTTTAAAGTCACTTAGTGGGTTGTGTGATATTTGTTGTACTTAGTAGCCAAGTTTTTAAATCCCGAGCCTTTAAGGCTTTAAATACAGCCTTAAAAAGTGTGTAGTCACCTTACTATGCTGCTCAGACATCTTTCTGGAAACTTGCTTTGGATGTTGCTGCAGCCAGGCTGATAACCCTGAAGTTTTTTGCTGCTGCTTTTATTTTGTGTGAAATTTTTAGGATAAGTGTGTATAGGAGTGCTGGTTTGGATGTTTAGGTAATTGCTGAGGAGATATCTTGACTGCTTTGTTTTATAGACTGCCTTTGGTCAAGGGGCACAGTACACTTGGATAGTTTTGTTGTGGTGTTAAATGAGCTGCGAAGTGGTGTTTGTGCTATGACATTTCCTTTATAACAACAATGCATAGATGAGGACCCTATTCGTGATGGTAAGTGTCTGAGGAAGTAGAGTGTAGTAAATACTTTTGGTGGTTTGTACTGGCAACTGTTTTTAGATGTCATTTGAGGTGGAGAAGAGTAGTGGTGTTTGCTGTTTTCCTTCTTATAGATTTGGACCTCACTGATAAATTTGGACCTCATCTCTTTGCTATCTTTCGTTTTACTGGACATGACATAGGGTGGCACCACTGTAGGTTGGGTTGGGTTTTTTTTTTACCTTAATCAGCCACACAATTATTAGAAGGCACTAAGTCTCCTCCAAGGGCTGCCCTCCGGGTTGGTCAAGTTCATCTCAGTATAGGACAGGGATGGAGGTAGTAGAACTGATAGGATGGGGTCTAGCTTCTATCTAATGTCATGATTGTTAAACATCTTGTTGCACAGTGTTACATTTCAGGAAGTGCCTTGAGGACTTTGGGATGGTCTTGTTTCCAAACATGACAAAATTACCTTTGAAAGCAGTGCACAAATGCCTGTTGAGCATTTTGCCCAATGATCTACTGCTATGCTTTCTGTGCAGACTATGCTGCTTTGTCAGATTACACGCTGAAGACTGAATATTTTAATGCTATTTCCTGTACTTTGCTGTTGTAATGCAAAGTTAAACGTGGTTGATGCTGTTGACTGCTCTTCATTTGCATGCATACTAATTTAAGGGATCCTATGCCTGTTTGTTTTGCACGTTTCAGAAATACGGCTACACGCACCTTTCTGCTGGTGACCTCCTTCGAGATGAACGGAAACGGCCGGGCTCACAATATGGAGAACTCATTGAAAATTACATTAAGGAGGGGGAAATTGTGCCGGTTGAAATAACAATCAGCTTGCTGAAGAGGGTAAGGAAAGGGCTATTTAATTCCTGGTTCACTCTAGCAGACTAAGCAACAAAGCAACGGCCCTGTTCTAGAAGATCTGCCTTTCCTTTGGTGTGAGTAATGTGAAATGACAGACACATAGGTGTGTCTTGTGTACCAGGCTTCTCTTAGCAGTAACTCAGGTTTCTTTCTGGCTGCTTGGAGGGCAGTAGGTGGTGGCCTCTGATACCTAGGGATATGGGGGAATGGGTTATGTTTCTTTTAGTTTTTTTAGTAGCTCTGCGGAGGTCAGTGAAGCTCTGTATTTCTTCCTTTAACTAGCTTTTGGACCTCTTGGTGAGCTCAGTCATATTTCTCTGTGGGTAGAGACCCAGGTTTTATCAAAGTAAATAGCCAGGAAAGGAAAAGAGCACTTGCTAATCTTCCAGTGGAAGGTAATGCTACAGCCTTTATCATTATTAGATGTCCCAGAAAATGACCAGAATATCTGCTTTGAGACAGAAAAGGCTTCTGTTGCTCATGGCACTAAATTTATCAGGAGTTTTTTCCATTAGAATTAACTCTAGATAAGGGAGGTTTTGGCATCTCACTGTGTAACAGCACTTCCCAGTATCTTGTAGAAAATCAACTTTAAGGCTGTGATTGTGTGTGAGATTTCGAGCTTTAGGAAATAATGAATTCAGTTTTTTATGAAGGTGTATCAGTGAATTAATTAGTGCCCACTGAGGGTAAAACAAATACATTTTGTAAATCTATAACAATTCTAAATTAAATGCTTCTGGATTTACCATGTCAGCCTTTTGGGGGTAATGTAATAAGTAGATAAATGGTTGTATGTGCAGATCATAAATTGAATTATCTTTTATCAGGCCATGGATCAAACAATGGCTGCCAATTCCCAGAAGAACAAGTTCTTGATTGATGGGTTTCCCAGGAATGAAGATAATCTTCAAGGCTGGAATAAGACTATGGATGGAAAGGCGGATGTCTCTTTTGTTCTCTTTTTTGATTGTGACAATGAGGTAATGAAGTCTGTTATTATATAACAACTTGTCTTGCTATGTTGTGAGAATCCTTCAAAGAGAAGGATCAGACTCTGGCAGGTAATGAATGGACCAGTGTTAGAGTAGATGGAAACCTTGGTCTGAGTTTCAAAGATAACTTGGCAGTTTGTTTTTGTAGTTAAAACCCCGCATGTTTGGAAAAACTGCAGTTGGTATTATCATGTGCAAATAAATGATACTGAAGCATTCCAGTCAATTGCGTTCTTAAAGAACGCTTAAGAACTTTAACAAGTTTACAGAACATTATTTCATTATTATTTTTTCTGAGTCTATTACTCTGCTTATTTCTATGAACTAGTATTCTAGTCCAAAACTAACTTGATAGCAGTGTTTGCTTTAATTCTGAAGTGCTGGCAGTAGCAGTCCTTACTTTGTTTGATATAAGCTGTGCTGTAGGATAGCCAGTAATCAACGTTTTATTCAGCAAGTCATTAGATTACAAGGGCATTTGGACAGTGATACATTAGATTCATTTTACAAGTGCCATGATTTCTGTCTTTTTAATATGTCAGTGCCCTTGAGTCATAAAAGCTGATATCCCAGCACCTTAAGCTGACTTTCTTCTTTTTACCCTTATCCTCACTGTCGTGGTCTTCTGGATTGTTTTAGACCGTGGATGTACTTTGTAGAGTATACTTTGATGTACACGTGTCAGTGTTGCGTGTTTCAAAACTTAGTTCATAGGTGGATTTTGTTTTTACTTTAGGTTTTGATTGTTAAGTATTTGTTACAACAGTGGCAAGTGAGAATATTTTAACTTAAAATAACTTAGCATGTGGACTTACAAAATCAGTGAGAGCACACAGTGACTTTCTTTCAGCACAGACATGTGTCAGTACTCTAATTTCACAAGAGGCAGAGAGTGTCCTTGAAAATAAGGTAATTTTCTTGAAATGTCAAGTTGGAGAAACAGTTGAACCACAGAGCTTGATGTTGCTTTTACTTCCCCTGGCTCCAATCCCATTTTAAGAGTCCCCACTTTTAATAAACTGACCAAATGTAACGCTAACCTCCTTTTCTCTGGAAGACTAGGGTTTTCCATCTGAATTCTGGTTATGTTTATCAGATCTGGAGAGTTACTTTGTGTGTCAAGCCCTACTTGTTTTGATTTTCACGATTTTGGTTTTGTTCCTGCTTTCAAGACAGTACCTGGTGTTCTTGGTTGTAATCATCCTCTTGATGTTTTCTTCTAGATATGTATTAACCGCTGTCTTGAAAGAGGCAAGAGCAGCGGTAGAAGTGATGATAATCGGGAGAGTCTGGAGAAGAGGTACTTTCTTCAAAACTTTTTGTTTCCCTTCTGTTTATATTTTACTGTGTAATGCTTTTCTCCCCTCCCTGTGCTTTCTCCTAGAATTCATACATATCTGCAGTCTACTAAGCCTATAATAGATTTGTACGAGAGAATGGGAAAAGTCAGAAAAGTGGATGCCTCTAAATCTGTTGATGAAGTAAGTACATAAGCCAAAAGCCCCTGGCGATGACAGTGGCAGGGTACATATTTTTGGCATTCTTCTGAAATGTGTGTGTGTGGTTAGTGTGCTAATTAAGCACAGATGGATATTACTGAGGGAGGTTGTGGAACTCCCAATCTGACTCTTAAAGAACTGATTAAGATGTGAATAACTTTGAGGAACCAATTAGTTCTGCTTGAACATGAGCTGCTCTAAACATGGTTTCAGTGTTTAACAGTGCCCTGTCTTTTTCATTTTCATGAGCAATTGATTTTCTGATGTAGTATTGCTCTTTTTGTTTCCCAGAACCTATTCCAATTTCACTGTTAAAGAGTTACTGTGAAAGTTCTCTTGCAAAAAAACTTCTTACAAATGCTGTCAATTTGTGTGTGCTGGTTTAACTTGAATTAACTGTTTGATTAACACCACATAACATTAATATTCTTCTCTCTCTTTCTAGGTTTTTGAAGAAGTTGTACAAATTTTCAACAAAGAAGGCTAATTCCTAGCATAAAAGTTTGTTTAAACTTGTGCTTGAATCTTGCTTGAATAGCTGCTACTGCAGTCCACTCTTTGTAATTGTTTTAGAAGATTTTTTTTCATGTATCTAATGATGGTTGGAAAAGCAGTTGTTAACAAATGGATCTGTTTTTTAAATAGGAAATAACTTCTTGTGGCTGTTATACTCAAATTTCAGGGTTCATTAGTACCAGTTCAGTTACGTGGCAAAACCACATTTAAAAAATCTCTCTGAAGAGACTATTTATTCTGTCACAGTTCTGTGCCTGTCCTGGCCAACTCTCCTTAGTCCTTATTGCCATATACCTATTTATCTCTTAAAGATCAAACACTGTTTAAACAGCAGTGTTAAGCAATGGGGGAGCTATGTGCCCTTGTTTAGTTTTCTGATACTTGGACCAAATTTAGCAGATGCTTTTTCAAAGTATAATTTTGTCACGAAGTTCCCCGCTCCCCAAAGCTGAATTCTCTTAAGTCAATCTGCAGTTAGTAATAAAGTCTGTTTTAGCAGTTTTCATTAAACTACTTAATATGCTGTTCACCAGTAGACATACAAAGTACTTTATGGAAAGTGGTGCTTTCTCACGACCCTGGATGTAAACTGTTCTGTAAGATCTGGAGTCTGTGGATGATGTGGCCCTGGGCTTTACCTTGTCTTCATTTGCAATAGAGTAAGAATGTAATTTAAAGTCAGGTCAGTATTTGCATACTCCTTTATTTTAAATTATAGTCCTGTTTTTTAATTGCAGCATGGTCTTCAGGAGATGGCAGAACTCTAGTGCACAACAGGCAAAGTCTTCTAACAGTTCTTTTTATAACAAGTCAAAAGGGTTTTCTGTATTGTTATTATTGAAATATTGTGTTACTGAATGCTTTAACGTTTGCTACCTGGGGAAATATCTTTATGGTTAAACTAGTGACTTTGTTTCCCTAAAATTGTAGTAGCTGTTTGTTTGAAAAAACTAAATTATTGCACTTTTGTTATGATGTAGTCAGCTGAGGGGAAGATGCCTGCAGGAAAAAATGTCCATTCCCTTGAGCAAATTTGGTCCTACTTCATCGTGTTCTCTTGAACTAGCCAAGTGCAGTCAGGGGCAGTAGGTGGGATAAGCAGAAAAGTATTTGAAACAAAGTGGTTTAAATGTTTGCACAGATGTGTGTAATTCTGCCTTTTGTTTAAAGTAACCTTTTCTCTCCCCTATACAGTACATGTAGGTCTGCTGGGGCCCAAGCATGCATTCCTTGCATGCTCTAAGCTTTCACTGAAGAAGGCTCTAGGAGGCTTGAAGATGAGTATTTTAACAATTCTAGTAATAGAGTAGTTTTTCCTGCATGAACTGAGATTGTAACTAGCTTGTGATATGCTAAGAGATGTTGCAAATTACAGGGAGTTGCAGTTGGGAAATCTTGGGGTTTAGCTTGTCTTTGCTGCTGACTTTGTTTAGGAAAAGCTTTAAATTAAAGCTAGTTTCTAATTAGAATCAGACTGGTTGGTCCCCATCCCACATTCTGATCCTTGCAGGCAGATTTCTATTTGCATCAATTCTCATTTTGCTGAGGTTCCTGAGGCTGCTGGACTGAGGATGAGATTGGTAAAGAAAAAAAGGGTAAACTAGTGATGTTCTCCAGTGTGGTGTGAGTTCAAGCAATGGACTGAGCACAACTGGCAGTTTACTACCACAGAATGTATGGACCATGACTGCTCTTGAAAGCGTGGGAGGCTAATGTTTTTGCTTTTTAAATTTCCTCTTACGAAAAAAATCATGGAATTGAACTCTTATTGTGTAAGTCTGCTGACATAGGATAGGATCCAGCGAAATGGCTTGTTTTGATATGAAGGTTAGAATCAGGGTTTTTTCCAAAAGGACTTCAAACAGGATTCTTTAATCTAATTAGAAGAGATTTAATTATCTTTTCTTTCTAAGTTACTGTTTTTTACAAGTTCTGTTCAGGGTGGAGTATCTGTTTTCTCTCATCATATACTGTTCTGTGTATTTAAGTGCTGAAAGTAAAACAAACCTTTGGAGTGAGTTTTAAGAAAGAAACCTCATGTTTTGGCAATAACTGAATTCAGAGTGGATTGTAACATGTCTGTGCAAAGACTAGACTTTTTCTGTCATTTTATTTATTGAAGATGCCATTAAATGTGTTACCAATTCTTTTGGGTAGGATTTATGATTGAAACAAAGATTAAAGGCAATATGCCAATGTGTTGTCTCTGTTAAGCAGCAAAACTGTACAAAGAATTTGAGGAGATCCAATAAACTTTGTTCTGTGGCTTAATGAGTACTTGGCTTACCATTGTATGTCACAAGGGCTATTTTTCATGTCGAGCAATATAAAGTGTGTATTTGTTAGTGTTAGATACTTTGTGTGGTCATGTACACGTGGATATCTATAGAAGTTCAGTTTTCATCATCGGAACTGAAGTCCTGAAAACCCTGTTAGGCACAGGGTAAGATCACACAAATAAATACCTGTGGAATCGGTTCCTTTTCTTGATTATACAGGTTAATCACCTTACTCTGTTGATGTAGTCATGCAGTGATAATTCATCTGGCACATCTATGAACAAAAGGGACTTAAAGTGTGCTCGGAAACACAAACCTGTTGTGCAGCTGCTGTTGGAGATTGCTTTTAGTCCTTATTTCTCATGATTCCTTGCCCAATCACGGGCTGATTTCCTGAATGCCATTCTGCTGCTTTGCAGCACATGCCTTTGTGCTGAACTGGAGACTGTGTTCTTAAAGGAGGTTGGCATGGTGTAGTACTTTTTATAACAGAAGCTGAGCGGTTGCCAGGCTTATTTTTAAAAAAAAGTCTTCACCTTAAACATAAGTTTGCTACAAAATGGGTTGTTTATCCACTTGTAGGTTTCTAGTAAACACATTGAACTTGAAACATTACTCTGGAACGATTTGCAGAGCTGGCCTGAAAGGGTGGGAAGAGCAGGGGATTTTCCAGCAGTGGTAGGTATCTTTCTGCTGGTGAAACTACATAGACCAAACTTGCCAAAACCTCACCATGGTAGTCTGCCCCAAAACAAGCTTCTCACACCCACAAGGTGGACACTTGAACAGAAAATTCCTGTCCAAAAGGTGACAGTCTGGTGGAAGGAGGGCAGGCAGACCATGAGGGTTGGCTCAGTGTAAGATATCAACTCTATCAACATTTTTCTTTGAAATGCAAAATGCTGGGTCTTATAACAGTGGGGACATCAGTGTGCTTGTGAACTGGGGACAATGGGAGAGTTAATAGGAAAAAACTCCCAGTTCAGGCTGGAGCTGCCAACTTCTGTTACCGGTTGGGAGACTAACTGCTAGCATTTAGGAAAGTTGCAGCTTAGAGGATTACTTTTCTGCTTGGTCTCAGTACCAGTTTGAGGTCTCTGAGAGCAGATCTTGACTACTCACTGGCCTTCTGCTCAGGGGTGGGGGGTGACATTTGCCCCTTGGTATGACCAGGTTAGTTCTTCAAGACACAGTGCAGCAGGACTTGGAGACAGGGCACTCGAGGCTGTGCGCTTGCCACAATCCAAAGATCCTGGGGTTAACAGCTAATGTTAGAAACTGGAGGACAATGCAAAGAAGATTCAACTAATCAGGTAACAAAGGAGGCTATCAAAAATATTAAGACTTGTGGTTTCAAAAATCTTCCAGTGGAGAATGGGGGGGGGCGGGTAGGGATAGCATAGATTAATTTAA
>JAOXOE010000698.1:17527077-17559234 GCA_028565055.1 Phoeniculus purpureus
CCTGCAATACATGTCACCCTATGTGACTCCCTTTGCACATACTGGGTTGAGTATACATGTCTGTCTCCCGCTCCCAGGAAGAAGGCTAGACCCCGAAGTTCTGCAAACGCTCCGTTGACATTCTGCTGTCTCCACCTCTCCCGGCTGTTGGTAAAAATGCGACGAACCACTTTTGTGTGAGGACCTGCAATTGCAAACGTGCAGAATTAGGAGCAGGGCATAACTGGTCACCTATCACTTGGCTGAGTCACCCTTCCCCAAATTAACCAGCTTATTCTAGTGAGAGCAGTAAGGCAGGGAGATCCAGCTAACTGGAAGTTAACCTGGTGATCTAAGGTAGCTCTAACTTCTGCTCCATCCAGAGGAAGGGAAAAATTGAGTTACATCTATTTAGATGTCTCCTGAGAACATCTAAGTGTACCTTTCCAAGGAGGAAGGTTTAAGCCACAACACGTGTGCAGAAAGCTGATGTATTTTTAGGATATCTCAGCTCACCCACAAGGGTATCTCAGCAACAAAGGTCCTATTAGAAGTTCATTTCACTAGATGGTTCTAAGTGCTGTAAGGTCATACCATCAGGGCAGGAAGAAATTAGCTTGTGCAGACACTATGAAAACTCTAAGATCCAGCAATCTTGCTTGATGTAGGCAGGATGCAGAGCTGATAGAGATGGTAGGATGGCCAGCAGCCCTCTCTGTGAAGGCTGTCTGTATGAAACAGGTGGTAGGATTCACCCCATAGCAAGGAGGACAGGGAGCAATGCAACCCACAGAGTGAAAGCAGTGTCCTTGCTGCAAGAATGATCAGAGCTGGAGGATGAAATAGTTTCACAGCTGACCTGAGGACCACCCGCTCGCTCTCTGCACATCATGGCAAAGATTTCCTATCTGACAATGATTGGAGAAGGGACTTTAAAGTGCTGGAGGTGTCCATTTGATTCAGTTGCATGTGAACTCCAGTTAAATCTCTGTTATTTTACATCCATACCTCAGATGGGGCATGTCACACAGGATGGACACACAAGATGCACAAACTCTTCTTTCAAATCATCAGGGTAATTTCTTTTGGTGTGAGCAGGACATAATTTCTGTGCTAGGAGAGACCCAAAAGCACTTCCACCCAAAAGTACTGTGCTACAGGAGGAGCAATGCTGTAAAATCAGAACTGCAGGTCCTTGGGTTCATGGAAACCAGTTCATTTAAGGAGACATGACCATGAAGATGCTTTTATTATTGTATCTTTTCCATCCTCACTGCCAGGAGATACCAGCAATGGAAGGACACAGAAACCTCGTGGGAGAGACTGACAATAGCAGAACGCTCCATAGGACAGGAAGCATCATGTAGAGTGAATATCATCACAAAGCAGGCTTGCAGAAAACCACAACAGTGAGTTGTACCCCAAAGCACAGGCTGTGGATATTCCCATGTACACCATATCTTCCCCCTGAAGCCCCCTCTCGGGGACACTTGCCCAAACTGCTCCCTCCTGATGGGAGCAAATTCCTCCCCATGATGAGCAGTTTAAACCAAAGATCTGCCATCACCCAGTAAACCAGCATCCAGGGGGCATTTGATCATTATTCTTAAACAGCAAAAACTCTGGGCTGCTTTGACTGTGGTGGATGTGAATTTTGAAGACATCCTTGGTCAGGTTGTGCTTTGATAGATCCCACATGACACAAAGCAAAAAGAGGAATTCCTCATTCCAGCTGATCAACCACTGCCACACTTTCCTCCTTTCAGGGGAAACTGAGTCCCTTTGGTCCAGCACATCACACAAAATATCCCCACCACAGGGTTTGAGTGGGGACTGTGTCCCAAGCAGCCAGATTACTTGTACTGGCTTCTCCAGTGTGTGAGCAGAACACAAAACATTAGGGATTGGAAGGGACCTCGAAAGATCATCTAGCCCAATCCCCCTGCCACAGCAGGATCACCTAAATCAAGTTACACAGGAGCACGTCCAGTCAGGTTTTAAACATAACTCCCGTCAGTGTGCTCAGGAACAGCGGGTCTCTCAAATCACAAAAAGCCCCTGGGCTGAGCTTCTCATTCTGATATCTCCCAACTTATCTCCAGTCCCTAAGATCCCAGTCTGGTACTTTAGTAAAGGCAATATTCCACTCCTAAATGTTTTAAATGCCCTTGGTATGAATTAAAGTGCAAGACACCCCAGAAAGGGGAGGTTTCTTATCCCAAATAGGCACAGCCCGCTGTGCCATGGCATCACGGGTGAAGGTGGTTGGGGACCAAGGGGATTTCAACAACACCCAGGCTGGCCAGCACTGCTGGTAGGGGATTTAAGAATGTGTTACAACCTGCTGGAAGAACACAACCGTTTCAAAATTTAAAAGCTCTTTTTGGACAAGACAAAGCAACCAGCCTTGAATCCAGAAGAAGCTTAAAACCTTTTCACTCCCATAAAAGTATGAGAAAAAAAACCCACCCTGGATACTGTTAATTTCTTTAAAGACAGTAAGAGATGTCCAGCTCTCACAGGCTTCAAAAGTGTCTCTATTCACTTAAAGTTGCCATCCAAAAGGAATCTAATCACTAGGTGATCAGAAACCAGAAAGAAATGAGACCTGTTCTTTTTCACCCAGGGGCACTCAAACCCCAGAACACAAATTCTGACACCACTCAGACTCTTAGTTCCAGCCAAATTAAACATCTTTCAGAAAGAGATCATGGCTTGGTAAAACTCACACCAACAAGCAATGGAAATATTTAAAATGCCCTATAGCTGTGTTATAATAGAAGACTCTTATTTTTTGTAACGAAACTCGCCTCACAATTGATTTGAGCAGTCAGCTGAGAATTTTTGCCTAGATTTTGTTCTAGTTGACTGGCTGGTGCCTTTTCAATTGTAATTAGCTATCTGAGGAAAACCAGTAGAGCTTCTGCAGTTCCAGAATATCCCTGCAGATGTTTTTAAAAATATAAAAGAAGCTTCAAATGTTAAGAAGACAGTCTATACACCAAACTTGCCCCAAAATGGATAAAGAAGTAGTTGCAAAAAATCCCCACCACTTGGTTCCTTACAGAGGAAACCAAACACCAAGTGCCCATGAGGACTGTCCTGCCCTTCTGCACCTGCCAAGGGCTGGGCACCTGCAGGAGCAATGCACTGGTGCATGTCACCTGGCAGGTGACTATCAGCGAAGCCACACGGATGCCTTGATGTGGGTTGCACATCTTTACAAATGGCTCCTGTTTAAACAGCATCATCTGGTACCTATTTGTCCAACCCCCAACAAAAAAAAAAATACTAAGATCCCACTCTTGGAGCTCTGCATGAGGCAGAACCTGCAGGGTCGGACTTAATCTACCACCCGCATATCCCCAAATCTGATTCCAACCAAACATCTCTGTAACCTCTAATGTCTAATTTAAAAACAAGTCGAAAGCTTCAGTCAGACGCTGTGATCTGACCGCTTCTCACCGTGACAGCTAAAACCCTGAACGGCAGCCCAGACAGAAAGCCCTTCTTGTGCTAGGGGGCTGATGCAGCCCCTGCCCCACGGGGCTGCAGGCTGAAAGGACAGGCCAGGCTGAGCGGGACAGGGATGGGGGGAGAGGCGCTGATGGTGACACATAGCCTTGTGAGCCCGGCCTTCCGTACAGGATTATTTTAGAGCTATGTGGATTATTAATTGATCTGGTTTTACCTCAACTGGGTAGCTAGAATCGAGGAAAATTAATTATCCGGCAATTGAAATAGGGGTTGGCAACTTTGCAGATGAATGTGGTGGTCTTCCACGTGCGAATAGCTCCCGTAAACACCTATTTGCGTGGCCAGCACTGCCCCCAACCCGGGATCCTGCTCTGTTCCCTCACTACCTTCCTTTCTTGGAAGCGACCCCGCCAGCCCGATCTGAATCCCCACAGCCGGGATCTCTGCTCCGGCACCGCACTCTCCACCTCCGCAACGGGTCCCGGGCTCTGCCACAGGACCAGACGCGGGGGTTTCCCCATGGCAGCCGAACCGAGGTGCCGACCAGCTGGCAAAGGGATCAGCCACCATCCGGGTGGGATGGGTTCTGCCTAAGGCTGCGTTAGGAAGGTCTTCAGGCTGCAAAGGTTTGCGACCGCAGCAGCGTGTCACTGCAGTGGCCCCAACCCAGCCTCTGCACTTCAGCAGAGACTTAAATTCAGTGGCTTCACAGCTAACCGATTTGCAGAATAGGGCTGTAATTAATCATAGGCTGAACTGCTTTGATGCTTGAAGGCAAATCCACCTTTTACGATTTGGGGGTTTCATCGCAACACGTGGCACCGTGCAGCGGATGGGGAACCCCGCAAGAACCAACGCACGGGCGAACTGCTCTCACCGTCGGTGATCTCCATCTCGTAGGGGGAAGGTCTCCTCTTCACCCGGTTGCCGCCGTACATGGAGAAGGAGTCCGGTTCGCCGAAAAACCCGCTGCAAACGGAAGGGAAGAGAGGCCGTGAGGACACACAGATACCACCCGGCACGGCACGACGGCCCCCGCGGGGGGCGGGAAGCGCCTGGGGTGGGTGGGAAGCCGGGAAGTCGCGCTGCTTCGTGACCTGTGAGGGATCTCACGACTCACGAAGCTGAGCCCGGGGTCGTGCGGTCACACGATACGCAGGAGCCCAGGGACACACACCAAGACAGCCAGCCCTGCGTGGGCCTGGGGTTCGTGGGCAGAGCCCAAATTCTGCCCCGGAGAGATGCTCACCCGGGCCGGGTCTGCACCTTAGCCCTCTCTGGAGAGGAGGCAGCAGCGGGGCGCGGGGGTCCCTATCCCCACACACCGTTCCCATCCCCGGCGCTTATTTGCGAGCCTCGTCGGAGGACGGAGAGAGCCCGAGCAGCTCCAGCTCTCGACAAGCACCACGGGTGCGTACGGAGCCCTTTGCTCTGCCTGCTGAATTTCTACCCTATTTTTTTCCTAGGAACGACAGTTTTTCGTTTCGAGTTATTTCCCCCCCGCCTTCTTCCTTTCCAAAGTTGCATGAAAACCCGCGATGACTAAGCGTGCAGAGAAAGGGATGCTGCAGTCTCCCCTCTCACTCTCCCTCCCTCCCTTCCCGGCACTGAGCCTTGCAGTCGAGCGGGGCACCCCTGGGAGAGCCGCTCCGTGGGGCCCCCGTCGGGGCTGGGTTGGGGGACTAAAACGGACCTGTTGATGGTGGCCAGCGGCTGGCCCAGGTTGTAGAGCATGGCCCTGGCCGGAGGCTGTAGCGGGAGCGCTGGGGGACTCAGCTGCACCATGCGGGCTTCGCAGGCGGCCTCGGCGGCACGGCACGGCTCGGCACCCGGTGCTCTCTGCATCGCCTCCGCCGCTGCTTCTCGGCTTTTTATGTCCAGGGACCCCCCCCGGCGCACCAGCTCAATGACGGGCACAGGGGCGGCGGGAGGCCCGGGGGAGGGACGACCCGCCTCCTTGGACGCCCCGTTGAGCAGCAGCTGGGGGTCGGCCGGCGTCTCCATGGCTCCGCGGCTCTTCTCCGGTTCGCTCGTGGTCTCCGTGTCCGAGTCGTGCTGCCGGGGGGGCCGCGCATCGCGGGGGTCACTGGGGGGCGGCGGGGCGGGCGGCCTGTCCATCGTCCTGCAGAGAGAGGCAGCGGTGAGGGGCGGCCCTCAGGTTGGGGGGAGATGGGTGTACCCCTCTCCGGCAACCGCCCCGAGGGGGTGAGGGAGCGCTTCGGGGCTCAGGGACTTCGACGGCAAGAATGAGGGGAAAACGGGGGGGAAGGCACTGTTGACCCAAATTCAACGGCAATTTGCCGCCAAGGATTGCGGAGTCGTGACGTCACGAAGCCCCGCAGAACGGCGATGTGATGTCACGCAGCGCCCCGAGCCCGCACGACGCACCGCGCAGGGGGCGGCCGGGCCGGACACCACCCACCACCCGCACCTTCCCGACTCCGCAGCCTCGCAGCGGGGGCCGGCGGCCCGCGGTGATTTACGCCGCTACATGCAGAGTGCTGAGCCCGGCCCGGCGGGAGGAGCGGAGAGAGGGGCTCGGGCTGCACCCGGGTGGGACAGTGGGCGGCCAAATTATGTCCGGGCCGGGGGAGGCTCATCTCATCCCATCCCACCCGATTTTCTCCCCGTTGGGGGATCCCGACGGTGCAGCCCCGTTGCTGCCCGGCCTGTCGGCTGCCTCCTCGGCCTCACCGGCCACCGCCTCTCCTCCCGTTTTGTTTTCTAGTATTTTTTAAACTGCGAAATATAACCGAAGGCACTTTGGGGGCAAGAGGGGGTTAAAGCAGCCCGTTGCAGTCAATTCCGCCACCGCGGCCGAGAGGGAGGGCCCGGCAGCTTTCCCCCACACCGTACACCATCATTGTCCCCCTCCTCCCATGCATTGAACTCTGTCGCGACAGGACACCGAGGGCAGACAGCGATATCGCGATTATTAGTATGTTGTTCCTCCCGTGCGCCCTTCCCGTTCCGTTTGCTGTTTTGAGGAGCTTTTTTTCCCCATAAATAAGAGGCTGAGCAGAGAGCTGCCACGCACCGGGTCTCCTCCCCATCCTTCTCTTTCCTTTGCCTTAGCTATATTTTTTGTTTGTTTCGTTTCTGCCGGTTTGAATTGCGAGAGAAAAACCGCAATGTTTTGCTATTATATTTTGCTATATCTCACTGTCTCTCGCGATTGTAAAAAACCCAAACAAATCCAAACCCGAAAAAACAAATCCCCAAAAATCAACGGCCCCAACCCAAAGCACAAGCATCCACCTTCCCTCCAGCCCCCTCTTCGCCAGCCCTCTAGAAAGAAAAATCTAATTGCCTATTCCGATATTGTATAGGAAGAGATTACTCACATGTGTCATATTTAAGTAGGGACACCGCAAGTCTCTCCTGTTTCAACAAAAGCGCTCTCAGTGTCAGGCTGAATTTACTCCTCCCACCGCAAGGTACTTACGACTTTACAGGGAGGAAGGACACCCGCATCGGGATAAAACTGCTAAATCCTGGGAGGAAGAGAAGGGGGGAGAAAAAGAGGAGAGGGTGGATCTCGCGGTCCAGAGATCAGCGGAGAGAGGGGTACAGGGGAGACAGAAGGAGGGGACGGCACCCCCGGGGCGGCCCCCTTTAGAGGGTACAGCGACCACCCCCGAGCTATGTTCTCCCCACCCCGCGCCGGGACACGCCGACTCGCATACGGGGGCCGATATGCGGGGCCGCCACGGCCTGGCGTGGAAAGAAAATAAATAGAGAAAAAACACAGCGGGAATATAAAAATAAATAAATAAATAGGACAAAAAAAATAACCCCCATATTTGGGGAGAACTGGGCAGGTTGTTTGTTTTGGGTCAGTTATTTTTTGGACACGATGCAAGCCCGAGGTCTCCCCTAGAGGAAATCCCATACGAGTTGTTTTTGTCCCGATGGGGTCGCAAAACAAGCGACGGCTGCAGCGTTTCTCCCACGCCTGGGTGGAAAATTTAATTCCTAAAGAGACAAATTCCATCCCTAACGGGGCTCGTTACCGGCAGCGCTCCCGCCCGAGGTGCGGCGACGGCCGGCGGGCTGAGCCCGCTCCCAGCCGAGGATCAACAGGAAGGAGAAGACTGATCCACCCCACCCCCCCGCTAAAGAAATACTGAAAAATAAAGGCTTCACTTTCGTACAAAAAGAAATAATGCCCTTCGCGTGTCCTCCTGCTTTCGTTAAACAACGAAATACGCAAACGTGAAGAAAGACCCTCCGTTTTTTGTCTTAATTTGGGGTGATTTCTTGTAGAAAAATGGAGGAGGGGGGTGGTGGAATTAATTCCCCGCCTGCTGGTTTCTGCTCCGCAAAATCCTTTTGTTTTCCAGCATCGGATCGGCAGTAAATTTCCAGCCCGAAAACGCACCTTTCCCGCCGGGCTTTTGTAGGGCAATTGCCCCAAAGCGGAGGGGCGAGAGGTAGCGGTGTACAAGTGACAACCCCCTCCCCACGGCCGGGAACAAACGATCAGGCCCTGACCCATCGGCCAAGCCGGGTTCTGGTCTTCCCCCCACCCTCGGCAGATGTTGGGGGAGACCGGGTCCGGTGGGTACTTCGCCCCTTGTTTACCCCGCGGCCACTCCCGGGGGTCCGCGGTGGGTGCGTGGAGCACACCCCACGTTTTCGCAGGAGAAAGCGGCTTCTCTTCCTCCCCCACCCAGCATCAAAGAATTAAAAAAAAAAAGAAAAAAATATTAAAACCCAACGGCAGACAAGATTCAGAGTAGTTTCCCCCTTTGCATGTTCCTTACATGGGGCAGAAGCCCCCGAAGCACCCCTCACTACCCACACGGAGCCCCCCAGATCCACACGCAGCCCCCCGGTAGGGACAGATTCCTCCTCTACTCACCATTTGCTTTTCATTGGGAAAAGTGAGTGGAGCCATTTTGTGGCCTACGCATCGCGGCTATATTTGTAGTAAGTGTTGGGTGGCTTCAGCTGGGGAGGCTCTAATTCCACATCACGTCCAGTTTCCTATTTAGTATGGAGAGCGGAACACTACTGCAATGTGGCCGAGAGAGATAAAACCCCAGCAGTGGCCCGCCTGCCCTGATAAGCTTCTAAACCCATTATTTATGAAATGATTCATTATTATTTGGCAATTTTATCGAAGGAAAGCGGAAAATTATTGCAGGGATATGCATAGGAATAACTCCGGAATGCATGCCTTCTAGCTTTTTATGTGTGTGTGCTTAGATGCTCTTAAAAAGACACTGCAAAGGGAAGAAGAAAAAAAAAGAAAGAAAGTAATAAAAAATTGCACTGTGCCTGCCCGCATCTGAATAGCGATTCTTTATTTTAGTCCTCTCGGAGGTTATTATGCCCCTGCTTTTTTATTTATTTATATTTTTTTCTGATTTTTTTTTTTTTATTATTAAATATGGAACACCTACTCCGTTCTTAATTAAATTTAATGAGCCAAAAGAAATTGTTGGGGATGCTGACAGGGAGGGGGAAGGGATGTGGGCTGCTTTGGGACGAGGAGAGATAAATAAACCACATCGAGAGAAGATGTTTTGGAGACAAGGCTTCCCCAGCCTTCCACCCCAACAATGTGTATTTTCGTTGAAGGACCGAAGTGGGGAGAGCTCCCCATCTCATCTCGCTGTGCTGGGGTGGGGAAAGGCCGAGCATCCCTGACGGACTGTGGGATGCTGGGGACGGGAAGCGGAGCGGGTAGAGGGCTGCCACACCTCGCTCTTGGGAAATTTGGGATGTGAGCGAACGTGAGCGCTCGTCGCCGGTATAAGGGCCGAGTCTGCACGAGAGGGGCCATGGGGAAGATGAGGAAGGGTCTTCAGCTGCCCTGGAGCAGCCAGTGGGGCTCGGAGCCCGAGCTGGGCTGTGCGCCCCGTCGAAGCTGAGGCTTCAGCTTGTCTGCGGTGGGCTCTGGGCCCAGTGGGACGGGGACACCCCTGGCCTTGGCTGTGCGAACAGAGCGGCTGCCACGGCCGGGGAGGCAGATGGGTGCGCGGCCCTTGCACGGAGACGGGACGCGACCGAAACCCTTCCCAAATTGCTAGAGGGTCCCGGCAGAGGGAAGAGGCAGGGGCGGAGGTGGCTGGAGAGTATCGGGTCCGTTCCCTCGGACGTCCCCATGTGAAGCGGCCCCATGGACAACGGCCGGGAGCGGGTTTCGATGGTTTGAGACATCGGCCCGGCCGGGCAGCGGAAAACCAACGAAATCTCAAACAGAGCGATTCAGGGAGGTGCGGGCCGGGGCTGAGCCCCTTCTGGGACGACCCCGGTCCCTGCTGCGGGGCTGGGGTGAGGCTACGGTCCCCGGCAGCTGCAGACCTGCTCCTCCGCAGGGCGATGGGACCAGCCGCACCTGCCGTGCGGGCCGGGGAGGGGAGTGGGGGGACATGGCGGAGCTGGGGGTACGGGAGTCACTTATTGTCTCCCCGCCACCTGCACGCCCTCCCGCAGGGGGAAATGCCGGAGCTGTTATTCTTCCTTTCACTCCTTCCCCTCTACCTCCTGCTCTGGACGCGGCCGTGGGAGAGGTTTCCACAGCACCTCCCCCCCGCTGCCCCCAGCAGCCCCGGGGGTCGGGGCCCGGTGAGTAGGAGCCCTGACGATGCCGCAGCGTTGCATGAGGCGGCGGGGCCGGGCCGGTCACGACGCGGCGAGACCCGCCGTGCCTCCCGTCAGGAAACACGACCATGTTCGAGCCGGCTCCTCTCACCAACAGGAAGCGTTAAAGATAGAACGGCCGGGGCTGGGCGGGGGAGATTAGGAAACCGAGCATCTTCGCCGCACCGAGAGCTGCCGCGGGACCATTCCCGCTCCCCATCAACGCGCCCGCACCGGGCTACCTTCCCCAACCTGGGCACCGGTGGGGCAGGTAATACGCTCCTGTCCCTGCCACTGTCCTGCCCCGAGCAGGCTTCTCAGTGACACAAAGCACTCCCTCCCTGTGCTTTCACAAAATGAAGAAGCAGACAGCCCTGTGCTGGAAGTAGGAAGCACCGAAATTGTACAGAATAAATAGGTCAGCGATGCTCCAGGCAGGCCCAAGACCTTTTGAGCAAGCACTACAAACATCTTCCTTTAATTATTCTGAAAGAGTGAGAAACAGAAGACAAAAAAAAAATAAATACAACAAAACACAAAACCCCCACAACAATAAAGACGTAAACCACAAAGCCCCTCCACGCATGGAGCTAGCCTTTGAGATCAGTCCAGGCTGCCCAGAGTTAACAAAGCCAGACCTGGCTTCCCATGTGTGTTTGACTTCAAAGTGCAGTAAAGGGTTCAGGAAAAAAAAAAAAATCCAGGCGTCTAGAAATTACTCAGCACTACTCTGAGAAAAGGAAGGGCTGCTTTAGGGAAGGGTATTGGGGTTTTTTTACTGCTTTGGCCATATAAATTGATGTTTCACTTGGAGGTGGCTGTCCAGGATTACATGATTTGTGTAACACCACACCCTTGTCCTGGGCTTTGTGCAAAGTAGTTTGGCTTCTGTTTCCAAACTGTTTCGAGCCCTCCAGCGTTTGAAGAAAGTCTTTAAAATATTAACCAATACAACTGTCATCTTCCTGTGTTTCCAGACGTTTTACAATAGGAAACAAAGAACAAAACCCTACAACAATAGCTCAGAGGTATGAATTGCCTCATTCATCTCACTGGAATGTTCAAAAACATTAACTATTTTTTGCCTGATTCAGCAGAAAATGTGCTGCCAGATAATAAGCTTGTGCCTAATCCAGGGGAGATTCAGGGACTCTGAAAGGTTTTATTTTCCAGCAGAGCAAAGCAGCACCTTTCCTGAAAGGAAGCAAATACTCTTGTTGATGGAAGGGGCTGCGTGAGAGGAGTATTCTGACACAGCTTGAAAGGGGAGCTGCTGCCTTCTTCTCTCTGTGCTGGCTCTGAAATAGCAAATGGCTTATCTCACCTCTGATTCTTAATCCACGAGGGTGGTAGATGCTGGAAAAGACTATCATGTCATTGCAATAATTTAATTAGCAATTAGTGGCCACTCAAACATACTGTGAACTAACTGTGCAGCAATTTGGCTTTGAATGGGAAAGGCCCAGGACTTCAGCACAGGGTGTTTTAAACCAGAGGTTAACATTCTTGAAGCAGGAAAGACAAGGTCAGCCACATAGGCTGAACTTCTGTTGAGTCAATGCCATCATTAAAACAGAGTTTGTTCAAACTCTGGGTAAAGTATGTTAATGCTCTCCGGTCAGTGAGAAAACAGACAGCTCAACCATCACTCCACACTGTTCTCCCCTCAGGAATAGTGGGAACAGGAACAAATTGCCGGTTCCAGCACTAATGTCTCATTTCCAAGACCAAGAGGTCAGGCAGAGGTGTGTTACACCACAGCTATGCTTGCCAAGCATGTCCTCAGGACTCATGCAAGGTGAGTAGAGCTGCCAGCACTGGGCACCTAGGGTTGCCAGTTCCAGCAGGTTACTGCAGAACTGACAGTAGAGTAACTACAGATAGGAGAAGGTTATGAGGGGACTTAACCACTGTCTATAAAATACATGAGGGCTGGGTGTCAAGAAGAGACAGAGACAATTTCTTTTCACTTGTGCTCCATGATTAGACAAGGGGCAATGGGTGTCAGCTGGAGCACAGGAAGTTCCATCTCAGTATGAGGAAAAACAACTTTACTGTGAGGGTTACTGAGCATTTGAATGGGCTGCCCAGGGAGGTTGTGGGGTCTCCTTCTTTGGAGATGTTTAAAACCCGCCTGGTTAAGTTCCTGTGCGACTTTGTCTAAGTGATCCTGCTGTGGCAGGGAGAATGGACTGTATGATCTCTCAAGGTCCCTTCCAATCCCTAGTGTTCTGTGATTCTGTAACTTTTAAGACCCATCTGGATGTGTTTCTGTGTAAGCTGGTTTAGGATTTATGATCCTGCTCAAGCAGGAAGGTTAGACTCAATGATCCCTGGAGGTCCCTTCCAACCCCTCATGACCTGTCTAACTACAAAAACACCTTCTACACCTGAAAACTGAACAAAGTCAAAGTCTTTGCAGAAATGGAATGAATCATTAGCTGAATTCTTCAATTTGTGAAATATTATCATTACAGGGTTACAGAAAAGGGCTATTTATAGCACTTGATGGTAGAGTATTTGTGTTACTACAGAACACCAGTAAATCAAATGGTTTTGCTTACCTCACCTCCCAGTACTGAACTTGTGAAGAGCTCAGTAGCAAGTTCTCCTCATACTTCCAGGAAGTCATTCTACTGGCCTGTGGCTCCCATCTTAAATAAAAGGCTACATCAGACAATTGAAATGTTTTATTTTAATGGAACCTTTGACCTTTATGAGAAATATATACTTCTGAAATAAATACAACACACGTTAGTTCATTAAAAAAATAAATCACAAGTTTAAAAAGTGCTAGTTTTACCAATTTCCTTCCAAGACCCCATGATACAGAGTTGCATGTGCCATTTTGGCTGTGTTTGAATTCATTTCACATCAAGTAAAGTCACAGTTATATCTCCCTTCCTGTCAGACACAACCCCTCACACAAAGCAATACAGCAAACATATAGAAATTAGTGCTTTAGCTCTGTTACCCCGCTCTGCCACACAGTGTCGATGTCTCACAGTTGGCACAAACTGGTACAAGTCAGTGTTTTTAAAAAGGCAACAAAGAACCCTTAAATAAGCATCACTGCAAAAAGTATATGAAGAGTGCATCTCAGATTCAAGTGGATTCATCTTTCAGACACTTTAAAAATCACATCTAACTGTAAACAAAAGTGCACATGCACACTTCAGCGCTGACCAGCACTGCCTCAGCTAGGCACCGAGAGGCAGCTGTCCCTGACTTGGGCTGAAAACTCAGTTCTGCAGGTTTTACACTGCTACACCACAGTGACCTTCTCAAAGATAGCTCAGTCCTTGCTTTCCTGAAGTTGTTCACAGAGAGGTCCATCTTGGATTTGAGCAGTGGTTACCAGCCACCTCAGGGTAGGTTCAGAACAACTTTGGCAACTGCCTGAGTTGCTTCACGTCAAGAATGGTGCCAACAGAATTTATACTGTTTGACTGGTTTAATGTTTCAAGAGCTGGATTATGCAGATTTCCAGGGAAAAACTGAGTATCTCCATCTTTCCTGACAGGCTGTTCAGTGAATTCAATCTTCCCAGGTAACAATTTAGGTTTTGATTTTAAATCTTTTAGTATCTGACCTGAGTTTTCATCTCCTTGACCTGCTCTGGAAGCAAAAGTTTCGTTTGTAATATTTCTTAATACAGGGCTGTTTAATTCTGTTGGAGAAGCATGAGTAGTCAACTCTCCACTGTGACTTCTTAGGTGAATGGGGATTCTTCCATCAGTTCTTCCAGATAACTCAGTCCACTCTTTGAAGCCATCCAGCACAGGGGGACAGTTTTTGTCCAATGCACTTTCCCTTTGGACAGTGTCCAAATTGCCATCTTGAACTCGCTGTTCCGCTTCGTCTTCACTACTGTCACTGCCCTGTATCAGCCCGTATCGCCTCATGTACTTCTTGGTTGCAAAAGACATATTGTTTGGTGAAATTAAGCTAAGCCCCACCATGCTCTTGTCCATATTTGTATGCAAGATGTCTTGGAAAGAGAAATCTGCAGGGGGATTTTGGCCAGAGTGACTGAGAGAAAGCCGAGATAACTGATTTTCACTGAGATACTTCAGTGCTATGGCATTTGCTTCCATGCTCAGATCAACAACATTAGGAGTTAAGCCACACATGCTGACATTGGCAAGTGACATGTAATTCAGTCCAGGAACCACTGCTTCCGGATTTATGCATGCCAAGATGCTGAAATAAAGCATCAGAAAGTTAATTTAGCATTACAGGAGAAGTACGCATTTCACAGTAGAATCTGATAGTTTCCTTCTGCTGGCTGTACCTATTCCTCCTTTTTCCTGAATCCTACATCTTGATCAGGCTGCACAGCGCTGAGAACATCTGCATGTACTAACAAAACTCTCTCACATTACTCACACTGACAGTATCCCAATGGCACATTAGAGAATGGATACTATTCCCTTCATACCCTCATATGAAGAAGGGCGCACCTCTGGCAGGTTCAGAGATGGTTTTGTCTCTAAAGCAGGTTTGAGCTGTTGGTCTGTTCTCACCAGTGTGTCTAATATTCTGTGTCTGAGATCCTAAGACTCTGGACGCTGTCATCCCACCCAAAATTTGTATCTAGATAGAAGACACAAGCCCAATAACAGACCAAGAACATCTTCTCTTTCCCAACACATGCCGGTTTGAGGATCTTTGCAGAAACTGACATTGTATCTGCTTGCAGAAGCTTGCAAGGTTCTAGCTTTTGAAGGCATCCCTCAGTAAGGGAAATCATAGAATCATTAAGGATTGGAAGGGACCTCAAAAAGATCATCTAGTCCAATCCCCCTGCCATGGGCAGGGACACCCTAGATCAGGCTGGCCAGAGCCTCATTCAGCCTGGCCTTAAACACCTTCAGGGATGGGGCCTCAATCACCTCCCTGGGCAAACCCATTCCAGGCTCTCACCACTCTCACGGTGAAGAATGTTCGTTTGCTCTGTTGCTCTGCACATTAGTTTCTGGTATATATTAGGTCTTCAGTCTAAAGGTAAGCTCTGATAGCAGTGGTTGTAAACCATTCAGTACATGCATCATCTACTATGTGTATATACACAGAACTAAATATACACACATATACCCAAACTCCTTGTGTTGGGAGTTAAGAGCCTTCCTGTTTCACTGAGCACACATCCTGAAGTTGGTAAACTCCTGGTTCAGATGAACAACCATAACACATGCTATGGAGTTGCACTGTTATTTTCCTCTCTAAGGAGCTGTAAACCTTCTCAGAATTGTTTATCAGTCATGAAAGTGGCAGAAGGAAGAATTCCACTCCAGAAGTTTGAAGGAAAAAAACCCTAGTAATTCCAGTTGTGTCTTATGGGTTCACTTACTAGCACACGATTGACATTAAAAGAACATTTGTAGACTCTCTCCAGTCAGAAAGCTAGCTCAGAAATTCCAGAAAAAGTGCCTGATGGAATTCCAGTGAAGTGGAGATAAGAGCTTAGAAACTGTACAACTTTGACACACAGCTGAAGAGAAGATTGACTGGAAGATGGTTAGATTGCTGTGTGTTTACCAAACAGTTATATACTAGTGTGAAGACAACAAGGATGAAAGAGAAGCTGTACCAGGCAGTCAGCCAATGTATAAGCAACTACATAAGTAAATTCCTGTGCCTCAAACATCTCCTTCAGAAATTACTTCTGCTTCTTCTGTTTCATCAAGGCTGCTTCCCTCCCCAGCCACTGCCACCTCCCTGTTTCAAGTCACAGTACTCACAATAACAAGTGATCAGGACAGAACCAGCTATTACAAGAATTTCACTTATACTGCTGAAGTGTAAGACAAGGGTTAAGAATCAGCTACAGAATATACTACACACATGCTTAACACTCAGCTTCCCAAGTCCAGTGTTCCTCTAGAATACTTTGACACAGCCCAAAGGATTGAAATTTCTGAAGCAGCTTCAGTATTATTCTAGGGAATTGTGTGCCACTGCATGCACAATACTTTAAGAATCATCAGATGCTCTAACAGCTAGAGCTACTTGTGTCATATTTAAATAATCTCAGTTTTGCTAGCCGAGCTCTTAAACCTATCTCAAGTACCCATAGCACAAGCCAGTGTTTCATCTTTGCATAAATGTGGATCAAGTTGCCAAACAAATCCCCTGTGGCAGTGAGCACAGTCCCGTTCCTTTGCTCATTAAGCCAACCTTCATTTTTGGTGGGGTATACAAATTAGTACTCAAAACAAACAGTACTTTACCTGGCATTCTCCACTTTGTGTGTATTTTCCTTCATGTTGCCAGGCAAGTCAATTGTCACACCGAGACTCTTCAGCTGTTTGAGTGTAGTGCTAATCACACTCTCTTTATCCGCCACATCTATGTGGGTCTCAGAAGCCATTTCTGTGGTATCATCAATAACCTCATACTTAGGACCATTGTCACTAATGAATCCTGACTTTACAGGCGAGTGATCTTGCTCTTCTGAAGACTTTAAGAGGTGATTTACTTGGCCCTACAGAAAAAGGGGGTAGGGGAGAGACCACACAACAAAATCGTCATGATGTGCAGGAGTTGTCAAGAAACAAAATTCTGGTTTATTCTTATGCAACGCAGAACACAGCTAGATGGATCAACAGCAAATTCTGACAAGGAAGCCAAATGTGCACTGAGATCAGATTCGACAATGTTAACTTAAACATTGGAATATCTTATCTTTCAAGTTTTGTGTAAGAATCTACTCTGAATTTAAACACATCACACACATACTGATACTCGTCAAGATTAAAGTGCTTGCTCTTTAAGGGACTCGAAAGTAAAACACTGAGCTCTTTTAAAGGGCACTAATTAGGGAAGTTATCAGCTGACATTAATAAATAATAATTCTTCGGTTCAAAGATAGACACCGGACAGTACTCTGCAAGTACAGAATAACCACTTAAAAAACCTCCAAAGAGCCACAAACTTGGGACTTTTCTGTAGAACATAACGTGTCAACTCAAAAATGGCACACAAGTTTCATTGATGGCGATACCATGCTGTAACTTCAGCAATGTGGTCTTCTGACTGCTGCGTTCTGCACAGAATATCAAATTTACACGAATTACCAGCAAGTCCTGGTAAAGCAGCTGATCCTCTGATGGATGCCGAGGCACCGGGGCTGGTGGCTGCGGGTGTTGCTCAGCTACCACCACATGGCTGCTGGCTCCCTCTGTTGGCTCCTTCTGTAAGGACACACTAATACTTTCTTCCAAGGATGAACTGCGAGCAAGTGCTTGGGAAATGTTTCCATTTCTAAAAGACAACACAGATAGCTAGATGTTTCCTTAAAACAGAAAAAAACCAAGTATAACTACGTGTTCCTTGTGTTTCCATAAGAGAAGTATCAACTCCTGGAAACGGATTGTAACGTTCTTGGTTTGTCTGCTGCTTTAGGCTTTGGGTCTTTCTGCAGTGATTTTCTTTCACAAGAAACTTTTTAAGGACTGAGGAGATGCACCCTGCAGTGTGAAACTTCCTTTAAAAGATCATTTTAAAATGGCAACAGCTTATCTGGACTAGGCAAAACCCAATGGTCCTCATTGATTTGACTTTAAACACAGATGAAATTAAAGTTATTAACAATCTGGAGTTTGTCTCAACGCTTTCAGCATTTCTATGGACTGTAGGAGCAAGTATCTTGCCTATGTTCTGAAACATGACTCATTCAAACAGCCACTTTTACCAAGGCAACCAGAAGCAAGACTCCTGTGGTAGTTGAAAATCCCCTCAGTGACACTGTTCCACGTACACACATACACAATGTACACTGAGTACAGACACCCAGTTGAAGTATTCCTTAGTAGCAGATGTGAAAGAGGAAACAACCTAGAACCTACAGGTTCTATCTAAGAAGGGTAGATATGCTGGAATGAATTGTGATGCATTGCATGACATCCCCTTCAGCAAGCTGGTGTGTACATCACGTAAATATTCCCAGACCAGACATTGTAGTGGTACTATCATGCCAAAGAGTTCCTTAAGGAGCTCTCTTCCCCGTTCCCATCCCTTGTCAAGAGACAAGCCTATGATAAGGGAATTTTGGAACGCAACAACTATGAACTGCCAGCTTTGAAAGTGATAAGACTGAAAACATGACATACTAGATGGCCACTGTAGGTTATCAGTTACTGATACACTAGCAATTATTCATTATTGCCAAAAATTATCTCCTTCTCCTCAAAGAGACCTGAGTGCTGCTCTATAGCTATGTAAGTGTCTTACAGTAAGAACATTCTACAGGTTTGAGAATCTAAGTTGAAAGGAACCTTAAGATGTCATCTCTCTAAATTAAATGTTCAGAAGACTGATTTGAATCAGTAACTTTTACAGTAGCAGTATATGCTTGCAGATAATACTTTAATCAAGGACTATGAATATTCAAGTTAAAGCTTAATTACCATCATCTTTCCCAATATGATTATTTTAGAAACCTAATTTAACTGGAAGGGTATATCGTGTCCTTTGGCTTCTTACACTTAGAGAATGAGATCATTAGGAGTGTTAAATTAGTCAGCTACTCCCTGTGCAAAAATAACATTGATATAGATAATTAGAAATCTTTTTTTAAAATCACTCCCCAAATTAGTCTGAGATTAGTCATTTCTCTATAAAGAAATTGATCTTAAAAATAATTAACAGCGGTAAAGTTGGTACCTGCATTCACTACTCACAAAGCAGTCAGGTGTAAATACAAATTCAGGGAACACTCACAATCTCTTCAGAACTGAACGGGTTCTGAATGCTGACAGGCAGAAGCCGCTATAGAAAAATCAACCACCTACCAAAGCATCCCCTTTCCCTCTTAGGATTTAAAGGTAAGAAAGGGAATGCTGCCACCATCAAACATGGTTTTCCATCAGCTGCTGCTGAAAGTGCATGACTGAAAAACATGGACTCTAAAGACAACTGTATTGGTGAGCTGTACAATTAAAAAAACACACAAAGACTGGAAAGAACACAACAAGTGAAGTCAAGTGACCTGACTTATGATTCCTGAAAAGAATTAAATTATGGAAGTCCTAACTTATGAAAAGCAGTTCAGTTTATTTTGTGAACATAAGATATTTCTGGTTACTCACTGGGGAGTGTTCTGATTAGTTCCTTCTTCCACAAGATGAAGACTGTCTACAAAGCTGGGCATGTCAACTACCTTTAAGGAAGAAGCGATACTTGTATTACTTGCATCCTGTTCAGAATTAATGGAAATGCTTATGTCTTCCTTAGAAATCTCTCCATCCTCTTTTTTGCCTTGTGGCATGGAATCGTCTTGTTTTTCTGCAGCTGTATTCCAAAATAAGCTAGCACCTAGAAGAGAATTAGAGATTTACCCATTTAAGGGAAGTTATGATCTTCTGAGATCTTTTGGCTTTGTAAAGCTAGAGACAATTTCCTCACATTCATGTTTTTTTGCACCATTTAAAAAGTGATTTAGGGTTTAGGACAGTTAAGAGTTGCTAAAACATCACTCAAGTCATAGTTACTTCCAAGGCTCACTTGATGAAAATAAATTAAAGCATGTTAATGCTTCTAGAAGGCACAGTTCAGAGTAGAAGACCTTGTTAAAGCTACTGGAAAAGTAACTCTTCTGGTAACGGCAACCATTGCCCTTTGCAGCCCAACTCAAAAGTAGCTCCATCCCAAACTTGTGATTAAAACCTAGAGAACTTCACTGGTTTTTGTATCTCGGTGCTTGCATACATTTATCATTCCTACAAACCATTCCCTCTGTACCCACACAAATCACAGAAACACCCAGGAAAAGCAATGCCAGGCTATTTTTAAAGACTAAAGTGTTACCTGTGCTCACAGCAACGCTCACACTTTTCCTCGAGTGGGGATCCGGTGAAGACTCTGTTTCCATAGAAACAAGGTCCCCTTGTTTCTCCGGTCGCAGAGCATGGCTAGTTGCAGCTGGTTCTGGGGAACAAGCCTTACCAGCCTGCGCTTCCAATAAGCGTTGGATCTGTAACAGTTACCAGAACATTATGATTTGTACAATAAAATATTAATTGTAATAGGCAAAAGTGAATTATTCAATTGGACTCCTCAAAGACCTGGATGCAAACCCAGGCTGCATTGCTACAGAAGCCTGATAACCTTTTATGCTGGATGCACTGCTGAGAACTCAATCAAAACATCAATTTTGATGTTGGCAGAGCTAGCGAAGAAGACATTTGAAGCACTCTGGAAGAACTACACCAAGACATCTTGAGTAAAGCTAATTTACACTGCACTTGGAAGTATTTTGTGTCCCTTTCATTCATACACAAAGCCTATTACCAGCCAAGCATTTATATGCCAACTGCCTGTACATCACGCTAAACTAATTGTGCATTAATTACAAAACTAAGCACTTAAATGCTAACATTAAGGTTACTCAGGCAATCTTTAATATTTACATCCACCTTGTTTGCCGATTAGTTCACATCTCTATGGAGAAATATAATAGTGAAGGCTGCATTTATGCAATAAGGAGAAGTTTCCCTCTCTCATGTACAACCCATGCTTTGAGAGCTTGATTTCACATGCAGCAACAATATCTAAACCAGATTTCAGTTGCAATTTTTCAGTTTAAGTGGGAAAAATATATATTGTGAGCAACTTTCCTATTCCAGTCAACTTTCCTATTCCTGTCCTTTATCACCAGCTGTTAAAATTAAAGCTCTGACTCTTCACTTCCAAATCATACTACTGTGGTTTGCAGGGTATAACTCAAGGTAACAATATTTTGAAGAAACTTAACCTGATATCAAAACAGAACTTAAGGAAACCAGCAAAGCCAAATATTCCAGTGCAACAAACACCTGATGAATCCTGCCAGCCTGCAGCAAACAGACAAATGGTGTTTTCTAAGCAAAAGCGTCAACAGCTCAGGAGGCTGCAGGCTTGAAAATGGACAAAGTAACACAACCAGGATGTTCCATGCCTCACCTGTATGCTTACAATAATTCACAAGTCTATAGCTCATGCAGCAATTCCTTTTTTAAACAGACAAGCACATATACAGGAAAGCATTTCCAGAGAAGTCATGTTGGTTTATATTACAAACCAGTCTGCCAAAAGGGAAACCTTCATGTTATGGAAATACCATAAAAATAAAAGCCAAATTTAACCAGGGTTCCAATACTTTTGTTTTAAAGGACACTAATTAGCAGAGATAATCAGGACCCTTGTCCATTCCCAAAGAGCAGCTGTATGACAGGCTCTCCTGTACCAACAAGAATAGACAACAGTTAATGCTATTCCTCTGGCAGGGGAGCTATCAAAGTGTAATCACTAAGAGGGCAGAGGAGAAAGCTGCCATTTCCACAGACCTGAGCCTGAAGTAATTTGAGTTGTCTATCTTGCTCCGTAAGAACTCTGTATGCATCTGGAGATAATCCCATCATTCCATTATCTGATCCTGCTGTAGGAGAAGGCATGTGCAGGCATGGTGAGTGGGCTGCACAGAACTGTGGACTAGAGGGGTTGGCACTTGAAAGCTGTCTTACACCTGGCGATAAGCTACTGTCAAAAGGACAGTTCCCCATTTTCCCATGATATCCTGCACTTATGGGGCTGCTTGTGGCATATCCTGGATTGCAGCAAACATTTGGGCAAATGACGTTTTGATGGAGCACTGAACACGGATTCTGTTGAGCCATCTCTGATTGGATTTCCACTCCATGCTGGGGGCTTGTTTTACCCATTCCTTGCCATGAATGTACTGGATTATACTGGATGGCAGCAGGACATTGACAGTTGCATGCACCGGTTGGACAGCAAGGTGGCATGTGAACAGGCACCTGCAGTTCCAGAGGTCTTCTGCAGCTCTGTGGTGAAAAAGCAGAGTTGTAGAGGACTGGCTGCACAACAGCAGGAAGCTGCCTGGAACTGGATGTAGATGTTCTCCTAATTGGAGGCTCTCCCTGCTGCACAGCTCCATCAGGATTTAACACAAGTCTTTCTGATGGCTTTCTGGGGTGATGCATAGATGTATCTGGGGACAGTCCACTACAAGGGGTTGAAGGAGAAGATGATCCAGAACTTTTTCTTGATGGAGGGCAAGCTTTCTTAGAATGCAACGATTGCTGTTGTCCAGTTTGCTTTCCTCTTGAAGGCCTTGAAGTTGCAATGTTCTGGTTTAAATGGTTTGGTAATTGCCTCAAATTGGCATCTCCCATGTTAGCAAAAAAGTTTTGTCTGTCTTCAGAGTGCTGGGTGGAGTAATACGAAGATCCCAAGCAAGATTTCTTTTTAATAGGTGGATGTAATGCTGAGGGTAGACTTTTAGCATTTGAAGGCCCCATAGGCTTAGACAATTGTCCCGGTTCTATGAAACTCCCATCCAAAACAAGTGACAGTTCAGGAACTGAAGGACAGATCCTGGTAACCTGAAAGGACAACTCACAAAATTATTTTAAAATATTGTATTTCAGCTCTTCACATGCACAGTTAACACAAAAATGCTTAAATTTAAAATACATGTATGTCATACTCATGCCTGAACAACTACACATTGAAAACTTTTCTGAAGACCAAAGAATCCCAGTACAGAAAAAGCAGCAAGCTCTCTAGGATCATCCTTAGAAGACACAATTGCTTTCATACAACATAATAGCCATGTCTACCAGCTGAACGCTCCGTGTCATCCTGGAGCGCAATTGAGAGTACAGGATCTCTTCCTTTCAAGAAGTGGGTTATGTGTTCCCTCTTCCTACTCTTAGATCCAACAGAGAGGTGCAACAGAACAAAATTTTGTGATCTACAACTGTCACATCCTTCTCCACCTATACTGTCTGAGTGCTGCTGTGTCATCACTTTTGAGATGCTTCAATAAAAGAGAACAGAGCAGCAGATCTTGATTTCATTTACACAGAAATACTCAAGAGTTTGCTGTCTCAGTCTTTGCCTCAGACACCGCTGCTTTATCTTTAACAAAAGCAAGATTCCCAAAGTAGGAGCTCTGATCCCAAATCTGAGTATATGGAGGAGTAAGTGTCTAGACCCCTGGAAAAAAGGCAGGTTAACCAGAGCAGGAATTGGGACTGTTGGTCCATTTCCTCAGTTCTGTTTTCCACCGCTGTTGCTTTTGAGACAGAAGTTTTATACTCTCCATTCCCCTTACGATGAGTTTTGCTGCTCTACGTGTTGTATCTGGAGTACCTAGAACAATGATTTAACTTAGTTACCTGTTGACTTACTGGGTGAGGGCTTGGAATTGGTCTGGGAGATAAATCCTCATCTTCTACACCAGAATCATGATCGCTTGCTGACAACTTGCTGGGAGAACAGCCTTGAGACAGACTAAAATCAACATAAATAAAACTAAAACCATTTGCTTGTCAGATTTGGCAGCAGTAACACGAATCTTCATGTTTTTCACTGTACCACATAACGCAAGATATCAGCATCAGGCAGTTGCTATACATCTTTTCTGTTTTGCTAAGGAGCTTGCACAACAAACAGTTCCAAGATCAAACAGTGAAAATACAAATGCTGTTTTAGGGCAAAAAAAATACTAACTGGCTATGTCTGAAGAGGGTGGCGTGGGAAAAATCACTTAAAAGGCATCTAACAGCAAAGCACAGATTTATACGATAAAGATAGGGAGTGCTACAGTAAAGATTATAGCATTGTTTAAAGGAAAATAAAGGCCATCTGTAGCAACAATAAAAATTCTACGGTTAAATCAGGTTCTTAAAAATCCCTAAGTTACAACATAAGTAGGCCCTAGAGCTCTGAAAAGCTGGAAGTAAAAAGGACCTTTGAAATCCACGTAAGTTGGTAAATTAAAGCTTTGCTTCAAAAGGCAGATCTCACAGAAAGCTTAATGCAGTGAACCAAGTTCCATCAATAAAGACAACATTTTAGAAACATGGTGTAAATTACAACCACTAGTGTAAAGAACCTGGAGTAGTTTTTCTTGGAATCTGGTCAGTTTGACCATCTTACTTGAAGATTATTAGCTCTAGGAACCAACAGCAGCACATACAGATTTTTTTAATGCAAGAAGATTGCTGTACGCACAGCTAAACAGAAACCCACACAGCAAAGGTAAAAAAACCTTAAATATTTAAATTTTACATAGAAATAATTTCTGAAAGACTTACCTTCTGATAGGAAGTTTCTTGCAAACATTGCTGAAGAACTCTGTTTCTGCATTTTGATTTTCTGCACTCAACTCAAACTGGATAGGGTTCTTGTCTGAAGGTTCAACATTCTGGAATTAAAATTTCTGTCTCTGTGAAACGTGAAGCTTTTGACTTTCAATCGCTGAGGTACAACTCCCAAAGAAATAGTCTTAAGGATGTTTACATCAGATTATTTGTCAGTCGCCCTCTACTTTGAATTCTGGATTCTTTCACCACTACAAGGAGGCAGGCAACTTCTCTTCCTGTTTAGAACTGTTTCCCCTGCTGCTCTGTAAAGGAGCTGGTCTAATTATAGCCATGAGCAGATGCTTCCATGCTGTAACTGCTCAGATACTCTTCCGTAAGCCATCAGCACTATAGGAAACAACTTGTTCTTATAGTTTCACACACCACAGCTGGGTAAGTCCTGGAGACAACAGTGTTGAGCCTCTATTAAAAGGCTTATCCTCACAAAGCTAAGCTGTACTCAGGCTAAAGGTGGAAGGCACTGCTAAACAGGGAAAATTAACTGGAAAGATAATGGAATAAACAGCACAGGACACATCACACCTTCTGATTCTCTGTCACAGCATAGGAGCACTTATTGAGCAGGTCAACAATTCACCTTCAGGTTCTATACAAGCCTGGGAAAACATATCAGGAATCAAGATTTTCTGGAATTTTCTCAAACCTTATTAGTTGTCTCCCAGACACTGTATCACCAAATTCTCTCAAAATGTTGGTCTGCATTAAGGCAAACTTGATCCTGCTTTGTTACTCTAGTGCAGCAAGAGATCTGCAGACTAGTAACCTCTGAATTGCTTTCCACATAGAATAAAGCACAAGTAAAGCACAGAGTAAAGCACAAGTACCTAACTTTGCTCTCCAGAAAGCACCAATGTGCATCTTTCACAACAGCTGTCAGACACATCCAGCACACATGCACCACATCAGATTAATAAACACTACAGGAATCCAGAATCTCTACTTCTGTAAAGCCAAAAGGTCACCAGTAGGATGGAGCACTAACCAAGTCCACAACAGTACAGTATATTTTAAAAACTTTCTTAATGCTATTAGAGAAGTAAGCAGTTGCTGACTTCGGAGGCTGTCTCTTGACTTGAGAGCCAAACTGAATTTACAGTAATCATTGTAAAAAAATGTAGCTTTAGAGAACATCTTCAAACTCTGCAAGTCCATTTGGGTCACATTTTAGTAACTCCTCCTTTAAGTACATACACTAAAAGTCAAATTTCAAAGTACTCCAGTGCAGTAGGAAACCAAACCACTTACTTTGAAAAGGTGCACTGTTTCACTGCAAGTTAAGATCTGAAACCCTAGTTCAGTCTGTCCACTGCATGGAATGCACTCGTAGAACTCTGGTTCCTTGTGTGTCAGTGAATAAAGCACAAAAAGAAAACTTCCAGATTCTGAAAACACCCTGTAATAGAAAAAAAGTAATCTTAAAAAAACCTTAAGAAACAGGAAGAAGACCCTTAGTTTGGGAGGAAGAGAGTGTTTAGTTTTTTTCTTCAACTAATATATGTGATCTGGAAAGCAGTAGGAACAAGATGCTTAAAAAACCCCTCCACATTCATGCACAACTTCAAAATCATGCTTACAACTCCACAGTTAAAAATATGTATGATGCACAGATTAAGCAGTTAGCCTGCAGAGGTTAATTCTCTTTGCACGGTTCACCAAATCTGCCTAATCCACTTCCAAGATAGAATCAATGCAAGTTAATAAGAGTCAAGCATCTAACTTTATCTAGTAATCTAAATTGAGTCTTATCTGTATTTGGGCATATTTAAATTATTAATGGGAAAACGGCTATTTGGTAATTACAGAAAACATCTGTTCACCAAATATGGGTTTATTTTGTAATTTAGAAATGAGTGTGATTGTGAAGAAGAGATTCTTACGCATACAGCATACTGTGAAGTTTCATTTACCTGAAGAGTGGTTTTGAACACTAAACACCTCAAACTAAACAGAAACAGGAATGTTTCAATGAAAAGATGCAGAGAATGAGGAATGATTATCTACTTACATTACAATGGAAAAAAAAAATTCAGAATCAAAAAAACCAGAAGACCAGAATATTTATCAAGAAATCACAAGAAGACAGATTCAGCCACAAATCATTATCCTTCAATATGTGGGTCAGATACAACTGGGGAGAAAGCTTATGACAAAGAAAACACCCATAAGAAACGTTCAAAACCAAAACCACATGACTGTTCACTGTTTCCTGCTTGCTGCTTATTTAAACTAAAATGTGTCGACTTTAATGATATTAATGTTTACACTCTTCTGTCTTTGAGATATCAGTCCAGCTTTAAAACGCTTCAATCACAGAAAACTGCTGAGGCAGCAGTCAAAGCCAGAATGAATTCAAATACAACCTTACCTCCTGTAACACATAAATCACAGAATTCCCTCAAGTACCTTTGAGCAGAGCCCATGTTGCCGGGTATTTCTGTGGAATACATTTTAGGTGGCAAATAACTTTCATGTTTTGCAGATAATGGTGACTTGCCTTTCTTGAATTGAAGAACTGAATAAATATCGCAAACAACAGGCCCAGACTTGAGGACTACAGATATGAGTAACTCCACTCAGCCAACTAGAAGAGAGGAGAAACATCCAGTTAGACACAGATTCATTACCAAGTTTCCATTATGTAATCCCTCAAAATATATCTCAAATCAATACATTCTTAATCAGTACAAAGAGAGTGAAACACTTACACTCCAACTAACGGCAGAGCATAAGCTTTGGGATCAGACTCAAGCAGCAAGAGCAGTTTTCGTGTCTGGTCCATAGTGAGGTAGCTGAAAGAAAGCAGAAGATGTTTTTATTTAGTATTTGGGAAGGCAGTTCTTCATAAAAAGACCTGAACAGAAATCACATTTTAGAAAATACTGCAAGACAAGAAAATTGAGAAGTAGAAGACACCAAACCCAATCTTATTTCTCACTTAACAGCAAATCTTCTACTTTTAAGCCATTCTCTATATATCAAAGAATTGTAAAGGATAAAGTTTGCTTAGTTTTATGGCATTCATGGCAAACCCCAAATTGTAAGTCATGTTAAACTTAAAGAGCAACTTTCAGACAGGCATTCACAGTCTCTTTGCCAATAAAATGTCATTCAGTTGCTTTACATTATTTCTTGGACTCAGATGATCTTTCTAGGTCTCTCCCAACCAACAGTCTCTGATTCTGTGTTATCTTTATGATACCCCAAAATACGATCTTATAAGCATGATTAACAGAGAAAGCTTTGATTCGCACCTATCCAAGCTGACAATGTTTAAAAAGTCAGATGCTGTTTGTATTTGTTAACTAGACGTGTGTTCTCCTGCTTCAGTATGAGCACGAACAGCAAGAACAACTCCTACCGAATAGTGAAGAATTTTGCCCACCCCATTTCCTCTATTCTGTTTAACATTTACAATTTTTCCAGGTTCAGGAAGTTATTTTATGCCAAGTTATTTATTTTACTAAAAACAAAGCACTAGCTGAGATTTTACCTACATATCTGCTTCAGGAAATGCACAAACTGTCAGGCAGCTTTGACAGCTTTAGCATCACCCTTTACTCACCCACATTTGTAAGTTCCTTGAACTTGTGCAATATTCATAGGACTGTTCAAATTTCTTGCAAGGGCTGTGGGAATAATTGGGACAGACTTCACAGGAGTGTACTCCAAGATATTTGCTGCAGTGATAGAAGCCCAGTGAAAATGAAAATGTAGATTATCCAGGCTTTCTGTGAAAATAATGTGAGCTCTAACAGTGAGCAGTTTACAAAGATCCAGAGATTCCTTACTGCACAGACTGTGCTGCAGACCCTAGAAGTAGGGAAAAGAGAAAAGTTATACACGCTACTTTTCTTTATATGACTACTGATTCAAGTTGTACTACACCAAGAACTCAAATCATTTGTTACAGCTACTGTTGCAGTAGGCAATCCTTAAAAATTGCATTAACCCAGATCTCTCGAGCTCATGCCTATGTTGCATACAATACAGAATGTAAAATTCACTTGAAATAAAGCTATGCGTATCTCAGCTCTGTTTTAGGATGTATTAAAAAATCTGGGCTTATTTAAATTGCTTAACAAACAATAAAACAGGCAACTAGAAGACTCACAGTGATCTGTTGAAGTTTTCTTACTTGCATTCAATAAATTTGTATTTTAACACCTCAAGATATTGCCATGAGAAAGTATAGATGTGAAGCAAGCATCCTTTGCAGTCTAAAATACACACAACTACAGGCAAATATTTGCAGCCATGGAAGGTTTACCAGAATATACCTCTACAGCAGAGCACAGAAGCCACAGACACGTTTCAGCCATCATTACTAACCCATACAGACTTCACGTACTTTCTTGCAAGTCACTTGCCTAGCAATGCTTTTATGCAAAATTCTGTAACTCGTTCAGAGATTTTGAAGGAAAAGCTGTGTTTATTTGTTTAAGTAAGTCTGCTGTAAGCACCACTGTCTTACTGGCTTTGGTGGTCAGACCAGTGCAAAGACTTTTGTCAGAGAGTGTATTTTAGTTTGAGATTAAAGACTGTGATCCTCAAACACCTATGACGATTATCCTGATTTTAATATATTCTGATGCACTCTTCAACAACACTTGAGCAGCTCATTTCACATGACCAACTAAATTAGTCTTGCTTCAGACACAACTTGGCTGCAGGTGGATTGGACCAGATGATCTCTCGAGGTCCTTCCAAATCCTATTATTCTGTGATTCTGTGTTTGAAACTGATGGATATTGAAAATCCAACCCTGTGCAAACTCTAGTCTCCTGCCCAGAACAGAGTTTATTTTAAGAGACCCAAAAGTTGCCAAAAGCTGCATACCTTGAAAGCTGAGCCTATATCTTCAGCACTGTGCACTACAGTATTATCTGAAGAAGGTCCCCGGGCATTAACTGTACATGGGATCAAAAAGTCTCCAGGAAGATATGCAGTTGGAATTTTGCCACCAGCAGCTTCTCGGCCAGGATCAAAGCGATCTATTGTTAGCGTTATGCCTTCCCCATCTTTAAAATACAGAAATGAAGTTAGAGTCCAAAAGCAACAAACAACTCGGGCTCTTTGTTAATGGCTTAATCAACCAATACTGACTCCCTGATGATCACAGTTACCTTCATCTACTGCAAGACTCCCAAGCAAAAAACAGGACAACGGTTTCTTTTCATTCTGCTTAGCGTGGCGATAGGCAAGCCGCAAGGTTTTCTCCATCACAGATAACTTCGGGTTTCTAAAAAGACCCAAAAAGGAAGTTTTAAAAAGGAAATCAAAAAAGTATAATGAAGTATAATATCACAGTGTCTTTCACATTACTTGGCCTTTAGAAAGAAAATATACAGAAATGTCCCAAACGATAAGAATTAACAATACAATCTAAAACGTAAATGGAATTTCAGCTCCTGTTCCGTGCATCACTCTAACTATTCATATTCAAGAAACCCATATTTTAACTGGAACAACTCTACAGAATGGTCTGTACAATCATTGTAAAGACAGTGTTTTGGCCAAGGCAGCAAACCAACAGAGGAGAAATATTTTTTCCAATGATAAACAAATAGCAAGAAGACAGAAGAATTTTTTTCTGCTGAGAATAAGCACACGAAGAGCTAAAAGCTTTCTCATCTGAAGGGCAACATTGTCACAAGAACTACAGATAATGTGAGTTATTTTTATCAAATTGGATAAAATTGGAAACACTAAGACCACAACATAGAACCTCTAACAAGTCTCCTAAATTAGACAGAGGAGAATAAGCCAAAAAGCTTAACTAATCTTGATGAGGTGTTTTCTTGTTTTACTTATAATGAACACACTTGGCTACTTCTTTCACCCTGTCACCTGAGACACAAAAGACAAAATAAGGCTTTGAATAATAGCTATTAACTATAACTTAAAACAGAGTTTGCTCCTACCTGTAGTAGGTAATATGTGAGCCAATGACATTACCCATGGGGGCTGGGTCCCAAAGCGCACACTTTGACAGAGGAAAACTGAAGGGGACCATCCTTTTCGGAACAAATCTGTTAAAAACCAAAGATAAGAAAGGAAAATGGATTAAACTTAGTAATTGCAAACATGAATTATAAGCATAATGCTAAGAAAAACAACAAACAGGACACAAAAGCTGTTGGTACTTTTTTTGTTTCAAGTCCAGGCCAATTAAGCAAAAAGCTTTGTCCTATGAAGTTGCCAAGGATCCAACAAAGTCAACACAAAACTTTCCTTTTCCATCTGACAGTTTCTTCATGTACTCTGGGAAGACACATAGGTCAACATACAAGTTTGTACATGAAGCTCAAGAAAAGGGAGCAAGTTACATCAGGGGAGGTTTAGATTGGATATTAGGAAGAAGTTCTTTACTGAGAGAGTGGTTGAGTGCTGGAACAGGCTGCCCAGGGAGGTGGCATCCTGGAGGTGTTTAAAAACCAAGCAGATAGAGCACTTGAGGCCATGGTCTAGGGGTTAGGGAGATGTTGAGATGGGGGCTGGAGTTGATCCTGGAGGTCCTTACCAGCCATGATTCTACGATATTGCAGTAAAAGAAAAGATTTTCAATCATAAGGCGCTCTCATGGCACACAGAAAATCTCGATTCAGCAAGCCTGACATTAGGTCAGCTTCCAAAAACCCCATTGCCTCTTAAAGCCAGTACAGCATTCAATTCACTTAAACTTTGAAGGTTCCTAAAATAAAGCCTTGGCTTACCTCAATATAGTGCAAAATTCACAGTTAGACTTCAAAGAGTCTTTAAGAAATTAGTATGCAATATAAATAATTGAATTACTTACACAAGCAGGATTTCACTTAAGAGCTGCCTAAACTAAGGTAAAACAAAGAGTTCAACGGTCCGTATCACTTGGCAAATAGCTCAACAGTTTTTAACAAGTAAATGACAACTTCCTTCACTGTTATTTGAAGCAAGCAGCTTGGCCAAAGCGTTCTCTTTGTGCTTCCTTGGCCAAAGTGTTCTCTTTGTGTCCCCAGGAAAAAGCTTGCGTTATTTTCAAGGCGGTGCCCTAAGCAGCTCACCTGCTTCTCCTGTTTTCAGACACCGTTAACTGTTTCTCATTAAAAACCAAACGTCCATCACACGTAGGCTTGCAGCAGGCGAAACCTTTTAAAGCTCCACTGTTTTCACTGGCCCTTCGCAGGCAGCAGCCAGAAACAACCCCCATAGCCCTGTATCACCAAATCAGAGTAACTACAAAACAGCCTTTAAGAGGCCAGAGGCGATGTCCCACTTCCCCCGCCCACCTCCGAAGGGTTCGGTGGACCCTCCTTGAGCGGTTTCCCCGAGGAGGAGGCGGTACCTCACGTTCGGGCCGGGCAGCGCGGGGTCCATGGAGGGGAGCCGCACTTCCACCTCCTCCTCTTCTCCCTTTCGGGGCGCGGAGCCCGGAGGCAACAGCCCCTCCCTCCGTTGGGCACCCTCAGAAAGGCTCTGTCGGTGTCCTCTGCAGGAGGCAGCCACGAACTCCCCCCAACTAAGACCCAAACACCCGCACCGAGAACCGCCCAGCCTCCCGCCGGTCCAGACGCGCTGCGTCCCGGCGCCTTCCTCAGTCCCAGCGCGGACTCATCGCTTCCCGCTGCCAACCAACCAAAGGGCGCAGTCGCCCCCAGTCCCGCCCCCGCTACCAGATTCGAGCCAGTGGGCGCGCGGAGCAGAAAACAGCTCGCTCGACCAATCAGAGCGCACCGCGGGGAACCAACCGCCAGCGCGCGCGCAGGGTGTTTAAAAACGCCGGCGGGCCCCAAAACGGTCAGTGCAGGGAAGGGCGGAGCGGTGTGGAGGTCGTGCGCAGGCGCTTTGCGTGCGGCGCCGTTGCCATAGCAACGTAGGGTCCCGCTACGGGCCTCGGTGAGAGGGGAGGAACGGAGTCGGGGCGGGAGTCTCATGTGGGGTTCAAATAAACAGACACAACCGG
>JAOXOE010000698.1:17563015-17578801 GCA_028565055.1 Phoeniculus purpureus
AGCCTCCGAGGCATAAGAAGGTATTCCACAAGTAGGAGGAGAGAAGATTGGGAGATGGTGCCATGAAGACGTCAGGGAGATGCCGCATATGGAAGATGCTGGTGCAGAAGGTGTCTGCAAAAATGCCCATTGCAACAGCAGGAAGCAAAGTGAGAGGAGGAAGGAGGGTGACCGGCTGGTTCTCCTGCTACATGGCAGTGGTGATCACTCGCTCCTCTGGCTCCAAGGTGTTCTCGTAGGCATGCTGGTTCTCTTTGGACCTGCAGTGGGAGGGAGAAGAGCAGTGAGCTTGCCCTCAGCAAGACTAGCCCCATCAAAATGTCCACTGAGGCTGTGATGTTGCTGGTGTGAGCCATGCATTGAGTGAGGGAACATCAGGAGGGCTCCCCACACCAAGCATGGGGCAAGAATTGCTCTAATTTCTAGTAAGAGCTGTTCTGACACTCAGAACCTGCATGGTGTCCTATGGCTACATTTGGTGGTTTCCTGTCTTTGTAAGGTGTGACGTGGTGCAAAACAAATGAGGAGTAGCAGGCTGCAAGGTAGAGGATGGGCCATAGAGCTGAGTTGCGGGGATGAGGAAAGACATGGGAGAAGGGGATACTCTGTCACCACCTTCTCCTTACACTCTGGGCAGGAGAAAAACCTCCAAAACCAGGTGCATGGGATGGGTGAGACCCTGAGTGAAAGAAACCACAGCTCTGCGTGTCTGAGCTGTCCCCAGGGCAATGGAACAGGGCTTGGGAACCATGGGGAGGAGGTCTGAGCATGTCCTTCACCTGAAGCTGGCTGCAGCAGTGAGGTACTTCCCATCATGGCCATTGGATGTGACAGCTTCCCGCTTGTCTTCAATGGTCACCACTGTATCAGCATTTTCCCTGGAGAAGAAGAGAGGAGCTGAGGCAAAGCCATGCTGGGGAGCAGCTCGTAACAGCGATGGCAAAGTGACACTACTGACACAAAACCAGACCTGATGCATGATTGTGGCCTCAAGCACCCAGCTCAGTCTCCTTGCCAGCAGGACATGGGCAAGGAAAGATGCTCTCACAGCAGGTTTTCAAGGACCATGCCCAGATGCCAGCTGCCCTTCCCTGTCTCTGGAGCTGGTACTCCCAGTGCTGGGCTGGCAGCCAGTGAGACACATTTGTCAATACATGGAATTGTTTTCTCCCACTAACTGGTTTTTCCAGTCTTCCTCTCTGCTATCTGTTGTAGAATCACCCCTTAGGAGTCCCAGCTGAGAGGAACTCATAGTCTCCACTGATGTGTGCACATCCACACGTGAAAACCCAGGCTGCCCTCTCTCAGATATGACTCTGGATCACTCAGAGAAGGAACCATGGGGTAGAGACTGAGAGTTTCACCTCAACTGTAGAGCTCAGGTCAGTCTTGGCTGTGGAGCAAGCCCATGGGCTGAATGGTGCCATGGGGTGGTTTAGCTGTGGAGGGTGGGCACAGGCCAACGGTCTGTACGCAGCCTGCCTCCTCCAGCGCTCGCCCAAGGACAATTTCAGAGCCTTTTCTGAGGAACAGACTGGCATAAACAGGCAGTGCCTTGAGCTGATAGCTGTCACAGCGACAGCATAGACCTGGCAGCGTGCCAGGCTGCCGAGCCTCACTGCCCGCTCTTCTAACGAGAGGCCAAATTAATTAAAAGAAGCCACCAGCCCCCCTTCTCAAGCCCTCTTCAGCGTCCTCTGGCTTCAGCCAGGAAGAGGTAGGAGTGGGAAACACCATCTCCACCTTCCACTCCATGGGCTCCTCCAGTCTGAGGAAGAGAGCTCATCTTTGAGGAGCAAAGACTGCTGTTGAAGACAGGACCACACACAACAGTGTGTACATACATGTACGTTAAACATCTCCCTAGTGAAAGGCTGCCCAAGGAAGTGGTGGAGTCACCATCCCTGAAGGTGTTCAAAAGGCGAGTAGATGTGGCACTTTTGGACATGGTCTAGTAGTGGTCAAAGGGTTGAAGGTTGGACTTAATGATCTTGGAGGTGCCCTCCAACCTGAATGATCCTGTGATTCTGTGTATGTGTATACACACACACATTGCACTGTGCTTTGGTCCTGAATGCACCCCTTTAGATGTCTCCAGGGCAGAAAGGAGGGTGCTGAGCATCAGGGTACACCGCAAAGCCCCACCTCCTCAGCCTGGAGAGGCTGCAGGGATGTACAGATACAAGAAGACTCAAGAACCTTTGGGTGCAAAGCCCGAAGTGCCCATGCCAGTGTGGAGGAACCAAGAACCAGGCTGTATGACACTTTTGATCTTCATCCCCTCTTGACTTTAGACCCAGATTCAAGACCAAAGAGCGGGAGCAGCAGCCTGTGGTTTTCTTGGCAGCAGTGGGTGGGAGGTAACCCATCACACAGAACCTTTGTCTGGTGAACAAGGCCAGCTTGTTTGCTAGTGCTGTGGGCTCCAGGTAAAGAATGCTGCCACAGCTCATCTCCTTCCCTCTTCTCCAAGGTTCTCCCAGTGCCATGGCTCAGTCTGCTTTGCAGGCAAAGCTGCTTGGGCCTTGTTTTCCCACAGGTATACGGTATCTGGGACCTGCACCCCCAAACCCATAGGAAACCACATCTGGCTCAGGCCAGCCCTTTGAGGCACAAGTCCATGTAAACCAGCCGTGGTGCTGCAGCTTTCCCATCCCCAGCACTTTCTCATAGCGGCATCTGGATGGCACCAGCCCGTACCTGGCAATAAGTAACAGGGTGCAGAGACCAGGACAGGGAGGAGAGGACAAGATGACCAGGACAGAGAGTCTGCTCTTCCCATCCAGCTCCCAACAGACTGATCACAGTGTTCCCAACCCTGGCACAGGAACGGGGGTGACTGGAAGTGACCCATGCAAAGACAGTTGAGCCCAGCCCAAAGCCACCCCCAGATCTCCCCCACTTACACTTTCTTCTTACACCAGAACCTATTGACCGCAAAAGCGATGGCCACCAAGACTAGAAAGACAACCACTGCAATGACACCCTGCAACCATGGCTGGAGCTTCCTTGGGGCTGCAGAGAGAAGAGGACATGTGTTAGAAACATAACCTCGGATTTTATCTGCCAAGCTTCTCCTGTCCAGCTCCAGCAATGTCCAGCCAAGAGCTTGGTCCTGCAAAGCTGAGCAGAGCGTGTTGCTTTTAATCCAGGCAGGTTTACCTGGGTGGTAGCTGCGCCCTGAGCCCCCTGTGGACACGAATATACACGTGCAGATGACTCTGTGATGGGAGGACGAAGGGTTGGCAGACAGGGAGGGAGGGAGTTTGGCCAGATGACAGATGTTGTTCCCCATGGCAGGGACAGTGTACAGTTCTGTCATCACTCTTCCAGCAAACAGTTGCTGGAGTGGACTTCAGCAGAATTTGCCATTCAACAAGTTTCCAGAGCAGCCAACTTATTTATGACAGGAAATTGAAGGCTGAAGTGTTCAGAGCAGGACCCTCCAGTGCAAAGGCCAGGCAGGGCTGGAAGAGAGCCAGATGGCTGGTGGCGGGTGGCCAGAAGCTAGCCATGGCATCATTGCCCCCCACGGGGTGAGATAGCCTCACGGGTTCATATTTCTCTAGCCAGACCTAAGCTGGGATCCAACCAGGGGTGGGAAGGTTGAGAAACATGTTCCAAGACACAGGGCAATGAGAAGAAACGTTGTCCAGCTCATTGCTGAGATGGCTGCTCCTCACTTCCCACCAGCCTTTGGGCAATGCAGCACTAAGACACAGCCAAATTCCTCCTTAACTGGGGTCCATCGGCACCAAAAGGAGTCCTTGTCCATGCAGGATGTCCCTCTGGGATTTAACCACCATTTATTTAGGGTCTTCTTGCTGATCAAAACACCAGCCCTGGCATACAGATAACGTCCTTCTTTGTGGGCAGATGGCACAGGTGGATGGTGCTCCCTACCAGCCCAACATCAGCCTTAGACTACTTGTGCCTAGCCCCTGCCCCTGGCACCCACAAGACTGAGAGCTGTCCCAAGATGAGGGTGATGGTACTTCAGTCTGACTTAGGAGCTCTAAACTAGCTGAACATCTCATCTGTGTCTCAGAAGACAAAACTCAGCTATGAACAACAAACAGTCTCTACTAGCAGCGGTGAGGCTGGGCTGTGCACTCTGTATGTGCAAACTCCTCATCCACAGCCACCTCTGCTCATCTCCCTCCTCTGGCTTTGAGGAGGGGGACCCTCCCTTGGACAGACCTCCAGCTCCTTGAACCCCTCCTGCAAGACAAAACAACCCCAATCAAACAACAAAACCCAAAGCTCTTTTTTCCACTTGGAAGTGAAATCAGTCTGGTTGACAGATTCACCCACTGTGCCAGTCCAGAAAGCAGTGGCAACCCTGGGCGAGCAGCTGGCAGAGCAGCCCTGAGCACTGGCCTTCAGCCCCCCACCCCCACAGAGCCACTTGCCATGTTTACTACAAGGTCCTGGGGCCAAAACTCAAGCAGGAGGAACTCAGGCGGAAATCCCCTCCTGTATCAGTGCACTTCAGCTACAATCCCAGTGTATCTGCAGGCTGCTGCCGAGGCAGCTGTGGGGGCACTGAGGCAAAGCAGAGCTTGGTACCCTCCTGCTCTACCTGACAGCAGCAGATGCTCCTGTTCAGGTGGTGGGTGCAGACCTGAACACACCTACTGCCCTCGGGCTGAGCTTTGCTCTTTGTTTCCTCCCTTACTCTGCCCTTGGCTGTTATCTTAGTCACGTTTGTTTGTTAGTTTAGGGTTATTTTTCCTGCTGGGGCCAGGGTTTCCAGCGTAAACCTAGGCAGGGACTGTCAGCTCCAGCCCTCGGTGAGGTTTCTGCTGGGGTTAAGGGAGTTCAAGGTCAACCGGAGAATGAAGTCAGCAATGACTGGAATTGCCAAATTTGCATCTCGTGACCCTCAGGCAGAGGAGGTGAGAAGACAAGTGGTAGGAAACCTCTTCCAAGGTGCTGTGCTCAGGGGGTTCTGTATGGTTTTGAGAGCAAAACCTCTCTCAGACAGCATCTTCCCCTGTGTTTCAGAGCATCTGAAGCCAAAAGGAGAAAACACTAACAAAAATCAAGTGGTTCTAGGTTTGACAGAACACACAGAGCCTGGCTGCATGGGAAACGAGGCTTGCAGGAGGAATGGCAAAGGTCTCCTCATTGGGCTGAAAGACCCTCATGGCTTCAGAGAACTTGCACAGGTAAAAGAAAGGAGGAGAGGGATTCAGGGAAAGATTCTGAGCATCTTCTCTGGGAGTGTGTGGATGGGTTATCCCTAGGCTGGAGCCCCACCACAACACACCTTGCTGCCCTGTGGGGAAGGATGACCAAATTAATGAGCTGACCCTGTGGAAACAGGACTGTGCTCCTGGGAAAACCCTTTACCAGGGATGTCCCTCAGGCCCTGCCTCCTCCTCTTTATTTCACCCTACATAATGATGGGGTTTTTCCTGCGCAAGAAGATCTGAGCCAAACTAAGCGATGTGGGACCTGCATCCCCACACATGCACAGCTATAAATAAGACCAAGGGAAGAGCCAAAGCCAACACAAGCCCTTGCACGTGCTGTCACTCCAGTTCCACACCTAACAGCTGTTTTAAAGCCTCAGCTCTGCTTTTTGATGCTTCTTCCCGGAGTGTTTGGAAAACACTAGCTGGCCCCATCTCCCTGTCTTTCCCCCTCTCTGAGGAAGCTGACCCTGAATCCTCAGTAAAGGCTTTTTTTTCCAAACAACAACAAATCTTTCTATCCTGCTGACAGTGGAGACCCCAGGCTGTTAAAAGCTCAGAGAGTTGGTAAACAAATACAGGAAGAGCAGTCAGGGCTGGGGCAGAGGGAGAAAGGGGGAGGGAGTCAGTCAGGACTGTAGCAGCATTAATTACTCATCATCATTTCTAGTGTCAGACAAGGTCTTCCATTAATTTCCTAAAAATAAGACCCCAGCCACAGCAAGTTTTTCTACTAAGTCGTTGGGAAGGGAACCAGAAGGCAAACTGCAGAGGAAAGTATTTGCTCTCTCACCTCAGCAATGATCAAAATTACAGAGTAACAGAAAAACCATCGAGCCCAGGGAGCGCCCCAGCTTGCCCAGGTGTGAGAGCGAGCAGGAAAAAACCCCAACCACGTTAAGAAAACAGATTACTCATCTTGGTGCACTGTCCTGCCAGAGATAAATCAGAGCTGCTTTACTGCGTGTAAACAGGTAGGATAAACCTCCAACAGCAGTGTCAGCCCTTGGCAAAACAGGTAGAAAGTGTCCGTGTCCTGGCTCTGGGAGGACCTCCCACTCACCAGGCACCCACCCGCTCCCATCCTGCGCTGATAGGAAACCATGGCTGCAATTCAAGTAGGCGCTGGGATGGTTTTTCTTCACCCAAGGGACTCTTCCACAGTTGTCCCTTGCCCCCCCCCCCCAAGCAAATCCTGCTTGTCTGGGGCTCAGTGCACCTTCCTGCCTTCCCCTTGCCTCAGTTTCCCCAGGGGCCAGGCAGCTGCCTGCACTTACCTTCCTGGCAGCAGGCAGGTTCCAGCGCCAAGAGCAGCCCCAGGATGAGGAAGAGGAGGCAGCGGGCAGACATGGCGACAAGCAGGGCCGTCGTCTCTGGGTTCAGAGGAGCAGCGAGCACAGCCCCTCCTCACAGGACACTGCACTTGGGCACACTGCCCTCCCACAGGAATGAGCTCTTGGTCAATTATCAAACGCGTTAACGAGGGAGGCAGTTGCTCACATCTGGTTATTCAAACCCTGCTGCAGGAAGGAGTGGAAGAAGGTGCCTCTTGCTCCTTCCCTCTCACTGGAGGGTGGCTTGGAATTTGGAGCAGGGTGACTTAAACCTGACAGTCCCCTTAGGGTGTGACAGCCACAAAGCATTTGCATTGTCCCAGGAAGAAAGAACACCCAGAGGGGTAAATCTCTTTCCCAACATAGTGATGCTGCTTGGGGAATGTGGCTGAACAAGACCTGGGTGTCCCCTGTGTCCCCCTCCCCGCAGCAGGAGAGCCAGCAATGCCCCAGCTTGGACATCCTTTTGACCCCATGGGACCCCAGATCCTGGGGATGCCTTGCACAACAACCACTTGCTTCCTTGCTCTTGTCCTTTCAGCAAGTGTCATTAACAACCCAGCAAAGCACGTTAGTGAATTAAAAACGCCCTTTTAACAAACCAGACCTGACGCCAGGCGCTGCCTCTGACCTCCTGCGCCTTGTTTAACAGAGACTGCTGAACAGAGCAAACACAGCGTTAATTTAGTGAGCTTCCAGGGCTGTTTCCAAAACTCCTTTGACACCAGAAGAGGTAGAAACACCCAGACACCTGCAGCAGACAGCATGGCCAGTCCTTCGCATCAGCTGCACAGAAGCTGTGAGGTGGGGAAGGATGCAGGTCCTGAGTTGGTAGGCTCCCAACCCATGGTGGCAAACCCACCCTGCAGGAAGAACAGAAGATATTTGGCTTCTCAGCTGTGCACCTTCAGTTGCTCCTGAAGGATATTTTAACGTTGTGAGCTTGTTGTCACTTTTCTCAGTGTGTCACAGCACCTCTACAAGCCCAACCCTACAGGGCCACTGAGATCCCCCTTGGCAGCATCTGGGCTCCCAGCCTCTGGGTCTCATAGTCTCCTTCCAGTGACCCCAAAAAAGGTGGGGACACAAGCACCCACAACAGACCCACACTCAGGGAACACACAATACCTTCAGGAGTACCTGCTCACCGGTGCAGGATTGCACTCCTCCACCCCTCCTCATTCCCCTGGACTAGAATGATGTAATTTGCCCTCAAAACACGCCAAAGTTGGCTTGAGCTCTACAAGACTGAAGTTCAGTTCTCAACTCTCTCCAAATCTCTTTGCTTGGAAAATTCTTACTGACATCACCCTGTTCTCCATCCTGCTAGTTTTTGCTTGTTTACTCCTTGGGGCAAGGACTCCCCCACTGCACCCATCAAGGAAGTGGCCTGATAGGGACCTGCCCACAGTAAAGCCCCATAGAAGCAATCTAATCCTGTTACATAGAGAAAGGAAAAGCTTGTGAGGAAATAACACAGGATGAACACCGGGTTCCCTGTGACTTGCTTCCACGTAATGAGTCTGGGAAGCCACGGGGAGCTGGCGATATTTGCTGCCCGCGTGTTGCTGGTCTCTTGGCAAAAGCACAGCAAACCCCCTGCCTGTGGAGAGCAGGAGGTCTTACCAGCACATCTGAACTCCTAGAGAAGCTAGTCCTGCTGCTGCCCTTGCAAAATTCAAGGTCTGAGACATCTCCCTGCTGTGGCTATCCACCCCACAGTCATGCCTGGGGCAGAGGCAAGCTGCTCATGGAGTTCCTTCTGATCCTACTCCATGTGTCCTCCAGCTTATCGGGGCTCTGCCCAGCCCAGTTCCAAGGACCCTGGTCTGCTTTTCCAAGGCCAGGGATGTCTTAGGGGTCCACCCGTATCCTGCTGTGTGTTGGGTGGGTAGGACCTGACACACCAATGGTTCTATGACCAGACTCCAGGATGAAGTCAGGGCTGCTGAGCCTTCCGGACAGGGGTTTTGCTGTCACCTCCCTCCTGAGGAGCAATCAACGCTTTGCCATCACACATTCCCATACTTACAGGAAATGTATTTAATTGCTCTCAGGTTGCCAATGAAGCCAGGGAATCATTCATTCGCTTATCTCAAAGTCTCTCGGTGGTCCAATGCATCTCCCTTAGCCCACAGCAGCTATTAGGAAGGTATGTGCTCTTGTGGCTGAAAGCACCTGTGACACCTGCTTGGTTGCACGGCCCTGGATCTAGCCTGGGGGGGATGAGAAGTCGCAAGAACAGTAGCCCTGGTGCAGAGGCAGAGTCTGAGCTGATATTTCAGCAAATACTTTTCTATCCTCCTTCTTTTGTCATTCTGGCTGTGGACTGGGACCTGCAGAGATGAGAAGCTGCATGCTGCAAATCTTCCCATGTCTCTCACTTAACCCTTCAGCATCACCATGGTGAGTCAAAGCCATGGTATGGGCAAGGGAAACTGAGGCACAGAAGGGCAAATCACTTTGTCAGTGTTTAGTTAAGCCCAGAGCCACCTCAGTTCTCCCCCAGTGAGCCATGGCCCATACAACAGGTCCATACACAAAGCAAGTCTTGGGGTTTCAGGCTTTCACAGAATCACAGAACATTAGGGATTGGAAGGGACCTCAAAAGATCATCTAGTCCAACCTCCCAGCCAGAGCAGATTTACACTGATATCCTCCACAAACTGATTTGGTTTTGGTCCAAGAAATAAGTTCTTTGTAGAACATATTAATGTTTGCTCAAAGCACGATCCTGAGCCTCAAACGTGTTCCTGGGTGGTAGAGCTCAGAGCACAGATGTCAGTTCCTCTTCAAAAAAACATTGGGGCTCTCTGTTTTTACAGAGGTTATTTTTCTTTCTCCTTCACTTCCTTCCTTCCTCCCTCCTTCCTTCCCTGTTTCACCCTCTCCATCTCTCCTCCAGCATCTCAGAAAGACACACAAAGAAAAGCAAATATCTGAGAGGAAGCCTGAACATCCCCTAGAGAAGAGATTGTGCACCTCTTCTTTAGAGAAGGAACCATGAATCTGCTGCTCTTCCATAGCTGCTCCAAAGAGAAGAGATAAATCAAAACACAAACCAAGTATTTAATTGCTTGTAGCTTTTGACATTTGCCATCAAAATCAAATAGTCCTTGATGGCCCCAGAATTCTCCCATTTCCTATTGACTTTGGCTTTCAAATTCTGCCTGGGATGGATGTTGCCAGCAGAGAGCCAGGAGCTACAACTAAAAGGACACTTTCTTGGCTTGGCGTGCCAGCGTGGATGAATGGCAGCAGAGAAAGGCTTTTCATCCATCACGGCTCTGTGCCTGCAGTTTTGCTCTTAAAAAATCCCTTTTTGGATGTTGATGAAAACCCCAGTGTCAATGGTGTGGCAATGGGGATTTGCTCCACGCCGGCCCCATCCTTTCCCCACCAGCCCAGGGTTGAGCTGGACCGTTTGCTCCCGTCCTGCACACACACACAGACCTAAAACCCCAGTGTCTGGCGTTTTGTTAGACCATCCGTGTGTGCCCAGCCAGGGCTGATGCTCACTTCAAGCCTCAGGGAGCTGGAGATGCGATGAGGGTGGCCTTGACCCTTTGGGGATCTTCGGTTGGGGGAGATATGTTTTTCTCCCTTCTCTTCCCAGTCTGTCTGGATGCCCTGACAGGGTCAGCCAGGACCAGTCCTGACCAGACATTCACTGGGAGCTGGTACCTGGGCACCAGCAGTGGGCACCAGGGATTCTCTAGTTTTATGTCAAGATCTTCTCAGTAGCATTGTGGTTGCCCCTACATATTTCATGGGGCCTCCTGGTTGATTTCTTTACACCAATTAGCTTTTGGCTCAGACCTCTGGGCATCATTCATGCCAGCCACCATCTGTGCCCCTGGGGCCTGGTGCTCTATACATCTAAGGGCAGCAATGGCCTCTCTCCCCTTTATCCATCTCTCTGTTTGCCACACAGCTGCCAGGATTTATTCTCTCTGAGCTCACTGCTTCTCTGTCCCTGGAGCCAATACTGCCAAAGGTCTGACAGCATCTTCACATCAACCTCGGGCCCTGCATCCTTGGAAAATGAGGCTGAGATAAAAAACTGACCTGATCTGTCCTACCCTGCTCAGAGCTGTGAGGAATCAAACAAAAAATCCCTGAGATACGAAGGAAATGGAACCTGCCTCTGTTTTCCCCTACTGCCGAGGGGTGAGCCTGCACCCACGTTCCCTCTTGGTTTTCCCATCTGTTTGGAGCTGGGGAAGTGCTGCTGCTGGAGGGGCAGAGAGCAGAGGTCCCAGTACGTGATGCTCAGGAAGGGATCCCAGTACGTGATGCTCAGGAAGAGAGAAGGGGGCTGACTTTGCCCTGGATATTCCCTCCCGTCCAGCACTCTCGAACGGAATGAATAATTTACTATCCGATCATCTCTAATCTTCATCCCAGAAAATCAGCAGCAAGCTGGGAGGGTTTTTGAAGCCTCCAGCTGCATTTACTGATAAGACATGAGGCAGGAAAGATTGGAAGCCCATAAAAATGATAATCTCGAGCTTCAGCGTATCTCGGTGGAAGGGTTTTCTCCTATCCTTTCATTAAGGATGGATTTCATGGTCTTCCTTAAATAACAACAAGGTTTCTCGCAAGGAATCTCCTACCCGAGAACTGATTGCATCATCATTAGGAAAGAGGAGGCCAAGAAACCATAAAAAAAATAGCTGGAAAGCAGGTTTGCCCAAGGGCCAAGACCCTGCAGAGTAAATTGCACCTGACTGCGTGGGGTGGGAGGAAAGGGGGGGATTGGAAGTAGCTCCTGACCACAACATGAAGCTTTAGGCATCAGGGCACTACCTGGCAGAGTCGGGCACCAGCGCCATGCCAGGCTGCTGGCCACAAGCCTGAACAGGAACCTGGCTGTGGAGCAAAGCCCCATGGCTCCTTGCTGTGAAGAGGAACATCACACCTCGTTTCGGTTGGGCTTCATGCAGCCCCCTCCTCTCCAGCCCTGAAGTCAGTGAATCTTCCTATTGCCTAGAAGAGGAAGAAGGGAAAGGAAAACACCCAGCTCATCCACAAGTTCCATGTGAATCTCAACTAAGATGGCCAACAGGAGGCCAAGGAAAGAGTTGGTTGGCTTGGTAGGGGTGGACAGTTTCAGGAAACAGCTGTCCCAGGTGCTGTTCAGAATAGGAGAAAATTAGAAGTGTAAACTATAACCAGATGTTAAGTTGCTTTTCTCTGCTAATTGAAATAATGTTTTCTGTGCTACCCACCACTCTACCCCTTTCAGATGCTAATCCCTATCAAACATGGACTTACAATTACAAATTCATAGGCATCTTTCCCGGGAGCAGAAATTGCTTTGCCCTGTAACCTCTAAGATGAGGTCTTAATAGGAATTCACGAGCAGTCGCTGGTAAAGCTTCATTAGCTGGAGAGAATAGACAAGGGCAAGTTGCAGTGCTCCTTAACCACTCTGGGGAAAAATTAATTTAAATTACTTTGTAAAGTAACAAGGCCAGATAATGTGTTTCCTTCTCGGGTTATTGTTTTCCAACCCTAATGTGCTCGTAGATTAGGTTGTTCTGCCTGTCTTGATGGTGGTCCGTGCTAAGTTGTGGTTTACGGAGAGCGGCTGCCTTTGGAAGGAGAAACACCAACCCAGAGGTGAGGATCTGGCTGTCCCACACCAGGTTGTGTTGCTCAGGTGCTGTTCAGCAGACAGGTGGTAGCCACCTCCATCGTTTCATAGAATAGAATCATAGAAACACAGAATCATTCAAGTTGAAAGAGACCTCCAGAGTCATCCAGTCCAACTGTTGACTGAACCCCAACGTGCCCACTAAACCATGTTCCCCAGGGCCGCGTCTACAAGTCTTTTGAACATCTTCTGCCTCCCTGGACACCCTGTTCCAATACCTGACCACTCTTTCAGTGAAGGAATTTTTCTTAAGGTCTGATCTAAACCTCCCCTGGCACAACTTGAGGCCATTTCCTCTCATCCTATTGCTAATGACTTCATCACATGCTAGAAGAGAAACCTAGCTATTGAAGAAGACACTTCAGCGCTTCTTTGGTTAAGACTGGTCCAAGCCAATGGAAGGATTTCTGTTGATTTGAACAGCTCTGGATTTGCTCCCTGGAGGTCAGACACTGGCCTCAGCAGTGCTGAGCCCTCTCCTCTCAAAGGCTGGACCAACATGGGAAACATCTTCCAGAAGCCAAAGCCACCATGGTTCAGCAAAGGTACTGCTGATTCTCAATCAGCTACAAGCCAAAGCCACCATGGTTCAGCAAAGGTACTGCTGATTCTCAATCAGCTACAACTTCAAATGCACTAAAATATTCCAGAACTCAACCCTGCAGCCCTCCTCTCTTCTCCTTGCTGAGCCTCCACCAAAGGAGCTATAATTCTCTCCCTCTGGCAGCAGGCTGGATGCTCTTCACTTTGCAGTTTGGTGAGGGTTCATGGAGCTCTGCAAAGAGCCAAGCGAGGGGCTGTGGGGAGATGGAGCGATAAGGGCTTGGCAGAGGGGCTGCACCTTTTCCCAGTGCCTTGGGCTCACAGCCTGACTTCAGCGGGCGCTGCCAGCACCTGGTGCCATTAACCTGGGAGCTCTCATGCAGAATGGGCCTGTCTGGCTAAATCCTCCGGGACACCAGCATCATTCAGTGAGGAGACAAAGAGTTCAAAGAGCCTTTTGGGGACAAACGGCACTGATCATCTCAGCTGATTAAATAGGTTCCCAGCAGATCCATGAGCCCTTGGAGACCAGCTTGACGCTGGGAAGATTTATTGGAAGCTACCTGAATTGGAGAGGGAAATACATTGATTTTATTCCTGACTTCTGAAGGGGATTTGACTTCTTTTTCAGAACAAAGAGAAGACTGGAGAGACATGAACTGAGACAGGGGGGTAATTGGTAAGCAGCAGGATAAACGGGCAGACTCACAAACCGCCTAATTTTATGGTCTCCACTTACTTGGGGGAAGAAAAAAACCCCGTAGCACTCTTCTGTCATCCTCCCACCCAAAACTGCAAGACTTCAAAATGGGATCATAAGCCCCAAGGATGAGGTTTTATGTCACCCCAGCTCCTCTAGTCACTTTCATCCTCGTTAGCATCCTGTTGCTCTCCGAGCTCTGACAAATTCTGAACCACTTTTGCTGGTGATGAGCCCTGTATTTCACCATCTCTGAAGCATGATTAAAGGTCCTGCTTGGCTTTGCTGGCTCACAACAGGCAAGATCTGACTCTTAGAAAGCAAAGAAGCATCAGAGAGGACCAGGTACAGGAGAAGAACTCCCCTGTATGACCTTCAAGTCCAAAACTGGTAGAGGAGAGTTTGATTTCAGTGGGATCCCCCTGCTCAGTGCCACTTGAGGAAGGTGCTTTCCTTCCTCCAGACCCTGCAGCCTTTCTGGAGCAAAGGAAGGGTCCCGGGTAAAGTAATGCCATCCCGATACAGGAGATAAACCTAAGCATCCTCTAACCATGGGGTTTGGCCTGCCAAAGCCCTGCCAGCAGGCACCAGCCTGGTTTCTTTCTACACTTCTCAGCAAAAGCAGCACGTCGTCAGGTGGCACCTCACTCCTCTTCCTTGGCAGCACCGGAGCTTTCGTGCAGCGCTGGAATGGATGAAAACTAATGAGGCCTGCAGAAGCAAGAGAAACACATCTAAATAACCCCCACTTCTTTTCAACGAGCTCCAGTTGTTGCTTTACAAGTGTTCTCCAACCCCGGCAAGTGCCAAACAAAAGCTCCCCTCTCCTCCTCCGAGCCTGTTAAACAGCCTTTTTATTTCAGGGAGCTGCATCTGCTGGGCGACAGCCGCAATTACCATAACACAGGGGCAGGGTTTGGCCTGGGTGTGCTTCACCCTCCGTTCTACAACAGGGGAGAGCCTTGGGCTGGTTGAAAAATAAAATGAAAAATAAAGGGGGGGGGGAGAGAAAAAAAAGAAATCAAATGCATGAAGTCACTTTTCTGGCTGCCACCCAAAGAAACAGATGCAGGTAGTGAAGGAGACTGGAAAACACACGTCATCTTCTGCTTGGAGCAGCAGTTTCTGTTGCTGGGGAAGGGTGTTGGAGGGACATGGAAAGGCCAAAGGGATTTCATGTGAGTCCAAGGGGTGAAAGAGGCATTTCTCAGCTTTTCAGGAGCTGTAACCCGTTCCTGAAGCCTTGGAGGCTGCCAGCTCCGGTGGGATGCTGCTGCAGCCAAGCAACTGAGACGGGAATAGGGAGCCAGGGATCCCACACAAGGAACGGGATGGGTAGGATAAGGCTGAACAACACCGAGCCGTGCTGTTATGCCATGGCAGCTGCGAATAGGCTGCCCTTGAATCAAGCTCTGAATAGGATCTGAAGACAAAAGGTGAAGACCCCTGAGAGAGCCTGTGCCTGAGACTGAGGGGAGGAGGTTATTTCCAGGATCCAATGAGCTATTCATTAAAAGGCAATAAACAGAAGGGCATCAGCACAGCTAAACATGCTCCCACCGGAAAGTGTGAGCCTTTGCAGGGTCTCCGTACCCCTGCCAAAAACCCAGGGAACTGAGCACCCGGTGCTGGTGACCCCTGTGCTGGAGCCCAATTTCCCCCCATGGCAGGGAGTGGGGACCCGCAGGGCAGTATTGAGGTCTCCAGGGCCTGTCTGAGCTGAGGTGTCCCAAAATTCCTCTATGCCTTCCTACCTCAGAGTACAGAACTGCAGGAGAGCAGCCGCAGTGTTCAAGTATAGTGGTTTTAACGTAACTGCACAGGCTGCCCAGGGAAGACTTGAGTCACTATCCCTGCAGCTATTTAAAAGATGTGTAGATGTGGCACTCAGGGACATGGTTTGGTGGTGGACTGGCCAGTATTAACAGCTCGACTCAATCATCCTAAAGGTCTTTTCCAAACTTAATGATTCTATGATTGTTGCTCTCTAGTATTGATTGATGATCTCCAGGTATGAGGACTTGGAGAGCAGTGTGGGTGGAAGTGAGGGGAAAGGAAAGTGAGCAAGGGAGAGAGGGAGAGGAGAAGGGGAAGGGGAAGTTGAAGGGAAAGAGGAAGAAGAAAGGGCAGGGAAGAAGGGGGGAAAGGGAAGGGGAAGAGGATAACAGAAAAAAGGGAGAAAGAAGGAGGGGAAAGACTGCATAATTTCTTTTGAAACATACTTAATTCTGAAAAAATCCCACTTTTCTAGGAAAACACCATGAAAACCACCAAACCCCCAGGAACCCCCCAGCTCCGCCTCCCCACTAGCCCTGCGCTCGCCTCCTGCACAGCGCTGCGGGCTGGCGGTGG
>JAOXOE010000698.1:17580006-17590373 GCA_028565055.1 Phoeniculus purpureus
TGGCTCTTGGGACACGTCCACGAGGTACGTCGGGAGTCGAGGGGAAGGGGAGAAGGCAGAGGGAAGGCAGCTGTCCCCCACCCGGGGAGGTGATGCGGGACGGCAGCTGTCCCTGTGGCCCGGGAGAAGGGCTTTTCCCAACCCATACAGAGAAAGGAAAGAACGATGGGCGTCCTTGTTGTCGGCCACACGGACAGGCTTCTTCCACGGCACACGGAAGCCGTGGAGCTGTTGGGCTGGGTGCAGAGGAGGGGCACACAAATGGTCACAACGATGGAAGAGTCCCTCCTGTGAAGAAAGGCAGAGAGAGCCTGGAGAAGAGAAAGCTCTGGGGAGCTGAACAAGATGAGCACGGACTTACTAAGCAAGTCTTGTCGCCACAGGACAAGGGGTGATGGTTTTAAACTGAAAGGATGGAGACTTAACGTAGCTGTAAGGAGGGCATTTTTCACAATTAAGGTGATGAGGCAGAGACCCAGGTTGCCCAGATTGGTGGTAGAAGCTCCATTCCTGGAGACATTCCGGGTCGGGTTGATTCTGATTGATGGGTGAAGATGTCACAGAGTGTTGGACCCAATGACCTTTAAAGGAGCCTTCCAACAAAACATTCTGTGTGGATGTAACCCACGCAGCAGCCCTGTCCTGGGACAGGCTCTGCTGTCCCCTCTCTGCTGCTAGGAAAGTCAGGGCACAGCCACTGCAGGTGCCCTGCTCTGGCCAAGTCTGTTTCACATTAAATATCCAGCACCCTGAATAGTAGTTGGCAAATCTGGAGTTGACCTCCCAGAACTTCACTTTGTGCCATGGTGGCCTCCCGCTGTGCTGGTTGGGACAGTCAGTTTTTTGGCAACATAAGCTTAAAGATGGGCCAATGCAGGGCTTTGTTATGCTGCCAGTTAGACTTTAAAATTTGGGTTAAATAAATTACATTACATTTGTCAGTTGTGACTAGTCCTGGAATGGTGTTTAACTACTTGCACCAATTAGTCACTCCCATCATGACTAGGTTGTTCACGTTCAACTTCTGAATGTTGAATTATTTTTTTCAAAATGAAGCATTTTCTGATTAAATGCCACTGAACTCTCCAGCGCCCAGCAGCTCATTGAACCAGTGAGGAAACTGGCAGTGCTCTGCGCACACGCTCAGTGTGATGTTTACACTCACCTTGGAGGAGGACCTGGGGGCTGTTTGCAGGGAGAGCTTCGACTCTATGTCCTATTCTGCTCATTCAAAGTGATTATTTGCCAGGTTAGATCCAGGTTGGTTTAGTGTCTTGCATAGATTTGTCACACTTTGAATGGCTTTCATGGGACTATATCATGTTGTTTTAAAGCACTCTGAAGTATTAGTCTGTGCTTATCCAAATTACTTGGTAGAAATTATATGAAAATATCAGGAGAGTTTGTGTGGAGCTGCTCAGTCTCACTGCAGCAGCATGACTTAGTTAAAACACAGAGTGCCAGACAGAAGCTGGCAAAACCTATTTCTCATGGCTACAGTTGATAAGAACCAGAGGAGAGCAGAGAGTGCCCTGGTGGTGCAGAGGGGCTGTCTGTCCCTCAGCAGCCCTTTCCCTGCATCTGTCCTGTGCAGGCAGCTGGTGGAGGGGAGGCAGCCTGGTTCTGACTGAGCATGGCACAGCTTCATGCTCAGATTTCAGCTCCTGTATTTTCCATTTCATTTGCCTTCAGTACACAGCCATTAAAAGTGCATTTAAGCACCTCTTCCCAGTTGCTTTTAGTGTTGGATTCGTTTCAAAACTTGCATTTGAACATAAGATCAGGATATTATCTTCCTTCTTTAGACCCGAGTTGTGGTTATACTTTTCAAGCCTCCAATGGAGGAAGAAGTGATGGTCTTTCCATGCAGATCCTGGTAGCTGGAGCCCTGGTTAAGAAGCAGCAGCTTTCTCTTCCTGTTTCTTTACAGCCCACAGGACTTTACAGTCAGTGCCCTAGGAGGGCTTGGCACTCACCTTGGGAGTAACTTCTCCCTGGAGAGTGACCTCTCCTTTCATGTAAAGCCAATCTCCCCCTATGCCAGTGCAGAGGTGGCTCTTGATAGCACAAACTGAGGCTGGCGCTCCAAAGCCAAGGTTGGATGCAAAGACTCCTTGTGTTAGGACTTTATCCAGGGAGGCTTGCTCAGCATTCTCCAATTACTTCTACTTAAGCTCCCTGTGGTTTTGTGATGGAAGGAAGGTTAAGCAGATATATCAAAGGAACTTTTCTTGTGTTCAGTTGTCACTCAGCTAAAGGCACTGTGATATTGCTGAACTGGTGGTGGGCTGCCTTCTTTTACCCCACAACTTGATTCCTGCAACTAGAGAAATTGATGGTCTTTTTTATGGAGTCCAGAATCTTGAACCTGAGCAAGAGAAGATGAACTGTGACTTTCTACAGTGAATGATAACTGGGTGTGTTGTGTCTTTCATGTTTGTTAGAAAGACAAATGGGACATGCTGCAGCAACTCACTCTGGCTCATAGGAAAGGCGGGCTTACCTTTGGAGCATGGAGCCTGACTGAGTCCCCACACAGCCTTTGCAAACCTCAGGCAGATGCCCCATGGCTCCTGAACATCCAAGACAGGCCTCATATGGGTGATATTTGAGTATGAGCCAGCTACCAGGTGGAGCAATAGCACCAAAGTGACTGAGCAATGGTTCACTTGATTCCAACAGTAAACTTTGGCTGATTTCTGCACCACTGTGCAAATGTGATTGAACTTCAAGCTTCAAGTCAAAGCAGCAGCAGCTGTATCAGTCCTTACCCCTGCAGAATCCTTCCTCCTACACATTGTGGCAGAGTTTCTGTTCTTATGAGTTTTGTCTATGTTGACTTTTCACCTGTGACTTTGGATCTGTTTGCATTTGTTCTTTGGCTATTGCCTGTTGAATATACAACAACATTGGCCTTCAAAGCAATAAAATATTGATCACTTTTGAAGAGTGTGCCCAACAGTGCCATTGAGACACGTGCTCAGTGTGCAGCTTCCAAGGGCTGGAGATGAACCTCTCTGGGAACACCATTGCCTATTAAATTAAATCCCTTGAAATCATTTAAATCTGAATCTGATGTTATTAACCAGTGTCCCCTCCTCTGTACACTCCATTGGAGTCTGTTGAATTTTAGCTAAACACTGCCCTTCTCTACCCAAAATGGCCTGAGGAAGCTGTGGCCCAGGTTTCCCAGTCAGAAGGCAACACTGCAACAGGGCAGATGCAGCAGTGATGCTGCTGGCTGCTGTGAAAGTGCTGCTATATTTTCTGAGTCTTCTGTGATGGATGACCATGGAAAAAGAGACGATAATACAGTGATAGGCACCACCACTGTCCCTAAAGGTGTTCTCCATCGTTAGGGTCAATTGAAAAGGAATAATTATTATATATGAGGTTCAAAAGTAAGAAGTATCTCTACTTTTCAGACTTCTCCAACCCAGGTGGGCATGACTTTGTTTCAGATCACCTGCTTTTGTAATAGAGAACGTCCTTGACTTTTTAAGAAAGTGATTTGGGGTGTTACATGTTTTTCCTTTGACTCCAAATCTTCTTCTGCTTTGACTTCCCAACATCTACAGTTTCTCAAGGAGGAGGACATGCTGGAGAAGGCGGAGATCTGGGCACAGAAGTACCAATATGCTCACCCTGTCTGGTTGGGAAGTTTCTCAGCAATCCTAATTGTCACCGATCCCGACTATGCCAAGGCTCTGTTGGCCAGAGGAGGTGAGGAGATGATGCCTTCAGCTGTGGAGCAGCAGCCACAGCTTGAAAATTTCCCATGTTAGCCCAAAAACTGACAGCAAGGCAGGGTTTCATAGAGAGGTTTTCTTGCAGTTTTCTTGCAGAGATCATCTGAGGGTGTCTTTCTTGCCAGGTGCTTCAGGCACAGGGCTGTGAGGTATTAAGAAGCTTCTCCAAATCATCTGGTGAAAAATCAAACTTCCTCCAAAGGAAAAGGAGGAAGCTCCTTGAGAAGTTATTTTCTTGGTGCTGATGCCAGCAAGGAGAAGACAGCAGACAGCTTTTCACTCAAGCAACATAGACTCCTGGCTCTTACTGCAGAGAAATGTTTTTAGTGCATCCAGAGAGAAAGGTGTAGAGGGTTAATCATTTATCAGACAGCACAGACTTTGGACTACCAATATTCTTGATTATTCCAGTCTGGGCATCAGCTTTTATGCAATTCTGATAGCTGGGCCAAACAGCTGAGGTTTTTGTTGGAAAATATTTGTGAATTCTGCAGAAATGCCACCAGTTCAGCTTCACACCCAATCAAGAATGAGAACCCTTAGGAAGCTTTCAGATGCAAACCAGTGGGTTTGGAAACCTGTGAAAAAATTGCCATTTTATTGTATCTATCTGGATGATTTTTCTTACAGATCCCAAGGATAACATGAGCTACAAACACCTGGTCCCATGGATTGGTATGTATTCCCACGGCTTTGCATTCCATTCTAAAGTTGGTCAAGAACATGCTATAGAGAGCATGCTATAAACTAACAGCCTTGTGCTTGATATTTGGCACAGTTATAGTTAAAAGCTACCTGAAATTATCATGGCCTTTGAAAAAGGTGCTAAATAACGATTTTTTTGTGACTCGAAGACAGACAGTTCAGACACTGTCATATGTACCAAGGATAATCACTTCCATGTCCTTACATAGTACAGAGTGGTGATGGGAGAAGGTCAGGTTCACTGGAGGAACAGTGAAAAATACATCAGCTAATGTGAACCTCTTGGCCCAAGAAGTGTTGCTGTTTCTTTTCAGAGGCAGTGTTGTGTGGTTTAGGTAAACAAGGCTCTGCTCAGTCCTGGGAGCCCTGCAGTGTCAGCAACATTGGGAAACACTCTCTTCTAGCAGCTCACGCACCAGATTTAATCATGCTCCTTCAAGGCAGAGGCTGTGTCTGCAGGCAGGTGAAAGCAGCCTGCCTATGGCCAGCAAAATGTGCCTTGCCTGTGTTTCCCCAGGGAAAGGGTTGCTGATCTTATATGGGCCAAAATGGCACCAACATCGAAAACTCCTGACTCCAGGCTTTCATTATGACGTCTTGAAACCATATGTGGCCCTGATGGCAGAGTCTACTAACGTGATGCTGGTAGGACTCGTATCTGATATTTCTCTCTAGGCCCTGTTTTCCTTTCTTGGATCTGTTTAGTACAGAACCACAGAGTCATTTGGGTTGCAAAAGACCTTCAGAATCATCTAATCCAACTACTATCTCAGCTTTGACAAGTCCACAACTGAAACACACCTCCAAGCACTAGTTCTACATGACTCTTGAATATAGCCAGGCAGTGGGACTCCACCTCAGCCCTGGGCAGCCCATTCCAAAGCAGGAGCAGGGTTTTCTTGCAGTGCTCTCACTCACAACTTGGTAATTGCAAGGACAGGCTGTGATGGTTGAGATTTCTAAGCCACCACAAATCCCTGCTTGAAGGAACGAGCAGGCAGAGCCTCCCTGCAGGAACTATGTCTCTGCCACTGCTTTGGGCTCAGTGGCTAAGATTTGAGGATTAATATTACTGCTGTCCTCAGACTGTACAGAGTCTCAGTCCCAACAGCTACTACTTACATGGTAGTTCTGTAAATGAAGAACTGAAAGAGATCCAGGTTCATAACGAATCCTGACAGCACTGTGGCTGGAGCAGAATGCCGCTGTGACCTAAGGCCACCATACTGCCAACATTCCTGTGGCACTGCTGCCAGCATGCCCATGGGTGGATTGCTTTCCCTGCCTTGCTTAAAAACACAGTGAAACTGCACCCTTCTTCTGTCCACCTGGCACAATGGAAAGCAGTGAGAATCATAGGTGAGGGGCTCCAGGTGCTGCCAGGATTCAAAAGTAGCAGCTGCCTCATGCAAATCTTGTCTGAGCCATCCTGTTCTTGTCTTCCCTGCTTCAGCATTCTGATGGTAACTAAGACATGTTATTCTTTTTCCATTTCTCTGCAACATACCTGTAGCTGAGCACCAATGAACCACAAGGTGAATGCAGATCATGCAGAACTGTCCCTTGACTTCTCATTTCTGTCTCCCTTTGCGTCCTAGGATAAATGGGAGCAGCAGATCACGGACGGGAAACCAGTGGAGCTCTTTGAGCACGTCAGCTTGATGACTCTCGACAGCATCATGAAATGTGCCTTCAGCTGTCACAGCAACTGCCAGACTGACAGGTCAGTGCTGGCTGCCCCAAGCCCTGGCAGAAAATTCAGAGCTTGAAGGGAAAGTGGGCAAATCACTTGTCAGGAGGGTCCCACTAGACAAAGTTCTACCACTACCCTCTCCCCAGGAAAAACACCTACATCCAGGCTGTTTATGAACTCTGTACCATGGTGCACCAGCGCCTCCGCATTTTCCCCTACCACAACGACGTCATTTACTGGCTCAGTCCCCACGGATATCGGTTCAGGAAGGCCTGCCAGATCGCTCACGACCACACAGGTATTTCTGGCTTCATCCTTTCTCCAAGCTATTGAGCAATGAGCACAACATTTGTTCCTGTGCTGCTGACAAACCCAAACTGCCTGCAATGCAGGAGCACACACTAAAAGCATCAGCTGAGAGGTGGCCACCCCACTTCAGGGAGCTTTGCATTGGCAAGACAGTTGTGCAGCTAAGCAGCTCCTGCTCCTGCTGAAACCTAAAACTCTTCCTTCCCCAGACAAGGTGATCCGTGAGCGAAAGGAGTCTCTTAAAGATGAAAGGGAATTTGAAAAGATCCAGAAGAAGAGACACTTGGACTTCCTGGACATTCTGCTGTGTGCCAGGGTATGTGGCAAGGAATGATGTTGGTAGCCTTCAACGGGGAACACAACTTGCAGGGGGATTTCATAGTCTTGATGGGAGGGATAAAGGGAGTCACAAGCACAGGAAAAGGGGCCCCAAATTAAGTCTAAACAGAGACTGACTTTGTTTCTCTACACTCTGTTTTGTTTCTCTGCACTCACTGCTGAATATGTCTCTGGGCTGTCAGGATGAGAACGGCGCTGGACTGTCCGATGAGGACCTGCGTGCTGAGGTGGACACGTTCATGTTTGAGGGCCACGACACAACAGCCAGTGGGGTCTCCTGGCTCTTGTACTGCCTGGCATCACATCCTGAGCACCAGGCACGATGCCGGGAGGAGATTCAGGAGATCCTAGGAGACCGGAAGACAATTCAGTGGTAAGCTCGCAGATTTCTTCAGGTGTTAACTCTTTTTCCCAGCACTGGTATTCCTAAGTTAGCAATGTCTTCAAGTGTCCAGTGTTGGGTTCTAGAGGACAATTTGCAAGGTTACTGCTTGCATGGGTTGTTGTTAGACAGGAAGCTCAATATAAGCCAACAATGAGAAGGCAGGCCATAACAACAACAGTATTCTGGGCTGTATCAAAAGGAGCATCATCAGCTGGTCAAGAGAGATTATTCTCCACTTTGGTTGCTCTTGTGAGACCTCACCTGTATCCCTGAATCCAGTTCTGGATTCATAAAAATGACATGGAAGAGTTGGAGTGACAGAGGAAGATCACAGGGATGATCAGAGGCCTGGAGCACCTCTCCTATAAGGTTAGTTGATCAAATTTGGGCTGTTCAGCTTGGAGAAGAGATCGGTGGGGCTCATAGCAGCCTTCCAGTACCTGAAGCTGCAGAGAGACATTTTAAAAGGGACTCTAGTGAGAGGACAAGGGGAAAAGGTTTCAAGCTAAAAGAAGTGAAACTTAAATTAGATCTTAGGAACAAATTCATCCGTTGGAGGTTAGAGAGGTGCTGGAACAGGTTCTCCAGAGAGGCTGTGGATGTGCCCTCCTTGGAAGTGTTCAATGCCAGGTCAGCTGGGGCTCTGGGCAACCTGGTGTAATGAGAGGGGTCCCTGTGTGTGGCAAGGGGATTGGAACTAGATTATCTCTGGGGACCCCTTGGACCAAAGCCTTTCTTTGATTCTGTGCTTTGTGGGATGGAGCAGATACTGCATCCTTCAGCTAAATCTGCGTCCTTGCACTTCATCACTCCTATTGTCCAGGGGAGACACAAGGGAGAAACCACCTTAGACCAACATGGACATACTAGATGCAGTGTCTTGGGCTCTTCAGCTTGCAGCAAGCAGCCTTATGTTTGGACATTTTGGGTCCCTCTAAACACCTCATCTGTTGCAAGGGGGTCTGCCTGGGGATCTGATTGCTGTGGGGTAATGGACCTCGTGACTCAGAGCAATGTGAGGACCATGGTTCTCGGTGTGCCTCTGTTTGGGCAGGGAGGACCTGGGCAAGATGACTTACAGCACCATGTGCATCAAGGAGAGCCTTCGCCTTTACCCTCCAGTGCCTGGTGTGTCCCGGCAGCTCAGCAAACCCGTCACCTTCCCCGATGGACGCACCTTGCCAGAAGGTCTGTAAATTCCATTGCTGCTTCTCAAGATTGTGCCTTTGGATATCTTACTGTGCCTGTGCCAAAAGCCCATTGTGTTCCACCCATTTTAACAAACTGCAGGTGTAGGGGGATGGATACCTGTCCCATCCAAAGGTACTGTGTGGCAATAGCCCTGTTCTACTCCTTACCCTCTCGGGTTTGCCACACAAACAGGTAGTGTTGGTGGGGGAATGATGTGCCTACAGTGCCAGTGCTTCTGCATTACAACCTGCTTTGTGCCTGGTTAACAACAGAACAAATGGAAAATGTTTCATTTTCTCTGAAACCAATGTAAAAACCCTCAATGCTTTCCAGTGGACAGGTAAGACCATGATTCAGAGAGAACTTTGTGACTACACTGTAGACTTGCATTTAATTTCTTTGTCACTGAGACCACTTCTTCTCCTTCTCAATTCATTCCCAGGTATCATGACTGTGATAAGCATTCATCTCATTCACAGAAGCCCTGAAGTATGGAAAGACCCTTTGGTAAGTTCATCCTCTACTTCCTTTTCTGCAGTGCTTCCTCTACTGTCCCCTTCACCTGCTACCAGGAGAGCAGACCCCACCACTTGCTTCCAAACATCTTGGCCCATGGCAGTCCTGCTGAAAAGTAACAGCCTGTGTTAGTCTCAACCAGCTGCAGCATGAGGAGGCCAGAGAGCAGTGACAGGGATGGGTGCTGCCCAAGTCAGTGAGACAGACTGCTCTGAAGAGCTGGTTGTGTCAATGAGAAGGCTTTTTGCTCAGCCTACAGCTGGAGAATTGAATCCTGGCTCCACACTTTTCATCATATCCAGTCAGGTTTATCTTGGCAACACCACTGCCAGGCTGTGGAAAGCAGGGCAGTCTGGTGGATGAGCTTCAGTGCATCTCACAGGGAATTCTCTCTCCAAGGGGGTAGTTCACGAATGATGCGAGTATCATATTCCTAAAGATGCTGCTCAGTACCGTGTTCCTTAAAGAACCACTTTCTCCTGCTGCACATTTTGCATTTCCAGGTGTTTGACCCTATGCGGTTCTCCCCTGAGAACTCCTCTGGCAGACACTCCCATGCCTTTGTGCCCTTCTCTGCTGGAACGAGGTAAAGTGTATTGAACACTGAAGGAGCAGTGGGGGAGAGAAAACAGGCATCCCTGAAGTTGTTCAGCCCAAGACTGGTGCGCTGCTGTTAGAGCTGCTCTTGGGGAAGCACTCCTGGAGTGCTTTCAGACAGCTTGACCTGCAGTTCATGACCTTGTTACAAGTGTTTTCCTCTTCAGTGGTAGAGAAAAGTACTGAAAGGAGCACAGGAGGTGATAGAGATTAGAGCACTTCTATAAATGATGAGGGAATTTGGGTTGTTCAGCCTGGAGAAGGCTCCAGTAGGTTCTTAGAGCAGTCTTCCTGTACCTGAAGGAAGTTGGGACTAGAGGATTGCTCAGGTTTCCTACACCTAAACCATTCAATGATCACTGGGGCCCTCCTGAGACAGGGATCTGGGTCCAATCATCTGAAGTATCCTGCTGGCACTGCAGGGGAGCATGCAGCACCCTGCACTCACCAGCCCTCTTCCTATCCTTGATGCAGAAACTCTACCCAGAAACCTTGTGATTCCTCTTCTCCTCTGTTCTCAATCCTTTACCTCACCCTGTCCTCACTCTGCCAAGGCAAACATGTACATGCTTCTGCTTGGACTCTTCCTGACTGAGTTCTGCTGCCCTTTCCATTGGAATCCCCACTGCACTGAATGCACCCCCAGAAGTTCCAACTGCTACCCTAGATTCCCCGTACTCAGTTCTTGTTTGTGTTTCTGGCCAAACAAAATGCTGCCCTGGCTCTGCAGATCTGCAAAGGGAAGGGTTGTTTGCTGGTGCAAGGGGACTGGTATCTGGTCAGTAGGATAAGGTCTGTCCAGAACTGAGATCAGGAGTCTGAGCTGCTGTTTTTCCCCAGGAACTGCATTGGGCAGCAGTTTGCCATGAATGAGATTAAGGTG
>JAOXOE010000698.1:17609749-17669596 GCA_028565055.1 Phoeniculus purpureus
ACCTTGTTGCTCTCTACAACTACCTAAAAGGAGGTTGTAGGGAGATTGGTGCTGGTCTCTTCTCCCAAATTACTAATGATAGGATGAGGGGAAGTGGCCTCAAGTTGCATCAGGGGAGGTTTGGATTGGATCTTAGGAAGAAGCTCTTTGCTGAGAGAGTGGCTGGGCACTGCAACAGGCTGCCCAGGGAGGTGGTGGCATCACCATCCATGAAGGTGTTTAAAAAATGAGTTGCTCAAGCACTTGAGGTCACAGTCTAGGGGTTAGGGAGCTGTTGGGGTGAGGGCTGGACTTGATGATCCTGGAGGCCTTTTCCAGTTGGGATGATGCCATGATTCTGTATGGTTTAGAAATTAGGAGTTTCAAACATAATTCAAGGGCTATTGTCGCAGCAGAGGCAGTGCTGCAGGCCTTCTGCTCAGCTGGGATCATTAAGTACCATCTCAATACAGATAAAGTCAAAGACTATGACACTTAAATTCTCATTTGGAAGAGTTATAGCTGCGTGCCGCTCCATGGAATCACTAGGTAAATCAGTAGGCACATCATGAAAACACACTGTGGCTACCAAATCTTTGTTTGAATCAAGAAAGAAGCAGAGCAATCATTGCTGAGCTTCATTGCTGTGTCGGTGGTTTCCAGCTTGCCCAGCAACTTTTCGTATGGACATGCTGGGTGTTGTCAGCACTGCTCGACACATGCAGATGAATCTGTGCCTGCGTCGCAGCCATCTGTCTGATGTGGCTAGTTTGGGGTTTTTCTGGTATTTCAAAGGTGGCAACCATACGGCTGAAAGACCCTACGTTAGTGCCGAGGAGCATTTTCTTGCGTGCAGCGTATTTCAGACAGTGCTTCAACTCAGAAGAAAACACGGTGTCTGCATCAGGGAGTTCATATTCTGTCGCACCACTGTGACTCTCCAGCATGGATCCTGTTGTCATAGGATCATTTTGGTTGGAAAAGACCTCCAAGATCGTAGAGTCCAACATCAACCCAACTGCACCAAGCCCACCACTAAATCATGTTCCAAAGCTCCTTATATATCTACATGACTTTTAAATGCACCCAGGGATGATGATTCAACCACCTTCCTGGGAAGCCTATTCCCACATCCAATGACCCTTTCGATACAGAAATACATGGTATGGCACAACCCCTCCTTCCCTCTTCCTTCAGAGAATCTGAACATTTCCTTCACAGTACTGGTTTCTCCTGCTGTATAAAAAGCCATAGACCATGTACAGCAGCAAGGACCACCTGGGATTCAGTGTCTAAATATTGCTTGAGATGTTTGCGTTTCTCTTGGGTCCTTTAGGTCCCTTACTCAATTTCACTAAATCTAAGTTTGGGTCTAGTTTTCATCAAAATGGAGACATTCTTGTCAATGCTCCAGAAAAGCAGGTGGAAGTTACTGTGAGGGAATTCACCAGGATTTCCCAGTTCTGTTGCTTTCCCTCAGTAGAACTCCCAGTCTAGGAGGAGTGTTGGAACAGCATTGGCTTCACGTGAACTCTTGCTTCCCTTCTCCCACGCACTGGCTCCCGTGCTCCTCGCTCCCCCAGTGCTGGTGTGTTTTTAATTTCCAGATAACTTACAGGTACTGAAGAGCCCACTGTGAACGTAAAGGTTAAGATACCAGACCTAACTCTTGTCGCACACGTGCCGACGTAAATCTGTGGCTAATGCCAATCTAGCTCTGGTATAGCGTAGACTTGTGAAGAGGTGCTTGTTCTGGTGCTGCCTCATAGACTAATAGTCAGAGCCTACAGAAGGACTGAGTGCAGGCACATCTCTTTTTAGGAGCTGCAGGTCTCTTAGCTAATGCTGTATCTGCAAACTCTTTGTGTTTTCATGAGTTCTTGTTCTTTCCACCAGTCTCCTGGAAAAACCCTTGCTGCCTCCAACTTCCACTTTGGTTATTGTAACATTAGCAGTGGCATCAACGTGTAGAGTTTGTTCAGCTTTTGGGAAGGGACTGAGATGTGCCTCTGTTAAACCTGGAGGCAAACCTGATGGCGTATTGTTTTCTCTTAGTAGCTTTCCAAGCAGCTGCTGAGTGAAACTGCTGCTTATTGAGCCTGCTGTAATATGAGGCTCATTGGGTAAAATAACATTAGTCTGCGCTACTTAAACACACTCTGGAAAGCTTAAGGAGGAGAGGAAGGAAAATATTTGAAGAGATCAACTGGATGCGGTCGAATACGAGTAAAGTCACCTGAGAAGGATTAGAATTTGCCAAAGCTTGACCTGAATGAAGACCTCCTTTTAGGGCTTGTGTTCCTACCAGATCAGATGTGGTAGTTTTTCCATGCACAGTGTTCTACCGACAGTCATAGAGTGAAAGAGTCTAGTGATCGCTTGGCTTCTGTGTCTCAGCTGCAGTGAAGTGTGGTTGGTTTTTCGGTTGGGTTTTTTGAAATCCCAGTTTAGCATTCCTTCTCCTTATTAGCTGCAGCTGGCTCTTTATAATTACCAGAGTCTTCACATTTTTTTCATCTACGTTCTGTTGCTTTTATCCTTGCTGGGAGCACAGTGTAAGTGCTCCAGCTGATTAACAGCTACACGTGTAGTTGATACCCTTGGATGTGGATGACTTCAAAAACAGTCCATGCGTCGACGCTTCGAAATCCAGAAGACTTGGTGGAGCGGTTAGCAGCAATGAAGCTTCATCCCCCACGGTCTGTTTCCTGGTGATGTGGGGCTAGCACACCCAGTGGCCTCATTCTTCGTAACTTGCCTAGTGTGATGGTGTCTGAAAATCCCTGACTCTCTGGTGTCAGGAGGTGTCCTGAGACATCTCCTGATGTCTCAGGACATTTTTCTGTGACTCTCCAAAGTGAAGGGTATCTCATGTAGGTGTAGAAATGGAGTCCTTGGGTGATAAAAGCCTGAGTTTCTCCATGAGATAAAGATCAAGGACTGGATCACGCTGAAAAAACAACTCAAGTGATTTTTGGTTGTGGTGTTTTTTCCCATTTGTGGGGTCTTTTTTCTTGTTTGTTTTTATTTTTAACTGAAAGCTGCTCTAGAACTGAGGTAGAGGGCTACATAGGTGTTCTCCACCTGCTGGTCACTGCATTGTGATCATTGCAGAGTCAAGTAGGAAATAGCTTTAGGTAGAAATGAACAAAACACAAGTTCTTCTCAAAAGCTCTAATCCTATTAGACTACTCCATGTGCTTCTGGGCTTAGACATGAATATCAGACTGGTAAATCATTTCCACGTTAAGAGTATTCCCTATCTCTTGTCCTGGGCTGCATCAAAAGAAGCAGTGACACTTGGTCGAGGGAGGTGATTCTCCCTCTACTCTGCGCTGGTGAGACCCCACCTGGAGTGCTGTGTCCAGTTGTGAAGTCCCCTACATAAGAAGGACATAGAGCTCCTGGAGGGTGCCCAGAGGAGAGCAACTCAAATGATCAGAGGGCTGGAGCACTTCCACTATGCAGACAGGCTGAGCCAGTTGGGGTTGTTCAGCCTGGAGAAGAGGAGGCTCCCAGCTGACCTTCCAGCAGCTCTCCAATCTCTGAAGTGGGCTACCAGAGAGCTGGGAGAGGGCTTTTTGCACAGGTGGTGGTGCAAGGACAAGGAGAAAGGGTTCCAGACTTCAAGAGGGGAGATTGAGGTTGGACATGAGGAACAAATTCTTTCCTGTGAGGGTGGTGAGATGCTGGAGCAGGTTGCCCAAGGAAGTAGTGGCTGCCCCATCCCTGGAAGTGTTTAAAGCCAGGTTGGCTAGGTCCTGAGTGACCTGATCTAGTGCAGGTGTCCCTGGCTGTGCAGGGGGGTTGGAACTAGATGATCTTTAAGGTTCTTTCCAGCCATGGCCGTTCTATGATTCTTTGCCAATGAGAAGTTTCTTACGCCTTTCTGAAAAACACTACTGCCTGCTGCTGGTGTGAGCAATGCTTCTGCTCAGCACATCAATGTCCACATAAAGAGTTTATTGCAAGGTAATGGTAATGGACTCGAGATTGGTTATCTCGTGAGGCTCAGCATAGCGTGAGCCTTGCTGGGCTCGAGCTTTCTTAAAAATACCTGAAGCCAAAGCAAAACCACAAGATGCAATGCAGTTCTGTGGAGGGACAGCATGTCTTGAGTTACTTGTTCTGACATCAAATCACTTCTCTACTACTCTGTGTTATCCTTCCTTCGCATTTGCATCTCTCAACGCTAATGAATGAAATGGTGACCAAGCATTCACCCGTTTGTTTAGCTGCAAACTTAGTGTTTGTGACGAACAAGTCAACTGTCTGCTGCTCTCTCCTTGTAACCGCGTAGAGTCCCCTCATATTTTACTGCATGGAGTGACTTTTCTCTCATTTATGTGTGCTTAGCCGAGGAGAACTCTGATTAGCTGGATGCTCTGGTAGTATTCTACTACATCCTGGAGCTTTGTGTTTGATGTTCCATTTTACAGCTTTACTTAATCACTCTGCAGGGAATGTGGTTTAGTGGTGAGAGCATGAAATTTGAATCCAAGGTGCCTGGTTCTCTTGCCAACAGAGCTGGTCAGTATGTTTGTGTAAAGCCAGTGTTGTCTACCCCACTACCCCCCATAATGGATTTTTGCATGTGTGTCTGCAGAGAGGCTTTTCTTCGGCTTTCTTTTTCCTTCCTCTTAAATGTTGAGCGCTCACAGCGCAACCAGGCACCGCAGGCTGGGCCGGCCAGCTGACCAAAGGGATATTCCATACCACGTAACATCAGCCCAGATAGAAAAGTGAGGCATGAGAAAGAAGGGGGAGGACTGCAATATGCGTTGAAGCTGTGTCACAGAGCACATCAGCAGTGATTAGTCACCTCAGTATTCCAAGGCTCTGTGCAAGTGCTGCTCCTGCCATGGTGAGAGCGTTGGTGTGACTTGCCAACGGCTCTGCAGCCTTCCATACCAATGTCCAGGCATCTGTGTAGTCTGTTGCAGATGTCTCTGTAGTCCAGAACCCCATCTCCTGATCTGACTTGCCAGATATTAAATTGCAGTGCCTGGTGGGGCTCTTCCTCAGTCCAGTATTGCTGGTTTCCCACTGCACCTGTTGTCGTTCCAGCAATGCTTGCAGTTACTGAATTGTTTGTGTCTGACAGCTCTGCCGTAAGGTTTCCTTAATACTTGCTTGCAAACAAGTGGCTTTCTGGGGGTTTCATAGAATCACAGGGGGTGGAAGGCTCCCCCAAAGTGTGTCTTAGTGGTCAAAGAGTGAGTTAAGAGTAAATCTAAGGGGTTCTTTCATGAACAGGTATCTTACCTTACTGCATGGGAAATGCCTCAGAGATAACTAAGTGAATCAGAACTTATTTAACTCTCTATTTTGTGGTGTGTGTGTTTCAAACTTTGTAGTTTTACAGTCTTTGCAGTTGAGGATTAGGTTTATTTTTGTCACCCTTAAACTGAACTTATTTTTGTTCCAAGTTTCCCAGGATCTTGCAGTAGACTTGTGTGAATTTTCCTCTGTATCTACTCTGACTGGAGCCTGGACTTGGTTCCAGCTTCAGATGAAAGCAGCAGATGAATTTCCCCCTAAGCCTTTCTCACAGCCCTTCTGGTGAGGAGCAGTGGGAGGTAAAAACTTGCAAAAAGACTGTGAATCCAGATTTCTTGTGATGCTGCTTGGCTGCCTGATTGCCTCTACCCATGGCTTTGTTTTTGTGAGGACTCTGTGTGTCACTGCTGGGGAGGGTGGAGGCAGAGCTCTATCAGTGCCCAGCTTGTCCTCATCTCCCTGAGAATGGGCACAAACCCAACTGATTGTCAGTTTAGTGGAGGACAGTTACGTAACTGACCAAGTTGAGGTGTTGAGTTCTCCAAGCACTGGCAAAGAATAGTCATGGTAACTTCTTGCCCAGGATGTCCTACCAGCACCATCGCAAAACCTTTGCTCTGGGTGCAGCTGCAGGGCCAGAATGCTCAGAGGTAACTCTGTGGGAAGGAATGGACGGGCTCTGGAACAACCAATGGTAACTGAGGAGATACTGGTGGTAGCATAAGATAGGTCCTGGTGTAGACCGTGGTCAGGTAGGGAGGAAATCATTAGCCTGTCTTAAGACGTGGAATGCCAGGATGAGTCCAGCCTCTTTCTGGTGGCGATCAAAAGCACAGGGCAGCAGTAGTGGGTGTATGTGCATATGGCCATTGGTTCACAAATGCCAGGTGAAACTCTGTGACAGTTGGATGTGTCTGGATAAGCCAAGTTTCCTCACAGTTGTTTTCCTGGGTCCTGGTAGGACTGTTCCTTTATTTGTCCGGTGTTTTCCATGTTTTTTGTAGAGTATAATGAGGTCTTAGGTACCTTTAGAAGTGTTGGAGGTGAGGTGGAAAAGAGGCTGTTTCCAGCACAGAGCTAAGTGTGTTGCTAATGCTCAATAAAAACAAGAACAGGATTTCCTTTAGGATTCTGTATTTTATTTACTCAGTGTAGTCCAAGTGCGTAAAACCTTATGGGTATGAACGAGCTTAAGTACCGTGCGCTCTTGTTAGCACTGTTTCACGCTCGGCCATAAACTAACTGTGCCCTTTCCAGCCTCTTCGTAGATAAATGGTTCACATTTTATTAGAACAATTTGGCTCCTGACATGAACTGTAGGCCCATTAATCCTGTAATATAGTGAATGAGATTGGAAAAATCCAGGATGTAAATATGTTCTTCATTACGCGCTCTAATACCAACCAGATACATGGTGTGTGCGTTCTAGAACACGGTAGTCAGAATGTACTGAGCAACCAGCAAATTGTTGACAAGGCTCAGCTGCTGTTGGTTTATTCTGGGGGTTAAAAGCAAAAAGCTTTAAGAAATGTCAACTGTTTGATGTTATATGTTTGATGCCCAGCACATCTTGCTGGACACAGGTAGAGCCAGTGGCTTTATTACCTTCAGCTCGGCATTCCTCATTGAATCCAGAAATGAGACCAAGGATATGTGGAGTTCTCCAAAAAGTACTGCAGAGTAAAGACTCCTCAATTAAGACAAAGGTTATGTTTGTACATTGGAGATAGTCGTAGTAATGATAACAACAGTAAAAATAACTCTAAACAATGAAGCAGTAAATCCAAGCTTTTCAGTTTTACCAGGATCTTTTAATTTGAGACTGGTTTTCCTCCTCAAACTTAATTTGAGAGTTACTCTTTCCCTTGGGAAAGATTAGATTCCTACTGATACCACAGCATGGGCTGCAAGAGCCCTAGAAGTGATGATTGTAGTGGTCTCGGTGGCTGTACAGTCAGTAACTAGTTGGTGCTACTCTGTGAGGAATATCTCCTCTGAAGCCTGGGCTCCAAACTGGAAGGGATACACGGGCTATTCGCAGGAGTATCTTAACTACGTAGTCATCCGTGGAGTGCGTGTGCATGGAAAGGATGATTGAAGCCCTTTAAATACAGTTTTAATTTTCTTGTGCAATATTTTACTGGATTGTCAAGTGCTAGACTTTTGCTTGAAATTCATGAGGAGCGCCGGTGTCACTTGAGAGCCCTCGTTATATGTGATGTTTCAAAAAAGTCTCTAATTCCAGAAACAGGCCCGTTGTCTACTGCAGACTCATCCTGTCTGTGTTAAAAGTCAAGATCTTTAATAAAGTTTCCTTTCTGCTTCCCCATAGGGCTTGTCCTAAAGGTATTGTAGTGCATTGGCTTCCAAGTTAGAGAGACTTTTCAATACAAAGAGGATAGTCCCTTTATAAAAGAATCACAACCACACAGAACAGTAGGGGTTGGAAGGGACCTCGACAGATCACCTAGATCCAATCCTCCTGCTACAGCAGAATCACTTGTCCAGACGGGTTTTAAATGTCTGAAGAGAAGGAGACTCCACAACCCTCCTGGGCAGCCCCTTCCAGTGCTCAGTCACCCTCACCAGGAAGAAGTTCCTTCTCATATTGATGTGGAACCTCCTCTGTTCCAGCTTACACCCACTGCCCCTTGTCCTATCATTGGATGCCACAGAGCAGAGCCTGGCTCCATCCTCCTGACACCAACCCTTTCCATATTTATCAACATGAATGAGGTCACCCCTCAGTCTCCATTTGTCCAAGCTAAAGAGACCCAGCTCCCTCAAGAACATAGTGTTTTGAGACCACATACTTAACATCTAATTTAGTGCTTCAGAATTCTGGCATTCTGCTCATGTGCTACCATATTCCTTACTTCCTCTTCTTACAAGACAGCACAGCAGAAATCTCAGACCTTCCATAATGGCTTTTGGAAGCAGTAGTTCCTCAGCCTTGGCAACTGACCAGTAGGAGATGCAGTGGAAAAGAACTTGCCATCTTTCTTTGTCCCTTTCTTAAGCCTCAGACCTTTCCTTTAGGAGCAAGATTGCTCTCTTTCCACAGCGTGGAGATGCTGATGTGGAAAAAAGAGCAAAGGAACCAGCGTGTTTGGTGGAGAACAACAAGAGTTTGTCACCGGTGCGGGAGGCTAGGTAGAGAAATAGCAAACCCTCCCTTTCGTGAAGAGCAGAAGCTTTCATAGGAAGTATCATTTAGTAAAAGTAACTGCCATACATCAGTGTAGAAGCTTACAAGCAGCTGTAGAAAACAGTCCCAACTTCACTGGTGTGGGATTTTGGGGGGCAGTTGTGATTTGGTCTGACGAAGCGCGCTGTGATCCCTTTGGAATGAGACTTGATGGAAATACCCTAACAGCCTGTGCACAGATTCGGAAAACATTCCTGTATTTGAAGTGGTTTAGCAAAATTCACTTATCCATTAAATCAAGGCTGGTGTTTAGGCTGCAGGACCTGCTGGCCCGCATGACGTTCGCGGGGCTCCTCGCAGTCCTGTGTAAACTGTCTAATAGCTCTCAGCTGTGTTATAACAAATAATTGGAAGTGTAACCCCAACCAGCAGCAGTACCTGTATCTGCAACTGCGGTAGACACTCCCTGAACAGCTCGAGACGAGGAGACAAGATCCCCCCAGAAAAAGCTGGTCTAGTGTTAATTTTCTTTGTTAAGCTTTCAAAAGCTGCTGCCGCTCTAGCACAGCTGCCTGTTGTCCCTGTCGCATTGTTTTCTTTGAAGGAAAGCCAGTTGTTTTCTGGCAAGGACTTTGCCTTTTGAACGACCGTCAGTAGGAGGATGTGCATCTCTGTGTGGGTACGGTGATGACTTCAACAGGTTGCTGACACAGTGGAGTATGCTCCTAAAGCATTGCTGGATACAGAGGTCCTTGCCGTGGGCTGCGCGTTGTGACTCTCAAGGTGCTGTGCTGTGGGCAAGCCTCTCTCGTTCACTGTGTTGGCTAAAAGGTCAGTAGACCCTTCTGTAGTAGCTCACCATGTAGAATGCACAAGTAATAGGGGAAAAGAAGCACCATAGATTCCATGGGAATCTTGTTTTTTGTAGTGTTACCCAACCTATTGGAATTTCTGATATTGAACTGAAGAACCCAAATCTGTTCAAATATTGTGCAAGACCCGAGGGAGTACCCTGCACATGAGTTGGTGATAGTAGAGCAGATAGCTCTTAGCAACGTGAAGGCCGTAGTTATGTGAAAAACTTGAAGCCAAGTTGTAATAGGATCTCTTAAACGATAATTACAAACACTTTCCTCATTGCATATTTGAGCTACAATTAATCTTTCTCTTTTCCCCTGAGTGGCCGTGTATGAGCAGATGTAATGGTTATGGTTTTCTACAGTCAGCCCAGTAATTAGCTGCTGATCTCTCAGCAAAGAAGCCAACAAATCAGGAATATAATGAGAACAGCGACTCATCTGAGAGTATTTTCTGTCTGTTGCATTTGATTGTTAATTCTTTGAATAGCTCATGCAGCAACCATAGAACAAAGGTTTATAAGTACTGAAAGGAGATTAAGTGTAAAAGCTGGTGTTTAGAGGAGATTATTTCCTTGGGTTCACGTGGAGAGATGCTCTCTTCCATTTGGAGTAAAGCCAGCGATGCCAAAATAGGAAGGGAAAGCTGGGACAGTGTTGCTGTAGAGCTGCAAGTGGTGGTACCTGGTTAAGCATTTAGCTGGGAACTCTTGTTCACCTAAGGCTGGCTTCAGCTTTGTTCGTTGGTCAATGTTAACTACCAACACCTTCCAGCAGATGATCCCATCAGCTTGCTCTCCTGAAGGAAACTAATCTCCCTTAAACTTTATTTGCTCTTTATAGGATGCTTTGAGAAAGTAGTCACCTGAACCTTGAGTGTGTGCCGTGGTTCTTGCCTCTTGGGATCTCTTACTGTAGCCCTGATGTTGAAGTAAGCTACACACAAGGGATTTTCTATGTTCAGACTGGTTTCAGGAGCCACGTGTAAGACTACATTAGGGGGAAAAAAAGGACAAACCATTGAAACAGAACTGCTTGAGAGTCCAGCACAGAGCTGCAAAGATGGTGGAGTGGAGCATGTCGCTGATGAGGAAAGGTTGAGGGAGCTGGGTCTCTTGAGGTTGAGAAAAAGGAGACCTCATCGATGTTGATAAATATGTGAAGGGTGGGTGCCAGGAGGATGGAGCCAGACTCTGCTCAGTGGCACCCAATTATAGGACAAGGGGCAACAGGTGGGAGCTGGAACAGAGGAGGTTCCATATCAATAGGAGGAGGAACTTCTTCATGGTGAGGGTGTGCAGAGCATTGGAAGGAGTTGTGGAGCCTCCTTCTCTGGAGATGTTTAAAACCCTCCTAGACATGTTCCTGTGTGACTTGATCTAGGGGATCCTGCTGTGGCAGGGGGGTGGACTAGACGATCTTTTGAGGTCCCTTCCAATCCCTAACGTTCTGTGATTGTGATTTACAGAAGACAGACTTCTTCATTAACTTTAACAGCAGCTATATTGAGTGAATTGATCAGTGAATGGTATTTGGCTCTCATCATATTAATCTTCAATTTGTTCCCATTAGCTGAACTACAGTTCTTGACACTGTCTCCAGCACCTAAAACTTAAAGTTTGAGCATCTTATAAATTGCATGCAATGTGTAGAACTCCTATTAGTTGGTGGTAGAAGCTACAATCCATTTCTGAAGTAAGTAGCATAATACAGCCATTCAGCATTACACCACAAAAAAGAGAGGGCTTTAATGGACTCCATATGTCTGCTTTTAGAACTGGTTGAGTAAAACTTTGCTGTTGCACATAATGGTAAACCATTAGTGCTATAATGTCTTTGGGGTCTTTTAAGAACCTTCTTTATAGACACTCTTCTGACAAAGATTAGCTCAGTAATGGGTTGGAACCAATGGTACTAAGGTTTATGTTGTTACAATGAGCAGGCAGCGGTGGTGGTGGTGGTGGTGTCCCTTTAAACTCCTGAAAACTGAAACGGAGTAGCCCTGCTTTTGAGGAATAACTCATGTTGAACAACGAAATGGCTAGATTATATCACTTGCATTTTTAAAACAAGTGTTTCAGTGTGCACCTTGGTCTGTTATCCTCTTTCACAATAAAGGTTACAGAGTAGATGTAGGTAGGAGAACATGTGAAGTGCAGTCCTCTTGCATCAGTGGTTATTTTTTTATACAGGAATGTTAACAATCGGTTCTTAAAAGTAGTTTCATGGCTCAGCATTTAAACAAGGCAACTCTCTTCATAATTTTTAAGAAACTACTGCTAAGGTACTAATGGGTGAGCTGTTAGAGCCAAGTTCTGTATGTGGCCTGATTGCCTGCTCCTCCTTCAAAACAGCACTTCTCTTTCCATCCCCACAGACCCTATATGTGCTGCCAGGTCTAGCCAAGCCTTTTGTAGTGAAAATCACATCACTGGATTCTGTTTCAACATAGTAAAGGTCAGTAGAAGATTAACTAGTGATCCCTCCTTTGCTTAGGCATAGGCAACGTTCCCACACTATGTCCAAGGATGCTCTGCTTCCGGCTCGATCAGTTGCTTTGTGGATCAGATTGGCACTGAAACATCTGCAAGAGCAGCGACAGCAAGTAGGGATGCACCTGGAGGTGGGAATTCTGGACTACTGCATAACTCTCCAGGAGTTAAAAACTGAGTCCAGTGCTGTTCCTATATGGGAGTCCCTATGGCAGGAGAGCGTTTGGTTTGGTAAGGTAGAAAAGAAAGACCCTGGCTCTATGAAAAGGGCATCGGAAGGAATCTGATCCTCTGGCTTTTCATTGCTTGTCAGACAATGCCTTGTGCTTTTTGGAGAAGTGTGTGCAGATAGGTGTGTGCTCACACACTTAGAGACGCAGGGGAAATCCCTGCATACCATTACACTTCTTACTGTGTTCTGATTAGGTGTCAGAACCCAAAACTTCACAAAAACTGTATTGAAAATGGTCTTTCCCAGGACTTTTTGAAAAAGCTAATAGCTTCCAACCTATCTGTCACTTAAAATAGAAATACAAGTTGAATTGGAATTATTAATTCAATGAACTGTTTAGAGTCTCTTAAAGTGGACTGACTTTGAAATGAGCTGTTTAACTGCCTGTAGGGGAACCCATCAAAGTCTTATTCAGAGCAGGCACTCCTGTTCAAAGGAACAGACCCATGTTCAGGAGCTTTTCCCACTTCTATAGTCCACGTGTTTGTTCTCACTTCATCTCAGAGCTGCTGCCTGTGCCTAAGAATGGTAGGCTGACCTTGGCTGGCCGGCTGCCCGATACCCACCCAGCCACACTCTCACTCTGTCCTCTCAACAAGAGAGTAAGATGGAAGAGCTGATGGGCAAGATCACTTACCGAACTAAATGTCTTTCTGTACGGGGGTGACAGCAGAGGGATTAATTTATAACTCCTGGAGAGAAAGAGCAGGCATGTAGAGCATTCTCCTGAGTGGTGTTGCAGCATCACCTCAGGATAATGAAGTCAGCTTGTTTCCCCAAACCTTATATACTTTCCTATAAAGCAAAGGAGATAAAGCAAAGCATTGAAAGCTCTCCTTGGTCTGTAAGGGCTGTATGTTCCAAGGTTGCTGTACAAACTGACTGCAAACGTAGATGCTGCTGCTTCTGTTTCTCTTTTCCAGATTTATTTCCCTTGATAAGAAAGAAATCCCATAAGATAAGAAAGAATCCCCAGAATTCAAGACCTGGGTGTTTGGGATGCTGGTCTCCCACTATTAAGTGTTGGCAGTACCACCTTTTGGAGGTTCTGCTCTTTGGCTTCAGCACTTTATGGAATGGCAACTGGAACTAATTACTCTACCAGAGCTAGTCCACCCAAGCGTTTCAGCAGAGAGCCAGATTGACGCTGGAAGGAAGGGGGTGACACAGCTGTCAGAGAGGGAAAGGAGACCCCACATCTCATGGCAGCTTAAGTCCTTATTTCTCTTTAAAAGATGAAAATGAACTGATGTAGATTATTGTCATCCCACATTTGTTTTGCTTTTGTGTAAGGAAGTAGATACTGTAGGAACAAACATCAGCTCATTTACTACGAGCTCGCAGTTACCTTCTGCACACATGTGATAGATTCTGGCTTTTTATAAGGCTGTTGGTTACAAATAGCTTTGAAAATAACTACCGTGCCTTCCAGCTATAAAAATCCCATCATAATTATTCATTATATCACCATCATTTTTATGATGCTAAAAGGGATTCCTCCACACCCCCTCTCGCAGCAGAAGGTCGTAGAAGGGCTTTCATTTGCCCACGTGAATTCAGGCTTGTTCAACACAGCAGCACAGCTCTGTCATCTTTGTTTGAGGGGGAACCGAGTGGAGTGAGGCAGCCGCTCCGTGAAACTTCAGTAATTGGATTCATGTTTAAGTAACGTGTGGGCAAAAAAACCCTTCAGCTTCCTAGCTTAATTCTTTTTATTATCTGCATGTAATCTGAGTAGGTTCTAACGAGAAGTTCCCTACGAATTAGGCTAGCTGGCTTTATAGCTATAATTTAGGCAGGCTCGTGCATACCTCTGACAATTCCCACTTCCTCTTACATATTCAGGACATAAAAGACAAGGATGCTGAGATGGTAATTTGTTGCTGAAAATGAGTTCTGATTCTTGTAACCCCCCTCTTCCTCCCAAATTTAAAAGGATTTCTGGAGCTTAAGGCCATGCATCTGTGTGTTGGGGCTTCGTTTTGCTTTTCCTATGTTTAAGACTACCCCAAAAAGCCTGATTTTAACTTAATTTCAATGTGGTGTACGCTGTTATCCAACTGCTTAAGCGTATTTTAGGCTTTCAGATGCAGTAATTTAAATTGCTTTGGTTTCAGAGCATCTGATTTAGATACTTGTGCGTCCACTTCTTAAACAAAGTGAAAGCATATTGTGTCATACCATGTTTTTTTCCTTCATTATCTGATCCTTATGCATTTGAACTTGGGCTTCTGTGACAAAGACACAGTTGTTTGTCTTCTGATTGAATTTAACAAGAAGCTGGTGTTCTCCAAGTACGGGTGCCTCATTTCCTATGGCGTAGCAACGCTGAGTGCACACATGTACAGAGAGGCATTAAACCCCAGAAAATCCCCTTAAATCTCAAAGCTGGAAATTCAACCACTGAAAGGTAATTGTGCTGAAATCGAAGCCAAAAGTAGTTTTCTTACATGGTTAGGGAGTTTAAAATGTAATAAATAAACCGTGATAAAAGGGGTCTTTAGAGGCAACTTCAAGGGGATGGTATGAATTCATGTGCATTGAGTCATCAGAGCTCCCAGCCAAATGTACAGCAAGGAGATGTTTTCAAGCCTCTTGTGAAATAACAGGCAAAATAACTCATCTTACTGCAACTTGCTGATTCTTTCTGTTAGATGTTTATGTAATTTATGTGTTGCTGGAGCTGCTGCCTAGTAAACAGGCAGTACAGGAAGCATCTGTTGCCTGCCTGCCCCTGAAGTACAGCATCCTTGTGTCATGCAGGTTGTTCAACAGTCCAAGGATCACAGAATCATCATGGCTGGGAAGGACCTCCAGGGTCATCAGGTCCAACCTTTATCCTAGTATCTAACTGCTAGACCAGATCCCTAAGCGCTGCGTCCACTCGTTCCTTAAACACCTCCAGGGACGGTGACATCACCACCTCCGAGACCATTCACCCCAGAAAAGCATCCCACCCCATCAGGCCTGAGCACTCTCAGAAGCTCAGCACTCTTTCGTCGTAGCATGATATCCTCCTCTCTTCCTCTCCTACAGCCTCATTTAACCCAGCACCGGTCTCCATCTCCCACTTCACATACTGTCACTACCATCCCGAGCCCCTGGGCTGCAAGAGCTGAGCAAGGCTGCTGGGGAAATGGGCCATCAGGGTGAGGAAGACTTTGTGGCTACTTCTGATGAAGATCTGGCACTCTAGAAAGCAAAAACAGGATGGAAATGAAATGTTCATCGCCCACTGCACTGGACCCTTTGGTCACTGACTCAGGAGCTCTTCCCAAGACTGCAGCTGACACATCCCACCTGGAAGGCTCTGATTTCTCAAGCAGTTGCTTCAGGATGCAGACAACCTGCTGTCTTGTGAGAGCAGCGTTAGCCCAGGTTTTTCACCCAATCTCCTCCTGTTTTTATCTGCTGCAGGAAGCAAACATCAGCTCTCTGAGGCCAGGCAACTTCCACTCAGGTTTCACCGCCAACTAATTATTACGGAGGGGTATGAAATAGAAACCAGCCTGGGATCACAGCAGCTGCGAGCTAGGAAAACTCTCAAGTTCATCATCTGTGGCAAAGCTGCCTATTACGAGCTGAACAAGAAAGATGATTAAAGGTAGTTGTTATTGCAGTTTAGAGCCAACAGAGACAGCTTGTCCTGGGAAGGACAACCCATCGTGCCAGAGAAAGCCCGCTGCAGGCGTTGGATTACCCTTGCTCGGAGAAGTGCTGGGCTGAAGGATGGACAGACTCAACTCTTCAGGCCACTGAACAGCAGCAAAACAAGGGACAGGACTGCACCTGCACAGAGGGTGCTGACACGAACTCAGAGGTGCTGCCAAGGAAATCCTGCTGGCTCCTTTTCACGCGGGGCGAAGCAGCTTGCTTTGGATCACACCACAAGCCTTTAGCAGGGCTGAGGACTAAAACTGCTTTTCCCAACCACGAGCCTTTGTCCTTATTTTCTGTATAAGTCATTCACCATTTGCACCCAGACCCAGCTGAACCTGCAGCTTACAAAGGCACAAATGAGTTACTGCATCTAATAATGTGCAAAACCAAACATACCGATTCTGCTACGGTACCAAGCTTACCTTGGGGCAGCAGGAAAAGTCTTCTCAAAGCCTTCTCCAGTGCCCAGATCTGCAATTCCCAGTCTTCCTTAAGGCACAAGCTGGGATGGAGCTGAATATGGTCTTTTCGCTGCAGTGAGACAAAGATGCAACAGCGATACCAAGGGCAGGCACAGGAGACAGCAGGTGAACGTGAGCGCTGCTGATGTGCCCAGGGTCTTCTTCCCTGCATCAGCTTTCGCTGATTTTATGAGTTATGTTACTTAGCAAAGGCAAATTTTATTCTAGGTTCTACTGGAATTGCCCCTTCCACTTGATTGACCTGTTGCAACCATGAGCAGTAGAGAATGTGGTTCTGCACCAACGCTGAAGACTTCCAGCCAGTTTGGAAGGGAGGTTGTGTCCATGCTGGGTTTTATGTAGGATGCTACACAGAGAGGGAGAAATGCTTCTGCTGAAGGAAGGACAAGAGTTGGCTACTGTCAAGCAAATTTAGATAGAAAACAAGAGTTTAGGCAGACTGAAGCTGTTCTGCAGATGCTTGGTGCTGAGATAGCCAAGGCAGCTGCTTCAATCCAAGACACAAGCTGGCACAAGTATCCCCATGCTTCCTGTAGCCTCCATGCCATGATGGCTTGCTTTGGTAATAAAACACGAGCAGAAGAGACAGTGCTTTCTGCAGACCCTGCAAGAAGACATCCAGGTCTGTGCACAATTACAGCAGCCCTTAAGAGCCCATAAATAGAGCACTTGTGTGAAGAGACAGCCCATTCCTCCCACTGATGCCACCAGCAGCTGCCCTTTCCTAGCCATAGCAAGAGCACCGCGGTGTGAAGGACATTGCACCTTCAGAGCTGGTGTCTTATTTTAGCTCTTAGCAGTGAAGCCCCAGCCAGTAGAAATGAGGAAAATAGAACAAAACAACAGTGAGAGCTTTGTGAAGGAGCCAGAAAGCAAAGTGCCAGGAAACTCATGGCAGAGTTCCCCAGGAACTGCGCTCGGGGTTTGAGCTGAGCAGCAGGGGCTGTGAGGAGGAGAAGCAGCCAGCTCAGCAAGCAGGCCAGCTCATCCCTGAAGCCAGAGGGGTTCTCCTCAGTCCAAGGCTCCTCTCAGACCATGCACCAGAGCAGAGCTTTAGCACTGACGTTGCTGCGATCAGAGCGAACAAGCGACAGTTCGTAGTGTTAGACTACGTGAAGACATGGGCTGTGGTTCTGAAGACCGTGTCCTGCACAAGACAAGGAGACAGAGGAGAATTAATTGTTCCACTTCCTTGCTTGAACTTGGAAGTCAACAGAGGCACAAATCACTTGCCAGGATAGACCTCTGTGTGCACGGCTCAAGTCAGAGATGCTGCAGAAAGCAAACTCGTGTGTCACGCATTACCATCTCCAGGGGATCCATCTGAAGAAGAGGAATATTGCTTTCAGTGGCTGCATCTTTGAAACACACTGGGTGTCTCAGGAATCACAGCACGTACGTCCTCGTGTCGTACAGACTTGACCCCTGCCAAGCCTCCACCTCCTGTGCGGAAACGAAACAATGGGAATAATTTGTATTCCTCTCTGGAGATGTTCAGACAAACAGCAGCACAGCTTTGATTAATATAATTAACACTCATCGTGTATTTCTGTCCTTACATCTGCTACCACAGACACCTCGAGCTATACTGTTGCCTCCCCAGTGTGCCTTGAGACACTTCGTCCTCTTCCAGCCATTAGGAAGAAAACTCTTCCTAATGGTTTTTCCTTGGGAAACTCAGGATGATGGACAATGAGATCCCAATCCCATTAGGGATTGGAAGTTACCTCAGAAGATCATCCAGTCCAGATGTTTCACAAGAGTCTGTCATCACCCATCCTGACTTCAGAAAGAGTGTAGTTAGATCCAGACCTGACAACACTGTTGGGAAGCCCCAGTCTGTTTCCAGTTCCTTGAAGTGGAAAGGCAGGTGCATCGTCAGAGAAGCTGGCAAGAAACCTTGAGTTTGGTTTCCAGCTGGGAGGTCTGAGGTGTGCTATCAGGCAGGTTCACAAATTGTTAGACAGAGCAGCAGGGAGACATGTCCATCACACTTGGAGGAGAGAGATTGATTTTTACCAGCAAGCTAAGGAACAAGGCAGCAGTGTGAGACACTGATTTTCCATTTCCCCTTTGCAAAATGCCTTGCCAAGGCTGTGGTCTGATCAGTCTGTGGCTGAACTGGACACCTAGTGTGTTTGAGGCAAGCAGGTTATTCTGGAGATGGGGGCTTCAAAAACATTTGTTTGAGAGACAGAGAGAAAAAGTGTCAGGGAACACGAATTAAGAAGGTAAGTGGTATGAGCAGAGGGAGAGGCTCTCCTTGGACCTGCCCTGCTCACCCCTTCAACTCACAGCTGTGCCTTTGATGCTCTAAGAGGCAACACTGGGTCCGGTGGAATAAATTCAGAAAAGGAACCAAGGACACAGATTGAAAGGCAACAGGGCATCCAGTGGGCAAGAGCCAAAGAGACCTATTGTCCCTGTGAAGTACAGAGACGCACAGCAGCGATCATTAACTGCAGCCTAGAGTATTATCTCCTCATGTGCTCTTCTCCTGCAGACCCAATAATTCATCTCATGCTACACCCTGAAAGATCCGATAGCTGGGAGACGTAACACGTGAGATCTCACACCACAAGGCATCCTTTGACTCCATCTACCCAAGGCTGTTTGTTTTTCTCCAACACAAACCATTTAAAATCTTGATGAGAACAAGTGAACCGAGAGCAGTCACCCTCTTTTGCACCATTCTTTGCTAATTCATGACTGCTGGTGTCACGTGGCAGCTCGTCCCTGTGTCGGTAATTACTCACTAGCCACACCACTCCAGCCCGTGCACAGCCTCTGCGCTGGTATCCCGGGAGGTCCTAGCTGCTTCCTTCCCGAGGGGGCAAACCCACCTCCGCCAGGCTCGCGATTCCCCACACCAGACCTTTTCCATCATCATCCTCCCACCTTCCCTTTTTTTTTCATGTTTTATAAAGAAACTGAACTGAAGCTGAGATTGTTTCTACCCAAGAGATGGTGACAGCAGCTCTGAAGCTCTCCTGAATTACAAGAAGTTGAAGAGGATAAGCCTTGCTGGGTGGCAACAGGGAGGTATCGCTCGCTGTCATCAGAGGACCTCCTGGGAAGAGCTGAACCCTGAGTGTCCCAAAAATTAAGAGTGTAAATTGATATGTGCTCCTTCGCTTCACAGAATCTGTGCGTCATATGAGGCAGGGGTAGCTGTTGCCAAGGCAACTAATCTGATCTTTATTTTAATTTCTGCTGTAGTCAGATCACAACAGATAGGAAATAGCCATGCTCGGAGCCAGAGCCAGTCTCTGTGTGAGCACATGCCCAATGGGCTACGTGGCTGCAGCTAAATGCAAAATAAAAAGCTTCTTGTGTGGAGAGTACACTGGTTAATTCTTGAGGAAGTAGAAGCAAATTGGACTCGGTCTCAAAGAAACACAGAACAGAGAGAGCTCTATGCACAGCCACCGCGTCGAGCGTGACCGAACCTATCGCCACCGACGACTAGGGACAGCTGCTATAACCCAGCATTTGGAGAAGGACCTTAGCCCATCACAAACTGCCTGTCAGCTCGTTCTCCCATTCGTGAAGGCTTCTTCTGGAGAAAGAGCACTGGGATCTCTCAGCCATGTCCTGACGCAAAAGCCCTCATCATTCCCAAAACCCCAGCACGGGCAGCGATGTGCCCTCAACAGAGTAACATCGCCGGTCGTACGCCTCAGGAAGGAGAATGCCTCAGCCATCCTTTCTGGACTTGTGGTTGGCAACTGCTGTCTGTAGTCAGAGCAAACAGAAAGAGCAAACAGGCTGAAATAATGAAGTCCCAGTTGGAAAAACCTCCAATTCTAGTTGTCAGCGTGCTGGAAGGTCTGAGCAGGGAAGTGCTCAGCGCCTGAGGCACGGACGGAGCTGGTGCGCCAGGTACTCCTTAATGCCAGGTGGCAGATGTGGACAGAAGAAAAGCCTTACACGTGTTCCAAGGGATTCAGGTATCTGGGTGGTCACCAGTTAGGTGCCAGCTTAGGCCACTGGCATCATCACAGGCTTCCAAATACGACAAACCAGAGCCTCTCCTGCTCTGAACTGGGATAGTTCTCCCGGCATCACTGCCAAAGCTAAACCATTTTACATCAACTTTGTCTCACGAAAGGTTCTTTTACACCAACTCTTTTTGAGTTGGGGTTTTGTTATTGCTTTTTACCTGGACAGCACAATTTTCCTTGAATAGGTCACAGACCGAGCACCAAACTCTGACATTGCTGCTATCAATGCAAATCCACAGAAGGGCTTGCAAATTCAGAGCTTAAGGAGCCAAACTCATCCCCTACAGACCAACCCCGGTGTAAGCTGGAACATAGGAGGTTCCATATAAATATCAGAAGGAACTTCTTCACAGGAGGGTGATGGAGCATCAGAAGGGGCTGCCCAGGGTGGGTTGTGGAGTCTCCTTCTCTGGAGACATTAAAACCCACCTGGATATGTTCCTGTGTGACTTGGTCTGGGTGATCCTGCTGTGGCAGGGGGGGATGGACTAGCTGATCTTTCGAGGTCACTTCCAATCTCTAATGTTCTGTGATTCTGAACAGCAAGTCTTCCTTAAGCTTCACAAAACCCCCCAACATCTCTGCCCTTTTGCTAACTGCTCAGCACACCTCCAGTCCAGCTCAAGCTGCTGATTGTCAAAGGCTGGGGGTTAGAGACAAGGAAACCGTACTAATTTTGTGTCTTCCTTCAGCATCTGCTCCTGGCCACCAGCAGAAACAGGTTGCAGAGTTAGACAGGCTTTGCCTTGACCCAAAACAGGTCTTCTAACTCTCAGTGTGAATCCAAGGTGTTCCAGCTCCCTAGTTAAAGAGTGGTGGGACTACCAACCCTTCCTTCCAGCCTTTACCAAACCAGACACCTACCTCTAGCGCTGGAGCTCTCGTTGCCTGGATCACGGAATAAGCGGTTCCCTGAAGGTGTAGCTCTGTTTTGAAGCAGTGACTTAATTTGGGCGGTTTACAGAGAGATGGATGTTTGTGCCTTGGAACAAGAACAAGCAGAGGAAGCAGCTCTGTAAATGATACGGGTTTAGGTATTTTTAGTCATGTCATGCAGCAGTAAGAGGAAAACAAGAAAGGAGAGCAAGAAACAAGGAGAATCAGTTCAGCTTCAACCCCACGCAACAGGATCACATCAAAGCGAGCTCCTGAGCATCACCTTTATGGGCAGGATAAAATAAATCCATTCCTGTGATCCAACAGAAGGTCTGAGCCCAGAGCAGGGCTGAGTACACCCCATTCCAGTGGATTTTCATCACGCTTCTCTAAGATGTAACTGTCCTAGCCCATCTGCTCCTGCCTGCTGCTGGGAACCCTCCCATCACCTCTGACTGCAAAAGCAGCAGCTGCAATTAATAACGTGCAGACACCCTCAATTGCTCATCTTGGCAGCCATCTGGCTTCATATCACATACACCCTGCTACACAAAGCAAAGGGGCATTTTGTCTCCTGCCACCAACAGCTGAAGGATGGACTAAGAAACCAGCAAGAGCGATAGGAAAGAGAAGACAGATTACAAACAAGCAAGAAGCCGGGAGGAGGGTGCTCAGTGGCTCATCCACGCAAACAAAAGGGGAGATGCCATCCAGAAGCAACAGTTGTGAGTTTGTGCTCTCTGCCTTAAGCGAGGCTCTTAGATGTACATTTTGGAGCGTGCACAGAGTTTTCAACAAGGGTCTGTCAAACTGAACATCCCATTCCACACCCCCACTGCTGACAATCTGGCTCCAAGACCCACTATAAGTATCTTCACCACGACGCAGAAAACATCACACAGTTTAGATAATGATGTTACCTCAGATGCAGCACTCGGTGTAATTTTAGTTCAGCTCCGGAGTTTCACTGGGCAGGGATTCAAGATGGTCTTGGACAAGCTGCTGGCTTGTGGAAGAGCTCGTCTGAGCTACACCAGCTTTGCATTTCTGCTCGATTCCCAAGTGACAGCAGTTACTGTGCTGCACATGAGATGATGTACCTTGAAAAGGTCCTTGCTTGTTTGACAGCTAAATGGGATTCTTCAGGCACCCAGAGCTGCTGGGTTCTGGTCTGACAGCAGAGGTGGGGATCCAGGGAAGAACCAGTGAAGGGAGGGCCAAAGACTAACCTTTTGTCTGAACTATGACAATGCAAGCCTCAATCTGAACAAACTCAAGCCAATAGGGGTGAACTTGTAAGGTGGGGTAGATGGTTGGACTCAGGGATCCCAGGGGTCTTTTCCAACCAGAGTGATTCTGTGACTCAATGCCATTCTAAAGGGGATTAAGCAGCAAGCCAAAAGGCATCACTTTTCCTTTTAAATCCCATCAGTGTCACAAGGACCATTCAGCTTTCAAAGAAAAAGCTGACAAAGACAAAAAATTCTCTGTACAAACCCTTATTCACATAAACATGGAAAAAAGAAGAGCTGCCAACACCCACATCCATCATCTGAACTAGCACAACTTGGGTCTCTTCAGCAAGTTAACATCCTTTCATAGAATCATGGAATGTATTGCGTTGGAAGGGACCTCTAAAGTCATCTAGTCCAATCCCCCTATGACAACCAGGGACATCTCTAAGTAGAACAAATTGCTGAGAGCCCATCGTCCTGACCTTGAATGTCTCCAGGGATGGGGCTTCTGCCACCTCTCCAGGCAACCTGTTCCACTGATCCCCCACCCTCAGATTACAGAATATTTTCCTGACATCCAGCCTAAATCTACTCTTTTCCAGCTTAAAACCATGACCACTTGTCTTACCATTCCCTGTCCTTGTGCACAGTCTTCCTTAGCCTTCTTATAGGCTCCTTTCAGGTATTGGAAAGTTGCTATAAGGCTCCCCTGAAGTCTTCTCCTCTTCAGGCTGAAGAACCCCAACTTTCAGCCTGTCCTCATACGAGGGTGCTCCAGCAGCCCTCTGATTATTTTCTCCCATGCAGCCCTCCTGCTTGGAGATGTTAAGACAAATCGAGACTGCAGAGAGGTTTACACTTTGTTTTCTCATGCAGGGCTTGAGTTTCTTTCATTCTGTTTATTTTTTCCTTTGCCCACTTAAGACAACATCATTTTGGTCTCTGTTTCCCCGGCTATTCCACGGTGATTTGTTAACGATGTTGGGTTTGCAGTTAGAAGTTGGCAAGCTGCTTCCCTCATTAGGGAACACAGCTTTCAGGCACTCAAGTGCCAGCCTATTAGCTGAATTATTCAACAGAAGAAAAAACACACCACGACAAATACCCTACAACAACAGGCGGGGAAGGGAAGCTTATTGACTTGGGTGCTCTTGGAAAAGTCTGGCAGCGTTCTTCAAAACCCAGGCTGGGCTGAAAACCCACGTAAGGAACTCGGGCAAGGCACAGATGCAGAAGGAAACAACATTCATTATTCAGATACTGGGCTGCATTGTTGCTGTCTTGAATGGATAATGAAGAACCCCACAGGGGGAGTATTTCCAAACCTATAATGTCAGGGATATGTTTATCACAGAATGTTAGGGATTGGAAGGGACCCTCGAAAGATCAGCTAGTCCATTCCCCCTGCCACAGCAGGATCACCTAAATCAAGTTGCGCAGGAACACGTCCAGGTGGGTTTTAAATGTCTCCAGAGAAGGAGACTCCACAACCCCCCTGGGCAGCTCATTCCAGTGCTCTGTCAACCTCACCATAAATAAATTCCTTCTCATACTTATGTGGAACCTCCTATGTTCCAGCTCACACCCATTGCCTCTTGTCCTATCATTGGATGCCACTGAGCAAATCCTGGCTCCATCCTCCTTTCATCCAGTTTATGAGTAACTGGTGGTGTTGGAAACCTTCCACATCCAACCACAGGCTTCAAGAATTGAAACTACTCACCAGGAAGATCCACAGTAATAGCTTCTGTGTGTGTTCTCAGTGTGTGGTAAGTACTGTGTAATTGAGTAGAGCTCAACCACCCATGAGGGACGGGTGGGCTACCTCATATGTATGAATGGCAAGAAGAGCCTACACATGGCAGCTTTGCCCTTACAAAGCTCTGAACAAAAAATTCTAGTGGGAAACCAGGATTTTCTGGGTTCTGTTCACACATAACCCGGACAAAGACAGTGCTTGATTAAGACCCAGAAGGTTTGGAACTGTCCATAGCCTGTTTTGGAACTGGCTGCCCATGGAGGGGGTTGGAGTTCATTGTCTCTGGAGGTGTCCAACAAACATGTAGCATTGGTCAACATGGATTCATGAGATGCAGGTCCTGCTTGACAAACCTGATCTCATTCTATGATGAGGTGACCTGCTTACTGGATGAAGGTAAGCCTGTTGACATAGTCTATCTGGAGTGCAGTAAGGCCTTTGACATTGTCTCCCAAAACATCCTAATGAATTATCTGGCTGCCCATGCCTTGCACAGGTACATACTCTCCTGGGTGGAACACTGGCTGGAGGGCGTCGCAGTGCTGGAGGGCAGTAAGGCTATTCAGAAGAACCTTGACAGACTGCATGGATGGCCTGAGGATAGTTGTCTGGGTTTCAACAGAGCCAAGTGTTGGGTCCTGCATTTTGGTCACAACAATCCCATGCAGCAGTACAGCCTTGGGACAGGGTGGCTGGAAAGCAGTCTAGCAGAAAAGGACCAGGGGGTTCTAATTGACAGGTGGCTGAATATGAGCCAGCAGTGTGCCCAGGTGGCCATGAAGGCCAATGGCATCCTGGCCTGGATTAGAAACTGTGTGTCCAGTAGGAGTAGGGAGGTGATTGTCCCCCTGTACTCAGCACTGGTGAGGCTGCACCTTGAGTACTGGGTCCACTTTTGGGCACAAAAGGGAGACATTGAGGTGCTGGAGCAAGTGCAGAGAAGGGCAACAAAGATGGTGAAGGGCCTGGAGAATAAATCTTATGAAGAGACACTGAGAGAGCTGGGGCTGTTCAGTTTGAGGAAGAGGAGGCTGAGGGAAGACCTCATTGCTCTCTACAATAACCTGAAACAACACTGTAGAGATGTTGGTGCTGGACTCATCTCACAGGTAATTAGGTAATTGGTTTACTGGGCATGGTGGCTTTGGGTTGACAGACTTGATGATCTTGGAGGTCTCTTCCACTGTAGCGATTCTGTGAATGAATGAAAATTAAGCAGGGTAGTCAAGACCTTGAAGACCCTCATACTGGCAGGAAACTGCGTGAAATAGGCAAAAGAGGATCTCCATCTTAACTCCTAAGGAAGGTGACTAAAGAGCCTCTGGTGAAAGACTTCACCACCTGAGAGGTAAACCAGAGTTGGTATCTTGGAGCTGTCTCAAGATTATGCAACAAAGTCCTCCATTGGAGGAGTCAACGTGCAGCACGGACTGCAGAGGAGACCATGGGCAATTGTCCTTGCTCCAGAAGCAACATGGACTGTGTGATGTAGATATGAACTGGCAATCAAAGTAGATGAAATCTGGACTTGTCCAAGCATTTTTAGCTATGGCAAACCAGCTTTTGACTATGCCAAAAACACTCAGAAATAGGGAAGAAAACTGCACGAGATCACAGAACCACAGGGTTGGAAGGGACCTCCAAAGACCATCTAGCCCAACCCCACTACAGCAAGCAGAGACATCTCCAACTAGAACAGATTGCCCAGAGCCTCAGCCAGCCTGACCTCCACCACCACTCTACTTTTTCCTCACATTTGGGTATCATCTCCTGGGCTAAAGCACAGGGCAACAAGTTTTATGGAACTTGATAAGCTCTGGGTGTCTTGTCCTCTCACCCAGGAACACTGCACAAGTAGATCTCTTATATTTTTATGAAGAGATTGGTTATAGATCCATCTTGGGTAAAAGTCACCTCGGTGATGTTAGCCCCTGAGACAAATCTGCACAGAAGCCACAATTTTCATGTCACGGTTGTGCTGACAGGACAGATGAGGAAAAAGCAGCAACAGCAGGATTCAACAGCCAGATAAATCACTTTAGCTGATGACCCAGACAGAAAGACAAGTCAGGCAGTGAGATCTGCTGATGACTTGGAAGAGGACTGGAATATCAGAGGCATGGCACTGAGCACCTCGATGAAATTCAGCAGCAGACAGCAATGCTATTAGGGACTAATTAGAGTTTTTGCCCCACGAGTGAAGACTCACCCTTTGGTCTATCATCCCCAGAGGAGAGGAAAGGACTGAGTACACATAAGCAACTTAGTGGCTACAAATACCAAGACACCAGAGAAACCTTAATTTTCATCAGATGAGAGATTTCTGGGGAGCAGGGAGGCATCAGTGCTAACATGCCTTAGTGTACACTGCTGGAGCCAGAAGGGGGCTGCTTTTCCCACGCCGAGGGCTTGGTGTGTTTACCTGGATGTGCAAAGGTTGCGAAGGGGTGGGATTACAAGGAACAATGTTTAGAGGAGTAGAAATATTTACACTGGAATACGAGGTCGTTGCATGAACTAAGGAGTAAAGAGCAGATACAGATGTGCTCAGGCTCTCCTCCAGCCTTTGCAATAGCCCAGACCTCTCATGGCATCTGTACATGGCTGTGAAGACGGAAAAGGCAAGTAGTCCTGACTTCCAGCAGACAAACTGAGCTGGAGGTCTTACATCACTTCCAGCCACACGAAGAGCTCCAGAGAAGCCATGAGACACAGGTCAAGCAGATGGAGCAAGACTTCTCGAAGCAGTTCCAGTTCCAGCTTAGTGTCTTTCCTAGAGACCCCTTAAATTCCCCGTTCTTTGGGATAATGTGTGTGCAGGGAAAGCACAAAACCAAACCCGAGCAGAACCAGTTTCAGGGCAAGGCTTTTGGCATTAGGAATTGTGTGGCATGGTCCAACCAAAGGTCATTAATCAGAAGTCAGTGTAATCGAACGCTCCCACTGCTGCTCAATTAATCTGATCACTTGCCTTATAAATTCACAATCGCAGGCTGTGACTGCAGCGGACCTTATTTATATGCCAGAGAGGTTTCCAGTTAGCATCAGACAGACTGTGCTGCGCTTCCAGCCCAAGCCCTAGGGCTGTGTTCAAGCTGCTAGTACAAATATCACCGCTGGCTTTCTGCAATGCCACTGCATGGGGAAATCAGATGCTCCAGTAGCACGTTAGGCGTAAAGAGCAGGGTGAAGGCATGCAAAGTTGCCCAAGTGGTTTAGACCTAAAATTAAAGGAAGCAGGGTGGCCAAGCCTCAGAGGACCCTCGTGGTATTTCCCACAAGAGATGGAGACTGCTTCAGTTTCAAGTAAAATTTGAAGTAAATGTCTCAGAACACAGGGAAGCCTAAAAGACACCCCTTCCTACACCGAGATGAGGCTGAGAGCAGATGTCGAGACACAAAGCGCTCTGCTCCAGTGAAACACCACAGAAATGGCTTTGCAGGGCACAACGGCACTGTGAGACGGTTTAAAGCAGACCATGAGAAAAGCTGCATCCAGCGGCTGCTGGAAGGACACATGGGGAATATAAAGAGGATTTTCCCTAGCCAGGAGTGACACAATTGTTTCACAAAACACGGCAAAGAGCATGCTCTGGGCAGCATCCCCCACTTAGCTTTGAGAGTCTGGATTAGAGAGCTGGCAGTCTGCTGTAAGCACAGCCTGGAAGTACCCAAACTAGGTTAAGATGACTCTGTGGAGCAGCAAGTACATGGCACAGCTCAATATAAGAGGAAACCAGCCAGTGTGGGACCAACACTTGCTGAAGTCAGTTGGAAGCTTTGAGCTCAGTGCTTCAGATGAGCACCAAAGGCATTTGCTCCACAGTAGTTTTTCATGGCAGGGATACACATTTTTCTCTGAAAACAGCATGTTCCTGTGGATGTCACACAGAAATGAAACACAATGCTCACACATGACCTATCTAAAGGAATCCACTACTGCATCATCCCAGCAGTGCTCAGTGCAGCTTTTTCCCACTCCAGCATGACTTGTTTCAGCTCAATGCAACCTCTCACTTCCATTTAGCTCCCCTCTGCTAAAGAAGAATCATAGAATAGAATCATAGAATCACTCAGGTTGGAAAAGACCCTTGGGATCATTGAGTCCAACCATCAACCCTACTCTACAAGTTCACCCCTTAACCATAGCCCCCAACACTACATCTAAGCTACTTTTAAACACATCCAGGGATGGTGATTCAACCATCACCCTGGGCAGCCCATTCCAGGGTTTGACCACTCTTTCCATGAAGATTTTTTTCCTGATGTCTAGTCTAAACCCACCCTGTTGAAGCTTGAAACCATTAAAGAAAAGCTGACCTGCTTCATCCACCATCACCAGAAGGACCCAGATTGTTGGCATCGCCAACAGTACCAACAAAGCTTAGTGACAAGCAGGACCATGGGCAGAGCTCTCCAGAAAGCAGCTATTTGTGTTTGCAGAAGAGGCAGTACAGCTCTTGCACCCCCCAAGGCTAGCAGGCAGTATTCCCAAAAGTAATTCCCATTTCTAATGCAAAACAGTGGGCACAGCAACCACAACACAGCCTAGAGCACTGGTCAAACCAGCAGCAGTTAAGCCATGGAAAACATTAGTACAAAGAGACATCAGAGTACTTTCCATTGATTCCAGAGACTCTCTTAAAGCTGGAACAATTTATATTTGGATTATTCCTATAACTCAGCTCTCTGACTCAAGAGGACAGAACTTGACCCTTCCCACATTACCCAGTTTACCAGCCCGAGTCACAGTCTGCATCTGCTCTCCTGCATGAGCTGTTTTTCCACAGCAGTCTATAGAGGCCATGGCAGCCAGCAGGAGCAAGCAGATCCAGAGCTGCTGCAAGGGGTACATCTGAACAAGATGAAACTAGGGAATAAAAAAAGGGGCAAGAAATAAATAAGGCAACTCAGCTTTCCCCACAAGGAGCCCGCAGCTGGGTGCAGGCACTCTGACTTCTCAAAGCAGTTGGCCAGAAAAAGTCTCCAAAGCCCAGAGAGTGATGATTTAGGGTAAAGAACAGTGCAGGAGATAAAATTCACACCCATACACAGACATAGTGTTGTCTAATCACTGGTCCTAGGAATCTGACCAGCTATGGGGCCAGGTTAGGTCATGGGCTTTGTTCTGGATCAAACACAAAGCATCAGACTCCAAGCTCCTCTGCTCTCTCTGCCACACAAAGACCTGACCCTCATCCTGCTTCTCTCCCAACATTTCAGGAGGCTCCACTGCCCCTTCCCTACCACACCAGACTGAATCAGAGGAAAGCTGCTGCACTGGGGCTGCTTATCACCCGGCAGACTTTGCCAACCAAGCCAGTGACAGGCAGCACCAGAAAAAACCATCAGAAGTCTGATCCTCTGCCTTGTAACCACCAGCTGATTCCATTCTCACCATCCTCAGTGTTACACAAGTTGGAGTGGGTGCAGGGTCTGATCTTCTGAACCAAGCCACGCCAGCCAGTCCCCACAAAACCACCCAAGGAGGGAGGATTTCTCTACAGCTTTTTTCGCCCTGTTAAAAGGGAATCTGTGGTTCAGCATCATCTCCCTGCAGACTCGAAACAGCTTTTTTGCAGCCAATGCCAGTGAAACGACACTGTCGCTTTTATGACTTCTGTTTTCTTCCTAGAGAAGGGCACTTGGAGCGTTTCAGATGCACAGATCCTATCTGGCAGGGATAACTGAACGTAGCCATCGCATGGAAGAAGGAAGGAGGGAAGGAAGGGTACAAGCAAATATCTCTTCGGCATTGTTAGGTCTTTCAGTTACCATAGCAGTGTGTTTCCATGGAAGCCAAATTTGAAGCCTGTTGCTGCAACTGGAGTGGCCCAAAGAAAATTATTAGTTTTGAAAATTAACCAAGCTGCTCTTTACCTTGAAAGCCAGCCCACCCACAGCCCTCAAAAAAACACAGCAGTGTCTTCTTCCCTTCCCTGATAAAGGACTCAATAAACATGTGGAGAAGGAGGAGAGAGAGCAGAAAGAAAATACCACACAGTGAAAAACAGGAGCTTCCTTTTATGCAACCAACACTGCAGACACCGCACTGGTGAGCACAAGCCTGAATGTGCTTTGTGAAAGACTGCACTGAAAGGTCAGCAAAACCCTGCAGAGCATCCTCTCCCATCGGCTCCTGAGGAGACAGAAAAAGGGTACTCGGAGACCAGTGCTGTTTGGTCACCATTTGGTTTAAACTCCACCCCACCCTTAATCATGATGATGCCTCTCCCTTGGTTTGTTCACCCACCTCCCAGAAAAGTCTTGGGGATGGGAAGGAGAATTCTCCTGCAGGCTGCTTTAGTCAACATCAAACATCAGGTTAGCTGCTTTGCTGCTCTCGTTACTGGGCGGCACACATTTCAATTCCTGAAAGTCACCTTTTGCCTTGCACAACCTGTTTCCCCACCCCAAAAGGTATTTTCTGCAGCCCCTTTCGATTTCCAGAAGCCAGAGAGTCCACAGAAGCTACCTGGTGTACTTTATCACCAGTAACTGCAAAAGTGTGGCACACAGATCCAGCCCTGAGACAGCAGGACTTTGTCATAAAGCAGTTAGGTTCTTCAGGCTGCCTGGACAAAAGATATTCAGGAGATGAGAGCAAACCCAGCACTACTTCAAAAGGACAGGCCACAGAGTCTCTGGATTGTGACTTCCCACCTAGAAACAAGGTGACATGAAAAAAAGCATCAAATTAGACCTCCTGGGGATAAGATTTCCACGGCATGGGGAGTAGAACTAGGTGATCTTTTAGGATCTTCCAGCCCAAACCATTCTATGATTCTGTGAAAACACCCAAAGGAAGCTGAGCTCTCACTGAAAGATGAAGATTGGAGAGAAAGAGGCACCCATAATGACCGTTGGACCACCAGCTGAATCAGACTTCTCACTCTGAGGCAAAGGAAGATCTAAGACCACCCCTACAACGTTTCCTGTGGTCCCTGCTATCTCTCTTGCCTGGGAAGAAGAGGCAGATGGTTTTAAAACCACAGTTCACACCAAAGCTTTTCACGTGAATATGGCAGGTTCCCTTTGAAAGAAAGATGAGTACCAAAGGGCCTGGCACCGGATTTGGGATCTCTGCTCCATTCAGAAAGAGAACCAAAACCACCATGTTTGTCATAAATGGACTGATCTGACTATTCCAGGGCCAAGCCTCACGGAGCACTGGGGAGCGCTGCACCCTGCTTCTGGCAAAACAACCTTCCCCAGCCAACCTCTATTATATAGAAATTCTTCAACACAGACCCCCAAAGAACCTAAAAAATTACTCTGCAAGAGACAGTGAAAACTAGTCTATACCTGAGAGAAAAACAATGTGCTTAAACCAGCCCCTCCTCCCTATTTGGTAAGGTTTACTCAGTTCTCACCTCTGCACCGGCATCTCCTGCTACTGCTTCTTGCCTTCTGCTCTGCCAAAGGTCACTGCTTGTCTAGGTTTTAGCTCTTCTGTGAAAAGCTAGAGTATGACACTTCAGGTCCTGAACAGATGAGTTTGCAATTATGTACCAACAGGGAGCAAGGATGCTCTAACAGGTCATATGTGGAGGCAGCTCCTGGCAGCATCACCAGGCAGCTGAGGGCACCACCAGAGCCAGACAGGCCCTGAGCCATCAGCTGAAAGGCTTGTCACATGAGGCAAAGTTTCACCAGTTAGTGCATGTCCTGCTGAGCACTTCCAATGTTTCATACCCATGCTTTGCACTTTTACACTGCCCATACCCAGTGGCTGAAGCAGCCTCCTCACTAAGGAGGCTTCAAGCCTGGACTAGTACTGGCTTGCTTAAACTGCCACACCGGTAGCCAAAGATAGTGGCACAGAAATCCTAAAACTAAGGGTTTCTTTGGATATTTTGCTCTCTCCTCCCAAGCTCTCTTTAAGACACAGGGCAAGTGAATCTGCCTAGCAAGCCAGCTTCTTCCTCACTGTGCAGAAACACATGCAGTGCATTAATTTTCCATGCTGGGTTTTGAAGACAGTGAGAAAAGGACTAACTGTCCAGACCAGCAATTTGCCCAAGTACACAGAAACTGGAGCTTTGGTCTTGGCTCCACTAATTCACTCTTCATGGCCACCCTCTCCAACCAGTGAAAGGCAGCAAATGCAGAGCAGAGCCTGCAAAGGACCACTTACCAATGTCCAAACAGACCCTGTTGCCTCTGGGCCAGTGGCACCACTGATGTCCACCTTTCAGACTTCATGCTAACACTGCTGCTTAGACTTCTGGAATAGGAAAGGGTTCAGGGCTCCATCCAAGAGAGTATTTTGTATCGTACCACCACTCCTGCACAAGCTTCAGGGGTTTCAGTTCATGGACAAAAAACAGGGAAGAACACAAAACCCAACTGTGAGCCAAGATCCTGAACTCAATGGCCCTCAGTTGTCTGATCTTTGACAAAGACCAAAAGGATTAGAGGATCCCTTTCAGCCCCTTCTATGCAGTCTTATCTTCACTTTACCACAAGCAAGCTGAGATCACTGCAGCCTTCAGAGATTGATAAAGCAACAGAAGAGCAAGGTATCCTCAGTCTCCAGAGACTTAAACTGTCTTAGATCCAACGTCAAACTGAAAAGGAAGGAAATGATTCTCTGTTTTTCTCTGTCACCAAAACTCAAGGGGGGAAAAAAAGCCACACAGAACTACCAAGCATGTTAAACCCATAGCTTAGAGTATTTTAATAAAAACGAAGCAAAACACGTCATAATCCACCTACTGGCACAATGTATAAAATACTTTAAATAACAACTTTAATATTAGTCACAAAATACAGCGTGTTGTATAAAAATAGCTGTATGCACACTGCTAAAAGATAATGTACAACCACTCTGAGCAGGCCATGCAAAGACAGTCAGCTTTGACCTTTCGATTTCCAAGCAGTTGTTGGATCTGCTACTTTATTCCTTCTCACTCTTCTTGGGATGGTTTTGTGCTGGCACGTGGGGGCCTCCTCTCCCTCTCCCATCCTGCACACAATGACCTGGCAAAGGGTTTCAGAAATGGCTGGCAAGTTTAAGGTGCAAGTTTAAGATGTTGGGCATCTTAGTGGCCCAATTTTCACAGCTTGTGTTTCAGAAAGTGCTCAACATCTGTATCCTCCTCCACCAACACCTAACCTTGGTCACTCAAAATCTTCAGCGTTTCAGACAGTTCCCTTCCAAATTACTCCTGACCCCTGGGTGCACCACAGTACTAAATCTGGAGGTGACAATCTAGACACTTAGACTGAGATCTCTGCAGGAGGCAGAACTACAGAGCTCCAGCACCATTTTTGTACAGATGTAGCTCTGAGTTTGTCGATCCTTAATTACTCACACTCCCAAATTCAATGAATCCAGGCCATTCACATTAAGAACTCCAGATAACACATACAAAAGAACTTGGAGAAATACGAGGTTACAGAAAGGAAGGTGAATCTCAGGAGAGCATTAATACAGGGAAAGAAAAAGATGCTAAGTACCGTTACAGAAACAGTCTGTTAGACTGCGGTTATCAGACTTCAGAATGTGGATTGGCCAGAGAAGGGGACAGAGTGGAACAACAAAATAAAACAATTAAAATATAGATGATAGGGCCTACCTTTTAGTTAAGAGCAGAGACAGAAGTTAAGAGATGTCAGATTAAAACAAAAATAGCACAAGCCCAGCTTCCAGCCCACCTGCTGACACACAAACTATAGACAGGGTAAAAACACCAGCCGAGTCCTCTCCATCTCTGCAAGCTTGAGGGATCCTTGCACCATTACAGCATCACCCTAAAAGAGTTTAAGCCTAGTGAAGGTAATGGAGACAGGGATCAGCCCAGTCATTGTCTTCATTTCCTGAGTCTACAGAAAGAGAGAAGGTCACTGTTGGTCGGAAACAGTCCCTGCTGCTGACACTAGCTGCAGCACCTTGGCCGATGGACCATCAATGAGAGCAGCCATAGGCAGGGAGAGACTTGTTGCTCTGCTGAGCAAAGCAAGAACGTGTTTTCTTCTTTCTGATGTTTTCAGGTTCACATTTTAAAGCACGCTCTTCTAAGAGGAAAATAAGGAAAGCTAGGTGATTTATCACCTCAGATAATACAGCAGCAAACCCATCTTCTCCAGTTTAAAAAGATCAGTTACATTATCTTAATGCACCAAATCTGACAGGCAAGAAAACGTTCCCATAAAAAGCTGTCCCCTTCAAGCTGCGAGTCACATCACAAGAGCAAGCTTCTAATCCAGGTGTCAGAGGCAGAAAAGCTTTTATCAGCACTGAAAACCCACATAAGAACACAGGCTGATCTCACCAATCCATAGCAGGGAAGAAGTTTTAAAAGGCTTTATGGGGAACTGGCTGAAAGTCACTGGTTTTGGTGGCGTGCGTCATTGCTCTGCGCTTGGCGAGGCGGGACTTGGACGGAGGAGAAAGCTTCATGGAGCACACAGCATGGGCAACGCTCTCCTGCTCTGCGTTGATTTCATTCTCGTGCTGAGACAACTGCCGGTTAAGGGCTATAGCCTCAGCAGCAAAAAGCGTCAGGTCTTTTGCGCTACTGTTCCTTTCAAGGGAAAAAGGAGAAAGCAGATATCACACACACATAGAGCCACACTTCCCCCGGTTGCCCTCACAGCAGAGGATCTATTTCCAGGCAGTTTTATTTCTCCTATGAAAATATCGACACAGCAGGCAAACTGACCAGTTAGTATCACAGCTCATTGCAAGGACCAACAAAAATGCTCTGAGAGTTTTGGAAGCAGCTACGGTAGCAATCCTCATCCTGTCAAGGCCTTCAGATGTAAACTCAGGAAGCCACTTGAGGTGCCATGCTTAGCTTCCATGTGTTATAAAAGGATGGGTATACAGAGCAATTCCATCACCTGTCTTTAGAGAACTGCAGTTCCAGTGTGATTGCAGATCTGGCTTAAGGAAACATGTTTCTGATGGGAAGAACCACTTTCTGATGGTGGTTCTGATTCTGATGGGTGCCAAAGACCGAAATGGAAACAGAGATGTGTGACTCAGGCTCTCTGGCACAAAAGATCTGCCATCAAACCATTTTAAATGAGGCTTGCCCTGCTCACAGTTACGTTGATACTGGGATTACCACCATGTACAATGGAAGTGAGATCTACGTGTACATGATGACCATTCAACCATCAGAAAATAGTCTCTTTGGATAACACATGCCTTCATGCCTTTTTTCCCCCTCCTGGGTAGCAAACTACCAAAACCATCATTATTTCTTGTTTAAGATTACCATGGCACCACAGGAGCCCTCTCCAATGCCTTTCCCACAAACAAGAAAGATTAGATCATAAAGAAAAATCAGAGCTTTAATATGTCTCATGTTCTTAACAAAAATATTGCTGTGTATTTGTGAAGTTCCACTCCTAAGCAGGGATACTATCTCATCGCTTGTCATCTTCTGTCTCTCCCCATGCTTTCAGTAAGGATTCTTTTTCAGTAAGGATTCTCAGTCAAGTTTACACACATTAAAAGAAACATTAAAAATTACCTTTGAAGAACTTGAGGGGTAGGCAATCCCCTCTCAGGAGCCTGCTAGAAGAAGCAGTTGAGAACATATTAGCAGCTGGGAACAAAGATTTCCTGAGAGGGATAAAAACAGGTGACTCCCCTGACTTTTTATATCTAACTGGTATGGTGTATATAGTGTGTACAAACTAATTCACAGTGGGTTTACACACCAGGCTTTATAAGGGTATCTCCCCTCACAAGAAGATACCACAGTTTGTAGGTATAAGACTAAAGCTTTAGAAAGTCTCCAGAGGGTGTATCCCTTCTTTCCTGAACTGGGAACTAAAGCAAAAGAGGACACTGCTGTTCTTTTAAAACCGTATCTACCACCAGTCTGCATTACTGCATTAAAGAGTAGCATAATAATTCATGTACTGCAGTGCTTGCTGATCACAAGAAAGCTATTTAAAATGCATAAAGCAATAATTAAAAAAAAAAAAGAGCAAAACACTTAAAGCTTGACAAATTCATCCAAATATTTACCACACAGAGCTCCAGAAAGAATAAAGCCACAGTGCATCACTCAATTAATCAAGCTAAGAGCACTAAAGCACACAAGGACTATTAAAAGTTTAGAGACAGGCAATAGCTCGTTTGCCAGTTAAAACAATGCAAAGGGTGATACATACTCCTTGAACCCATGAATGCTGCAGAACTTGAGCGGCACTAAGGCGTTCTTTGGCATCACGAACCAGCAACTTCGAGATGAGATCTTTGGCTTCAGAGGATATATGCGACCAATCCTTGTCAGGAAATTCATACTTGCCCTCCTGAATGCTCTCAAAAAGCTTGTTCTAGTAAAGGAAAATTAACTGAATTTAAACTAGTGTAAATCCAGAAGACTTGTCTCGGGTGGGATACTTCTCACTCAATTTTATCCTCCTGATGTGGATCCAGTCTCCTTCTGGAGTGATTCAGTGCATCCTAACATGGACATTGGAAACACCTCCCCTCCTTACCCCCCATAGCAATGCAGCCAATCTACTCAGTGTTTATAAAGAATAAATTCAGACTCTGCATGAGAATCTCTTAAGGCCCAACTTCTATCTGAGGAATTGTGGTGACTACCATAATCCAGATCAAAAATTGCAAAACACAGAGGGATAGGTGAGATGACAAAGAGAAGCTCCACAATCTCAGATCAGGAGGAAAAAACAGCAGTTGCCAACACCTACCTTAGCAAGGATTATCGTTACTCAACTTCTAATTACCACCCTCACTTCTCAGTGACAGCTTATCCTCCCAGACAGCTGGGGGGGTAACAGACACAGCTCTTCACTGCGGGCACTATGGCAAGTCTTACACCCTAAGTTCACAGGGTAAACTACATTATCCTACATATGCCAAGAACATGAGAATTCACCTGGCAAACTCTGCAGACTTCTCCTCTGTCCCAGCCACAGTCTGTGCCACAGTTGCCCACAAAAGGGGGATAACCGCTGAGCATGATGTACAGAATCACTCCCAGGCTCCAAAGATCACACCGCTTATCGTAGAAGGTGGCCTCCTCTGTGAAGACTTCAACCACCTCGGGTGCCATGTATTCTGCAGACCCACACTAGGAAGCCAAATTCAAACAAGTGTTCCAAGGGAGGGTCAAAACCAAACAAGATTCAGCTTTATTATTCTCCTCACTTTACAGTAGGGCAGCTTGGCCTGAGAACAGAATCAGGCATCGGGGACTACTGAAGTTTACTGCTGGCTTTCACTGCATTCACTTTATTAAGCCAAATCATGACTGCTGCATCCCTCAAAGGTTAACTGGATTTGCCAAGAGTTTTGAAACATTTTGTAAGCATTTTGCACATGGAAAAAAATGAACACATTTCATCTATAAGGACTGGAGAGTCCTAACAGAAGACAAAAGAGTTCCTACTGTTCTTTAGCAGAATCATAAACTGTTCCGTATGAATCTGTGATGCCTTATACAGGATCCAAACATCAGCGTACGTATTTCAGGTTTCTAAATCTTACCCATCAGTTACCATAATGTGCACAAAGTAAACCACTGTGTAGCACAGCTGATTTCTAGAACAGACATGAAGCCCTCTGGGGCCAAGACAAATCCTTTCACAGTAGAAGAGAAAAAGCATGAAGCCACATGAGGTCTCTTACCGGAGTTGTTAATTCAGGAGTAGTTATTGGAGTACAAGCACTGTTCAGCTTCACCCCACTACCAAGATCAAAGTCACATATTTTTACTGGTGATATCTAAAAAAAAAAAGGACAAAACAGAAAGATGTCCAGACAACCAGGATTAATGTCATCTATGTGAATACAGCACCTCGTGGAAACCCCAGGACAGATCACAAGTTGCTCTAGCAGCAGGACTAGTGAAGCGCAGTCTCTTACAGCTATATTATACTCCTTGCATTTGTCTCCTCTGTCCCAGTTGCTCCCACCTCACCAGCATCTAATCCCATTGCATTGTTCTGTGACTTCACTAGGCTTGCGCCAGCTGACATCAGGGCAGTCTGAGAACTGTATGTGACTTGACCAGCTGGCCCATAATCGTTGTTTGTTCATCTGGGTACTGCTTTGGAACAGATGAGCTGTAATTGCTGTGCCCTTTTCTAAGAACAACTGGCTTTTTATCTCTTTGCCAGATGCTAAAATTTTCACAGCTCAAGGAAAAATTTCTCCTTCAAAGCTTCAAATCTATTTAATTTTAGTTGAAAATCATAGAATCACAGAATCATCATGGCTGGAAAGGATCTCCAGGGTCATCGAGTCCAACCTTTGTCCTATTATCTAGCTGCTAGACCATATCCTAAGCGCCGCGTCCACTCGCTCCTTAAACACCTCCAGGGATGGTGATACCACCACCTCCCTGGGCAGTCTATTTCAGCACCCAACCACCCAAATCGGTAATGAGTTCAAAAGTTTCAGGAAAAGGAGAGGCATGTCAAACACAAGGGCTGGTTTTGGAAACCAAGTACTTCAAAAGGCCAAAAGATGAGAGTAGCACCTTTTCTGGAGACTCACACAGGATGTTCTCAGGCTTCAGGTCCCTGTGAGCAATACCTAAACAAAAGTACAAATGTTCATTACAGAAGATACTGTTCTATTTCTTATTACTTCCCTGGGAAATATTCTAGGCCAGAGTTTGCTACCCAACCTTCCCTTAATGATACTGCAAATAATTGAACTGCAAAGTGTATTTGTTAAAAGTCACTGTTGCATCCTGCTACACCTTTATCTTCTTTAAATGTGCAGGAGAGTCAGTCGAGCAAGTAAGAACCGGCTAACACTGAACTTTCCGGCTTAGCCCAGATTAATTATGTTAATTAAAACCAGCTCATTAAGACAACTGACCTGCAGAGAAGTTTACTTGTGTACACAGTTTAGGGAAAAGGTTTTTGTGCTTTCTTCAACAAGGTCCTTCTTTCTTGATGGGTCAACTGGCAGTTTGCTGAACTCCTAGCAGCTGACAATATCCAACCCCAAAAACAACCCTAGTTCCCATATGAAAACATCACCCCTTTAACAGTGAGGTATGTACTCACTATCAAAGCAAAAGAAATATTAAAGGAGAATAACCAAAGGGTTTCTTCATTCATATGCTACTGGAATAGACAAATCCAACAAGGAAGCAAAGTTATTTGTCTATGATATTCACATGCAAAGATGGTTCTGGATTGTCAAAACAGTTCTTCAAACATATAAACACCTGACTTCAGGAAGTTCTCCATTTAATATAGTGAAACATAATGGGAAGGCAGAAAATGAGAGCAAAAAATCCAATCAAATGAGCAACTTGGCTGTAATTTAAGCACACTCCAGCCCTGCTTACAAAAATTACGCTGCACGCACACTCAATACTACTTCAAAATATGAGAGAGAAAATGTCCCACCAAATTCCAGGTAAAGAAGCTTCTAATGACTTTTCTTTGGCACGCTCCACAAGACGTGACTGAAAACACCACATTAACAGCACAGCAGCAAAGTAAAGGAATCAGAGCTTTCGTAACGATGCAGATCACATTGCTTATGCATGAAAGACAGCATAAGAGATCTATCAAGATGACCCATGCTGACATTTACAGCAAGGCAGGCCAAACTCCCAACAGTTGCCTCAGCTTGCAATGTGAAACCCAACAGGGCTTTTTGTCTATTATTGGTTGAATCCAAATGTCTGATTATATAACATTTTATTTTGCAGTTGAACGCAGCACTGAGGAAAGAAAACAACTGCCTTTAAAGAGTCCTCCGGTGGATTATTAACAATAAAGCACACATATCCCAAGTGGGTGTAAGGCAATATTATCATCCAGCTGAGTTTTAAACTACTGGCAGAAGAATTAGTTGTCCTCATTCAAATTTATTTTTTTTAAGCATGTAGCTATAGCCCTTCACCATTAAGCTGTGCAATATAACTGCTTTAATTTCCTGTTCACTTTGGTGTTCTGTATGCTACTTACTAATTATTTTAATGTCACACGGAAGAACCATAAAGAGAACAATAAAATGAAAGGGGATGTTGGAGTCTATTCTGCAAGCCATGTCCCTGCTGTACCTACTCACTGCAAATGACGAGCAAGTGGATTGCTGCTCTAAAGCTGTTTTAAATGAATCACTCTCCTCTTGTTTGGGGTGAGCAGAATTAAAACTACAAGCTGAGGGAGAACTACAAAAAGGTATTAGCTGAGTTTGTATTAAACTCCTTCGAACACTGTTCCTAGACTTTCAGCTGCCAAGCAATCTACACTGCAAGTAAGTATTTATCTTCACATTCAGCCTAAGATTGCTGTTCCTTATTTGCTCCAAAGTATCTTAACTTTACAAAGTCAAGGTACTTTGACTCAGAGTCAAAATCTTCTGACATGGGTATTCAACGAGCACATTCTCTGCAGGTTTTGAGTTAACATACAGACAGGCTGCGAAGACCTTTGTTAATCTTAATTCAAAACCAGTTTTGTTTTTCACATTCAAATTAACTCATGTCTGCCACATTCTGTATTCCCTATGCGTTGCTACTCCATCTTTTTAATGGGTTCAACCTGTCTAGGTACTAGTGCTGTGATTCCCACTCAAGCACATGAGCAGTCCTGTGACTTACAAAAGTAAGCCTAAAATTAAACATTCTTTAAACTGGGGCCAGTACTAAAGAGCTTAGACAGCAAATGTAGATCTGCTGAGATCTATCTGGCTGTTCAGAATGTCACTGGAACATTAACTGAGGCTACTTAATCTACACAGGAGCAGATAATCAGGACACAGAAAAGATTTTAAAGTTATCTATTACATTCAACACAAACAGATACAAATCCTAACGTTAGTTCTCCCTGTATGTTGATTTAACTCTTCTTCAAAAGGCTGTACCACCAGAACACGGCTGATTACTTAAACTACCATGTTATGAAAATGGTATTACAGAGGAAAACAGCACAAGTCATCTGGCATTGCTGTGAACAGAAATGCTACCAAAAGCTGACTACCTAGAAAATGTGCTTGATTGCTAGCTGGTAACTGTGCACTTGGGTTAAGACAGAGACAGCCTTCTCTTACCTTTTGTATGAAGAAAATCCAGAGCAGAGGCAATATCTCTCACCACTTTGCTAGCTTCTCGTTCATTGAAGTGTTTCTGCTTTTGTATATGGGCCAGGATGGAACCTGTCAGAGTAAGAGGTGGAAAGGAAAACCTCAGTATGAATGCTGTCCAGGTTGAGGACAGGCTTTGTGAATACAAGGATAAAACCACAGTGGCTGCTATTTGTCAACCATAAAGGAAGAACTGATTGTCCCTCAGCCACTTCAAACCTGGAGCAGAAGCAACATGTTTTTCACAACAGTACCCTGTGAGTTTCAGGAAGCAAAGTCAATCCTACATCCCAGGAAAATGCTACCAGAGTGTATAGATGCTGTGCATAACACCTGACACACAATGTGTCTCCCCTTGCCTGAAGGAACTGTGACTTACCAACTATATTCCCAAGCTTTCACTTTAAGCAATGGAAATGTCAGCTCTATTAACTACAGAAAGGGATTACAAATGTATGACCAGACCCATCACTATTCAACAATAACTATACTTTGAGCTCTGTATATTATTTTCTCTACTTATTCTGTCTTGAAATTCTTATTTAAAATAAGCTCTTCGTTTTCTACACTGAGACAAAGAGGACCAAGACACTTAAAGGAACAAAAACAGTACCTCCTCGCAGCTTCTCAAAGACAAGGTAGTATCTTGTGTCATCTTCAAAGAATTCTATTAACTCTAAAATGTTCCTTTAAAAAAAAAATGAATAAAATAAACAAGGCAAAGTAGGAGCAACAGGCAGAGAGCATAAGCACAGCAATGAAGTCTACCAGAACGCATAACTAGGAAGTGCCAGAAGTAACCAAAAATAAAAGTCCTAATTAAACAAGCTGCTTTGGTTGCCTGTGGCTTTAAAACCACATTTCCAGCTCACACCGAAATGTCAGTGGAGGAAACAGGCCAAACACCAAAATCAGGCAGGACTGTGAAAGAGTTTTGCTGCTGCTCAACTGACAGGAAGATAAGTAGTAATAGGTTGCATTTAATAATTCAGAACATTGTATTTATGCTGAAGCCAAGGAGGAAAAGAAAAAACCCCACAGCTGTCATTCTTTCTCTCTGGAAATCACAGAGCAGAACACACAGGGCTCAGAGGAGACAGGCATCTGTCAACACAACATTAAATCCAGCACCTTCATTACTATTTTTAGACAACTCTTGTTTACTTAGTGTACAGGCTTTACAGCACAGCACAAGCACCCCACGTTGCCTTGAGAACGTCAAAGGTGTAAGTCACATCTTCCACACTCATAGTACACACAAAATACAAAGTCTGTATGTGGTCACAAGAATTTTTAACCACACACAGAGCAAACATATAATCCGCTTCTCTACAGCACGACCTAAGTCCAGGGGCTTTAAACAAGTTTGGGTTTAAATTACCTTGAAGTGTTGTACAATTTGTAAGATAAAAGCTCACTATAAGCTGCACAACTGTTGCACAGATAGCACTTGGTGTCTACATTATAGATTAACAGAGACATCCGAAGGAGTAGCTTCAGAATTGGCTTAAACTCGTCACAGAGCACACTGCCACTGGCAGCAAAGCCTTTCTCTCCTCTTCAGACACGAGTAGCAGCTTTAAAGTTGCTTCATGTTGTGGCTCTGAGAAGTCAGCACACATCCAAATGAACACTAATTTAGCTTTTGGCTGATCTAAGAGTTCCAGTAGAAAAGCAGGAGGGCACACACAAAGAGAAGCACAAACCATACATTAAATAGAAGAATGGCAAGACTGTTCCTTTCAACAGCAGCTGCTATCAGGTCAGCTTTTGCTGATGTCCAAATCACAGGGGAAGAGCATCAAAATGTTAGCTCCTCGTTCAGCCAAAAGTCATGCATCACTGAAGCATGCACATTCATGCTCTGCAGACCTGATTGCTGAGTTATTGTGACTTGTAATTTGTCAACATTTCCCTAAATTTCACAGGTAAAGAGGAAATTTTTACTCTGAAAAGGTCAAGTCTGGCTTTCATCTGGTTTTAGGGAGACTGAAAACTCCTAACCAGGTCACATACAGGAGACAAACACATACAAAACTCTACACTTACTTGTTACCTTGACACTGGTACAGCGTTTCTATTTCACGAAAAACCCGACTCCGACTATGTCCAGTGTCTTTTTCAATGATCTGTAGAAAGAGTTAGAGCTCATATTCGAAAAATTACTGCAGGAACTGTGCATGTGGCTCTGGAATTAGATTACTGATCTAAAGCTTGACTCCTAGGCGTGTCCACCAGAGGGGAACACTCGACCTTTGCTTAGTTTCTCCTCTGTCATTTTTTCGCAGTGTCAGCAGAGCTCTGGAACGCACTCAGAAGACAAGAAAAGTAAGTACAGGAAATGAAGAAAGGAACTCAATCCATGCGTTGCACAGTCACTGACCAACTACCACAAGCTTTTTCTTGCATCATTTTAACTCTGCAACGTGCAGAAGGATATCCTTTTGAGTTCTAACAGAAATAGGCTTGAGTCACACCAGACACTACAGGCACATTTAAGTAAGAAGTACTGAATTCACCACAAAATTACTGTTTGGTTCATAGTACAAACTTTATGGAGACCAAATCACAGAACCTAAGAAATTACAGAAAACAGACAGTCTCAGATTCCTTCCATACTGCCATCAGAAGTCACCTTCCTTCACATGCCCCTTGGGATCACTGAGGAGAGGGACAAGGCCTTTCCACAGAGGCTGAGACTGGACAATTGCACCACCATCTGTAGCCAGTATTGGCTTCATTTTACAGGCAGAGTTCTCCAGAATAAAAAGGGCGACCATTCACCAAGGCTACATGAGACCTGTGATCTGATCACATCTAATACATAATGCAGTGGTTTGTTAATTCCAGACTTTCAACAATTCTACAAAGTACACACCAAGTCACAGCACTGAGAAGAGCAGATTTTTGGGGCCCTTAAACTCTTGTGCCTGTGGGTTTTGCAAAAAAAAAAACCACAAAAATCAAGCAGAAAACCTTCCTATTGACTACTGCTTGTCTTTAAAGATAAATGGGTGATCAACCTCTAAATGGGCCCTAACACTTACATAATGATATTACAGAAGACTCACTTCTATCAAAAAGATAGGACGGCTTTGCAGGAACTAATGGCAGTAACTGATGCTCTCTGACCTCAGAGCAGTAACCTCAAAGAGTTGCATTATTTGGTAGGCTGTGCTAGATGACTACGTGGCCTAACCACTTGGCCTCTTCTTTCATAAGAGGAGATAAAAACTGGTAGGACTACAATCAAATCCAGACAAGAGAGGAAAGCTTGCCCTGAGAACTAACCATCACAGAGCCATTTACTGTTTGTGAATTCTATCTGTGGCTGATACACCAGTTTGCTCTGGAGACACGACACTTGAAGATGACAGGTATCTCAGTGGCAATACAGCAAGCTTATTTCAAGCATCAAAATTTTTCTAAGAGGTTTTGCTATTACCCAGTCTATTACAGGTTTTCACTGAGATACTAGGAGGGAGAAGACATGTTACAGACAGAAGTGACGCTGTCTGTATTCTAGACTTACTTTTACCGCATACTCTTTCCCAGTTTGGAGGCTGACAGCACCCTGAACTTTGGCATATGCTCCCTCACCAAGAAGCTCAGCAGTCAGCTTGTACAAGTCTGCAAAGAAAGCCAGCAGAAAGGACACATTAGCCAAAGCATTTCAGTGAATAACATCAAGACAAGCTACTCATCTGATGAGCATCCCTCATCTGACAGCAACTGAAAAGATTCCCTTGGTAATGAAGACAGAAAAATAGATTTATGCTGTATTAAAGTAAATGTGCTAAGCCTTAATTATGCCTCATTTTTCACTTCCCCTTCAAGTTCCAGGAAAATTTAAACCAGACTTCATCTAGGAGTTTGTTCATACAAGAAACATTTTCTATCTCAGCAATTACTAGGACCTTATATACCTTCCTGTCTTCAATTAAAACCCACTACTAATTTTTTTCAGGAGGAAAACTTTTCACTCCTTGGTCAGAAAACACTACACAGAAGTTACTTGCAGAGCTCATCTTTCCAGAATAACTGAAATTGGAATGTTTAAACCTAGAAGACAGCTACTATACTGATTTGCAACGTATCTTACAATGCTACTGGCCCACTAAGAATTTAGTCACCAGTCAGCTTTGTCAGACTGAATCGTATTTTACCTCCAACACTTCACTGTGTTTGTATTAGAACACAAATGTTAACTTACGTTTGCCAAAAAAAAAGCAACACTTACCTAAGAAAGCTAAGAAAAAGAGACGGAAAACAGTTAAAAGCTTCGAAGCTTCCACCAACCTTCAAACTTCCCAGGGACATGATCTGTGGCTCTGGTTCTTTTTTTCTTCTTCCTTTTTCCACTGTCTGCTATGGGGAGAGGCTGACTGCTGACCATCTCTGTGCAGCAGAACAGAAAGCCTTTAATACACAATTGGTAACTTAGGAGAAAAGAAACATGCTCTATGTGTTAATGTACTTAAGCTCTCCAAAAGTTTCTCTGCTTCTCTTCATCACAGGCTGCCATCTCTCCATAGGCTGCCATCTCTCCCCCAAGTATCAGAAGAAAACTAAAAAGACAATTTAGATGCTAATTAACAGTTCTGGCAATGTTTGATAGACAGATGTAAAACCAGAAGAAAATAACTATGCATCTCCACTGAATCCTCCTCTCAGCACAGCACGACAATGAATGGGAATAGCCTTGTCAACAACCACCTGAGCTACCCACAACCCAACGCCTGCCCTGATGCAAGACAAGATCTACAGCCCTCACAAGGGCACTATTCTCAGAGCTATTCTGCTGTTCTACAAGTAGGTATTTTTCAAGGCTTCATAAGAAAATGAGCTCCCAGAACAGGAGGAAGATTTAGAGACGTTTCAAACAATCACAGGGGTTAAAGAGGCTGAAGGAGCAATATAGCTCCACTTAGGCTGCCAAAAGGCCGTAAAAAAAATCCTGCATTTCTCACAGAACCAAAAGCCTTTCTGTACCACAGATCAGTGGAGAACTAATGCTCCAAAATAAGTTGTGTTTATGGTTTCCTAATGTTTTCTCCTGCATTACTAGCTGCAGGTAATACAGGAGCTTAATCAGAGTTAACAATTCACTGATGAAGTAGAAAGATAAATTACGCTCACGTATTCTTACAGAAGGCCTAAATAAAAACACTGCCATACACTTTCTCTGCCAGATGCTGCTTTGTACAGCTAACCTTTAACTCCAAAAAAGATAGATGACTTCATACTATACTCATATGAGCAGTTCTCCACAACACCAGTCATATCCTGACAAGCACTGCTAAGCCTGGAGGATTTCTAAGTCAATTCACAATTAAAATCCTTGTTCTACAAAAAACACCACCACCCCTAGAACTCTAGAAATAGCAGGTGTAAGAACACTGGTAGTGAAAGAGCAAACCCTAACAACAGCAATAACAAATTTACCAGCAATTCTCCTTTAACAGAGAGCCTTCATGAATCGTGCCTTTCACTGTATCTCAAAAACAAGAGAAGCTCTGAGGCAGAAAATATTACACAACAATCTACCAACACATTAAACACTTTTTCTTTGCTTCATTGTATTTTTCTTGTCAGCACCTGTCAGTAACAGCTATTATGAGTGTCACTTAGAACTCACACATCTGAAAATTTAAGACAAGTGCTGTTTTGAAAGCCCCTTCTCCTCAACAATTTAATGAAACTCTTTTAAAAAGCCTTGAGACAACAGTGAATCCTCATTTTCAAATCTAAAGCTCAATGTGTTACGAAATCATCACGATGGATGACATATGTGATTCTTAAATACAGTAAGTAATGTAATAGCACACACGTCCATCAGCTTTTAAAGTAACAGCATCTCTTCAACTCAAACTGACGCAGATACAGTTTGAACTTTAATACAAAGGAAATGCCAGCCTTTGACAGCGTTTCTGCTCTGCCTGATTTCAGCTCAGCCTGCATTGGAAGTTACTCAGAATTGGGATCGAAATGACAGATGAAGCTGCTCAGAAATAGAGATGGTCTGCTTGAAGGAGGTGCTTTATTTCCAAAAGGTATCAAACGTGTTGTTTTAGTGATTTTGCCTTTTGCAAGTCATAGCTAGAAAGGCTCTATTCCATTTCAGATACTCACTTCACAGCTTGTTAAGAGACTAAAAATTAGCAGAAAGACAGGAAATTAATCCTGCATTTTAGCACAGCTGACATGTTGCTTCACAAGCATCTCCTGTACTCTCCCAGCTGGCTATAATATTTACAGTCTGGTGTTTAATAACTCACTACATTATTTCAATTCCCTTTAGTCTGACTCAATTCCTAAATTACAGAGAACTGCTTCCTTGAAACCAGGAAGTTCACTAGTCACCTATACAGAAATCAAATTATTGAGAAGCCAATGTTCTCCACCTATAGTCTCGATCAAATTTGCTATCAGACAGACATTAAATGTTTGCTGTATTAGGTTCTTGCTACCCTTCTAGTCTCCTGTTTCACATCTTTGTGTAGGTCACTTCTGTCAACACAGTTTTTCCCTTAAAGGTGTCACAGCTTTATTCTTGTTATTCACTGTGCTATAATGAACTGGTACTTCAGCAATGGCTGGAATGACATGGAAATGTGTTTAGCCCCACCAAATGCTTTAGAGGCTTTCCAAGCTTTCAGAGACATGCTTGTGTTTCTGTGATCATACATGAGAAGTTTCTGATGACACCCAAAGCAGCGAGCCTCAGCCATCCAAGCAATGCTGGTGTTTTGCATACTGCAGGATGGCCTCTGGTGACAAGGACAATGTGGGTTGAGGAAGCTCATCTAGCAGCTCAGAGACTGGAAAAACTGCTCTGGAGGGGAATGGCCATTGAACATGTCAGGTCCAAGGAAGAATCATAGAATCACTAGGGTTTGGAAGGGACCTCGAAAGATCATCTAGTCCAATCCCCCTGCCACAGCAGGATCACCTAGATCCAGTCATTAAGAATGTTTAACTGTTGTCATTTTAAGTGGCCTGAAGCACTGAATCCTCCTTCCAGCAAACTGCCTGACTAGCAGTCTGACAAATGCTGAAGAATTTTGGAACAGTTTAAATTCTGTCCTAATTCAAATTCTAATTGGGTTAGGATTATTGCTCACAGGATAATGTAACCCAGCAAAATCCATACTGCAAGCAAAACAAGAGCAAATTTCTGTCTTAGCTGCAGCTCTGTAGAAATCCTGCATTTTGATATCCATATCGTAATTCAGTGTTGAGGCACTATTTAACATTCACATTATTCAAAGCCTGTGTGGGAAGGTAGTTACAGTCTTCCCTCTTCCTATTATGGCCTCTATAGCTCTCTTCAAAAAGAGCCAACAAAAGAATGAATCACAAAGGAGACTTGCAAACAATGCCAAACAGAAGAAAAGGAACAATTACCACAAGTTTCACTTTATGCAGATCTTAAGTAATCTTTCCTTGCTTCCTAACACTACATATACAAACATGTCAAAATCCACTACCCAGTCCTAACTCCCCTGTCTTATCTGTTTCCCAAAGGAAGGGAGGCTACGTTCACAAAACAAGCACATGCAAGTACAGAAAGCACTTCAACACACTACAGATGCCTTTTTCTATCAAGAAAATACCTTGTTTGTGAGCTTGAATTCCGTGGAAGAAAGCGATTTAAGCAGAGTGTCTCAGTACTACCACTTGCTTCAAAACTGGATCTTGCTTGAGCCGGGTTGATCTGCAGCTGAAAAGGAACACAATCACATTTACAGTCAGGAAGTACTTAAACACTGTTACATACTCTCAAGAGATAGCAAGAACTTCTTGTGTCAGACTCCATGTGAGCACACAGCAAGAGCACATTCCTGCATTAAAGACCTTACAACTCAAGTACAGAATACAACAGTCATTTCCAGCTTCCATTTATTTCAACTGAAGAAGAGAACTCCTTGTTACACTTTTGCAAGACCAATGGAGAGATGCATAACATTCCTTCGTTCTTGTTGTTGAAACCACTGCAGTACCATAACAAGAGTCCTTTAGATATAAAATACAAAATTATAAGAACTATCATCCTTCTACCACTCTGCCAAAACAGAACACAACTACAGCCATAACGGCATCAAGTTAAAGTCTATCTTGAAATTGGTCTTGAAAGCAGCCAAACAGGGTCCAACGCATCAGGAGCCTGAGAAAGCATCTCATATAGCTGAAATTCTCCTGAGAACAGGCACCGTTGCTACTGAATTCACTCCTAGCAAGGTGCAAACAAGGCAGTGATATTGAGATAACACCTTCTGAAGAGAAGAATTGGGAGCCTCAAATAAAGCCTTCAGTGGATTCACACAGGACAGTCACAACCCAGACATCAATATATGAAACAAACTCAAAGTTGATGTGCTGGCACAGGATGTTTTCAGACTACTTGAGGTGGCACCTAAACAGCTGTGATTACAAAAGTATTACTGTCCCACACACCCTGCAAAAGCAAAGACTTTTTATTCTGACTATATAAAGGCCCACAGAGATCTCAGACGAGGCTTCTCTAATTTTGACTTTAAAACTCCATTCTGACTAATTGAATAACAGGCAGACCAGTCTGCACGTACTGAACAGCATCAACTTTGCTCTTGAATTACTGTTAACTTTCAAAGTCATCGTTCATCTTTCCAAACAGTCACCATAGATTCAATAAAATCATCAGACACGAGTGTCTTGATTCCACAAGGAGGCCATACCCGTGTCTCTGACTTGAAATGTAAAAGCGTGGGCTCAAAACCAAAAAGAGTCACGTCACTTTGAAGTTTCAGATATCCAGAGCTTTGGACAAAGAAACAAAAAAGACTTCAGTCTCATTCTCCTTCCAACTCAATTGCTCACATTATTCTTGAACCCTCCCTTCTTCAATTGATTCTTCTAGATGTGGCTCATAACAATATAAGAGTCACTCAGCAGAAGTTGATTCTGCCAAAACTTGCAAGGTGCAGGAAACTCAGAACAGTCAAAGCTGCCTTGAGACAGTAACTACATAGGGACTAACTGTGCTTGTAACGTTACAGATTAAGACAATCGCTATTTGAAGACATCCAACTCTTTAGGACATTTATCTGTGTTGAATCCAGAGGCAAACTGTTTTAATGCTCGTTCTGACCTGCACTAAGTAAGAATATAGATTTCAAACTGCAAGAAGTGCAGATTCCTACACATCATTCACCTTCACGGCACCTTGCAATAATTCATTCTTAGCTGCCAGTTACCTTCTCATCCCACTTACAAGAAAACTTTTAGCATTATTCAGTAATCTGAATTATCCATGAAGGGAGAAGAATTTTAAAAGATTCCAACATCTTCCCAGTCGGATACAGGATCATTAACACTTTTAAATGAACATCTGAAAGCCCACGATGCAATGCAATTTCATTAAAGCTTAAGCAATGCAATTTCATTAAAGAGCAAGTCAGAAAAATCATCAATTTCACAGGCATTACTGTAACACCTACACAGCAGAAAGGGTGACACCAGCCTTCTAACATCCTTCACTCTCAGAAAGGTTACAGCAACCTTTTTCCTTTAACTTTTTACTTCTTTCTGCAATTCCCTTCTGTCAACACTTTTGTAAGACCGAAGTCACCTTATCTCCTGCATACACACGTTGCAGAGTCAAACTTTTCACACTCTCAGCTAGTCACTTCCCTTGCAAACTAAGCATGGGGTTTCTGAGGTTCTGAGTCAAACCCTCCAGCAATGGGTGGATCTCACATTGCACCATAGAGCAGAAAGTTGTTTTAAGTAAGACTCCTTCCACCCCAATTTATTACTTCACTGGGAAAGCAAAGAGAACCTTAATGGAGAGGAATGAGCACAGCATTCCCTCTCCTGTCAGAAGACAATAGTGTAGTTTGCCACACAAGCTGTTGACAAGATTTCTGCCAAGGTCTGGCCTGTGTTGGGATGGAAACACATCCGCTTCTTTAAAAGTATTAGTTAGCACTCAGTAACACTTGTTCTGCTGTCTCTAATACCACTGGACCAAAATAAGACAAGTATAGTAACTCTACTAACTAGGAGCTAACTAGGATAAAAAAATGAGACTGAAGGTGGCTTAAAAACACACAGTAATCTCTTTAATTGCTTGCTCTAGGACAGCATGCCTCTGAGGAGCCACGTGGATGAGAGGACAGAATAGAGTGTATTTCACGGAGCTAACAAATAAACACATATGGTAAGCCTAGTCAGGAACACGCACTTGTTGCTGGGATAAAAGACTCTCTTCCCTCCTTCCACAGCCAAACAAGACGTTGAATGCTACTGGCCACTGGCAGACAATTCACCTTTAGAAGTTTCCAGCACAGTGCAGTAGGCATCTAGCTGCGATATTTTAAACTCCAGACCACATATATTCAAAGTAAGAAAAGTCCTTGCAATTGCACTTTGACTCAACTAACCAAACCTTCTCTAACCCCTAAAGCACTTTTAAATTAAGGAGATACACAAGGCAAGCAAGTTACAAGGGCCACTTACTAATCAGTAAGCTAATTAGTCTCTTCTATGCCCGATGCCATTAAAATCTCCCAGAAGACTGTCTCTTGTGTTGCAAATTAGCTCCTCTCACCCCACTCAGCTCCCTTGCTAGTAGTCAAGTGTAAACCAAAAGAAACTTCTTAGATGATTTTTCATTTCACACAGAGACAAGATAAGCATTTCCTGCGCTCACTCCACATCCCACAAATGATCAGATAACGACATCTGTCACTGGAAAAAAGGCTACATGACAAATCCCCATATTAACAAGCAGCCTTGTTTTGTCTAAATCTAAACATGTTTTTAAAGCGTGAAGCAAGATAGACTTTCTTTTTCTCTTCCTCTGTGTTTTCAACTCTAAAATTAATAGTTGTTAAACTCCACTGGATTCTTACATTAGATGTCACATTAAATTTGTGCCAGTGTTTTAACATTTGTTACTGGGAAGGTATTGGGAGGTGAGAGGAAACTCCTCATAGCAGTATTGATAAGCATCCAGACCATAACATAACATTATGATGGTTAATACTTAATGTCAAGAAAGTTTCAAGTGCCAAGGACTCGCACCCACTTTACCTGGAAGGCTACCAGTACCAAACCAAATTACCTTTGAACTGCAGGGGAAGAGGTCCAGCTGCGTTATTTTGCCTGTCTTCCATCCAGCACATGGGAGGCATGAAGAGGAGCTCTGCTCTGAAAAGAAATGCCAACACTGTAGGTCTTCAGAGTTACCAGAACACACATCAAACTTCCCAAGCTAATTGTGGAGCATAACCTTATATGATAAAGAGGTTTTTTAGAAGCAGCAAACCTATAAAATTGAAAGAAGCTTACAAAGAACGGTTTCTTTCTAAAGCAACCTGACACAGCACAAACAGGTGCCAACGGTGGGCTCATTTTTGGCAGTCACACACCCAGTGCTGAAGGCAGCAGGCGCGCTGTCCCACTGCCTTGTGTTTGCTCTGAACTGCCTCGGAAGGTCATTCTGGTCAGGCTAACAGCTACTGCAGAGGAACCTGGAGAGGTTCCCAATGTTCCCAGGGCTTCCCAGGACTCACCGTTGTGTGTCAGATGAAGATCAGAACCACAAGCACTTGCGACCGCATCTAGGAACAAGTTCTACTTGCACCTCAGCAGTAGGCACAGAGCCGCTGCGGTGGGCGCCGAGGCTCACTCCTCGTTACCACAAACATCGGAAATACCGCGGTTTAGCCCTTCGGGGAACAACCGGCCCCAAGCAAGGGGGCCCCGAGGCCCCAGGCTGCGGCGCCGCTGAGCTGGGGGCGTCCCACCGCCTTCAGCTGCCCCTCGCCACAGACGGGACGGGATCCCTCCCCACAGGCCGCCGCCATCCCCCACACCGCGGGGCCACCACCTCTCCCAGCCTTCGAGGGTTTATTCTCCCACACTGGCCCCAGAGGAGCCCCGCAGCGGGGGCAGCTAGCGCTCGGGGCCCCCTCCCACACCTCCCCTCCGCCGATCGAGACGAGGCGCTGGCGAGAATCGTGTCCCTTTTCCCTGCCGCTCCCCGCCCTCACCTCCATGGCAGCCGCCGGCGTCCCTCGACGGGGACCCCCCCACTACCGCCCGCTTCTACAGGGGCGGGGGGGAAGCGCATGCGCGCGGCGACGCCCCACCGTGAGCACGCCCGCCCCTGTGCGCGTGCACGCGAGGCGAGGCCCCGCCCCGTTTGGCGGTCACAGCGCCCCCCATAGGGAGCGCAGTCGCAGTGCAGGCGGGGGCAGAAGTGCTGCGGGAAGTAGCTGGGGTCGTTTAACCTGGAGAAGAGGAGGCTGAGGGGAGACCTTATTGCTGCCTACAACTACCTAAAGGGAGGTTGGAGGGGGACAGCCTCTTCTCCCTGGTGGCAAGTGATAAGACCAGAGGAAATGGCTGCAGGTTGCACCAGGGGAGGTTTAGGTTGAGTTTTAGGAAGAATCTCTTCTCCAAAAGGGTTGTTGGGCATTGGAGCTGCCTGGGGCAGCTGTGGAGTCACCACCCCTGGAGGTATTTTAGCAACATGTGAACCTGGTGCTTAGGGACGCGGTTTAGTGGTGACCTGGCAATGCTGGGTCAAAGGCTGGGCTTGGTGGTCTTAAAAGTCTCTTCCAACCAAAACCATTCAGTGATTCTGTGATGTGGGCACAGGAGGTGTGATAGGGCAACACTGTAGAAGCCTCATTGTTCAGGGGAAACGTCTTTCTTTTTGTCTTGGTTTACAGGCTGACTCTGTCCTGTCTGTGTGACGCCAGCAGCATAAGATAACTTAGAAGTTTGTTTCCCTGATGGCTTTTTCTCTCCCTGAGCTCCCCGCAGGTGTTGTGCACAAGGCAGTGGTTTTTCACTGCCCAGAGGAGCAGCCTGGTGCTGATGTACTTCAGCAGCTGCTTAGGTGACAAGGGCAAAGCCTCCCTCACCTTTGCCTTTGGAGCAGTGCAGCCACTGAAGGGGGGTTTGGGGTGGCTGAGAAAGCCAATGGCATCCTGGAGTGCATCGAGTATGGACAGCAGGTCAAGGGCCATTCTCCTTGCCCTCTACTCTGCATTGGTGAGACCACATCTGGAGTACTGTGTTCAGTTCTGGGATCCCCAATCCAAGGGAGACAAAGACCTAACAGAGTCCAAAAAGTGATTAGGGGATTGGAGCATCTCCCTTATGAGGAAAGGCTGCTCTTTTTTATCTGACAGTGGAAGATAAAATAGTGGCTCCTTCGTGGCCAATACAGCAGAGAGGCAGCACTGCAGGAGCAGTGGGGCAAAGCAAAACATGCTACTCAAATTGGTTTTTCAATTTTTTTAAATATTTTAATATTTAAGCTTTTAATTTTGCCTGCTTTACCCCTTTTTGGATTGGTTGTATTGCCTGCCAATGTATTTGGCTGGAAAAACAACCAGGTTTTCTTCTCAGCAGCCACACAAGGCACCAGCTCTGCACAAAAGCTCCAGGAGGAATAAAGTTCACTAATAGCATAAAACTTGCACATGAATCCCTTATTTAGTTCTGCAATGAGAAGCTCTGACCTACTTCTCAGGTGTCAGAAGGCTCAGGAAGAGATTGTTATCACGGAGGTGGGTTCATTTGCAGAGATGTATCTCTGGCAAGACACTGCTCTGTTCTATATCAATTCAGATTGACATTTGAGAAGGTTATTCTCAGTTTGGGTGACATTTTGGATCTCATTGCAGTAGACTAAAGGAAAAGATGAAAACTTAATAGAGTTTGTATTTTCAAAAAATAATTTAACAAAAATAGATTCATATAAAGCACAAGAATTCATGAGAGCTACTACTCCCTACCTCATTTGTGATAGATTATCTTCTCCACAAGGATTCCAAACATCAGTGGAGAGAACAGTTTTGCTGCGAAGCAGCAGGTGTCCATGCCTAGAGACTGGCAACTTTGCTGCACTGTGTGACCACTGGCATCACACAGTTAATGGGAAACTTTGCAGCAGAACCTGGATATGCCTGGAAAAACCAAAGCAATGCAGCCCTTCTCACCCCCAGAGCAGCAGAAACAACCTACTAGTTGCTATAGAGGGAGAGCAACCTTTTAGTTATGCTGGCCCACAACTTTCAGCTCTGCTGCCACATACAGCAGACACAGACACATACATCAACAAAAACACTTTGTTGTTAATAATCGTGTTGGTGACCCAGAGCTTTTCCAATTCTGTTAGTGCTGGCTGTTTTAAAATGGCTCAAGTGTAGCACTAAATTCAACTGATTTAGTGAATTGCAGCTTTACTCCATGGGCATCCCAGCACTGTGAGGTTTCAGTCTGGACATGCAGCGTGGTACCCACAGTTTGCAAAGTCACCAGCTCAGCAAATCTAAAGCAAGTTAAGACAAACGATGCTTGCTGCCTTCTCTGCCAAGGGGTCAGGAAGATGCAGCATGGTTTGAGAGCACTGCCAATTCCTCACCTGAGTTCAAAGGAAACAGCTCAGAAGCACAGCAGTGCCTCAGACAGCAGAAGCAGGTCCCAGGACAGAATGGGGTTACTGAACATCAGTGGTATATCCTCACCCAGGATGAAAGCATATGCCTTCTTCCTTCTGCCAAGCTGGTGTGGAGAGCATGTCCTACAAGCAGCAGAAGCACCAAAGCCTGGTTTCCTAGGGATGCACTGGTGTGCACGTTCTGCTCTGATGTCCAGCGAGATGCAACCCCAGGTGAAGATTCCTCCACAGTGAAGCCACTGCCAGCAGCTCTTTCCCGTGTGCGTCTTTGGTCCCCCATCCAGGCTGAGGATGCTGCTGTTTCCCTCTACCCTCAAGGACAGCATTAGTGTCTCCACTCTCCTATGACTACCCACCTGTTTCCACAACACATCCAAACTTTTAGTCCTTGAAGGTTTCAGGACTTGGGAGTTAACATCTTCTGATGTGTATCTCCTAGTCCAGGAGAGCAGCTCACATCCACACAAGCACATTCAGACCCTCAACACCCAGAACTGTGTCAGCTGGAGATCATCTCAGACTTTTATGGTGTGTTTTCAAGCTGAATTCAGCATGGGTTTTAATTCCCATCTCTTGCTTCTTGTTACACCTTTCTCCACTGGGTTAAAGGGCTCTGACACAGCACACCACCTTCTGCCTGTGAAAGCATGTCCTTGAATCCCTGTGGCTATGCTAATATGGCTATGCTAATACCTCAGGGCTAAGTCCCTTGGAAAGTGAAGAAGAAAATGCACCTCCTCAAACAGCATAATTAATTCATGAACCACAGTAACATAAGAGGTCCTTCCACATGGCTTTTTCCTTTTGTTTTTAATAGCTTTCCAAGGACATGTCTGCCTTTTACTGGTGCAGCACACCACCAAGAAGACAAGGAGCCATCCATGCTGGCTGTTAGGCAAATAAGAAGTAATTACCAAAGCTAGTTTTGATTTAGCTGGGTTGCAATTGGATCACACTACTCTGACCTGTGTTTGACTACTAAAATGATTCTGAGCATTGACTAGAATTACTTCTCTCTTGTCTGCCCACAGCCAAGCACCTAAATCCATATTTAAGCACCTGCAGTCTAGTCGAGTCTGCTTTTCAGGACACAGAGCATGTACTGTTCCCTCTGCTGTTCAAGGAATTTGTTGAAGCTCAGGTTCCCTGAAAATTGTACTTCTCTCATTTAGGCAATTAAACCCAGAGACGGGCTAATGCAATCCCATAGGCCAGGATCAAGCTTCACCACAAAGGAATGACACAGAATGTCCCTTCTTCATCACATGCCCCTCCTCAAAGGAAAGAGAGAACGTGAGGTATCTCTCAGGAAAACTTATGATTCAAGTGTAGCATTACAGGTAGCATGAGATGTCTCTACCCATAGAGACTGGGCTTCAGTGTCCCATGTGGCAAAGCAGGGGACAAAGAAGAGTTCTTCAAATGGACATTAATAGTGTCTGTACGGACGTGAATCCCAGGCTGAAACCTGTTTTTCCTATAGTCTGACCTATGAGGAGAACTCACACTTCACACAGTGCCACCGCCCGCTGGACAGAGATCCTGAACTGACTCTATTTAATGGCAAGTCCAAGTAATAGGAACCTGGAAAACGTGTGGTCTGCTGGAGACCAACAAACCATACCTGCTGGAAACCTGCAGAAAAATGCCTGTGTCTGCTGTGCCAGCTGATCATTCCTTTAACTGCATCTCCCTGAACTCCCCTCATATATCCCAAACAGCTGCACAGCAGCAGCAGAATGACTTCTACCAGTCCAGCTTGCTTTTCCTCTTCAAGGGCTCTACCACTGGGCTCAGCAAGACCCATTACAGATCCCTCCAGTCCAGTCCTTATGGACTCCACTTAGCAGAGCAAGGGGAAGAGCAGACCATGTGCTATCCCACATTCCAGCCACTGGACACACACAGGACTCTGTCCAAGGAGTCTGATTTAGTGTCACAGCTTGGTTTGGTTGCTTAGGTGGTGCCTGTGCCATCACTATCAATGCGACATGGACAAGAGGGGTGAGATCTGGTGATGTTCCATGTGGTGTTTTGGTGATACATCCCTACTAGAACGAACAGGGCTAAGCTGTCTCATGCCCTGGGGTTGCCTGGGATGTTACTGACATGAGTAACAGCCAGAGCTTGGGTCGCCGTGGTCTCACCCTATGGCAGTGCATTCTACATTTGTCTGTGTTCTCTAGAGGTTTCGACAGTGTTTGGACACGGGTTGGACATCTTGGAGTCAGCGATGAGCAAAACTCTCAGGAAGATCTGACAAGCAAGGGCTGATGTCTTTGTCCTACCTACCTGGGTTCCTCAGACACGAGACATCCTGCTGTATCAGGAGTCAGCACCAAAGAGGGAAGATCTGGAAGTCTTCTAATCCATGCTTGTGCAGCAGAACCAGGTGTTTCTGTGGGCTGGTAACAAGAGTGTAAGATAAGAACGTCTGTGAGTCTTAATGAATTTGCAAGTCACAGCACAAAAGGGGTGTCATGGGGAGCAAAGTCGTGACTACTAGGGACACAAAGTGGGAAGATGATTTTCCTTCTGAGTGGCAACGTTTTCAAGTGCAGCATCCCAATTTCATTCACTGCATTCCTGTTCTACTTATTTTTGCATCTGGGAGCAGTAAGATCAAGCAGACTGCAAAGCCCAGCAAGAAGGATGTAGACAAGATGCTGGGACTGCTGTTTCTAGCACAGAGAAGATGTTACCTGGGTTCCTAACAAGGCCAGTTATGGGTTACAAAGCAAACAAGTCCTCAGAAGTGAGCACTGCCACAGCATTAGAAATGAAGGGCTTCTGAACATCACCTGCACCTATATGTCACCACCCGGTCCAGCACGTCTTCCCCTGCTAGTTTAGACTGGAGCTGAGACTTTTTGTACTTCTCAGTTCTTATTCTCCCCAGAGTGCATGCAAGTGTGGAGAATCCTGGCACTACTGGAAAACTGCAAGATGAGTAAGAGCCAAGGGAAGAAGACCACAAGTGCGGTGATGTTCCTGGCCTCCAGCCCATGATACCACCAGCAAGTTGCCTGAAGACTGCCAGCTCTTACTTATGCTCACCTGACTGCCACATGAAGGGATGGCAAAGCACTTACCTCACTCCATCATTAAGGCATAGCCCAAAGCAATTGGTGGTAACAGGCACAGTGGATGCAAAACATTACATGACAAAGGAGAGGACTGTTCCAGTATGGCAGCTCCCGGGTGAAGCAGCTTCATTAAAGTAATTGATAACCAAACAACTGCTGGAGGCTTACCCACATGGCAATGAAGCTTCTCCTTCTAACACAGGCTGTAGAGTGATAACAGCTGAGGAATCCTGAAAGTGTGGATCTCCTTTCTCCCTCTCATGGTTATTGTTACTGGCAGGAGGGTGTTAAATGTAATCACTCGCTGAGTATGGAGCAACCCAGCAGCCTGCATTGGGACCCAAGTGTTCTGCAAGAAAAGCCCTACTGCGCAAGATTCCTTCAAAGTCACAAACCTCCTGTAAGTATTTTGCTAAAATACATGATTTGGTAAAACCAGTGACACAGCAGCAGTCATGGAGCTGCTAGACCAACTTCAGATCCAGTAAGTCTCATCTGAACACTGCTATCCCAGTTACCCTTATGGTCGGCACCAGCAGGGAGTCAAGAAGACATCAAAGCAAAAATGGACAATATATCGTCAAGGAGACACGAGAGGACAAATTTCATGTTTCTATTTTTATTTGTCTCTTGTCCTGTAGATGCAAATGCAAATACTTCCGTGTCTCTTGTCAGAAGCGGTGTCAGACACGTTGCCCATCTCAGCGACTGCTGGATTTGTGGGGAAGCCGGCGATTTTGTGGCTCCACTTGTGCGAATCCCCGTGAGTAACTGGATGAACACATATCCCTCATCTAAATGTCAGACTGAAAACTTACCGCTGGAACAGACACTTCTTACAATACTGTTAATAAACCGCACGGTGCAGCACAGACACTACAGCACCTCGGGAAGGTGGCTTGGGCGACTTAATGAAACTCAGAAAAACAACTGGGCAGCGCTAGCTTTAGTCAGAGGTGTTATTCAGGGTGTCAATAAACCAGTAAACTATACAAAACTATTCATGTCCCTGCAAGGATGTAAATGGGCAGAATATTTGTATGGCCAGAGCACCCAGAATCTGAATCACAGAATCATCGTGGCTGGAAAGGACTTCCAGGGTCATCGAGTCCAACCTTTGTCCTAGTATCTAACTGCTAGACCAGATCCCTAAGCGTCACGTCCACTTGTTTCTTAAACACCTCCAGGGATGGTGACACCACCACCTCCCTGGGCAATCCATTCCAGTACCTAACCACCCTCTCAGTAA
>JAOXOE010000698.1:17669696-17704983 GCA_028565055.1 Phoeniculus purpureus
TTCCAATCCCTAATGATTCTATGATTGGACTAGATGATCTTTGGGGGTCCCTTCCAATCCCTAATGATTCTATGATTCTGTGATTGGACTAGATGGTCTTTTGAGGTCCCTTCCAATTCCTAATGATTCTATGATTCTGTGATTGGACTAGATGATCTTTCAAGGTCCCTTCCAATCCCTAATGATTCTATGATTCTATGGTTCTATGATTGGACTAGATGATCTTTGGGGGTCCCTCCAATCCCTAATGATTCTATGATTCTATGGTTCTATGATTGGACTAGATGATCTTTCGGGGTCCCTCCAAACCCTAATGATTCTATGATTCTATGGTTCTATGATTGGACTAGATGATCTTTGGGGGTCCCTTCCAATTCCTAATGATTCTATAATTCTGTGATTGGTCTAGATGATCTTTCGGGGTCCCTTCCAATCCCTTATGATTCTATGATTGGACTAGATGATGTTTCGAGGTCCCTTCCAATCCCTAATGATCCAATGATTTGTATTCCTCCCTCAGGAGAGGATCACTTCTGGCTATTGGAGGGCAGACACAGAGGGGGCTTTCTTCTAAACAGTCTGGGTTGCTAATGCTGGGTCATCGAAAAGCGCTAAGGACAAGCGCCAGCCCACGCAGACACCTGCTGTGCACACACGTGTGTGGCGCCGCACACCACTGCTGCAAAAATCCACCGGCACACACCATGCATCCCCTGGATGGGGATCATACCCCAAGTCATATTCCAGTCTTAATTATTTTCAGATATGAGGAGAAAATTCAGTGGATTAGAAGAGTTTGCCGGTGGGGAAATATTTATAGGATAATGGCGCAACGTTGGGACTGGTTTTCAACTCTATAACCAGCAGGTTTGTTTAAATACCTGAAACAGCTAAAAAAGTCCATTTCCCACTCTGATGTACGCAACACCTTCCGTTACAGCAACTTCAAATCCTAGCACGCTTGAAAACCAGAGTCTAACAAAAAACCCAACTCAGTATCAGCAACTCAACCCACATCAACAAAACCTCCATTCAAGGTCCACCAGCAGATTTCGAGCAGTCTCAGCAACACGTATTGTTCGACCCGCGTCTCCAACCCAGCAATCGTGCCTCACCTGAACTTCCTCTAACACAACTAGCGTGGTGTGTTTGCTGAAACATAACGCCTTTACAGAGTGATGTTTTCTGCTGCAAAGCAGAACTAATCTCTTCACACAAGCCACTCCGTGGCAAATCGTTTCATAATACACAGGAATTTCTTTAATGTTGTTTATGCTCTTGTGTTTATGAAATCTTTAATTGATCGTAAGCTGCTCTTTAACTACTTAGAGATTATTTCTTTTAAATCCTCTTAATATTTCTTGTCTTTTTTAGGCTTGTTAAATATTTGTTAATGTGCTGAGTAAAATATGAGAGCGCTGGGGGAGATGATTGTGTTTGCAGTCAGGACTTCTATGTGGGATGTGTAGGTCTTATTGGAGGTGCAACATGACCCTAAATTCACTGTGTGTATGGAGTGGGAGTTTTGCTGTGGGTTCAGTTTAGTTGTTCTCTGCTCTTGTACACAACGACGAGGCAAGCACGTTGCAGAGCAAATGTCACCTGCCTGGATACCAGCGCTTTTTCAGCGGCGACTCCGCTGTACAGGAGCCTTTGGGAGGTCTTAAACACCCCCTGTGAGAAAGCTGATGTGCATATAAGAGGGATGTGAAACAGATCTCTGCTCCTGCAAATCTTTCTGAGCTTTGAAAAATTCCTTCGTTCCCCAAGACTCTGCCAATCTCATACAGGGGGAAAACCAGCCAGGACACTCACTGAGCAGCCCCCAGCTGTCCTATGCTCAGGGATCCCGTGACAGAATGATCTTCAGCTCTCATTCCCACCTACCAAGACATCTGGTGCTTCAGGACAACCCCCAGCCCAGTGATCCCACTTGTCCCACTCAGGTGAGAGCTTTCTGCTCACGTGAGGGTGGTCCTGAAGAGCTCCTATCCCTGGGATAGGACAGTTTTGTGTTCAGCAAAGTGGCTCTCTTCCTCCAAAACAAGCCAATGTTTTGTGCAGTACATCAAGGCTCAGAGACAACATAGGAGGGAAGATGAAAACTGCATGCCTTCCCTCTGGCTTTGCCTAGGGCAGCAGACTCAGCACCGTGGCTGAGTGCAGGATTCAGGATCCTTCATGGACGCAATCTGGAGGGGACCACCTGAGGGATTCCTGGGAGAGGCAGGACTACTCTTGTCGCTCTGGGTTCCCACAGGCTTTCTTCAGAGAGCTGAACTGCTCTCCAGAGACTCAATCTCATTCTCCCTTGTTGCAGTAGAGGACCAAAGGCTTGAGCTCCTGTGCAGATGGACGTGGTGGTTCTGTGCCAGGTCACACACAGGTCCCAAGTCCTTCACCCCACTTTGCTAGGTGCAGGGTGCTGCTGTGTCAATGGGCTACAGCACAAGGTCAGCAGTGAGCCTGAGTCCCATTGCTCTGCTACACATGGTTTGACTCTTCTTGTCCCAACCACTGCTGGCTTGCAGTGCAGCAGAAAATTTGTGGTGGGTTTTGCTCAAGAGAGGGAAAATATCTACATTTTACTTCTGGGGAGTCTCTATTTTCTGAAAGCTACATGTCAGGAGTTAATCACACAGTGGAACATCTCCATGCAGTGCCACTGCAGAACTCGGAGCCCCGCTACAGCACAGCATCCCGGGCCAGTCACCTCACCTGCCCCCCAGACAAAGGATACGGGCACCCACTGCCATCACCACGTAGCTTCTCTGCACTGGTGATGGTTCCTTGCTCTGGCTTTGCAGTGTGGATTAGCCCAGCAGTGCCTTCCCCACCACGGCAGCTGAGCATAGTTCATCCAAAACCGAGCCCATCAGTCTTGCTGATTACACATGCCTTCTCCTGGTAACACACACCTCAGTAAAGGATTAATGACAGCCAGAATCCCATTAAGAGAGAAACACAAGTTCCCCAGCTTACTCAATATCAGGTTTCCTGCACCTGGGTCACTGAAGTAGGACGTAACCTGCAGAATATAAAATGTCCTGGTGTTGCATTTGCCGCTGACGTGCACGGAGAGGAGTTGTGAAAAGCAGACATTTATAATCCAGCCTCCCTCCGACATGCCAAGGCAAGTGCAGACCTGAAGGCTGTACATAACCTCGGTAGTGAGGCTGCTGCTACGTTCTTCTCACCACTGCATGGCTCCAGCTTCAGGTGGATGTGCACAAACACAGACTTGTTTTCCTGCTGCATCCCACAAAAAGACAGGAGTGACTGTTGCCCTGAACAGCCCTTCCACGGACCCCTCGTACATGAAGGTTGTGTGTGTGCGTGGCGTGGGACAGTGCACTGCTTGATGCCCAATTCTGAGCTACGTGAAACCAAAGGGAGGTCTCCAGAGTGATGTCTGCTCGGTGGTGTTAACAGACATGGAGATGAAGGTGTGTTGTTGGTCTATGAGATGCTTTGCCAGTGTTTGTATGTTACACACAAGGAAACCTGGCCTTGAACATTTCCAGGGGTAGAGCATCCCCAGCTTCCCTGGGCAGCCTGTTCCAGTGCCTCAGCATCCTCATGACCTAGAGCTAACTTTCAGGTGCTTTACAACCCAGTCATTTCCAGTGTCTCTTCTGACAGAGCCCAAGGAGGGCTCTCTAGAGCCAGGTATTGCTTATCCACAAAATACACCATTCCCATGGCTTTTCTCCCGTGGTCTTGCAGTGGGGTTTGGGTGGCACTTTGGGATAGACCTCAAAGCTATCTGAGACCAGACACTTCCGAAAATATTCCCCAAACTGCGCTCTGGGTGAGGAACAAGAGAGAGGCTTTGAGAGTCAGAGAGGCAAGTGGCCTTTTTAAAGAATGTCTATAAGTAGTTTTAACTCTAGTCCACCAGAAATCATAGAATAATTAAGGTTGGAAGAGACCTCCAAGGTCACCAAGCCCAACTACCAAAACAGCCCCTCCATGCTTATTAAACCATCTTCTCTAGGGCCACATCTACATATTTTTTGAAGACCTCCAGGGACTGTGACTCCATCCCTCTCACTTGGGCACCCTGTTCCAATCCCTGACCACTCTGGTGTCCAATCTGCACCTCTCCTGGCACAACTTGAGGCCATTTCTTCTTGTTCTATCACTAGTGACTTTGGAGAAGAGACTGACTCTCACCTCTCTATAATGTCCTGTCAGGTAGGTGTAAAGAGTAGTAAGGTCTCCCCTCAGCCTCCTTTTCTCTGGACTAACCAGCCCCAACTCCCTCAGCCCCTCCACTTCAGACCTGCCCTCCAGGCCCTTCACTAGCTTCCTAGCTCTCTTTTGGACTTGGTCCAGCATCTCAATGTCCTTCTTGTACTGGGCTGTCCAAAACTGAACACAATACTCATGATGAGTCCTCACTAGTGCTGACCGCAGGAGGCTGATCACCTCTCTTGTTCTGCTGGCCACCATATGAAGATCCCTGCATGGGAAAAATGTGGAAACTAAGTAAAAGGGAGGATTTCTGGAGAAGGGATTGAAATGGGAACAGGTGTTCCCTGACTCTGGTGAATCTGAGTCTCTCCCTGAGATGACTCCTTACACCTGTATGATCCACCCAACTTCTCAGCAGGATGCCAGGACCAATTAGACACAAGTTGTTTAATTTTTGTCAAACCCCTGTTGTGTTTCTGCAATGGTGCCAGAGGGGCAGCTCAGCAGCCTCTGTGGCTGTGCAGAGTTGCAGTGTTCTCATGCAGCTACAAAGAAAATGGGTCAGGGATGTGGCACTTCCCCAAAGCCCAGCCACAGCTGAAAAGCACCCGCGTCCAATGCCATTTCTTCACTGAGCTTTATACCAAGTCCTTTCTGAGGTGAGAAGTTTTTTGAGAGCAGGATTTGTTAGTAACGATAATGAAATCAGCCATGCCCTTTTCTCCACCTGCCTTCCCCCAAATCTCTCTGTTTGGTTACCTAGGGATCCCACACTCAAGCTGTGCTGATAACTCAGGGAAGGGACCTTTCGTATTGAGCAAGGTGGGCAAAGCTGCTTCCAGTGTCAGGAATGTCTTCCAGACGTTCAGCATCTGTATTTAAATTAAGAGGCTTAAAGCTCTCCTGAACTTTCCCAGGTTTTCAGTGTTAACTTCAGGAGCTGAGTGTGGGGCTCAGAACTCCATATCTGGAGTGCCATCTACTGCGTCTTCCAGGGACTGCTCTGAAGTCCTGGCTGAGCTCGGAGGGGCGGCAGCTGTCGGGAGCTCTTCACTCGAAGCCCTGGATGCAGGTATTGGTGTGTGGGTAGGGATGGGGGGAAGCTCAGATGTGTTCTCAGTGTGAACTGAGGTGGGTTCTTGTTATGGATTAAACCCCAGCAGGCAGCTCAGCCCCACGTCGCTGCTCACTTACTCCCTGCTAGTGGGATGAGGGACAGAATCAGAAGTATAAAAGTGAGAAAAGCCATGGATTGAGTTAAAGACAGTTTAAAAACTAAGCAAAATAAGGAATTAAATTGCTACTTCACATCAGCAGGCCAGCATTCAGCCATCCTCAGGAAAGCTGGGCTCCCTCATGTGTAACAGTGACTTGGGAAGACAAAGACTACTACTTCAGACACCTCTCATTTTCTCCTGCTTTGCCCATCTTTTACTGCCAAGCAAACACCATAAGATCTGTGGTACCACTTCAACCCAGTTGTGTCCCCTCCCAGCTTTTCATACACCCCCAGACCTCTCTGTGTTGGAGCAGGATGGGGAGCAGGGAAGTCTCAACACAGTGTAAGCACTGCTCAGCTACAGCAGTGTCACCTGTATCAGCCCTGCTCTGGTCACAGATTCAAAACATAGCACCATGCAAGCTATTAGGAAAAACACAATTGCTCCTATCCCAGGCAAAGCCACCAGGATTAAAAGGAAATCTGCTCTCATGTGCTTCTTGCATCTTGAAGCCAATGTTAATGCATTCCAGGTCAGGTTGGATGGAACCCTGGGCAACCTGGTCTGGTGGAAGGTGCCTCTACTCACTGCAGCGGGGTTGGTCTAGATGACCTTTAAAGTCGCTCCCAACCCAACACATTCTATGATTCTATTATCTGGGCCGGGTATTTTGTTAGCCAAGTCTCCTTGAGGTCTAGCCCTGGAGGATGCTCTCTGGGGCAGGGTCTCTCTCTGTTGTATTATGTTTGTTGGCAGCATGAGCACATCACAAGAGACAGCTGTTAAACATGGAGATGGTGGGCATCGACCCACACCGAGGAGATGCATCAGGTGTTGCCCACCTGCTCCAGCCATGTACCCATGGCAGTCCCCATCCAGGTGCAGAGTATCCCACGACCTCAGGACAGGCAAATCGCAGCTCCTGGTGAGAAATTGTTCATTCCAGAGGAGCGAGCTCCATCTGCTGCCCAGACCCCTGCGAGCGGCAAGCAGCAGCCAGAACCCTGTTTCATCTGCATCGTCTTGGAAAAAAGGGAAAACATTTGTTATCTGGAAATTCAATCGCGGCAGGACCCTCTACATGCCACAGCCTACAGACCAGATCCTGTGCCTTGATCCAACCCTGCTTCTGGACTCGATAATAATAACTGGGAGCCACCCACCAGCAGCACCCCTTCTCCCAGTACTTGCCCCCCAACCACCAGCCCGGGGAAGCTGGGGAGGGATGGCAAAGCGCTCCCTGGGTTTCAAGCTGGTGTGGGGTCACAGCACGTCTGTCCATTTGTAGCCAAGTGAAATGTTTGTCCCGGCTTCTTGTTGCTGCCAACAGTAATTAATTACAGCGAAAGGGCAAACTGCCTGTCTTTTGAATTATTTATTGCAGCCAAACGCGGGCAGATCGCATGGGGCTGCAGAGCTCTGTGGCTCTCCGGCGTCCGCTGAAGGGCCGGTGTGATCCCTGTAAATTCATTAGCATTTACCAGCTCCCTGTTTGAGGCTATTCGGCTTCATCCCCCCCTTTCTTGCCCTTCTCCCTCCATGGAGAAAAGATTTATCACTAAATTAAAGCTGGAGAGCTCTTGGCCTGTGAGCTGGGGAAGGAGGATAATTCTATTACTTGTCAGAGCAGTTGAGGGGGAAATTGTGTGCAATAACCACAGCTCAGAGCACGGCCTCAAGAAGTCCAAGCTCCTGAGATGGCACGGGAGGAAAGAAGTCCAGGCAGATGAGACGGTACTTAGAGCTGGGGTTTTCCTCGCTGGATGTCCCTAGCAAGGAGGCTCAGCAGCACAGACACCCGTACACCCATTATGCATCTCTGTCATCACTCTGCACAGCCTTGCACTGCATTGTCCTGGTGCTGAGGAAAGTGATGCTCCTGCATGGGGTGAAGCCTGCATGGAGGTGGGAAGGTCTCCCATGGCTGCTACCATGTTCCTGCCCCTCCATGTCAACAACAGAAGCAATTATGTGACACAGCAGGGATTTGATCCAGCAGGAAACTAACTTCTCTGGAGGAGAAAAGGAGGTCAGATCATATTTTTCAGCCAGATTAGGCTTCTAGTATTAACAGAAAGAAGGGAGCAGTGAGGGCTGTGCAGGCAGGATCATCTTCACCACAGTGGGTTGGACTAAGACCATCAGGAAGAGACTGCTGGTCAACTCACCTGAGCTCAGGGTGGGTTGGGTTAGGAAAGTCTTTCCCAGCTACTCTTTCAGCAGCAGCTCATAATCTGCTGATACCTTTGCAGGACCACTATCGCATCTGCTGGTGCCCAGAACCCATTGCAGTCATCCCTTCTCTAACAGCACTCTCAGCATCCCATTTGTGTTCAACAACTTCAATAGGGAAGAGAAGACAAGACAGTGCTCTGGTCGTCTCTAAATCACAAGTCTGACCTGGCTGATGCCGTAGCTATATGTAGCTTAATGTGTGGGGGGGTGGGCTTTATGATCTCTTGCGATCCCTTCTGGCTCTAATGATTCTGTGATCCCCACCCTCTCCCCACCATCGTACCAAACCTGCATCTCCTGACCCAGCAGTGAAGGCTTGATACAGAAATCTGAAAGCTGGCAATGCTTTGGAGCTACAAACACAGGAGACGGGGGGAGAAGCCCTGATTGACTCTGCCACGCGCGGTGATGCTATGGCTCAGTCTCTGCTCACTACTTGCCTGCTTTGAAGCTGCTTGGCATCGTGCCTGCCAAGCTGCCGTGATCACTAATGCCCAGGGCAACCAAGGGGATCCTCTGCTTAACATCACGCTTGATCATTTAATGGGCTCGGGTCAGCACACCGATCCTGTGGTCCAAGCGAGCTGCCACGGGGAAGTTTGGTGCCAAAGCAAAGACCTTGCAGTGCCAGCCTTAAATGCAGTCCTTGAGCTGAAAAAAACACTCGCAGTCCTTTACAACAGGGCATCTCTGAGGCTTTTATACAATTTGTAGACCGCTTAAAAGATGTTATTGATAAGCAAGTGGGGAATTCGGATGCATGAGAGGTACTTCTACGTACCCTGGCATTTGAAAACGCCAATATGGATTGCAAGGAAGTTTGACTGCCTTTGCAGAATCCTACAGTGGTTGAAACGATTGAGGCACGTAACAAGATGAGCTCTATCACACAAAACACGCAGAGTATGGCTGTTAGTGTTGCCTCTGCGGTTGCATCGGAGGTTGTGCATCCCAGCAAGGCAAGAAGTGCTTTGTTTGTGGCCAGGACGGTCATTGCAAAAAGCCTGCCCACTACATCGGGATAAGAGAGAAGGGAGTGCCTATCAGCCTCCAGGCGTTTGCTCCAGATGCCATAAAGGCCATCACTACGTTAATCAATGCTGCTCTAAATTCAGTATCGATGGCAGCCTCTGCTCCCTAAAAATCAGGGAAACCTGCAGTGCAGCAGGGGTGCATGATGACAACAAATCATGCACCCTCCAGCCTGCCACAGATGGGAGGGCTGGCTTGGATGTTGCCACAGCCTCCCCAGTCACAATAATTGATCAAGCTGTTCATAAGGTCCCTTTACAAGCTTTCAGACCTATTGGTAATGGCCTGGGTGCCTGGTTGGTGGGTCGCTTGAGTGCCACCATACAGGGCCTTTCTTGTATGGCCAGGAGTCATTGACTCTGATTTTGTGGGGCAATTAGATGCAATGGTTTATACACCCTCTCTGCCTGTTCATATACCTTGTGGCAGTTTTATTAACTCACCCTTATTCACTGCTTTGCCAGTTAATACTATTCCACTCCTCAGTGCTCTGCAGCAGGCTCCTTTACCCCGTGGTTTCTTTCATCAGAGTGCTAAAGCCTTGCGAAAACAGTTTAATCTTTCTTGGACAGACACCAAAGATATTGTGCTCCTCTCCTGACTGCCAAACACTCGCCCCTGCTTTTCAAGCAGGAGTTAACCCTAGAGGTTTGCAAGCCTTTGTGGCAAACCAGTGTTAGACATCTGTCCACATCTGGAAAATTGAAATGTGTTCGTGTATCTGTAGATAATTTTGGGGTGCTGTGGGCCACTGCACGCACAGGAGAAAGAAGCCGTTACGTTCTTAAAGGCTGGCTTGCTGCTTTGGCAGCGTTAGGGATCCCCAAAGCCACAAAACCAGGTCACGGACCAGGTCACTCTGCCCTTCAGACACAACAAGATTTTTCAGCGATGGGGCGTTAATCACCTCACAGGAATCCCCCATCCACCACAAGGTCGAGCTATTGTGGAACGTGCTCACCGAACCCTTAGAGAAATTCTTGAAAAACAAAAGATGGGAGTGATGGGTGAGTCCCCACAGAACCGATTGAATAAGACACTGAGTGCGCTTAACTTTCTCTCACAGATGCAGATACCCCCGGGACTCTGTCTCAGTCTGCAGCACTGCAGTGCCGAGATCTTGCTACAACACCCCAGAAAGCTAAGGTTTTAATAAAAGATCCGCATTCAGAGCGGTGGGAAGGGCCGTATGATTTACACGTCTGGGGAAGAGGCTGTTCTTGTGTTTTGAGAGATTCAGGAGCGAGATGGGTGCCAGCTAGAAGTGTCCACCCCGCTCTAATGTGTCCTGGCGAGCGGTAGACTTCAACGAAGGGGAGTTGACTGTCATACTAGTGTTTCCTCGGGAGATGCTGTACAGAGGAGACTGCTTACCTCTATCTGTCTGACCTACGAGCGGTGCAGCGGATGGACCACCACACGCTGTGCTTTTTATAACAAGTAGATCACCTCATGCAGTGCTAGTACTTTATTCTGTATCAGATATAATAGAACAAATAAGTTAGGAAGCTTCGTTTAAATATTGTTGTCTTACAATGCACGCAGCAAGCGATGCAGGAGATGGTTTATCAAGTCTTTTGGCTTGAAAAACAAGGAGGGGGAGGTATAAGAGTGAACTGTCTGTACAGCTTTGATCTTCTTGAAAGCAAACTCTGTCCCTGAGCAAGGACACTAGCAAGATAGAGGGGCAAAGAGCTGCCCGCCAAAGGATGCACTGGTTTGATGTATGGCTCGCTCTCTCTCGAGACCTTTTTTTACTTGCTTACCTCTTCTCAGACACTGTGTAACCAGGAAGTTCAAGGAGTAGCAGTTAGGTAATGCTATTGTAACCAGTGCTGTGAAGCCAAGGGTATCTGTAGCCATAATACAGTGTATAAAAGGACATAGAATAGCTCAGTAAAGGAGCTTCTTGCTTTGTGAAGAGGGATTTTGCTTTGTTTTCAGCTGTCTTCACTGGCGAGTTGATTGCCACACCTGCCCTCCTCTATTCAGTTGTGTCTATTGCTAGTGACACCTACCAGCTCAATCTGGTAGCACAGACAACGAGCATAGCCTTGCTCTGCAAAGAGGACCCGGCTCCTCCAGCCTTTTATGTCCTGGTTCACCCATCAGCTCTTAGGCTGGTATTTATCTAGGAGGGTCCCTGTTCAGTCCCAGGGTCTTTCCCACAAGTGTGGCCATCACACCACCTCCTAGTCAGAGCAAAGCTCCCCAGCTGCTCTGTGGTTTTTAGCAGCTTGGCTTGGGGGTTCCAGCAGAGGAAGTCACTTTTTGTCAGGTGTAGAGACAGATTTGAGAGCTTAGAAATGAGCTTCAGGGTTGGTCTCTTAGCCTAGGATGTCCCAGATGTCCTCAGATGTACACTGCTGCTGGCTAAACTGCCTCGGGAAGGTTTTCTCCAGCAGCATTTACCTTGCAGCCTGAAGCATGAAGATTTTGACACGTTTCACCTGGTGCCTGGGTGTTACCCATCACTCCCCACAGGCTGTTTGCTGAGAGTATAACTGACCTGGCAGATGGCAGCTCCTCTCCTTGCTGTGACCAGCCTTTGGGACCACTGCTGAGGGTCATAGACTTCCGCTGCTGTGACCCAAGAGATTTTGGAGCACACAGTGGCCCATCCAAAAGGTAAGAAGGAAGAAGCCAGTTTGAGACCTTGTCCTGTGTTTGCAAATTATCAGTTTGCACGTTTTGGTGTGGGGGCTGTCTGCTGTGCTCAGGGTCTGGTTGCCCACCTTCTGTGCTTGCTGCTGAAAGGCTGAGGAGTTTTATTTTCCAAAGTCTTCTCTTGCAGCCTTTGGTGCAAATTTCCTTCCACTTATTTGTCAAAGGCTCCATGCTTTGTGCTGCGTTTGGGCTGTCAGCGGTTGCCTTGGACATTTAGGTCAATCGCAGATATTATTTCTGTCTCTGAAGCTGGCAGCTCTCATCCTGGGCCTTCAGCTTTGTGTCTTGCCTATAAATAAAACAGAATTCATTCTCAGTGCGGTGGAAAAAGACATCAATGAGCTCAAAGTGCTCAAAGCACAGGGAGGGGTGCCCATTTCTAATAGCTTGACCCCTCAAAGCATTATCACACCCCATCTTAAGCATCCCTATTGCTCTAGTAGGAAGCCTAGTGAGAATTGGGGGGATAAAATAGGCATTAGAGCTGCAGTGTGAGGCAACTTGTATTTGCAGATCAATATTCATGTGATGGACAAAACTGTGTGGGGGAGATGGGGAACACCTGGTAAAAGAGGGGAGGGAAAGGCAGAGCCTGGCTGGTATAGAAACACTTGTACTTGTTTTAGTCCTTGTAGGTGATGGTTTAACACGTGGCTGATGTTTCTGAGGAGCCCCCAGGATCAGTAGTCTCATTGATCTAAAGACTTCAGGACAATGGGCCAGGTCAATTACTGTTCCTGTTGCTGACAAACACCAGTCCCCCGACCAAGACCAGCAATAGGCTACAGTCTTTTTGTCAGCAGGTCAGTATTTTGACACTAAAACAATCATAAAAAATAACAACTCATAGACATAAACACTAAACAGAAGAGTTTACTAGTGGGTGCAAGGCTGCTCAGCTCTTGAGCTGTTTTAAGTAAGCCTTGTTGGCCGTGCAAGCAATAAATAGCTTGGCCAGGAGCATCATTCCTCAGCCCTTTGTTCTGGAGTGGCCAATGGATGCGGATTTATGCACTGGTAAGTAGAAGAGGGTGTTTTTTCCTAATGATTCTAGGTATGGACAAGTTTGAGGTATTGGCTAGGAACGGGAATTGGGAAGAGCCTGCAAAACCTGCTAAGATACACAGCAGGCAGGCATCTATTATTATAAATTATTCCTCCCCGAGAGAAGCAGTGATGATGAGCTCCAGGTCTTTGTTTAATCTCTGCCTTCCTTCAGAGTGCATGCATATTTTTTGTCATTTGCAGGAGTCTTTTTGCAAAGTATGTCTGGGCTGTTTTCACAGAGGGTTCTCCCTGCACATGATTGACTGAGCTGATTCCCTTCCAGACACTCTCGTACCACCCCGCTGCATAAATTGGAGCTGAGCACTTTTATTTCTTTGCAAGGGAAATGAGCTCTGGCGAATGGGGATGAGATGAATATTATGTTGTTTGGGGGCTGAGTCACAAATGGGGGCCAAAGAGAAGATGCTTCTCTAGAGCTGATGGTACTCTGTCTTCTCCCTTTTCCCCGCTGCACCCATGCTGAAATCTTTCTTCTCCACAGTGAAAGAATCTCCCAGACACCTGGTGATTATTGTATTAAGACGTGATGAACTGAGGTTCTCAAGAAGTCTGACAATACCTTTTAGATTTCTAGCCACAAAGGTGAAGTACAGACCAAACTTTAACAGGAGGATCCTCAGAAGCTGCTGGAGAGGGAAAAGCATCCACTATGCTTAAAGTCAGGTTGGCTGGTCCTGCATCCACCCTTTATCTCAGCACCCCTCTGGCTCCTTAAGGAGCCCCAGCCAAGCACACAGAAGGTCTGGTCTGCTGCACCACCCAGTGCTGGCTGACTCTCCCCTTCCTTCTCAGAAAGGCACAGATTTTGCTATTAGCTGCAGTTCCTACTTGCTGGGTGCCCCAGTTCTGTGTAACCCAGTTTGTCCCCCACCCCGCAATTATCCCATATTTAACCATTAGTGAACATAAAAGGCAGTGACGTGTTACAGTCATCCTCACAAATCACCCTTTGTGCAGATGTCCCACAAAACACACTGCAAACCTCATTAACAGATTGCACCAATTAATTATCTGTTGTGGGAATCACTTTGCTGAGCACCCAAGGCAGCTGCCTCCAGGTGCACAACCAAGGACGGAGGTATAGAACTCAGCCTCTGCTGATCACCAGGGAAGGGATCTGGGTTAGCAGCACTCTACTGCTGCTTCAGATATTACCTGAGTATTTTAAATGTGCTTTTTGGAGGAGATGTTGATTATTTCACTGAATTTTTTACGTGTCTGCTCCAAACCAGAACCCACGAGGACTGAACTGGATCAGCCTCTCAAACCACACCAGCAATGGGCAGACGTCTACTCGAGGATCTAGATGTCCCTTCAGCTGCATGAAGCTGCATTTCCTTTTTTTCCCTTTACCCCAAAGTAAGGAGATTAAAAAGGAATTTTTTCTCAGTCTAAAGCTCAGTACCTATTGAAAAACCTGTGATGAATTTGTCCTCTAGGCTGTTAGATGCCTTGCAGATGTTTAGCCATAGGATTCCAGTGCAAAAGAAGATCGATAGATGTTGAGATTAAATTATCCAACTGTTTCAAATAATCAGTGCTTGGAGTTGTTTAGTTTGTGCCCTGGACAAAAGTCAATCCCTTCCCTGTGGACATTTCCTTAGAGTTGACATAAGAGATGATGAGACTCTGGGAAACTAGATTGAGCCGTAAGTGTTCGTCTCTGCAGCGGATCTGAGAATAATAATTTAACTTTATTTAATGCCCATCTCTCTGAGTGCTTAACAAACTCTCTGTTCTTGGCAATCCTCAACTGTTTAACAATTCAGAGCCCCTAATCCATAACTTGGGAGGGGAAAAAATGGAGATTTGGTTCAAATCAACCCCTAGCTGATGGAGTAAGAAGAGCTTCACTGTGGCATTTGCAGTGAGCTAAAACAAACAGAGGAGGATGGAGAAGAGTGTCCCTGCCTGTAGCTACCTAGAGCTATTCCAGACAAGCTCCTCTGCCTTTTTCTTCATTTGCTTTTGCTGTCTTTAAGTTACAATTCCCCGTGACAAGCACCCCCTACATGCATGATCTTGATGGTAGTTTCCACCTTCTCTCTCTCTCACCTGACCTTTTCCTGTCTCTTTTCAGCCCAAGAAACCACAGCAGTCCAGTCCTTCTCTTTCTGTCTAAATGGGGCAACCTTTCCTGACCAGTTGCAGCTGGAAGGGAACAAGGCATCCATTTACCCTTTAGAAGTCAGGACTTTGCTCTGACACCTGATCAGAGTCCCTGACACCTGTCTCCTTCCTGTTTCCCATTCCCAGATGGGGAATTTTGCCTCATGAATGAGTCCTGGGAGCAGTCTGGTGACTGGGCACAAGCGGTGTTGAACCCAGTGCCGCCTTATGCAAAAGCCATGCGTGGTTTTTAACCTGAACAGGGCAGATCTTCACCCAGGAGATGCCCTTCATACATGTTGAGGAGGGTCCTGTGGTCCATCCTGACCAAAGTCAGTGCTCAGATGCCTTCTTGCCCTAGAGATCTTCCTTCTCCTTGTTTCTCTGCCTTGCCCCAAGTGGTGCTGCACCCTACTCATCATAGGGATAATGTCATGGGGGGAATCTCTCTGTTGAGGTCTCTCTTGGTTTCCCCACCACGTTTTCCCTCTGTTTCTTGCTGGCAAGGAGCTCAGTTGTTGTTATAGCAACCTCAGTGTGGTTAAGTCTCTCAAGGCAAGGTTTATAGGGAGAGGCAATATCTTTTATTAGACTGGCTGATACAGATGAAAGAGAAAAATAAAAGCAGGAGGTGGGGGGGTGGTGTGGAAAGAGGGAGAAAGCAGCTTTCTGGCTCATAAGCTTGTCACAGGTCCCCAGAGCTGTGGGTGGAGAAGCAAGTGGTGTCATGCAAAGGCATGGTGTAAGCACCGAGGAAGAGGCAGACCTGGCAGAGTAGCAGTACAGCAGCCCAGACAACCCAGGTGCTAATCTGCATTTATCTGGTGCAAAGCAGTAATTCAGTGGGAAATGAGACCCATGAGGCTCTACCTGCCAGACACCAGCAAGGTGCTGGTTAGCTTTACTGCCCCCCTTCCATGGGGGGGGATGAACTCAGCTGTGGCCAACAGAACCACACAGGATGGAGTCAGCTCCTCTGAGCCAAAGCTGAAAAGAGAAGCAAAGTCTGTGGCAGCTGACCTAGCCTTTGCTGGAGGAGGGAAGGTGCACGACATCAGCTGAGGCACTGCAAGGCTGCCTTTCTCTTAACAGCTGCAGCAGGTTTTGTTTCAGCAGGTTTGGTGACCACACCAAACACCATCAATCAGGGTTATAGAATCGCAGAATCTTCTGGCTTGGAAAAGGGTTTTGAGGTCATCAAGTCCAGCTAATAACCCCACTCTACTGAATTCACTGCCAGACAGGGCATGGGGCTTTGGGAGAACTGGGGGGGGGAGTTTGGGGGTCCCAGGAAAGTTGGAGGAGCATAGGAGTATTTGTGGGGGTCCTCAGGGGGAATATAGAGGAGCCCAGGGGAGATTGGGAGGTCTTCTGCTAACATACATGGACGGAGTTTTGCTCTTTGCAAATTTGGTCTGAGATGGTAGGGACAGGACACCGGGAAGGGGGCAGGATCCAAGCTGAGAACAGAGAAGAGCTCCTGAGAATTAAGGAGCATGGGAATAAATCTAGACAATTATCCCAATTCACAGGCTATTATCTTCCTTTCCTCTGCTCCTCATCCATTCGTGTGCAGACAAGACCACCCAGAGAACAGGGGAAGTAGCTCTTTTGTTGGTCCCTTCATGAGCTCCATTAGCAGAGCATCACAACATGGGCATCCATGTGCCAGCAAGACCTTTCCAACAGCTCTCCTGAGCCCAGTGCAGTCCTGGCTGAGAAGAATAAAGTCCTCCACAGCTCCCAAGCTGCCCCTCAGGTAAGTCTTCAGAGTCAGAAAGGGCAGGAATCACGCTCTTGGCAGCAGCCTGCCCTTCAGAGCAGAAAGAACAGGTACAGGACAGTGTCCTGGCACCACAGACACTACTGCAGATCGGAAGAGACATTAGGCTTGCCTACATGACCTACAACACAGTTACAGGCTCAGCCTTTGGTAGCTCCTGAAGTGCTTTGTGAGGCACTGAGGACCTTCACATTAATGATGAAAATAGAAGTGATGATGATGACATCGTATCCTAGATGGGGAGGTCGTGGTTATTGAGCATCTCCTTGTCCTGAGTGCTGCTGCAGCAGGCTGTGAGGTACCAGCCTGTACTTCTTACTGTTTAATTGGATCAGACTCGTTCTGGTTACATTCAGGGAGCTGGCAAACAGCATCGCTAAAGCCACTCGCCCGTTACCATCAAAGCAGCTCTTGCTGTAGGGAGTAAATTAAAGCCAAGACTATGAAGGTTGTTTTGCTGCTGTGGGACTTGGCTTTTGGGGGCAGCTGGAGGCACCAGTGTGATGGAATCAACCTGAGGAGCCTGCATGTAGTTATTTCCAGTTAGAGGCAGGGGTATCACTGTGCTCCCAGCAAAATGTGAAGCTGTGAGGGCCAGCTCAGAGCCTGTCTAGATCTTGCCATCAAAGCAGGTCCAAATGGGGTGTGTTGACTCCTATTTGGCAAAACTCTTTAGTTTCTACTGCATTTTTTTTTCTGTGAGGGTTTCACTGCTCTATCGAACACAGAGGGCAAAGACAAGAGAAGGGAAGGTTCAGAAGAAACTACAAGACCCCAGCAGAGAAGATGTGAGGGTTGCTGGGAGCGAGAGACCCTGACATCAGCAGACTAAGGATGCAAGCCTGTGTTTCTTTTTCCTAGTCTGAAATATGCTAAGTGTCTTTATCTTAAATGACCTTCTGAAGTGGTTTTAAGAACTTTCTCACAGACCAAAGTCTCTTTTGGGGAAGGTGACTTGAACACACGCTGTCACCTACCTGCTGGCTGCTAGGACTGTGCCTAGGCATAAAGTCAGCAAGTCCCCAGAGAGCTGGGCTTGGGCAGTCCACTGCACAGCATCAAAAACCTGGAGAACTTAAGCTCTTTGACCTGATTCCCCTTCAGTGTCACAGGCTGGATCTACCTCAGCCTGGGCAGACTCCGGTCCAGAAGCTAAGCAGCAGCTCACAAGCACCTTGCTGAAGGTCAGCTTACATGTGGCTTCTGGGCCACCATCAGCCAGGCTGCTGGGAGGGGCAAAGGGAGCAGTGGACCATCCCCCTGGTGCCACAGATAGGGAAGCCTCAAAGCACTAAGAAATCAGGATGAGGCCAGATGTGTTAGGGGCAGAATCAGGGTCAGAGCAGCCTATCCCTACAACCAGAGAGATGTTAAAAGCTCAGAGCTGGCCATGCAGATGTGTTAGGGGCAGAATCAGGGTCAGAGCAGCCTATCCCTACAAACAGAGAGATGTTAAAAGCTCAGAGCTGGCCATGCAGTACATTACAGCTGCGTCCCCCAAAGGGACAGAACTCTGCAGACATTAATTGCCACTTGCCCACCCAATGTGGGCGCCACTCTCCCAAGACTGCTCTTTCTCTCACTGCTACCTCCTGATTTCCACCTTCCCAGCAAGGAGAAGGTCTTTGTGGAAATAGATTTTAGCTGATAAGCTTTAAACAAGACTGTGGAACAATTATCAGGAGAATGAGTGAAGGCTGCTCGTGGGTTTTGCGTGGCTCTGGTGAGCTTTGGAAGGCTGCACACAAATGAAAGCTGCCGACTGGAGTTCTGTGACCCCAGGCTGCCTGACAGAGCTGGGTGCTGCCCAGCCAATGAGCAGCATGGAGCTTCCTCATCTTCCTGGTCAAGCAGTGAACATCATCTCCCTGATGTTCTTTCTTGACCTTGCAAGCCAGCCTCAGGCACCACAGAGCTAAACAGCATCGTTTTCTAACCCAGCATAGAGCCCCTGGGGCATCTTTTCATTATCAAACTGAACCTGTTACCATCTCCCATCACTGGCTGGGGTAGCTGGGAGATGGGGGAAACTGAAGGAAGGCTACTAGCCTCAAACCTCATGGAAACAAGCCAGGATAAATAATGCAGGTCCTGCTGTGCTTACACCGTAAGGTTGACGTCCCAGTTCTCACATCACTCAAGACCATCACTCAGGGTATTTGGGAGAACCAGTTCCAACCCAACTAAACTGGCTCATCCTGGGGAAAAAAAGACTTGTTCTTTCCTGCAGCGTGAGTTTAACACGGGGCTGACAAACTGAGCTGCTGCAGTGCAGGCTGACCTCAGCCCTAGGTGGAGAGGAGCGTGGTGTTCTCGTGCCCTCCCTGGCTGCCAGGGGATCTGCAAGAGTCTTGTGGTGGGATGCACTACCTCAGCAAGGCTCTGGAGGAGGAGGCTGTCCAACCCTAGCCATGTGCTGTCTGCCACAGCTCTGCCCACATGGGACACACCAGCTAGTCACCACATGGCTCTGGTCGCAGGGTTGGGCATCCCTGTGACAGCAGAAAGCTAATCCAGACGCAAGGAAGGTCTGGTGGGTAGGTCACCATAAGACTGCAGCGAAACAAAGCAGTGTCGTTTCCTCTGCTACCAAATCCTCTTGTCACACCACTTCACCTCCCAGAACATCCACTTACCCCCCAGACTGGGAATGTTCACTTCTTTCTCCCACTCTTTTCCCATTTATTTCTCCTCGGGCTCACAGACCTTGGTGGCAGCCACAGCTTCTTGCCATTCTTCATCCATCCAGCTCCTGACACCTCTGGGTCCCTACGTCAGGCAGAGTGCTCATGCAGAAAACCTGGAGTGCCTGTGTTTTAAGTGCTGCTCCTTTCAGTTTGGACATGAGGGGTGTGGGGGGCACACGCACAGGCACCCACCTGTGTGCCTCTCGTGCTCACACAGCAATCACCTCCTGTTTCACGGTTCATTCCCAACCAGCATCCTCAGCTTCAACAGACTCCTGCAGCTCCCCACCCCTCCTGCATTCTGGGGTGCACTTCCACCAGCTCTGCGAGGAGCCCATGGGCTCACGCTCAGCTTGCCTAAATCATCTCCTTGGTGACTAGCAATAGGACAAGAGGAAACGGAGTCAAGTTGCACCAGGGGAAGTTCAGGATGGATATTAGGAAAAACTTCACCCCAGAAAGAGTGGGAAGGCCTTGGAACAGGCTGCCCAGGGAAGGGGGTGGAGGCACCGACCTTGGAGGTGTTCAAAAAGCAGGTAGACCTGGTGTCTTAGGAGATGGTTTAGATGGAGGTGTTTAAGGCCGGGCTGGATGAGGCTTTGGCCAGCCTAATCCAGGGTGGGGTGTCCCCACCCGTAGCAGGGGGTTGGAACTGGATGATCCTGTGGTCCCTTCCAGCCCTGACTGATTCTATGATTCTATAGTGACTTACAGTGGAGAAGGCACTTTCATCTTAAAGCTTGTGTTTGCAGGTGCTCAGAACTTCTAGAAAACACTATGGATGTGTTCCTGTGTGACTTGGTCTGGGTGATCCTGCTGTGGCAGGGGGCATGGACTCAATGATCTTTCGAGGTCCTTTCCAAGCCCTAATGATTCTATGAGTCTATGATTCTATGGTTATGGGCTCTAGGGTGGGTGGTTGGACTTGATGATCTTGAAGGTCTTTTCCAGCCTGGGTGATTACAACTCTATGTTCAGGGACATGCAGTAGTTGCAGCCACTTTCCTAGATTTCCCTCCCAGTTGAGCAGGAACAGAGGGGTGCCCAGTGCCTCACTGGTGGTATCTACCATCTGCAGGTGATTCTGTCTCTAATTAGATCATTTTGAAGCACAGTCCAAACTCTCTGAATTTATCTTTCCCAGTAGCTTCACTTACCTTCTAGATGACAGGTTCCCTGGGGTCATCCTTCACACTCATGAGGAAGCATCTCTGGAAAGATCTGCCCAGAACTGAGCAGCAGAACAGAGCTGTGCCCCTGCCGCACTATTGCTGTGTTGGACCTCAAGTCCTGCCAATTTGAGTCTCCCACTCCCTCCTGCTTGACAGGACTGGATTTAATACTTCCCCAATTCGATGTAGACAGTACATCCAAGGATCACAAAGCTTTTTGAATGTGACAACGAACCTGATGGCTTTAACAAGTGACTTTGGTTCAAGAGGGGGCTTTGCCCCACTGTTATTGCCCCCAAGTAGGACTGTTTGTGTCAAATAGCCATTTCCTTTTCTTTTAACAGGAAAACTCAATTTCTCTTCCCTTTTTCTTAGCCAGTCCCTCCTCTTTGCCACAAATTCCCTAATCTTGTTACTCTGGTGTTGGGAAGGTGGAATCACCTAAGCCATGAAATTGAAGACAACAGCAGCACTGCCAGGGAGGTGACTTATGTCAGAGAAATTAATTCTCCCTTTGGACAGCTCTTATTTAGAAGAAATGTGATTTTCAGAACTGAAGCTATGGTTTTAATGAGGCTCTCTGGAAATATGCTAGCCCAGAGCTGCTGGGAACTTCAGCATCGTGGCAGAGAAATGCATCATGCCAGGCACACAACAGCAGACAGGATCATTCAGTGAGTTCATCACTCAGTTCCCTGCAGACAAAACCCATCTCGGGAGTTCTCACCGTTGGAGATCACTGCCAACGAGGGGACCTACAGCTCTTTACTGAGTATCCAAATGTGGCCCACACCAACGTTGTGTTTTGGGGTTTAATCAAGAGAAAAGGTGGGATTTCCTCCCTCTCTTTCAAATGAAGCCAACACATGCAAGCAGGTGGGTCTCCAGAGAACATAGGATTAAGGCAAGGAAGTCCTTGCCCAGAGTGTTGAGATGGTGCCATATGGGTCTTCTTCTTTCCCTAGGAAAAGAGAGATTAATGCTTGATCTGAGCTGAGCCCCCTGTTCAGCTCTGTGCCTCAGTTTCCTTTCCCACATGCTGTCCCCAGAGCAGGGACAGCTTTGTACCCACTTAGCAAAACACCTGATGATGTGACCGCTGGGCATCACCACGGGGTAAGACCGCATTCAGAGCAATTTCCAGGGATTTATGGCCATGCAAAAGGGTTTATGGTGCAAAGGGTGCAGCACAACTTTGCTTTGGCTTTGGGGCTGATCGGTGTTTTCAGAGGAAGCCTAAGAAAGAGGAGCTGTCTGGAGAATGTCGTGCAGCATGAAGCTGGGAGGGCAGCCTCGGAGAGCCCTCCATGCTCTGCTACCTGGGTTTACCTCTCAGAGCACACAGCTGTGCTGCTCGTGGCACAACTGTAATTGCCAGCCAAAGGTTATTTTTCTCTAGTGAACTCGGTGGCCCCATCAAGTGTTCATAGCCCAGAGACTAAAGCTGGCTGCTCATCAGCCATTGGAGTGCAGGCAGCAGCAACGTGCCCACCACTAAGGAGGCTACAGAAGCCAAAGCAGCATCTTTTCTGCCCACGTGCCAGCACAGGAAATGATTTTCCTGTCTGACTTTATAGCACAGATCCCCAAGTACCCCTGTGGCACCAGCCCAGAGGGCTGTGTACGAGGCTGGGTGCATGGGCACGGCAGAGTGATGCCAGAAAGATTCCAGCCAAGGTTCCAGCAGGAGGGACCTGCCATGGTTTCGGGGGGGCACGCTGATCTCTGGAGGCACAGCTTGCTAAGAGTACGGAGCAGTCCTCGGTGTCCAGCCTTGATGGTCCAGCTGTCTTCTGCAGCCTGCTTTTCCAGTATGAGCCAGAATGAGCAGCAGTCTTCTGCTCACTGGAGCTCCACTGTGTGTGGCCAGTATCCAAGAGTTTTAAGTTGATACTGAGGTGAAACAGCCAAGCTACTGGCACCCCTAGGAAGTGTGAGAGAGCAAACGATGCCTGACAACACCAGGGGAAATGCTCCACAGGCTTGGCCCATCTGGAGGGGGTTGCTGCTGCAGACGATGATCATCTTGCCGTGGCTTCACAGCACCCTGGGGACAGGGGCAGGTGTCACACTGAGGCGACTCCAACTGAAGAGCTCTTGAGGGTCATCAGTCTGATAGCTGTGAGTGTGCTGTAGTCGGGCAGCTGGCAGTGTCTGAGGGTCTCTCCCACGGATGCTGAAATCTCAGCATCAGGCATTGGGAAAACCCCATCCTTTGAGCCTCTAGTGCTCCAGACTCATTGGAGACCAAGGACATAAAAGGCTTTTGGGGGGTTTGGGTTTTTTTAACAAAGAGGGACTTCGCAAATGGAAACGTCACATTTTCATGGGTATTTCTGCTCTTTGATAGATTTTTTTTCATTTTCCTCTCCTGGGACTTGTCCAGGAAAAAATACCCTGTTTCTTGCACGGGAGAGACTTGGACTGTTTGTACCTTCGCTGTAGGCTTGTGAGGCTGGCAGTTCATGATGCTCCTGAGCCAAAATCAGAGCGATAGACCAGAGAGGGAGGCAAGGTCTCCCAGCAAAGTGTGAGCAGGAGAGAAGTATGGAAGGGGTCAGCCAGCCCAGTGCAGTGAAAGAGAGAGACTGCAGGAAATCTGCACAAATGGAAGATGTTTCAGTGACACAACTTTCCAGGAGGCAAAAAGATACCTCAGTTAAAACCATGGCTGGTGCAAGGACAAAAGGAGATAAGCTAGCCACAAATAAAATTGGGTTGGCATTTGAAAAGGCTAATTACATTCCATGTAATAGTTGTGGTTTATACTTGCAGATGGAGAGGGAAGCTCCTCTTCAGTCCGGGTTGGCATCAAGCAGTTGCTGTGGCAGGAAGCTACAGGCTGCAAGTCCAGTGGATGCTCAGCCCTCCTCTGTGCTTTCCCCTCTGGTCCCACTTTTAAAACAGAAAACCCTTTCACAGAATTCTTGCTAATGGCCAAAAAAATGTCAGTGGAGCCTTCTTAGGCAGCTCATTTCCCAGGGCTTTAATCAGCCAGCCTGCCTGGAATGAAGAGATTTCTTCTCCTCTCAAATCACTTGGTGCACATGGGAGAGGAGCCCTTAGACGAGGTGAGTTTGCAGGCTCTCAGATCCTCTTTGCTCTCGCTGTGCTATCCCTTCTTGACTCATGAGACCATGTTGGGCTAAGCCCAGAAGGGGCATGGAAAGGTGATGGCACGCACAAACACACAGCTACAGCTTCCACCTCTCCCCTGCTCCATAAACTAAACTTCATCACAAGCCAGGACCGGGGAGGATCTGCTAAAACGATTCTGTCCAGTCCTCTGTCACCAGAGAGGCTGAATTCACAGCAGTCCAAAATCCTCACCCACTCCAGCTCACAAATGGCTCCTCCAGTGTCCCTAACAGACTGGAGGCTTACAGTTCACCTACGTCCTGTTGAGGTGCCCATCTGGGGGTCAACACACACATGCAGAAGAAAAGGCTAAACTCGACCATCACGTTAGACGGTGGGAGCCCGTGGTGGGCTTGAGTTTAGGCAACCAGGGCTTCCAGGAGCAACAGCATCCAAGAGGCTACATGAACTCCTAGGGATGCTTTTTCCTTGCACTGGATAGGAAAATGGAGCAGGAGAGGGGGAAAGAAAAGGTAGAATGAACACAAAGAGCCTTGGCACACACTCACACAGTCCTACGTGAGGAAGGAGGTGGATGGTGCAGTGAAAGAGCAGGCGGGCCAAAAGCTTCTGAGTGCAATTACTTTAATGGGTCTGCCTTTTCCAAGTTCCACGTTGCACACGTGTAAATAGTAACCTGAAGAGGCTCACACCAGAAACGCCGACCTGGAGAACAAGGAACTCTCCCTGTCTCCAACTGCACAAGGAGGCACAAGATTCACAACGCTAGTCACGGCCGATCACGGGGGCGGACGGACAGACAGACACGGGAATACCAAAAGACATTAAAAGGCAAAAGCAGGTCATTCATGCTTTGGAAGGCAGCAGCAGCTGCCCCCCTGGCCACCTTGCTGTGCAGGCAGGTGGTCGGGGTCACAACTTGACATACAAACTCACCAGGAGATCAGCGTCTCACTGGCCCTATAGCTCTGCCTGCCCAGATGCCATCTCCACGGGTTGTCATCCCTTGGGTCCCAAGGGCATCATCTCCCAGGGCAAGAGAGACATGTGAGCACAGGACCCACCACGTCCTGGAGCTCCCTGTATGGTGCTGGCTGAGATGCCACGTGCAGGTGTGAACCACACTGAACTCCCAGCTGGCACTCACAGTCCTGCTTCCTGCCCAAGGGGCCTTTGCCTTTTACCAGTATGGGGTTTGCCACTGTGTTATCCACCTCTGGCAGCATTTCATGGTGCAGCTGTGATCAGGAGTGGCTCCAGTACACACACTCCAGACTTGGTTTTCCAGCCTTGAGCAAGCAGAGGAAGGAGCTGTCTGTTGCCACTGGATTTTCTCTTTTGCCCCAGGTGCCCCAGGTGCTCCCCAGTCGCTATGCAGTGACTGCCTTCACAGACGTCCAGCCTGTTGTGAACTATTCCAGAAGGCTGGGGAGCCGCAGCTGGGAATCAGACCTACATCAGCAAAGATACTCCTTCTAATTCCTACAGCAGCCACTAGCAGGCAAAAATCACGGGAGCCTTTTGCTCAGTACAGCAGCTCCTGCAAAGGGCAGCCGGTGCTAGAAGCAGATCTCACACACTCTAAAGCAGATCATGCAGAGATCAGACCACACAGACTTGTCCACCCTCAGACTATCCCCAGGGTCAGGTGTGCTAATGGCAACCCTGCCGCTCGGCAATCCGCTCATCTTTAACGCAGCTTCAAGTGGGGTGGGGAGCAGCTCCTCACAGGCAATGACACGATCAGCCCAGGATGTGGAGGTTGTGTCAAACACTTGATCCCACGTCTTCTCATGCCTGCACAAGCACCCTTCTGCTGAGACTGCTTCTGCCTCTCCCTAGTCAGTAGACTAGCCCTGCCAACATCACCCTGCTGTAGCTCTCGGTACAGAAGGAGCTGTTCAAAGCAGCAAACTCTTCATGGAATCATAGAACGTATTGGGTTGGAAGGGACCTCTAAAGGTCATCTAGTCCAACCCCCTGCAACAAGCAGGGACATCTCTAACTAGAACAGATTGCTCAGAGCCCCATCTAGCCTGACCTTGAATATCTCCAGAGATGGAGCCTCCACCACCTCTTCAGGGAACCTGTTCCAGAGATCTACTACCCTCAGACTGAAGAACATTTTCCTGATGCCCAGCCTAAATCTACCCTTTTCCAGCTCAAAAGCATGACCCCTTCTCCTGTCATTCCCTGCCCTTCCCCAGCCTTCTTACAGGCCCCTTTCAGGTACTGGAAAGTTGCTATAAGGCTCCCCTGGAGTCTTCTCCTCTTCAGCTGAACAACCGCAACTCTCTCAGCATGGCTGCATAAGACAGACACTCCAGTCCTCTGATCATTTTCATGGCCCTCTTCTGGACACATTCCAACTGGTCTACATCCTTCTTGTATTGTGGACTCCAGAGCTGGGTGGGGGAACTGTTGGAGCACTCAGTGAGAGTGTTTGGTTCCCTCATATCAAGGAATGAATCTCAACTCTATCCTACCTGAGCTCATGAAGAGGACATTACCTGCACAACGGTTCCCCAGAGCAACCAGGACACCTCATTCATGTACAGCACCATGGTTCTTCTCTCCAGCTCTCTCACGACCCCAAAGACCATCACCAAACTCAGCATACCAGCCATGGAGAGGTCTGCTAGTGGCCCAGGGGAGCCTTGGCCATGTCACAACCTCTCCCTCTTCTCCAGCATTTCCCCTTCAACCCTCCCACCTGTCCACACACTCCTTTCTGCTGTCTCAGGGCTGTGTTGTCCTCAGCCTAGCAAACTGCTGATGCTCAGCTGAACGCAAAGAATTACCTTCCTCTGGCTACAGGAGACTGAAGTACTGTAAGAAAAGAGATGACTGAAGGAAACATGACAAGGGCCCTAGAAAATCCGAGCGGTGTGGAGGGCACAGCCCTTCTAATCTGCAAACCTTGGGGCATTAAAAGGAATTGGTACAGCACAGGATGAAAACAAGCCAAGGGTAGAAAACTTTCCAGCCTCTCACTTAACTGTGCAACTCCCTGCTGCAGGATCAAAGTTAACAGATGTCCAAGGTGCAAAGGGATTATTTTATGGAGAAAAAACCCATTCACAGGTCTACCAAAAGCAGGCACTGCTTCCAGCTCAGGATGCTTCTGAAAAGTAGCACAGTGAGGGCTGGGATCACATTTTGGGCAAACAGTGTCCTGGTTTTGCCTTGTCTTTATGCTCTTCTCCAGAAGAAGAGCATAAAGCCTTTGCAGCAACAACCCACCAGATTAGGGTCTTTCCAAGGCAGAGGTGGTGTCTTTGCATTGAGCAGCTCCTGCAAAAATCCCCTCTGCAAACCCACCAGCCCATTGCGCTGCAAGCCCGTAAGCACATGGAGCAGCCAGGTTCCTGCAGCAAGGTTCCTGCAGCACTTCTGACCTCTCACTCTGCGTGATGTATCTCCCAGCTGCTGCAGGGAAGCAGATCCAGTCACCATCTTCCAGCACAGCTATCCTGAAGCCCATACAGTTATCAGTCCCTTGTCCCAAGCTGATTGTGACTCCCAGGCCAGCCTTCCATGAGAAGATAGAAGAGAAGCTGCCTAGAACTCGGCACGTAATCAATGCCTTAAGGTTCCATCTGCAGGCTCATGCCAACATCTGGCTCCTCCAAGAACTCCTCCCCAAGGACTCAACTGGGCTGACCTTCCGAGACGTGCCGTGCACCGAGCAGCCCAACCTGATTAATCCAAGAGGAAAACACTGGTGCTAACACTGTGATCCTTGGGATTCGTTGTCTCTGACCAAGGGTGGTGAAGGCACCCAGCGAAGGCAAGCCAGGACAGGGATTTCCAAGCGAAGGCAGACTGCTTCACGCTGCTTTTTCCAACAGCAGACAGGTATCGCTGTCCCTACTGCCAAAAAGCCTGGCACTACAGATGCTGAAATCGTGTGACTGAGCAGCAGCAAGCTGCAACCTACCACAGTCCTGCCTCCTTTACACTTCTGAGAAGAAAGAGCCGTCATTTATCAGTTCCATGGAGCCTCCCTCCAGCCACCACATTTCTGGGTGGTGCCAGACAAATCAACTCATTCCCTTCCTCCTACCTGCTCCCACAAAAAGCTGGTGTATGCCCAGGAGCTGAAAGCCATCCTTTCACAGCCACATCATTAGAAGGTTTCTGTTTTAAGCCATGCAGTGGGCATGTTCCTTGCAGCAAAAACGTGGACTTCTCCTGCTGTTGCACCTACCTCCCTTCAATCGATTCAGAGACACTTGTCTGTCTGCTGGAGTTTCACAAGCACCTTCCTCACACAGAGGGCACGTCACACACTTCCAGCCCATCCATTGTAGCTTCTGGCTGGCTGCTAAGCAAAGCTCGCCCGGGCTTAGGATGCAGCCAGGTCCCTGGGCAGGTTGAGCTGTATCGCCTCTCCTCCTGTGGTGTACTTGGCCACCGGCCCGTTGCCTTCCATGGTGAAGAGCTTGCAAGTCTTCACGTTCTCGTGAACAGGGGTGGACTTTTTCGAGGAGATGGGGGAGTTTGTGGGGCTCAGCTGGACAGCGGTGGTGTCCTGCACTGTGTGCTCGCTCGTCTCAATTTCGAAGGCTGTGTTGCCAGGTTTGATGAGACCGGTGTTAGAACCTGGTTTGGATTTCCTGGTCCCATGAGCTGGGGGCCTCCGACTGCAGATGCAGCAGGCACCAAAGAACGTGAAGGCCACCACTAGCAAGATGGGGCCAATAATGATGGGAGGGTTGTTCACGGGGAGGAAGGTCCCAAAGGCAAATGCTCCTACTAAAGTGATGTTGATCCCTGCTAGCATGATGCAGAGCCCACAAGCGCAGCAGAGAGCAGGGGAGGGGAGGCCCTGAGGTCGTGTCTTCTTCTGGACAGGTTTCTGGGACAAGGAGGCGCTGCTTTTTTCAGTGAACATGTTGGGATGATCCTCAGAGGTCACTTAATTTCTCACAGGTCCATGTACGATGTTGAGAAGGCTAACTCTGATCTCCTGCTGCCTTGAGATCCCTGCAGAGGAACATAAAAGCATGCAGCTGTTAGAGCAATGAACCAAGGGCACCTTTCCACCATCATTCATAGTGGCCAGCATCTTCTCCACGTTTGCTGGTACCAACAACTAAGTACAAGTCCAAGGCTGCTGCATACATCTCTTGACCCATCCTCTGCTCCATCCACCCTTCACATAAAATGCAGGTTCTTTGGGACAGACAATGTATCCCACTGTCCATCTGGGCAGTAGCTGGTCTCACAGTGTTTGTCATCACCCACACAACACCTGCCCAAAATAATGCCAACACTGCTCTGACCATCACTGCAATATGACTGCAGTGTACTCCTGGGTGAGTAAAGGACCCAAACTGCAATAGAAAGTGGGACACTCTCTCTCTGTTCCTCGTCTCAGTTGTCTAGTAGTTGACACTAGTCATCCAGTTGCCTTTCTGGAGAATAAAAGCTCCCCAGAAATGGCACAGAACATCCCAAAATGTTCTCCACATAGGCATGGCTGAATACATTGGAAAACTTGGAGATGACTTGAGCACTTCCCAGTGAGATGTTCGGTGAGACAACTCCATTCACTGGTGCTGGATGACTTGCTGCCAGTCACAGGGGTCTGTAGTCTATAACAAAATCGAGCAAGTGTGGCTGCTTCCCCTGCTGGACCGTGCTTTTTACCATGCATCGTGCCACGTTTGGTGTGATCACAGCAGATCTCATAAAAGAGGGCAGGGAACCTCGTTAGCTTCAACAACTGTAGAACCAAACTTGTCCAAGGTCTGTGCAGAAGCAACATGAGCTCCTGGACAGGGGCTCATGGAAACTGAGACAGTGAATCTGGAAAACAGCTTGTGTGGGGATTGACCTAGGACCTGAAGCAACAACTCCTAGCCCTGACTGCCAACAGCAGCTTCTCCACGCAGAGATTATTGAACGTTCTAGGAGTTGGCTTTGTGTTCACTGAACTTTGCTGGGAAGCCAAATTGCCAGAAGCCAAACTACCAGCAGTTTGATGGTGATGCCTTTGATTTCACAGGCAAGAGGGCATTTCTCTTCCCAGCCTGACTGTAAACAGCAGTGGTCTGCTCTCTCCTAGTGCCCCGCCTGGCTCCCTAGCTTCTTCCCTCCTCTCCTGCCAAATCACTTTCTAAAGGGATGCCGCACAGGTTTCCGCTGCAAGAGCCAAGAATCTGTTGGGCCATTAACACTCTGCAGACACTCAATTAAAAGGAAAAACAAACAATCCCCCTGAAAGAAGCCAGCGGGATCAGCCGGGCATTTTCACCAAGCTCCCTAGGTTATAAAAGTCTCCCACACCTCCAGCTGAGGCAAAGCCCTCTGCAGCTCTACCCTGTGTCATATCTCATTTCCCTGGCTTGGGCTTTTGCTTAGACCTGAATGAAGTGCAGCAATGAACTTTCCGCAGCACGATAGCTTCTGGTTGGAGACACATACACACACACACACAGTTCTGAGCTCAGCTCTTCTGGGTGCTGGTCTGAAACTCTGGCATGCAGAGGCTGCAGATACCTCAGCACAGCTCTTCCACTCAGTTTGCCCTACACTGTCCCACAGCAAAATGTTCAGCAAGGAGCTGCATGGCTGGCATGGTCAAATCATATCATGGCATCACTCATCCAGGATTCTCCTTCCCTCAGCACTCATATGCTTCAACCCTGCAAGAATTTCCCCTCCTGGGATTGCCAGGCTGCTGTCACAGCTGCTGTGCTTTAGCAGGATGCACAAAGTGGCTGTCTCTGCTCCCAGGCAAGGCAGAGACCAGAGGTCATTGAGGTCCCACTGAGATCCTAAAGAGGAGCTCCAATCTGTTGCCCATCACATCTGTCAGCAGTCAGCTGTATCATTCCAAAGACACCACGCCATGTTCTGGTGGCTTCCAAAGCTGCAAAGATATCACCAGAACAGTCCCTGGTAGCTCATTTTCTCTGCCTGGTGATTTTTGTTCATCATTACAGCTCTGAGAGTGCAGCAGGTGAAGCATGTGCAGAATCCACCCTGGACCTCTCCAGGCTGTAACAGGGGAAGAGCGAGACAAGAAGGTTTGTTCAGGCACCATCGGCAATGATAAATAAGGGCAGTCCACCCAAGGACAGCTCATCCCAGCAGGTGAAAGAGAACCAGTGATCCACTCTGGAAGGGTTAAAGACATGGTAGAATGATCCAGCTGGGCTCAGGGTGGGTACAGTCTCCATCAGCTTTCCAGGTTTTCACAGGTGCTTCCCAGGAGTGGGCGCTGCATCTACACTACAGAAATAAGGATGTGGCTCGTAAAGACAGAGGCATCTCATTATGCAGCTTGACTGGAAGAAGTTCCAGCTGTTCCTTAGGCCACCCCAGGACAGGCAGACAGCTCCCAGGCTGCACCCAAGGACTGGTCAGGTAATGGCAGCTACCTACTTTAGGGCAAGAGAAGAGGGGAGAGAAGAAGTTTGCAAAAGCTTGCTAGGTATCATCATTCAGGATGCATCTTGGGTTGGTTGTCTGGGAACCCACCAGCATCAGGTTGCAAAAAAATGTCAGTCTAGAGCAGGCAGTGTGAAAAACAGGGTCCTGGAGCTCCTCAGACACATCAAAACATGCGGTTGTCAGCTCGAAGGTCTAACACAAGGGCTGGGACACTGCCCAAGGAGCATGGCTTTAACAACATGGATCCATGCTGCGTACCCTTAGGAGGGGAACAAAAGCACCTGGAGTTGATGGAGGGAGCAAACCACCAAACCTGCTGAGATGTCATCAAAGCAAAGCATGGGTAGCAAAATCTGCCTCGTTCACATGAAGTATATGGAGATAAACCCAGAGCCATGGGACAGAGCTGGAGGGATCAAAAATAGAGCCGGGTTGACATCACATTTAAACTGTGATGTAGATCTTTCTGTAGATGCACTGTAAAGGTTGTGGCCGTGCTATGTCAAAGGCAAAACTTCCTTCTTATTCTTATTGCTTGGGGCACCTACATGGGGTAACGATGCTTGCCTGCAGAAAGCAATGGAGTCAATGTAGAAACAAAGAGAACCCTGCCTGAAGCAGGACCTCTCCCATCATGCTGTGGACAAAAGACTTTGGAAGACACCAGCATCAGAGAGCTAGGACATGACCTGCACACACACCACAGGGTAACCAGCTTGTAGAAGACAGTGTGGTGGGACTGGGAATATTTAGAAAGCAGATCACTGTTTACTCTTGTCTTGATCTCTGTATAAAGCACCAGGGATTATACACAGGGGAATCCTCTTGAAAAAGCAGATGAAATGGAGATGAGAAAGCCAGCAGAGCAGTGGAGGATGAAGCAAAACACTATTCAAAACAACAGAACGCATTACACCATCCTCTACCTGATAAGACCCTGCAGCAACAGAAGGTCTATATTTATTGTGACTGCCAGGTACCACAGAAGCCTCTTTCCTCTCCTGTCATCTCCTGGAGCGCAGGCTAATACTGTGGAGTCCCTCTCCATCCGCTTTGCAGTGACAAGAACCCACTGACGTGGATGAGTTCCCACCTCTGGCTTGTCTCAGGATACCTGGTGGCTTCTAACTTCCACTTCAGTCACAATAATGGGTTCCAAAATGATCAAATCTCTATCCAAATCATCCTGTCCAAAATCACCAGCTTCCTCTCCATTGGGAAAGGAGAAAGTTCTCTTTGCATTCTCCACATGAATTTCTTATCAGTTACAGTCTAGGTTTCTTCTCCAAACAGCCTTTCAGCTTGAAACACTTCAGTGCCAAGCCCAAAACAACGCTGCACATCCAAGCTAGAGTGATGGAAGCCCAGAAGCTACAGCGATATCCACCGCTATGGGGAGTATCCAGTCCTCAGGGGGAAAAGGAGGGACTTCCATTCACAGCTCTGATAGTTCCTAGAGCTCAGAGGGTACACTGACATATTCCACTAGCATTTTAGGAGCATCATGTAGAGCCTTGCCGGCATCACCAGCCACATACACAGTTAAGCAAGCTTCCCTCCTAGTTGTAGCAAGGGGGATCAAGCTGTCATCCTTTCTCCCTGCAGCAGCACAGCCAAAGTATTTGTTAGACCCCAGACGAGTCTCCTTTCTAGCAGCGTGATGGCACAGCAAAACAATGACAGCGACCAGCGTACAGAAATTGCAGTCAGGCAGCTCTCGCCACCCCCCACATGCAGCCAGACTCACCCGTCGGCTACCAGGAAAAGCACAGGACTTTTTCCCCCAGCAAAGTGCTGGAACAGTCTCCGGCGGGGCTGAGGAAAGCCTGGGTGGAGGTTCTGGAATGGGGGTTACGTACCTGGGATGGACCGAGGAAGGCAACGGAGAGAGCGGGAGCCCTGGGATCTCCCCTTCACCATTCAGCCGGGGCTACCAAAGCCATGGTTAGTGCCAGCAGGGCCGGGGCTGGAAGCCCAGCGGGAGGAGAAGGATCTCACATGCCTCCTAAGCTCCCTTTACCCAGCTCGGGAAACTTTGCTGGAGTGGAGGCGAACCCCGAGGGAGCTCAGCAGGTTCTGTGCAAGACTGGCCGCCTTATCCCCACTTTCCCTCTGCCCCCTGGAGGGTAACGTTCTTCTCCTTAGGCAGGAGGGGGTTCAGAAGCAGCATCGCTGCCTCGCCGCATCCTCTCCTGCTCCCGCCCGCGATGCCCAGGCGGGCTCAGCCCCGCTGTCCGGCGCCTCTCGCTCTCTCCCCGCGCCTTCTTTTTCTTCCTCCTTTTCTACTCCAAGGCTGCAGCTCCCGCCCCTTTCCGCTGACAGAGGTGCCTGGAACAGAACAGCCCCCTTTCCCCCCCGGGGAGGTGAAAAACCCCGGAGCGCGGCTCCGCCGAGGGGCAACCCTGGCTCAGCTGCGGCTGGAGGGATGCGGGAGGGACCCACCGCTGGGCGGGGGGCAGGGAGGGGTGCTGAGACTGGACCGCCCAGAGGTGGGAAATGCAGGGTGTGAGAGCTGGAGAATCCAAAGAAACCGCCCTCAGATGCAAAACTAATGTTAGAACGTGGCAACCAGACCACAGGTACGCTTAAAGGTACTTGCTCTAAAAACGTGCCCAGTGCCAGACCCTGCTGCAAGCAGAGCCAAGGTCTCCGCTCACCACTGACTGTTGTGGAGCTGGTGACCACAGAAAACAACACAAACTGCAAGTTTGGATGGAGTGTAGGTGGTCCTTAAGTGGTGCTGACATGCAACACCCTCAGCTGCTCTGCGTGCCCACACTGCTGTGACCAGCCTGGATGCTGCCAGCGACAAGTGAACAGAGGCTTTTCTCCAGCTGGTTGCAGATGAACCCTGTACAAATGGGGCTGGAGCTGACTGAACATGAATCATGCTCCCCTCTTTTGTAAACGATTGCTTTTCATGATCTCTAGAGAGAGAGGAGAAAAGTAGCACAGGGATGGTGAAGAACAAAGGTCAAAGACAAATCACCAAAGAGGAATGAACACTTTCTTCTATTCTCCAGCCTGAGTATTCTTAATACAGCAGCATCCTCTGCTGCATCATGTTTCATCTCACCTTACAGGTCAGCCTAGAAACTTGGGAAAACATGAGCTTTGCAGACAGGTGTTCAGCCCCTGCTGAGGAAGACAACAGTCTCTTCTCCTTAGCTTGGAGAATCCTAACAGCACACTCCATGGCTTGAGCAAGAGGGCATCAGAAAAGCAGTGCTGATCAGATATGTTGCCTGCTTGAGCTTTTATAAAGCAATAACCAGGAAATCCCGTTTCAGACCTTTTCAGAGATGCACTGTCTCCTCTGGGGATTCCTTGGCCCTATAACGTGAGGTTTAAAACGTCTCAGTGTACTCATCCGTACCAGAACATCGATAGGGACGTGCATGGTGGAAGATTCTCTGGAGAGAAACTCCACAGGGCATATTTGCAAAAGGCAGTTCGACGTGTAGCAGAACTGTGTGCTCAGTGTCTGCTGACTGTTGCTGGGTAGAAACAGGAGCGGCCAAACTCATTCTTGGTGTGGCTCCATAGAGCTCAATGCAAACAGCCCTACAAGTCGTGTTTATTTAGGAAGAGTGGCTGTCGGAGACATCTAGGGCCATTGATTCAAGTTTCCTGCTATCACGTTGTATAATTGCGCTCATGAAGTGCTCAGGCTCCTAAGGGGGCAAATTAATACTGAATGACCTATAGTCTGTTCCCTAGCTGCACAAGGTAGTGATCAAGAAGGCTGCATCCGCTTCAGGTTGGCTGTTGCATGACTCTCCATCACACTCTCTACTTAATGGCCCATAAATCTAATAAAAAGGTTTAATTCAAACATTACACATTTAGGTGTCTAATAATTCTGAGCTTTGCATATGTGGCCCTGACAGCCTGGCAGATTGCACTCACATGATTAAAACAACCTCTAATTCAAGAACTAAAATTCAAGACTAGATTTCCCACTGGTATAAATTAGAGCAGATCCATTGCCTTGCAGAGTCTTGATAGCTCAGAAGCGTGATTTGTCAAGGGGATTTAGAAACTGATAGCTCCTCATCTCAGACTTTCCAGGAACTGGGAATCCCTACCTTTCATAGACGCAAGTTCCAACCTTCAGATGAAATTATATTCCTCCTCAGAGAAGTAGTTTGCTTCCAGCTCCTGCCGAATTCAGAAAACAGGTTAAGGCAGAAATTTCTGAATGAGAGGCAAAGTTGTCTGCCTGACTTCTCCCACCATCAGTTCCTGACTCTGGTTTACATTAACTGAGAGATCCAGCCCAAACACTCTTGCACCCCAAAGGGTTGGACTTCAATGTCACCCCATCCTGGTCTGAAGCAGGTCAGTATGGTGAGTACCACATTGAATCATTTAGGCTGGAAAAGACCTTTAAGATTGACAAGTCCAACCACATACCCTACTCTACTAAGTCCACTCTTAGACCCACCACTAAACCATGCTGCCCAGCAACACAGCTATGCAGCTTTTGAACATGCCCAGGGATAGAGACTCAACCACTTCCCTGTTCCAATACCTGGGAACCCTTTCAGTGAAAAGCTTCTTCCTAATCTCCAGGCTAAACTTCCCCTGGTGCAACCTGAGGCTGTTCCCTCT
>JAOXOE010000698.1:17705083-17766662 GCA_028565055.1 Phoeniculus purpureus
TATATACCCCCCATTCTAGCTGTCCTCCCTTCCACTCCTTGTAGAGTTTCTTTTTGTGGGACAGCGTGTCCAGGAGCACCTTGTTCAGCCAGGTAGCCCTCCTAGCCTTCTTCCCTGAAGAAACATGAATGGTTCTGGTTTGACTCTGCTGCCCTGGAGTAGTGCAGTAGTAGTTTGGGTGTAGACATCTCTCTTCTCCTCCAAGCAAAAGTGCAGATGATATCTCCCATGTCATGTGGGGCAGATAATGTGAACAAGAGGTTGGATCACCGCATAGTCAAGTAACATAGTCTCCACGCTAGCTGGATGCATGGTGGGACACTGATCTTTCTTCTGACAAGTGTGTCCTTGCCACAAAAGCCTTTCTTCACTTCTTTGAGAGGTATGGAGCCAGCCCTCCACATGCTTTTCTGCTTGTTATTTAAACCCTGATAAAGAAATGTGGATGTGGAGGGAGGTTGTGATAGGGTTGTTACAGCTCCTGGAGTTGGTTCTCCAGCTCTTGGAGTGCTGGAAACATTATCCAAGCAGAACAGAAACTCCATTAGGTTGCTTAAATTCAGGTCTTCCATATGGGCATGGAAAGCATCTGCTTTGTCTAGTAGAGCCTCATTCTGTGTAAGTAGCAAAGGAACCCCAATCTCGGCTTTGCTGCCTTTTGTAGCATCCCATGATTCAGGCAGCTGCTACCAGCTGTGGAGAGTTTTATATGTTTTTTAGAGCAAAAGTTAAGTCCGTTACAGGACTTGTGTTCTCTGGGGATGAGGTGATGCACTTACCTGTGCATGTAAGAAGTCTGAGGCTATAAAGGAGTTACTGCTGTTGGTTTTCTTGAATCCTTATGCCACTGTAATAGCTCTGCATTTCCCTAACTGAGCCCTACCTCTGTGCTGCCAGATGCCCTGAATCCAACACCCCTGTCTACTGTGGTTTATCCTCCAGAGCACTGATCGTGCTCATCCTTGGGAGACACTGCTCCTGCAGTTTGGTTGCATCTAAGTGTGGGGCCAGGGCCAGTGTATTAATCTGGGTTATCCCAACCCACAGTCACTGAAATCAAAGTTGGCATTTCCCACTGGGACTACAGATTTGGCAGTCACATAGCGCATCAGATCCAGAGCTGGATCTCTCTGTCTTTTCAGGAAGTCAGATACTAGTCCTGTGGACCAGCCTAGTGAAAGCTCTGCCTGTTCTGGCAGCAGGGCTGGACACAGTTCAGTTCTGTTTCCACAGAGCTGTAATTCCACGGTAATTTATTCAAAAGCAGTGATATTTATCTAGATTTACATCATTTAGCACTAAGTTCATTCCTTCAGTAACTGATGCTCAAATGCATGACTGCATTTATTTTGTACCTACCTCAGAGCAAAATGACAGATACGTTTCCTGGGGGATAAAATCCATCTCCCAGGCACAAAGCCCAGCTAGCCATGTTTTCTGCAGGAGAAATTTCAAGGACATGAGAGGACTGGGGAAAACAAACTCTCTGTCCCAGATTAGCAGTGTTCCCAGTGGCCAGTTCCACCAGCACTGGTGCAGTAGTGGCTCCAGCCCTTGTGTTGTGTTTTGAGCATCCAGAGGAAGTGTCTCAACCCAGTACCCCTGTACTGGTCCCCATTGTGGGGACATATTGGCAGCAGGCACTAGCCGAGCTGACCCACCATGGTGCCATCTCACTGCTCTGCTGGGTTTCTCTGAATGGGTGGACAGAGGAGGGGAAAGGGAAATGAGTCCTGCTTAGTTTTGGGTAGTTCATGACATGAAGGATGTTAGGCAAACACCCTATTAGAAATGATTTGTCATCCCTCTGCATCTCTCAGCTGCATGCAACTCTATCTCCAGACTATTATAGTATCAAATATATTTTACAAGAGTTTTACCTACAGGTGACTTGCTCTTTATTACTGGATGTAGGCAAAAATCAATACTTTAGTAACTAGAAAACCATTTATTTTGCTTTTTGGAGCATTTTTCAACAGTGAGAGAGCAGCTAAACCCTGTGAAGCTATGATTAAGAATCACAAACTCTACCTTCCTTTCCTTCTCTCCCTCCTAACCCATTTATTGACTTGAATAGGTAATTTCCAAACCCCGATACCATCTTGAACAGCCACTGCTGGTGCACTGGTTTCTTTCATTCATTTTTTTTTCCCCTTGCAGAAAGATAATTATTTAAACTTGGGTAATTTCAAGGGTGAATCAACTTAATATAAATGTACCTGTCACAGGCTGAAATAGAAGCAGATTCTGGCCTTTCAATAAGGCCACTTCTGCAGTCCCACACTGGGGAAAAATCAAAAATTGCTGGGAAGTGATAATGCATTCCTCCAGCTCCACAGCCCTGATGGAGTTCAGTCAGGCCAAATACCCTGGCTGCTTTCCTGTGTTTATTTTACCTTCTGATTTGTTTTGAAGGTCATAAGATGCAGAAATGTTGGAGAGAAAATACTTCTTGTTTAAGGAGCTTTGTCCCTAAGTCACAGTGCTCTGATGCCAACCACTGCCCCATAAGGGAGGAAAATGCTTCTAGTCCAGTGTAGAGGAGAGAAAGGCTTTTGTCTCTTCTCAACCACAACAGTTCTGTTATCCTGCGGGTTTATGTTCCTCTTGCAGGAGCTGCAGCTGGGTCAGTAGTGAAATAATCTCAGGGAGCTGCAAGGTCTGTGTGTTACACAACGCTTGGGAGGATAGACTTGGAGGGAGCAAACAAGTCGCTCTGGCCATGAAGGTGAGAGCTGCTTGGATTGAAACTTGCCTTCATTCGTGCAAGAAACAGATGACATCTACCTTCCACATCAGCCTGCTCAGTGCCTTTGAGTTGAGGACAAAGACGTCCTCCCATGCAACATCCATGCAAGTCCCATGTGAGGAGGAGAAACCTTCCTCTGGAGGAGCAGCTCTACAGACATCTTTTACCCATATTTGGATGCACTTTCCACCCATCCCACCACCACTAGCCACTCTGCAAACTGCTTGTCCAATGATGTTCTGTAAGATGGTTCCTTCGGGGTTAGCCAGCCCATCCAGGGTCCCATCCCCATCTCATGCTCCCTTCCAGCAGCAGAGGGTTGGGGGATGCCAGCTTTATGAAACCTCATATTTTTGAGGTATGGTCTGTGCCTCCCAGTTTGTGAGCTGCTGCTGAGACTTTGTACCTCTGTTTCACCCCAACACATGGAAGGCAAAGCCTTCAGCATCTTGCCAGAAGGAAAAGAGAGCAGGAGAGCTTGTGATGGCAACTGGTGGGTGACTTTAGTGTCTCCCCTCAAATACAGCACCCTGCTGGGAGGTAAGTGTGGGCTGAAACACTGCCATGAAAAAAAGACCAGGCAGAGAGATGGGTGCAGCTTTGGGACCGGTGCCCTCTGAATTTGAAACTTTGGGGTGTTTTGAATAGCTGCAAAACAAGTTTTTACAAGAAAAAGAAGATGAAATAGGTTTTATCTGATGGAGCTTTGCTGTCAGACACTTCTATTTCTGCCCATAAATACTGGTGTGGTGTTAGTGGGAGGCTGCAGCCGCAGAAGGCGTTGTGCTTACCCCTACCCGACTGTCTTGGTGCATCAGGGGAACGTGTCTGACCTACAGTCCAATGCTGGAAATGCAGCCTGGCTACAAATCAGGAGCGGCAGTAAACCAGGCTGTAAAGTCCTAAACGCATCACAAATACATGGAAATTAGTGTTTAGTTTTCTTATGACCAAAGAACAGAACAGAGCTGAGCAGGGCTGAAGAAGACTGTTGAGTGACAGACTTGACCCAGCATCAATGACTGGTAAGACAGAACCTGGCTAATGGGTGCCCATGCTGCATCTCCCCTGGTTTGAGGAAATTTTGCTGTACTGTATCACCACTCTCATGCTGTTCTTAGTTGTTTTGTTGAGGTTTTTTTCTGCAGTAGTCACAATGGCTCCAATGAGATAACTTGCCTAATGCTCTCTCATGGCTCCTTTCCCTGCATGTGTGTAGCATCCCTTGGATTTTAATACAACTTCTCAATCAGCCCTTGGGTGTCAAGTCGACTGAGCAAAGGTGTTTGCTCAAAAACATGTGTTTGCATGTACTGCTATAGCCATGGATTTGAGGTGAGGTTTCACTTTTCCTTGCCACTTTTCCCTGCTTTGAAAATATCTCGATGTGCAGGAGGGGTTGGCAAGTGTAAAGCTCCCTTGTACTTTGGTTTGGGTTAGGGGTAAATGTCCCTTTGATGTGAACCCTTAGTTTCGTGGAGGTTCTTCAGCTCCTGCCAAAACCTCTGGCTGTCTCTTAATGCCTGGAAGACCTATGGAGAGGAGAAGCAATGTGCTATCACCACTTGGTCCTATTTTATTTCAAGCTGCTTTGCAAGGGAATCATTACAAGGAGGTTTTCCACATCTTCTTTTTCATCTCAGGTCCATGACAGAGCAGGTCTAGTTGTGGCTGGTGGGGACATCTCATCAGCATGACAAGATTTAGGCACCTCCTGAAGATGCTGAGGCTGAGGATCACCAGCCCATTACATGGCTGCCCTGTGTTTGAATAAATTAGATGCCCTTGTCTCCTGATGCTGGTTGCTGCCTTATCTGGAGAGGTGTTCTGCCTTCTTTTCATCAGGGTTTGAACATGATGATCCAGGTTTCACCCAGGAGAAGTGCTGCCCAAGCCCTGCTTAGGTCTTGCCTTCCCCTTTCCTTTCTCTTGCCAACTCCAGCTGAATTTCACTCAAGTTTGAGGAAAGTCGCTGGCAGGAGGCTGGGAGGTGGTGGTTCAGGCGCTCTCACCCCCTCCACTACACCATCCAGCGTTCCCACTAGAGGTCTGGCCATCTCGCATTCACAACGTGTCCCACAAAGTTTGTGTCAGGGGGTTTAAACTTCAGATTTGTGTGACCAAGGAATTCCCAATTCTGCTGCATGTGTTCCCCTGCCTCTCCCTCTCCCCCTCGTCTTTCTCTTGGCTGTGAAACAGCACAAGGAGACTCTTTGTATGCTCCTAATCCTGAAGCAACACAGCTTTAGCAACATCCAGGGATAAAAGCACCATCAAACCACAACTTTATGGGGGCAAATCTCCTCTAATCCCTCGCTTTAGCTAAACAAAGCTTCTTGCCCTAATCCGCTATCGCTTTAAAAAAAAAAAAGGCTCAGATTTTGTTTTTAGTAAGAAGATGATCCAAAGGACTAATTTTAAGAGAGACTAACCAACTCTGACAGCTTTTAAAATAGACGACAAGAAAATAGATGCAAACTTCCCTCTCAATTCAAGGGCTCTGCAATAAGAAAAATATCCAGGGTTTAACTGCTTTTCCTTTAAGCTCGCTCTTATTGTAGCAAATGCTCTGGCCAACTCAGATTCAAATCACCAGGCCTAAATGCCATTTGATCTTTAAAAAGAGAGTTTAAAAGTGTGCATATTATTCCCAGGAAGGCAGTCCAGGGAAAATCAATTATCATAAACAAGGATTATATTATACGCACGGTCAATATGGAAAAGCAAACACAATGCTGATATCAGGCTGTCGAAGCAACTCACGTCTGAAGCTGCTTTGGCTGTGCTGAAGACAGTTCTTTGTTAATTTAAGGACGGGTGTATGTAAGTGCAGTCGTGAGCAGTAGCTGAGCTCTTAAACAGTCAGAGCAAGGTTTTGCTCCAAACGTGAACTTTTTCGTTCTTTTCAAAGACAGAAGTGCCACAGTCTGTCTTGGTGGCTCCAGCGTGCAGTTGTGGTTTGGTCGTGGTTGGCTTCAGAGGTGGGAAAATGGGGAATAATGGGGAACTACTGCTGTCCCCTGGGAAACCTGCTGGCTCGAGTCTCAGCAGTGAACAGGTGCCCATCTCATCCCCAGCTCATCTCCTGGGTGTTGCGGGAAACCAGGTGAACCCATTGGTTTCTCCCTCTGGTTTATGCACCTGCACTTGGCAGCAAAGGGATTTTGGAGTTTCCATCAGCATCAAGTCTGGCACCCAGCAACTTGCCTGGAGGAGGATGATGCTGAAAAGTTGCCTGTTATAGAATCATATAATCACAGATTCATTCAGGTTGGAAAAGATTATCAAGTCCAACCAACAACCCTGTTCTACTAAGTTTACTGCTAGACCATACCTCTTAGCACCGCATCTAAACACATCTAGGGATGGTGACTCAACCACCTCTCTGGCCAGCCTGTTCCAGTGCCTGACTACCCAGTGCCCTCAGCTGCTCCTCATCAGGCTTGATGTCTAGGTTCTTCACCAGCTTTGTTGCCCTTCTTGGCGCTTCCTCCAGAACCTCAATGTCTTTCTTGAATTAAGGTGCCCCATAACTGAACCTGGTACTCGAGCTGTGGCCTCACCAATGCCGAGTATAGTGGGACAATCACTTCCCTACTCCTGCTGGCTACACTACTTCTACTACAAGCCAGGATGCCCCTGGCCTTCTTTCCCACCTGGGCACACTGCTGGCTCATATTCAGCTGTCATCCTTAGTCATGCTTTGTTCTGGAGGAGCAGAAGAAATCTGCACTCACGTTTGTATTGTGTCTGATCAAGTCTGAACACCCTGCTGCTGCGAGAAGAGCAATTCTGCCATGGCTTTGCCCCCTCAGTGCACCTGGGTGGGAAGGGAGATACGAAGCTGCCCCCACCCATTCACTCTCATGCTGTGCCCCTGCCCCAGAGCAGAAATGGGACCTTTTCTCATCATAGATTCCTTCTTCGAGCTGACTGGGGAGCAGCAAAAACACCCCCCAAAGAGTATTTCTGTCCCCAGGGGAATTCCAGCACTTAGAGATGTGGTTTGGTGCAAACCTCACTGGGAAGGACAAACCACCCGTGGGTAAATTCGGCAGAGTGACGTCAAGCTACACGAACAAATACTGAACACAGCACGAACGTAAACAGCGAAGCTGTGGGAATATCTTGACTTGACATGAAAGCAGAAGTTAAATAAAGTGAGGAAACTCCCCCCCATGTGGAAACTTGCTGAAATGAAGCACTTTTGATGCTCAGTGTGTTGAGAGAGTCTGGACAGATTCTTTGCATGTTGTCCCATTGTGAAAGGTTGTCAAGCACGACACGTTTTTGCCACGTGTTGGTTGATCACAGTCAGATGGGAAGTGGTGCTGACTGAGGCAGTAGGAGCATCCCCCATGGACCCAGTTCATAAGGGGAGCCCCAAGATCCTTCTTGCTGTTGTTAATCGCACCCTGCACCAATGGCCATGGACCCCATCTCCTCTTTGAAGAAAACCAGTGACCACCTCCAAGATGCTCTATCTGATGGTACCTGGTGTTGCCCTTGCACCCCACTGGGCACACTTGACCCTCCATGTGTCTATGAGAAGGCGTGTGTTTTCCTGCGGCCCCTGGCTGCCCGGGTGTGAGGGCTTTGTCTTCAACCAGAGGGATGTGTATAATCTTTGGCTAAGCACGCCCGAGACCCCCAGCTTCCCACTGCTCAGCCATACTGAAAGGGCCCTTTTGAAGTCTGCCCAGCATTGCAGGGTGTGTTTGCCCACAGAGGGTGCATGAAACCAGTAAACACCAGTTCTGGACAAGTCGCTATCCTTTCAGCCTGAAAGTTTCCCTTTCTCATTGACCTGTGCCCAGAAGTGACTCCTGATTTGAATAGCAAACAGTCGCTCTCTTTCCCCCCACAGCTAAGCCCTTTTCTTTTATTCTTCCCAAAACAAGGTGGGGTCTTTTCTTGATGCCCTCCAGAGCAGTCCTGCCTTGGTGGAGGGGAAGGAGAGGCGACAGAGATAACAGATCCTGTATAGAGCCCCCCTCCTGGCTTGTGCAAGGAGCCTTTAGTGGACCTGTTCTTATCTCTCCAGACCCAAGCAGAATGGTTTTCCATCAGGTAATAGTGATCCTGTGGAAATACTGAGGCACAAGCCTGGGATTTTTTGGAAGTAGCCTTTGGTTTGGCCATCACAGCATCAGACCATTCAGCAACGGGTTGATTTTACATCTCTCTCAGGACACCTACTGATTTTGTTGTGCATTCAGCACCAGACGTGGAGCAGGGAAACCCCAGGGGAAGAGAACGATGATCAGTAGGGAACTTTACCACTTTGAACCTCAGAGCATCCCCAAAGCACACACATACCCTCCTCTCCCACCATTCCAGCCCTATGCTGCAGGGCAGTGACAAGCCAATGGGTTGGGGCTATCAGTTCACAACCAAGTCCAGGAGATCAAGTACCATGTGGAACAAATCTTGTGAATGGCAATAACTGGACTTTTTTCCAGTGCACTTCTCCTCCCCGTGGGCATTTGGGAAAGCTGGGATTGTCACTTGTCCTGCGGGACACAGCCCTGAAGTTGGGGGCTCCACCTTTCCCAAACAGCTGCTGGAAGGTCTCAAGCAAAAGTGGCTCAAAAGAGCTCTGCTGAGGGTTGTGAAGGTAATAGGACATGTTCTGTCCCTCTGATGGGGCAGCCTGGGAGAGTTTCCACAGGTCACTGGGACTTTGCCTTTTCAGTGCTCTTCCACTGGAGTGGGACAATGGGGGAAGCGCCTTCATTTGCTTTTGTGCTAATGAAGTCAAACAAGCATCAGGGAATTTGCACTGGGGCTCTATCTTAGGAGTTTGATCTGTATTAAAAAGAAAAAAAGATGGTAATCCTTGGGTAAAGTTTATCCCAAAAAGCATCTGCTGGACTGAGGGCATCTCCTTTGTTGTCAAAAGTTGGGTAGCGACTGGGAGACCTTTGTCCCTAGATTGAGAACTGAGTCTGCATTCTTCCTTCTCTTCAGGGAGAACTAGTGGGATGTGGGAATACCTGGTTTGAGATTATTGCTGGTAATACAACTGCCTGCTGAAAAATGAGTTGGAAAAGTCTACAGCCTGATTAGCCACCCCATTTGCTCTCCACCCTTAAATCCCCAGACGCAGGAGTCCTTGTGGCAGTGCTTGACGCTCCGCTTCGGTTTCCAATCAAGCTGTAGAAAGGGACGTATGTACCACTTTAAAAGTCTGAAAGCAAAAAATCAAGTGTGTGACATTTTGCTCTCTTTTTGCTTCCTGTTTCTCGGTTTAAAAGCCCAAGTTAGGAGCACAGGCACAGAACAAGCCGGTGGGAGTATTTGGAGGCATGCAATTATTCAGCTTGCTGAGGTAATTTGCATGGGTGTGGAATCCACTCATTTACTGTCTGTGTGAATCTGGCTGAAGTCTGCGGAGTTCACTGTATCTCTACTACTGCGGTATCACTTGTGTCTTCTACCCCAATGAAGCATCTGGGAGCTGAGCTTCAGCCTCATGCTTTGTGTCTGGAGCCCAGAGCATGCAGCTCTCTTGTTCAGGCTTTGCAGCTCTCTACTCCTTTCCCTAACACGTGACGTGAACAGCTCATAAAACCCCTTTCAAAGAGCAGGCAAGCAGCAAACCCAAACGTGTTTCCACTGCAGCAAAGGCTGGAAGAAATAAACTTAGCTGAAAAATCCCTCTCTTGGTTTTTTGTTATGTTTCTTTCTTTCGGACGAGGCAAAAGAAGGGGGAAAAATTAAAATCCCTTGGTTGCAAAAATGCCTTCAGTCAAGTTCTCTTTCTTACTGACAGCTCAGTTCCAGCTACAGGAGTCTTAATGATACTTTGGCCATAATGCCAAGAGAAGCAAGAAAGCCCCTTCAGACCCCAGCAGCTTTCACCCGACTGGAGCAGTAAGTAGACAGCTGAAATGCATCTTTTAGCTCAGCCAGGGACAAGTAGTTTGTTGTGCTGTCCCTCACAAAATGGTGAGGAAGGGATGATGCAGGCTTGGTTCTCCTCTCGCCTGGGTATCAGCTTCATCTGGTCTGAAGGTGTGTTGGTAGGACACAGTGGGAGATGCCTTTGGCCTTTTTAATTGTGTGGGTTGTGTAGGTGTCCCAGGACTTCAGATCTCACTGTGGTCACCGGCATCATGTGTTTCCAAATGTTCCTGTGGAAGGAAAGTGTCTGGACTCGCCCTGGCTAGTTATTAGTGTCACTGGTGCTTGTCCCAGTGGGCTGTGAAACACTGCAGACTTAAACACTGGATGTTTTTATTACATTGAGGTTGAACTAGGGCTGAGGGATCTGTTCTCTTAAGCGTGGTCTTCCAGGACCTCGAGCTTCCAGGGGGACTCATCTTCTGCTCTACATCTTGGATTAATCACTCTAGCCTATCAAGTACGACCGATCTCATAGCTCAAATTTCAGAGTCAGCGGCTGTTCCTTTCTCTGTTCCTTTTTTCTGCTGCTGACACCAAACCTACGGGGTGTTTCTGATGGTGACTCTGCTCTTGGAGCAACCCTAAGGCAATACAGGACTGTCCTTATAGATGTCCAGCATTGTGGGGACCAAAACAAAGGACATCGCTGTGGAGACTGTGTGGCCTCACCTGCCTCTTTGCCCTGAAAAGATCTCAGAGATGTCTCCTTCTCTGCCCACCTTGTGTCCCCAGGGTTGAAGGCAACCGCAAGCAGTCTGGGAAAGGTGCCTAGAAGTAGCATCCTGGTGCTTCCTGATGCCAGGCCGGCAGCTGCTGGGTGCTGTCTCAGCCACACTGGGTCCAGCAGCCAACCAAGATGCCCAGTTAACAACCTATAGAGTGGAAGCCCTAGTCTGAAGAGGAGCGTGTCATATTCCCAAGGCTTTGGGTGCTCACTGAAAGTCATTTTGAAAAACAATCTTTTACCCCTTAATCAAAGTCTTTATCCACATGCTTTAGTTGCCCTTAAACCCCAGCTGGAACGGTTTGCAGATCTCTCTCGGCTCTTGGCTGATCCTAAGTAATAAGCACTAATGTTTGAGCTCCAAAATCACTTGCAAAGTTGCAGTCTGGTAGAGCCATCTGGTTGAAATCTGTCAGTATTGACTGGCCACTGGAAGGTTCTCTCTGGACAGCTCTGATGCTGTCTTTCGTTAGCACGGAGAGCTGATGGTATTAAACTAATTAAAGGGAATAGCCACTGACAAGTTCCTCTTTAATCTGCAATATCTTTTCTTTTTAATCAGAATCAAGGTCAGTCCCCAAGGCCTTGGTTTTGGAAACTCCCTGGCAGCAGTTGTTAGCTAGGTTAAAATATTTACAAACCCTTATATCTGCTGTTGTGCCCGCTAGGGAAGAATAAGCAGAGATTTGTTAGTTGGGCTTCCAATTCCCCATCATTTTAGAGGTACCAAGCATTGTTCCCATGTCCTGGTGGGGTGGATAAGAGGGACTTTCACACATTCAAGCTTGCCAAGTCCATTTTTCTTCGTCAATGTTAGGCTGCCTTTAAATTCACTTAATTTGTTTTCCACCCCTAGACCTGGACATACCAAGAGAATGACAGTCTGGCTTGTAGGAGCAATGTGCCAGGCTTTTCAGGCTGGCAAAGCTTCTTCAGTGCCAGGCTGTGGACTGATCACAGCCTCTGTGCAGGCTGGTCCTCACCAGTGTCCTTAAAGGCACCTGCAGGCAGACAGGGCATCTTGCAGGACCAAGGAGAGGTCGCTCAGGAAAACCTCCTGATCATGAGGTTTGTGCCACCGTATTGAGCAGCAAAAGGGCTGGAAGGAGTCACCATGACATGGGCACGGATGGCTTTGGTTCTGCCTCTCTGGTCTGGTTGCCCATGGGTCTCAGGTGAATCAATGCCTTCATTTAAAGACAATCCCTTACAGAGACACAGGGAACCTTTTGCAGTTGGAACCCACTTGCTTTGTGCATTTGCTTTCTCTTTAGTCGTTACCCACCCACATCCAAAATGTGAAGGACACACGTCTACCCCTTTCCATCACCTTCAACTGTCCAATGTTACACATTCTGCTTACGTTCTGCTGTGAGACCTGGAGAACATCTTCTCTGCCACAACAGGGTGACTTCTCACTTGCATTTTTCCTTCTGTGTGGGTTTACAGGAGAGGAAGAGTTTGCCTCTTAATTTTATAAAGCCTGGCGAGGACATTGCTTTCCAGTTACCTCCATAGTTTAAAAATAATTGTATTGCAGTGCGATGTAATACAGTGCAAGACCTTACTGCCATGTTCCTGGGATGTGACTTGGAGTGACTACCTCCATCCACGCAAACAGGAGCAACCGGAGCCCTTCCCTTAGGGCTTACTCAAATACACTATATTTAATAAGAGTTAATCCCTTTAACACAGTTGCTGGCCTTGCCTTTTAAAATTGGATTAAGGCTGATGCACTATAGCGAGTTTTTAATGCCAATGAACTCAACCTGTTCTAGAAAATGGGAGCTGTAAACACCGTGCGGATGCTAAGATCAGTCTAACCCTAGGAGCTGGCCTTGGGAAGAGCTGCACAATGGCCCTTTTCACACCTTTAACTCAGCGGGGCCCCGAAGGCAAAGCTGCAGACAGAGCAGCAAGGCTACGAAGAGTTGAGCTGTTTCAGGGTTGTAATTAAATGACAACTAGGCAGAGAAAACACTTCTGGTGCAGGGGTCCTGAGGAGGACAAGCACCAGCGCTAAGAAGCCAAGCCCTACAAGTAGCCTTAAGACTGAGTAAAACTGATCTGAATTACCACTGAAAAAGCAAAGCAAACTCAGAGCATCTCTGTGAGTGTCTGGTAGCTGACGAAGGGTTGTGAGACCTGGGGGCTAGAAAGAGCTACAGGAGAAATAGTTTTCACCCTCCTAGAGAGACAAACCCTAAGCTCCATCCTTGTAAGTTAATTTTCTGAAAGGTTTAGACATTCTTTGGTCCTTTATTTGGTGAAAAAATGGTGTTTTACCTGTAACTTTAAAAGATGAGTGTATTTGGATTTGAGCATGAATGGATAAATGGAGGTTTAGCCCTTCCTGTTCACTCAGGCTGCTTTCCTGAACTCAGATCTGCTCCCTCCACCACGCTGAGGTTTTCCATCCGATCTCTTTTCCAGAGCAGTGAAAAATAGGATTACCGTGTGTGCATCCCTGGATCTGAGATTCAAATGGAAATGGGGCAGGATGGAAGTTGTCCTGTGGACAACACCCAGACATCACCACGCTGTTGAGACTTACCATGGGGCTGGGCTCCTGGTACTGAGCAAGGCTGTACCAACAGACAGCTTGACTGATCTCTTCCACACCTCTCATGCCATTTCTAATGTCTTTTACTTTCCAAACCAGTAAGGAGAGGGAGGTGTTAGTGTAGCCTCCTTTGTTTGTCCTGTAATTTGTAACACAAAGCCAAATCCAACTCAGGATATATCCACCTATCCTATCGATAGTCATTGGCAATCTCAGATCTCATCCCCAAATGGAAGGGGCAGTTCAAGCAATTGCTAGACTGCAGGGGCATTTGGATAAGGGGCAGAAAAAGGAGTAAACAGACCTGGGAAAGTCTAGCCTGACATAAAAACAACATGATGGATAGCCCACGGTGACCGCTGACTCCAGTGGCTGGAGGACAAGAGGGAAAAAAAAAGGCAAGCAAGAAAAAGCCAGGACAAGCAATCTGCAACCAGCCTAGGAAGATTACTGCCATAAAAGCAATGCTGGAAGGGGCTAGTTATCAAGTGGAAAACAAGAAAGTACAACTAGCTCCCCAGTCACCAGATTTAGGGGACTCTGGTTGGAAGGTTCATACTCTGGTGGGCCATTAGAGCAGAAACAGAAATGGATGCAGTAATCCAGAACATATTGAGTCTCTAGGTTACCATGAAATATAATGCAGAGAGAAATGAATTATTTTCCAAGGGAAGCTGTAGAAAGCACATATATAGACTTTTTTTTATTGGAACTGTGTTATCAACAGTCTCTCTTAATAGTCGAAAACAGCTTCTTATGTTTTTTATAGAGTTTTAAAGATCCCTCTGGACATGTCTGGAGGGGCTGGATCGGGGGAGCTGCAGGCAGAGGAGGGAGTGGGGGAAGAGGAGGGAGGTAAGTGCCGTCAGAGTGAGCACAGCCCTGGTTTCCTCAGGCTTCCTCAGCTCTGGGGGACGGTGCTGCATTATGTTAATTTTGCCATAATTCCTTGCACAGATAAAACGACTCCCCTTGTCCTGGTTATGTGTGGAACCTCACCAGGTGTTTTCCTCTGCAAGGAGCCCGAGCAGAGGCAACCTCCTCTTGGTTTTGGACATTCAGGATCGTCTCCTTGCTCGCCTAAGCCCGCATTAAAAGAATGAAGGAATCTTGTTAAATCCTTCTCATGACATTGAAGGGACTTTGCATGTTTAGGAGCGAAAATATTAAGGCAGATCTAGAAGGTTCTCTATGCATGAAGAGCAGTTTTACACTTCAGCAGCTGTGTCTGCTTCTAATATCAACACCTCATGAAAGAGCTGCTGCTGGTGGCATGGGTTTGAATATTGAGATTATAAATACAACGTGCAGTGAGGTCTCTTGTCCCGTCATCTGACTTCTGAGGCTCTGTCCTCTGTGTGTATGTGATGTTTGCGAGGCTTTGTGACAACCATGGCTAGAACAAAGAGGAAAGGGAAGGAAAAGGGAAAGGGAAGACCCCAAGCAAGCCGACTGGTCTGTCTCACAGGAGCTGAGGTCTGAAGAAAGCAGAGCCCGGGATTCAAGTTCTGAGAGCTCACAGCAGAGATTTTTAGTCACAGCAGAGTCCTTCCAACAAAAAAATTGCCGAGTTCCCATGACGGAGAGAGCACACAAAAGCATGAAAATCACTTGGCTTTGCAATAGCCTGCCTGTGTCTGGAATTGGGCAGCTGCCTCCAGAAGCAGCCTCTCAAACATGAAGAGTGCTGCCTGCAGGAACCAATCCACCGGCTACCAGTGCAGGCGGATTGTCTTCAAGCCACAAAGTTGGACATTACTTGGTGTGAGATAAATAAGAAGAAAAAAATCAGCCTCCAACTTAGAAGTTCCTTGAAAAAACAGTTTATCTCAGAAAATGGTATCTGTATGCCCACCTCAAATCACCGCGTTGTCTTCTCCCTGATACGCCACAAAGATGTTCTGCAGAGGAGCTCATGGCTGCAGCTTAAAATCTGCTGCAGTGCTTAAAAGAAAGTACCTAACTTCAGAGGTTTCTTCAAGTCCAGCTGATGTGATAGAATGGAATATGCCAGCACTGTGAGCAGTCTCACTTCAGCCTGTGATGGAGAGGTGCTGCTGGAAGGACAGACTCACACAGACAGGGTGATTTTTGCACTAAATACGGACCAGGACCCAGGCAGTGATCTGCACAGCATAAATAACCTTCATTCACAAAAAAGAGAGGTGCCTATCTCAGGTTAGCACGCACCCCTGCTGACATGTGGCTCTGCACCAGCTCCTGCCTCGAGAACCAACCCACAGGATGGGATGGAAGGACGGCCGGGTGGTGGCCCTGGCACAGAAATCCCAGCGTGGCACGTGCTGGAATTTCTTTCTTGCTGTGCCAGTTTGCAGGTCTTGTGGGAGCGTTTGGAGCTGTGGTGGGGTGGATTGGCACAGATTTATATGCCAGGCTTGTCTCTAGCTCTGCCTCTGCTGTTCCGCCTGGGCTTCCTTCATTTAGAGCCCTTTGTTACAAGACGTAATGGATATCGCCCTAGGAGCCGTTTTCAATTGCTCGTGACGATGCAAGAAACAATTAGGCAAAGCATATTTTTGTTTATATCCACGCTGCCTCCTTTCCTCGGAGAGATTTAGAGATCCCTAGCTGGTCAGGTTATTAAAACGTTGCTCTTGGAGGCAGAATCTGAACGACTCTCGCTCGGTGGATTTGGGTCACAGCTGCCCCTAGCTGGGTAGGGGCTGGGGGAGGAATGGAAGGAGAGAAACCAGAACTGAAAATAACAAAAGACATGGATGTTCTAATAACTGAATGTTTTATTTATCTCAAAAAGTTTTCCTGCTTTGGGCACTTCAAGCTGTGCCTGGCTTTGACCTGGGACTGAAATTTAGACTGAGGTGCTTGTGGCTGGTCAGACGGAGCCAGCAGATGACACAGGCAAGCAGGGAAAAAGCAGTGGTGTGGGATGAAGGGTCCCTGAGCTGCAGGCTGGTGATGCTGAGCAAGGCTCATGGCTTGAGTTGTTCCTCCCAAGCTGAGCTAAAGGCTGAGTGGGTGCAGTGGGATGTGCCTAGATAGAGGATCCTGAGCAGGTCCTTGTATTTTGTGGCGATACGGAAAAGGCTTGAGAAAGAGGACCCACACTCCTGGCTCTCTTGTCTTTCAGGGGATGCTGATGGCAGATGTGGCTGCCTTGGGTGATGCATCACTTGGTCTTGGGTGCACTCAGCTCAGGTACCCAGCAGGGAAAGTTAGCAGCCAGATCCTGAGCCCAGTGGACCAAGGGAGAGCCCAAAAGGGAGAGGCACTGTTAGGTGGAACAGAGTGAAGGGAGAAAGCCCCACTAGCTACTTAGGGAGAGAGGTGACAGAAGGTGACAAAGGCCTGTGGGAGTATCAAGAGCAATGGGATGTGCCTCTGTGTTTGAGTGCAAGGATAGACTAGATGCTAGGGCATCTGAGCATGAGATCCCATAAGCTGCTCCATGCTGAGGCTTTCCAGAGAAAGGCCAAGAAGCAGAGACTGCTGTCATGTGGGCTGCAGAGATACCAAGCTTTAGCTTGGTGCCTCCACCACTCTGAAATGGGACTGATTTCTACTGGATGTTACTAAATGGCCCAAATAACAGGGTTGCTGAGGTCACCCTTTGGGAAGGCAGCTTTCCATCTATCTATTAGACACAACCTTGTGTTTGCCTGCAAGTGGACCCTGCTTATAAACACACGACAAGCTGAGAGCAACCAATGCCAGAGGTGAAATGCTCTTGTTATCTGCAGGCAGACACAGCGCAGCTTCATGCCCCCATTAGGGAGGGCAGGACCCTTCATCAGCTTAACGAGCCCAGCGATCTGCATGCAAACAAGGGTAGGGGGGAGCATTCATCACTGCAAAAAGAGCTTGGAGATGCTCACAACACATGGCTTGTCCTTGGGAAATTGTAGCCTGAGGATAACATAGTATTCGGACCTTCATCTGGCACAGGGAATAAACTGGAAGCTGCCTTCCTCAGTCATTTCAAATAAATCTCAGTTACTGATACAAAAGGCTCTCAGGGGGTCATTGATAAACCTCAGTGTGAAACCCAAACAGCACAGCTACCTCCTGGTGAGGAAGGAGCAGGTTTAGAATGGGTTAATTAGAAAGATAATGAGCTAACAAGGCTTCATTTCTGTTCGGTGGCTCAATGAGGAATTCATTAGAAAGGCTTAATCTAACCGAACAATCCCAGGGTTTAGAGAGATTGCCCATTGATTGCCAGCCCAAACTGTTTATTTACAGGTTTTTGCTGGCTGAAAGGTCTCCTGCCTTTATTTCTAAGGCCATTCCGATGTGCCAGAGGGAGATCTGTGCCCCCAGCCAAAAGCGAGCTGGGAAGGAAAAAGGGATCGACGTTCCCAGCAACATCAACAATCTAAGCGCAGAGTTTCCCCAGCTGAGAAAGGGGCCAGGGGAGTTGATAGGAAGGGTTTGGGTGCTACTGGAAAAAGAGGAGAGATGAAGTGTTAGGAGAGAAAAACGTGAGTGGGGAGAGGGCATGGAGCTGATGGGTGTCATTTTGAAAGTCTTTTCCATGGGCTTTCAAACGCTGTGAGGAACTTTCCCATCTTGGGAGCGTGAGGTGCCTCCATAGGGACAGGGAGAAGCCACTGGAGGAAATCGTGGAATGAAACCTCTGCAGACAAATCCCCTGTGCTCTTAGTGTTCCAGCAGCTTTGTTTCTCATGAGCACATAAAGAAGGAGAGAGGGCTTTGTACTGGAACGCCTGGGAGATGGGCACCTTCCCCACCACAGGACATGAATCTCCAGCACACCGGGCACCGGTAAGATTCACTGCAGCACTTTGTGGTTCCCTGTGGTCTGGTTTTCATGTTTTAACAAGCTGGATCAATGCTGGGCTGGGTTGCACAGCAGTCCTGGGAGGTTTCTCGTGTTCAGATCAGCCTCTGATAGTACCTGTCTCCTGAGAACTTGATACTACCTGTCTCCTGAGAACTGTCAGTCTGGCACAATGTCAAGCCCTAACTTCTGTTAATCCATGCTTTTGATGATCTGCCTCAGAAGGTTTTCCTTCAGTTATTCTGAGCTGCTGGTTTTGTTTTTCATAGGGCAGCAAAGCTGTGTGGTCTGCTCCTGGAGAGTAAACCAGAGCGGTCCATGTCCAGGAATCTTGCACCAAGACGTGACCTCACTCACCCATCTAGCAGTGCTTTTTGGCAACATCTGATGGGTCTCTATTTAGAGGGCAAATTAGAGCCCTGGAGAAGGAGGCAGCTTTCTGTGGAGAGAGAGAGCACCTTTGATAAGGCCATCTGCTAGTGTCAGGAAAATAGTCACGATGACGAGCGTAGACAAGAGTGAGGCTGAAGGCTTTAGGCTTTCAGAGATCCCTCAGGTCTTTTCCAGTGTTGTAAAAGTGGAAGAAGCCCCTCTAGAGTGCCTTTAAATAAACAGGAGCCCAGTAGCTGATCCACCCCAAGTCTTTGTAACCTCTCTGTGGTTGGTGAGCAGGACCTGTCGATCAGAACCATTATGTTTGCACCAGTGAACGAGGCTGGTGGTAATTTCTAGATGGAGTATGTTAGAGTCACATTATATTTGCTGAGCTCTTTAAAATCTTGCTAGATTAATAGCCTTTGGAGAAAAAAAAATCTATCTTAGTGCCACATTAACCACAGGCCACAGTGTATTAACTGACAAAACCCAAATTGTTCTTTAATATTCCTAAAGCTGGTGTTAAGCACAATAAGGACAATTTTCACTTTCAATAAGAATCTGACCCTGGATTTGCCCTCTGCCCTGACCTGGGTCTTTCTCTACAACCATGAGGGACCATGTGGAGTCATTCTGTGCTCCCTTGAAATGATGATAATTAAAAAGCACTTGCTTCCAGATTTTTCTTCCATCTGATTATCCCTTCCCCTTTGGTATCTCTCCTCTTCTGGATGTTCATTTGGACTTCCCACAGTCTATTTTATTTTTTTCATCATCACTGAATTCCTCCCTTCTTCTGGTGAATCCCAGCACACAGCCACGCAGCTTCTATTTGCTGTCATGTCAGACTTGCAGGGGTTTATTTATGGGAGAGGAAGCAAACCAGCCAAAACTGTTCAGTGCACTGTTTCGCTGATGTGCTTGCTGGCTGTGTGCAAGTCAGGGGCTGTCTCTCACCTCAGTCCTCCCATGTTATAAAGTCCAAATAGCAATAACTCTCTAGAAAGCACTGGGTGAGATATTTTAACTGGGTAACATGAATTGTAGCTAGAATGGAGAAAGCCCTTCCTCACGGAAAGGGTGATCAGACACTGGTATGGACTGCCCAGGGTGGTGGTGGAGACCCCATCCCTGGAGGGGTTTAAGGACAGACTGCACGTGACACTTAGTGCCATGGTCTAGGTTGTGGTGATGTTAGGTCATGGGCTAGGCTTGATGATCTTAGAGGTCTTTTCTAGCCTCAGGGATTCTGTGATATGTCAGAAACAAGTAGCAGGGCTTTTGCCCACATCAAAGTGTGTTATGAAAAGGAAGAGCTTCATGTGTCATTGGTGCTGATACCTAGGCATCTACATGGGTGGCTTCCCCGTCCACAGTTAGTGCTTCTGAGTGATTTGCAAGGACTATGAAACCTCATGCTTCAGGGTTTAAACAGATCTCCAGGTGTTAGGGTGTTTCTGTGTAGTCATGGACCGTTTCCCTTCAAGCAGAGTTATCACACCTTCTGCTGAGGTCTCTGATGCTGGTTCCTGGTTGAGATCAGAGATGCAAGCCATAGCGTGGTAACTCCTGGTTACCTAAAAGTGCAACCAAAAGGTTGGGGACAATAAGCAACCACATATAATGGAGGAGACCTGTTGAAACCAAAGCACCACCAGTTACGTGTCATTGTTCAGTGAAACATCTTTTCCAGCACCATGTTGGATTTGGAAGTGGTCACCTTCCTCCCTGCCTACTCTCTTGTCTCTGCTTTCACTGAGGCTCTGCAGCTATTTCAGTGACCAAGATACTGAAGCTTAAAAATGCTTTCTTCTGCATTATTGTTTTTTTAGGACAGATTTCAGCCCAGATCATTCAGCCCAGTTGAATGGCAGGGTTAGGGGATGGAGGGGCAGAATCATTTTAAGCCAATGCAGGGAGTGCCTGGAGGGTTAGGGGATGGAGGGGCAGAACCTTTTAAGCCAATGCAGGGAGTGCCTGGGTCTCCCAGATTTAGAGCCACTGGGGAAATCAGGGCATTTTCTTCTGACCAGGAGATTTTTCTCTCCTATTTGGAATTAAAGCAGCTGTTATGCATTTTGGGCACCCATCTCTCAGCCACATCGAACGGGAGCAAAAGGACTTGTAGCACCTGATCTGTTTTCCTCACTGACCGGCAAATTGTCACACTTCAAAAATAAATACAGAATGCTGAGATTTGCAAATAGGCCAACAAGAAAAAAACGAAAAAGAAGAGGAGGAGGAAAATAACTTCATTTGCTGACTTATTCAGAGCAGAAAAACAACTCTATTGTCAATTTGGCTCCAGGAAAAGTGCAAGAAGAATCATTGAATGCAGAACCAACGGTCCTAGGTTGCAGCTTTCTCTGCTCTTCATTTCTGGTACCTGCTCTCGCAAAGAAGTGTTTAGAGGGAGTGGGAAGAGAAAAGCGCATTGTCTCCGTGCTTCCCATGCATTGTTCCCTATGAAAGCATCTCCCTGCAACCTTTACCTTCTGTTCAGACAGACCCAGCCTGCGAGGAGAGAATAGCAGATTTGTGCTTTCTAAGCTCCAGATGGGGCTCCTTTCTTCTTCCTCTGTAAGTTAATGGTGTCTTGCTGAGACCAACTGGGCATGTAAAGATTTGGGCAAAACTCACAGCAGTAGTCTCATAACCTCAAGGCTTCACAGTCTCATCCCAATGTGATGGCCGGTCCCCAGCAGGGCTTGCCTGTGGCTCTGATGTGGTGCCAAAGGAGATGGGGAAGGTTACGTTGATTACATCTGTTTACCGATGGTTAAATAAATTAAAAGCCCATTGCAGACCACCAGCAGGCCATGGTCGTGCAGACACTTCTTTCTGCACAAGGTCCCATTGCCCTCTAGCATCACTCTGCGTGTGTTGATTTTGCCAAGGTGACTCTGGTTTGGTCAGGATAAATCTTCACAAGTAAAAATTAGATGAGAAACAAGCTTCTTCCTCCTAGCAGCACCAGATCCACTCATCAGGCAAGGCTCACACCAGTAAAGTCAGTGGGCTATGCTGATTTGCACCAGAGGGCAGCTGGATCAGCTCCCACCTTACCCACATCCTATGCTAAAGGCAACGTTGGGAAAAACATATGTGGCAACTCCTCTGAGATTTTGGTAAGCCCTGGAAGAGCCCTCAGGAGGATTTCATACTTTGCTGTCACTGTTGGCATAACATGAGAAGGGTCTGCTCTGGATCATGGTCCCTGTTTGCTGGGCAGTGTGTAAAGTCATCGTAAGGGACAGGCACTGGAAGAAAACGTAGTCTGAGTAAGTGGGAGGAGAAATGAGGCAGCAAGAGAAGTGCCCATAGTGACAGGAGAAGAAGAAGTGGGAGAAGTATACGATTTCCACTCAGGAGGCTGATCCCACACTGTCACCCCAGCTCAGCAGGACCCTGTAGGAAGGAGTCTGGGAGGGGAAGGAGGACTAAGTGGCCAGTTAGGGTTTCTCTGCCTTTAATTTCTTTGATTCTCTGAGCTAAGCCATCAGATCCCTATTTGAGGATTTTTTCCTAACTCATTCCTAAGCAGCCGGATTAGCAGCCATATGGACAAAGGATACTAGAGACAGATCATTAAGATTATTATTAAAACAGATTATTTTTGCTGTTGGAGCAGAAGTTGTGATCAGTGGGGAAGACTTGGCTTTTCTTTTCTCCTATCACATACTGAGATGGTTTCCTGTATCACCACTGAGGTCTTAAATGGTCTTGTGTTTTTCACTAGCTACCCTGGGTACTTCTAGAGACACTCCTGGAGGTGTGCTGGTGTCCCATACGATGTTGATCAGGGCAGCAGAGAAGCATTATGAAAAAACCATCCCAACTGTGTCAAGAAAGAGCTTGCCCAGTATTCCAGGGAAGGAACATACAAATGAAGTGAGCACCTGCAGAAAGAAGAGCTCAAACAGATGGTAGGAATTGAGACAAAGGTGTGTCTCAGGGACTCTGGTCATCTCTCCATTGGCTCTTGAGAAAGGAGGCAGAGACACAGTGAACAGGCTGGTTTGTCTGTCCACACGTGTGCAGTCTTTATAAGGGAAGAGATCAAACCCTTTTTCTTGTAGATCTGTCTCTGTCCAACAATTTTCTCATCTGCTCATGCTGCTGCCTGGTTTGTTTTGCAGTGGGAAGGGTACAGTTCCTCACTCATCAGTGCATCAGCATGTGCCTGCCTGAGGGCTGGCATCTATACATGAGCTAAGAACCATGCAGTCACCTTTCCAAAGCACCTGTAAATCCCTTTTGTAAGAAGTTTTTTGATCTATCAGGGGTTTTGAACTTGATGGAGTCATCTCATAGCCACCAGTGCTTGCCCTGGGCTTCCTACTGAATACTCACAGGACTTGGGAAATGAATGAAACAGCAGATTCTTTCAGGGTAGAGAGCTGGTGGCCACGAGGAAACAAAGAGCAAGGCTTCCATAATTTTACTTGTCCCACCTGATCTCAGAGCTGCAGGTGCTTTCTGGAGTAAAGATGTGTAGCCAGTTCTAGAGACCAGAAAATCTCAGCGTGCTGGCTGTTACCAGTGATGGTGGAAGGGATGTAGGCACGACCCAAGATGTACCCGTGCAGCACCCACGTATGTACATGGAAATCTGTGAGTCCTGTTAGCTCTGAGGGATGCTTGTTCTGGGGGAAACTCTTAAGACAATGATCCCAACAAGGAATCTCATCTCTGCCTGATGAGTCTTTTGGAGAGATGGTCTCTATTCTCTCACATAATCCAGCACTGTATTTGTGAGCGTACCCAGGTCTGTAGCAAAAGAATAGATCACGGCACAGCTCTGAACCTACAGAGGAGCTACTGGGGCAGAGAAGCCCCTGGGAAGCCTCGGCCACTAGTCACTACAGAGAGGCTTGCAGAGGTACCAGGCACAGACGTTATTTTTGATGTAAGTGTTCTTGTTTCAAGTTTTTTCAGGGGTGGAGGTTTTTTCTCTCTATTCGACAACCCATCAATCACATAGGGGGACACCATTAATAAACCTGTCCATGCCTCTCCCTTGAGCTTGAAGAAAGAACAACTCCAACTGTTAACAATTATTAAAGCAAATTAACTCCATGGCTTTAAACAAAGTCTCGTTGCAGGCTATTTTTGCATCATGAGGAGGGGGGGAAATAGCACCCTAAGAACTACAGTGATACGAATTTAAGTCTTTGTAAAACACAGACATTGGACAAAAGTTTAGTTCTGAAAGTAGAGGGTTCTCAAAGTCTCCTGTTGAATCTGACTCCTTCCAGTTAGCTGAACACTGCAGAATGGTGTGATGGGAGTCGCCAGCTTAACATCTAAAGAGCCAGCAAGCCCTGCTGCAGTTTTCTGAGGTCATCCCATGGCAAGGTTTCCCCCTCCTTGCTGAACCTCTCCCACCATCTGTTGGCCAAACCTGGCTGTGTTTTGTAGAAAGTTTCTACTCCTGATTCCTGACTGTCAGTGATGAAGCAAGTGAGCAGCCAGAGAACACCTAACAGCTCTTAGGAACCCATTTCATAAGCTAGTCACCCCGAGTGCTACCAATTTGCATGGTATTGCTGGTTTGAACGTTTTTGACCTCTGATCTAATCAACTCCAAGCATCAGGGAGTCAAGATGTGACCACAGCTCACAGACTCCTACTTGCCTCCTGTGGTGACCTTTGCATGGGCACATAGCAGACGCCTCCTCTTCAACCCATGTGCTTCCTAGGGGCAAAGTGCAACCTCCCTGTGTTGCCTTCTCCTATCTCAGCTCCCTGTGCAGTGTCTTTTCCTCCCCTCTCTGTCAAAAAGCTTTCTTGGAGTTGATGAATCCATGCACAGAAGTAGGTTACACCCCTTTGTCTTGTTCTCCAGCTCATTTAGCACGAGTGCTCTGTTGTGGAGAATCCTGAAAGGAAGTCCACTTTGCTCCTGGTTGGCTGGGATGGGGCACTTCAATCAGCTGATTGCTTATAGCTGCGACCTTGCTGGAAAATCTAGGCAGCACCCAGAAGGGTAAAGACAGAGGTCTTCCTTTGTCACTCTTCTTGCGTGGAAGAATGATAACAGCATTAACATCCCTCTCCTCCTGCCTGCTCTGAGGAGCTTTGCCTTGCCTGTTGGAGAAGTGTGTGCATGGCAGGTGGTTTGCAGAGGCTCCTCAAGCACCTCATTGGTGTCCAGGGTTATGAGTTAGATAAGACTTTCATAGGTGTTCCTGACCAGGGAGGTATTATGAGGATGATTCAGAACTGGGACACAGTCCTCTTCCCATCTGTCCCTGTCCCACTGCATTGCTCAGGAGATCTCCAGCTGTTTGCATTAGGGCATCTGGCACCACACTGCAGTGGCTGCACCAGGCCTGGAAGTGAAAAGAGAGCAATCAGTGCCATCCTAGAGTGGTACTGGGGCATATTTGGGGTCTCCAGCACAACCTTCCATCCAAAGCAGGGCTGTTGCCAGGGCTGAGTCAGGTTGGCCATTGCTATGTCTAGCCAGAGCTTGAATGCTTCCAAAGATGGGGATCACCCACTTCTAGTATCCTGTCCAAGTGCTGCACCACCTGCATGGTACTGCATTGTTTCATGGTGTCCAACATGAACCTTCCAAGCTACAACTGGTGAATATTGCTCCATGTCACACCCTGTGGCACCATAAGAAATGCTTTGGCTCTGTTGTCTTTCTAACCACTTCCAGTCAGAGGTAAACAGCGTGAGATCCTCCTTTAGTTCTCTTTGACACACTAAACAAGCTCAGCTCCCCTCGTGTCTCCTTGTAGGACATGCCTCAGACCCCTTTTCCCTCTTGACCCATGATCCTAGACTGGATTCAGCAGTGGTCTCACTAACACTGAACAGAGGAGATGATCACTTCCCTTGATCGTCTTGCTGCAGTCCTCCTGATTCAACAGTGTCTAAAACAGCAGATGGGCAGAATCTATCTACCAGCACTGAATCACTAGCTGATGTGAGGAAAAAACATGGGAACAAGCGACCTGTTAAGTGACTTCTACCCCAATTTCTATGAGTACATGACCCACACTGTGGAACCATCCCACCTGCCTACAGGATTCTCCGTGGGGCAAGCAGATACTCTGCTGGGCACGGCATAAAGGGGTGTGACCTGTCCTGATCTTGTCTAGCACAAGTGATGCCTGCTGGGGGTATTGGTTTGTGTCTGTTGCACATTGTCCTTGTCACAGCCACAGCAAGGACCGTGTGAGCCCCTACGAAGCACCTGCTATTTGCAGGGTCAGGCTCGCAGACACGTGCATGAGTTTAACCTTGAGTAAGGCAGGACAGGCCATTGCACACCTTTTAAAACAGGTCTGTTTGGGAACACATCTCGCCGTGCTGTAGATGTGGCTCTTTAACACCTTCCCCCACATTCATCCTTCCAGCAGACTTAGCAGAGGAATGTGATGCAGCCCCATCGCCAGTCAGAACAAATGGATTCCAGCAGCAAAGCACACCGTGGCTTTATCACTCTTTTGACAGGTAATTTTCTCCCTGGTGAATACATCCAAGGCTTTCACAAACCACTTCTCAGTGGCTGCAATGAAGTTGTTTCACTCCTGGCTGCAAAGAACGAGCCCGGCAGTGGTGTTGGCTTGTTGCTCTGCGTCTCGCCGAGTCCCACGCTCCTGAAAGCCTGGTGAGAGTCTTTATTATCCCCCGATTATGTCATGTGGCTTGTTATGACCATCAGGCACGTTATTTATTACGGTGGGTTTTTCCCACCCACCTGTTGGCGGTCCCTTCTCCGAGGCATCTTGTGCACCACCGGGAGATAATGTTATCTCCCAGGAGTGGGAAGGCTTACCGAGCTGCAAACTCAGTTAAGCGTTACCCCTCACGTGCCAGCCAAACCAGAATTCAGGTGCAAGCAGCGCTGTGGTGTGCCACCCAATGCAGAAAACAGGTACTACCTCTGCTTCTGCACCGCAGATTGAAACGAGTTGGTAGGGGCACGTTGCAAGGAGGAAATTCAGCCACGGAAACAGGGTCCAGAGAGAAACTGGAGAGAGGGTCCAGCAGAAAAACTTGGGCTATACGGTCAAAATGAGGAGGATAACCTTTCCAGCTCTCATCTGAATGTGAATACAAGCAGACTACCACCACTGCAGTTCTCTGAGAGGTTTCAGATCCTCCAAAAACATCTTAAAAATCACAGCCATTGGCCCTCCTGGCCACCTGGGCACACTGCTGGCTCATGTTCATATTTCCATATCTTACAGAGGAGAGCTCAGAGTTACAGTGATCAGGAATTAGGATGGTTCTGCCTAGACCTTAGCTCAGCTAAGACCACGATGCACAGCTTTATGCAGAGTTTGTTTTACTTGTGGGTATGCCCAGAATTTCTGGGATGTCAGCCCTGACACAGATTTCATAGGCAGGGCTGTTTTCTGCTAAGTCACTTACTGGGACCTCTGATCCTTTTTGCTCCACAGCCTGGCAGAGCCCTCTTCTACAGTGCACAGATAAGATCCCTTCTCACCTCCCTTCTTATAGACCCCAGACAGCCTCTTTTGTCTCTGAGTTGGCGGTGTGGACTAGAAACCTGGTTGGACAGCTGGTCCAACCCAAGGTCTTACTTCATAGTCATTTAGACAACGAGAGAACCCATTTTAGTTCATTGTTGTTGTAGAGGGATCCGAAACAGCCAGTGTCTTGCTTTTCCACACGTAAGGACTGTGCTCACTCCTTTGCTGAGGTAGAGTACAAATGGAGCAAGGTTGGGCTGTGTTCCCATGACCAATACAGGGGCAACTACCAGGGTTTGTGTTGTGTGCTTTGCTGAAAGGTTAGCAGAGGATGGACCTAAGCTTTTCCTGAAGGCTGTTGTGTCTGTACTGGGAGGCTGGAGGGTTGGGCAGGGAGACATTTAGTGAAATATAACTAGGGTGGTGTAGAGTCTGGCATCTGGGCAAGAACAACCCCAGGTACCAGTAGAGATTGGGGACTGACCTCTTGGAGAACTGGACCTGGGGGTCCTGGTGCACAGCAGGATGACCATGAGCCAGCAATGTGCCCTTGTGGCCAAGGCGGCAAATGGCATCCTGGGGTGGATTAGAAAGAGGGTGCTTAGTAAATTGAGAGAGGTTCTCCTCCCTATCTACTCTGCCCTGCTGAGACCACATCTGGAATACTCTGTCCAGTTCTTTTGGGCCCCTCAGTTCCAGAAGGACACAGAACTGCTGGAGAGAGTCCAGCGCAGAGCCACAAAGATGATGAAGTAGTGGAACATCTCTCTGATGAGGAAAGGCTGAGGGAGCTGGGGCTCTTGAGCTTGATAAAAAGGAGACTGAGAGGTGGCCCCATTAATGTTGATAAATGTGGAAAGGGTGGGTGTCAGGAGGATGGATTCAGGCTCTGCTCACTGTCATCTAATGATAGGACAAGGGACAATGGGTGTGAGCTGGAACACAGGAGGTTCCACATCAACATGAGAAGGAACTTCACAGTGAGGGTGACAGAGAAATGGAACAGGCTGCCCAGGGGGGCTGTGGAGTCTCCTTCTCTGGAGAAGTTTAAAACCTGTCTGGACATGTTCCTGTGTGCCTTGATCTAGGTGATCCTGCTCTGGTGGGGGGATTGGACTGGATGTTCTTTCGAGGTCCCTTCCAAACCCTAACGTTCTGTGATTCTGTGATGCAAGGCTTGCCAAATAGGAGGAACGATGCTCAAGAGACCAGCTGAGCAAGAGGCAGCATGTCCCTCTTTGCAGCAACCAGAAGAGCTGGGTAAGCGGTGCTGGTGGGTCAGTGGCCTGGAGGAGCCCAGTTAGGGGGCAAGCCCCCACTCTCCAGGACACAGCCCCAGCCCTGCCACACCAGCCAGCCCAGCTCAGTTTGAGCAGATCTGTTTAAAATTCATCCAGGAGATGGGCTCTGGCTTGTTAGAATGTCATTGCTGGAAATAGAGTCATCACCAGAGCCTATTCCTTTTTACAACTGTAGGTACATAGATTTCCTCCCGATTCAATTTATTTTTATATGGTGTCTTTAACACACTGTCTCTCCAAATGCTTTAGCAGATAGAATTGGAATAATGAGATAACGCTTTGCAGGAGTGTGTGCAGCTGCTCTCAGATGGGCAGCGGGGTAGAGCCATCGCCGGAGATGCTGCAGAGAGTACGATGTGGAGGAAGCATCACTTTGAGCAGCAGTAATGGAAGCAAACGTTCACGCAGACTATCATGGCGAGTGCGAGGGCTGATGGATGTGAGGCAAAGCTGGTAGTCAGGTGCGCTCAAAAAGGAGGAATTAAGGAGCAATTTGAACTGAGGAACGATGGCTCTAAAGGGGAGTTCATTCAAGGGAGGGATGTTTTCAGCAAATGGATCAAGGCAGAGGAAAGCAAACCTTGATTCTCTCCGTTCATCAGGAATAGGAAGTCTTGTTTGCTCCTCCAATACGAAACAGAGCTGGGGACGGGGTACGAACCGTGGCGCCCCTCCAGAGAAATGCTTCAGTTGCTGTGTTGCCCTATTGACGTCCCTGCAAATGGCCAAATGTGCAAAGATGCAAATGCACCCAGCTGGAAATTTCTCTCTGAGCCTGTTTGCAGTGGATAATATTGACACGAGCAGCACAAAAGCTTTTACAGAGGAGACGAACTCGTCCGAAGGGGAAACTAGTTTCGTCTCGTTAATACAGAAGGGGGAGAACAGGCTGTCCTCATGTTTTTGTTAGAAATAAACACCAAAGCCAACCCATTAGGTGAAAAATGTGAATAAAATTGGAAAGGAAATTTGATGTTATCCACCTCAACTCACTTCTACTCAGTAGGGAAGAGCAGAAAGAGAAATTTCAGTGTTTTTTGTTCTCATCACAGTTTGGACTGGCAGGAACAATGAAATCATGGGTTTTCCTGTGGAAGGGAGACTCTTGTCACCACTCAGCCACACTGAGTGACGGGAGAAAAGTGGAGAATCTTTTTTGGATTGGGATTTCTGGGTCTAGCCAGTCGTGACTGAACCTGAGGGTAGTTTCAGTGGAACTTCTTAAGAGAAAATCTTGAGGCAGACAGAGGTTGCTAGTCAGAGAACAGGCAAGAGGATGGGGCAGCTCATGGTACCCTACAGTAGCAGGCAGTTTGGAATTACACCTGGAAATGAGCAGGGGCAGGGCTGTGATGAGCGCGGGTACAGCACACCCCTCGCAGCAGTGCTGATGCACATGGGTGCATAGTTTGGGGAATGAAATATTGATGGGCTAACCCACAACAGCTCCATTGCTGAATTATCTGGGAGTTATTGCTTTCCATCGTGCTTGTGATAGTCCCCTCCATTTCTCAGGGCTAAGTTGTTCTTCCTCAGTATTTGGTGGCTCCTACCTACATGGAATCATAGAATCATGGAATCATTGGAAGGGACCTGTATTTTCTCTGAATAAGCCAAAGTTTTAGGTATTGTGGGAGTGAAGTGAGCATCTTCTGCACAAAAAAGTCCTAGTTGGGATCTCCATTGCGAAGTGCTCTTCAAACCTGGATAGCTTTATTCTTGTGAAGGATAGGGGGTGGCTCTGAAAGCAGAGCTCAGGCGAGCTGTGAGTGTTTGGAACTGGGCTCCTCTTTTGGACTTAAAAGGTACAGAAATGTGAATTTTGATTATGTGTCATTTAATGAGTTTCGAAAAGATTTGGAGCTGAATAAAAAGTAACAAAAAGCCAGGGAGATGAATGACCCTGATACTAAATTCAATTGGCTTTTGTGCAATTTGCTGCATAGCGAAGCCTCGTTAATACATTTTGCAGATGGTTGGGTCATTTGTCATCAGGATCGCACGTTATGGAAAGCAACTTTCCTCCTTCTTCAGTTATTTTGCTCTGAAATGAGTTTTCCTCAGTCCTGTCTGCTGGCAGAAGTGAATTGGCTTCAGCATGGTTCCACGGCAGAGAAGGACCTGGCTTGTTATTTGCTATACATTTATAAGTTATAGAACATGATCTATGGTTAATATCACAGGTGAACGCAGCCATAGCCCTCATCTGTTAGAAAGAACCAGCCTGAGCTGTAGTTAATCATATTTATCGTTTCCTTTTGTTTTTCTTAAGAGCCAAGGCACCTTCCCTCTCCAGAGGGAAGAAAGGCTGGGAAAAAAAAGAAGAGAAAGCTTCTTTCGTTTGCATTTTCCTAATTTGCTTTCCTCTGGCTCAGACATGTGTTGCCTATAAGCTATTAAAACTCTTTCTCTAGGGTTATTCTCCCCTCTCTCTCCCCCATCTGATATTCACAACTTCATTCTGCCTGGATCAATGACTGCAAATTTGCTTTATGACAACCCGAACAAACCCATGATGGATCAGAAAGGACCTCAAAGTAGGCTGAAGCCTACTCAAGTCAAGAGCACCAGACACGTTTGTTAAAGACCTCATTGGCCTCTGATCCTTGGGTTGCTGCAGTATTGATTTTTAGGGTCCGAGCTCAATTGTGCTGGAAGTCGAGTCATATGAAGTCGCATGCTCGTGGGGGAGACAGGAGCTTTATAATGGGAACGGATCGATAGGGAATGATTTAGCACAGAGGGACCTGGAGGGCTGGCAGGAAAGTTAAGCAATAAGCGAGTTTTGGGCTCAGAGCCGTTTCGGGCTGACGTGCTGCCTGTCTCAGCCGGTTCGCAGAGCTCTGGGGCCGTGGTGCTGGGTCTGAGCCGTGCTCTGTGTGTGTGCAGGGAGCCACAGCACTGGTATCGTCAATCTCGAGCGGGTGGGTGTCAGCTTGCTTCCCCAGTCCTCGGAGCTTTAGCATAAACTCAGCTGGATCCTTGGCTGCTCTGGACCAAGACCTAGCGCTGTTAGTCTGCTGCAACTCTGGGCTGTCCCTGTAAGCGACAGTAAGGAGGCAGAGGCTGAACAAGGGGAGCAGAGCACGTGCAGAAGCAGCACATTTTGCACCAGCTCATAGGCAGTGACTTTCTTGAGAAAGGTTTCTCTATTCTCTGACCCCTGCTCCATCAGTGTGGCTGGGGAATGAGAGACAGTTGGGCAGCGACTGGCTTTGTGCTGTGTATCAGCACCAGGGACCCTGGGGTCCCAGTCTGTACCTGGGTGGCCCCTATCTGGTGTAACAGGAAAATCCAAGAAACCCCACGAAAAAGAAAAGGGAGCGGGTTGCAGACAAATTCCTCAGGCTTTGGGTCCAACTTAACAGTTCTTTCTCCACTGCTGCATGCCTCAGTTTACCTCTATGATGTGTAAGTAAAGACCTGCTTTGAGATGGAGGTGGTACCTCTACGGCATTTCCATGTGTGACACCCACAGGTTGTTTTTCTAAAGCCAGCTGGGCTTTTGTATCTATGGTGACTGCAAGTAAAGGCTGCCCAGGGACCCATTCCCTCATCATCAGCATTGCAGCTCTGCCTGATCCATGGTGGCAGGGGTGTTGCAGTGCCCCAGCTCTAGCTGGGAGCCAAGAACAATCCACACAGGTGAAGAGGGGGATGAAATGTGCAAGAAGAGCAGAAAAGAGGCTTTTCTTGCTCATTTTAAGCTCAGGTAATTTCCTTCTGTGAGGAAACTGGACCTGGATTAGATTCCTAAGCCTATACGCCTTAATAGCTGACTCTCTGCAGCCTGTCATTATCACTGTAAAGGATCATGAGAGGCTGCTGGGACCTCCACTCTTGGAGATAGTCAAAACTTACCTGGATAAGAGACTGGGCCGCCTGATAGAACACTGAAGTTAGGTCTAACCTCACAGTGGTCCCTGTTTGGAGCAGGAGGCTGTACCAAAGGCTGGACAAGACCCTACCCATCTAAATGGCTCTGTTATCTCTCCTATCAAACTCTACCTGAAACTTAATTTGGTCCTTTCAGGCTCCTCCATTCCAACTGCAAGGTTGGCTTCAAACCATTTCTGTTGGTCAGAAGATTTTTCTTCTTTCCCAGCCTGGAGATATTCACGGTCGCTCCCCAGTTACTCAGTGTCCCTGCCCTGACTTCACCTACCTCTCACGCATCTCAGCGGAAGGGTCTGGCAGAAACAGGGTGACTCTCCCTAAGCTGACAGGCAAGGCTGATGGCAGCAGTTGTTCTCAAGCCCCAAGTAACTCCAAGATCGAGACAACTTGTCTATATTTGCTTAGGCTCCGTGTTCAGTTTTCAGATGTCTAAGTAAAACTGAGCCCTCCAAGCCCACGTTTCCCTCAGCTGATGCTGCAAAGAAACGCTGTCTTGTTGCGCTGCTTCTGACGGCATCCGTTTGATGGCTTCTGCCGAGAAAGCTCTGCCTTTTGCTCGCTGGGTGGTGGATCACTGGAACAGGTTGCCTAGAGAGGTGGCGGAGGCCCCATCCCCAGAGACATTCGTGGACAGGCTGGATGGGGCTCTGGGCAATCTGTTCTAGTTAGAATCCAGGCAATCTTGTTGCAGGGGGTTGGACTAGATGACCTTTGGAGGTCCCTTCCAACCCAATGCATTCTATGATTCTACAACTCATTCCATCCCACTGATGCTCAGTGACTCAGTAGCAGGTGCAGACTGAGAGCAGGTCTAGGGAACTAGGCAAGTCACAGTATTTTGGGAAAAAGATGAAGCAGCCAGCGGTGTCTTAGCGCAGTGACAGCAAGGTGAAGCTTTGCAGAGAGGTGGGAAGAGGCGGCCAGGTTCCATACGTACGCGTAGATTATGAAGTGTGGGGATTAGCCAGGAGTAATTACAGAGCCTCCCCTGTATATTAAGTGTGTGAAACAATAGACAGGCGCTCAGCGTGCGGCAGGCATTATGGCTGGGTGTCAGAGTTGACGTTTTTAATATCCATTATTCAGAAATTGATTCCATGCCTGACTATCAAGCAGCATCCAGCTATAATATGGGAGTAGTAGCACACAACAGCACTGTCATCTGCTAAGAGCTTTACAAACATCGGCTGATTCTGCCTACCCCCTCCCCTGGCGACAGGTAAGGGCTGTTATTTCCAGCTGTCTGCATCCCTGGAGAGGAAGATGGGATTAGACAGAGTTGCTCTGGGAATGCTCCGATTCCTGGGCATCCCGGGGGTGAGCAGCACAGAGAATGACCATCCCTTGGAGTGACCCCCCGAACACTAAGGAAAGCATCTGAGATGCTCAGCACCGCCGTTAAGTAGGACCTTTAAGAAAAACTCTTGTGCTTCACGCTCACTTCTAATTTTTGCAAGCTTTTTTAGGACAGTTTTTCACTCCCATCTTTTGCAAGGACCTCTAGAGAAGGTTTTAACTTGTGACTTCTTTCCCTACTGTTCTTTCTCGCTTTGCAGCTCAGGACAGTGATTTTATTTGTGTTTGTTTGTTTAAGGTAAAAAAATGCACCGTGGCAAAGTGTTGGCTTATTTTAATGATCCAGCATCTGATTTGAGGCGGGGAGGGGAAGAGGAAGCTTGTTTTTCCCTGCTGAAAATATCCATGATTGCAGATATGAACTGATATGGGGGTCCTAAGCGAGAACCAGGCTGGTTTGAGTGGCTCCACCTCAACTTGCTGGCTGTTGACCAGGTTTCATCTTCCTCTTCCATCCGTGCCTGACTCCAGGAATTTCTGTTCCCAAACCTCCATCTCTTTAGGCAAATCCTCTCTGAAGATTACCTACATTACCTCCTTTTCCCTGGAGACAGCTTCCTCTCCTTTGCTATCAATTAACAACAGCTCTCACCAACCCCTCGGCTTAGTTGCACCATCTTTAGAAGCAGCCCTGACGCTGATGTGCCTTTATTCTGTTTTAATTTCTTCCTCTGAGTTATTCTGTTGCTTCTGACTGCAGACCCTACAGGGTTGATGGGCTCCTGCCCTCCTCTCTTGGCTGCGGGAGCTTTCTCCCCACACTCATATAAGACTGCAGTGTGAACATCCTGGGCTTGTATCTCAAACCCTAGCGGTGCCGTGAAACCGAAGAAGGTGATAGCTGCTCTCCAGGTCGTGCAGCCCTTTCTGCTGGGACATATTTGGAGGCTGTGTTAAAAAGCACGTGTGCATGCAAAGGGTAAGCTCCAGATTATTCCTGCAGCCTGCACTGAGCCTGTGAATGTGAAATGCAGAGCTGGTAAGGAATCAGACAGGCTTTTAGCTGCAGTGCAGCCCCTCCATAACCTGTTTGTGTCCAAACCAGGGTCAGATCGCATCTTGTGTCCTACTGTTCCTGTCCTCAGTTTCTACTCTTCCCTCTTGGTGCTGGTCATACCGTTGGAGGATGAGTCTTGCTCAAGCCTGGGGACCTCAGTTTTTTCAGGGTCATCCATGTTTTCTGCAAGGAAATTGATTTCAGAGGTGTTTTCCATGGGGAAACCCAGCTGGTTGTAGTGAGATCCTTGTGTAGCTTCCTGCTCCTGCAGACATCTGAGGCTCGATACATCATCCCTCATGCCGGGAGGTGGAGATGGGGTTCACCGTACCCATCGGCGTACCCCAACCCCTGCTCCACAGTGTGCACCTCCAGTACAGCAAGGCAAACAAACCCTGGCACGTCCTTGAGCCCAGCCTCATCTGGAGGTTAAAAAGAACGCAAAAGTCCTTAGAAAAGTTTGAGGGGAAAAAAAAAAGGGAGGTAAAAACCAAACCACCCCCACACCCGAAAGAGACCTGCCCCTTTAAGAAAGGATTGAACGTAATCTATTTCCAGCGTGCGAGAGATCGGCTAAGGATTGCTGGGACACTTCCACTGACACAAATCTACATAATCGTTTTAAACTTCTCACCATTTCTTCCGATTATTCTCTTTCTGTCACTTTAGGAAGCTCTAAAACTGATTTTCTCTCCATAATCTTCCAGTATTGCTTAGCACCCAAATCTCTAATATTTTAAGAAGATTATTTCATTTATAATTGATTGAGTGTATTTGCCAGTTTGCTACTTCAAAGATGTTGTGCTTTAAGGGGTTCAGGTAGAGCATTCTCGAGTTTCCACCCCTTACCCCCTCAGCCAGAAAAAGAAGCAGGAAAATTCTGCATCCTGCCTGACACTTGATGCATTTAAAAAAAAATAAATTATTATTATTATTATTATTATTATTCACATTATTTACATTGTCAGCTGCTGAACAGCTAAGAAAATAATATCTCTAGAGATGAAAGGCAAATTGAGCTGTCTCCAGCTGCAGGCTCAGGGCCATGGTTTCCATTGCAGGGTGCACTTTGATGACTGGTGATTGCAGGCAGCACTGCTGCTTCTCCCTGTGCACCAGCCTTCCCTCTCCCAGGTGCCATCAGCCACCTCGCTGTTCTCAGCGAGAAAACGATTGGAGAACCTACAGCCATTAAAATAAACTTAATTTTCTTTGTTGTTCAATGGACAGGTGGCTTCGAGCCAGGTCTGTGCCCTGGGGTTGTTTGCTGCATCAAGACATGGGTGGTGGGCAGAGGGAGAGGTAAAGGGCGTTTCTGAGGACCACTGATGTTGACTGTCATCTTCGTCCAGTTCAGGATGTGGTAGCTGCTGCCTGTGGCTGAGCAGACTCCATCACTCAGAGGTGGATGTTGTCACGTAGAGGGGTGAGAACCGGTTTGAGCGAGGAACGAAGGGTGCAGTAGGTAAAATTTACTGAGAGCAAACTGCAAGCAGAGACGTAGCAGTAAGGAGCCCATCTGATGGACTGTTGCTCCCCACTGCATAATCCCAAAGCCTCAGAAATAAGGGGCAGCTTTCCCCACTCTCAGCCCTGCTCTGCTGCTCGTTCTTTATCACCTGTGAACTAGTGAGGAGATGCACGGCACAATGCTCAAAGGAAAGCTCTGAGCCCTCTTTTAGGACTGGCAGAGACTTAGTGATGCTCTGTCACAGTCATTTCAGGAAATGGAGCAGCTATCAACTAATAAGAATGAATTTCAAGGCTGATCACCTGAAAGCCAGGGATAATGGGAGGTCTGCACAATCAAACACGTCTCCTGTTCTGGTAAAACAAGCAACACTTGAAAAAGATGTGGAAACAGGCTTCTTTAAATCCAATTCAGGGATTTGGAATCCCCACTAAACGCTTAATTAATTTTTGATTAGTTGAGAACCCATTAAACAGACTGATTCTTCTAGCTTTATAAGTAACGGCAGCATGCTGCTTTAATTAAATTAATACTAAGAGATGTTCATTTTCAAATCCTCGTGTTGGTTATTTGAGAAAAATCATTTCATTCCCTTCCCTAAGAGGTTTACCATGTTCTTTTAGCCCAATGCAGCATCTCCTACCACTCTGTTTGTGTTGCTCTTCCTTCACCTAGAGGCAGAATCTGTCAGGGCACTGGAATTGCTCTGCTCAAGGGACATGGGGGTGTCCTAATAGTTTGGTGGTCCTGTAGGAGTTCACCATGTGGGGATAAGTGCTCTGACTGGTTTGGGTCTCACATCCCTGGCTTCTCCCACCCACTCTCCCAATGGAGCTACCATTGGCTTTTTCTTATGGCAGATACCAGATCCGAACCCTAGATTCCTCCTCCACATCACAGCAAGCAGCTCTGAACTACCAACTCCTCTTTGGGAGTAAGAGCATGTCTGCAGAGCAACTGCTGCAGGGTTGCCTCTCCCAGGTCTGTGTGACACCAGCTTGTATCAGAGAACAGGCCATGGGTTCTCTGCTCCAGGTTTCCATTTCCCAGTAGAAATCAGAACTGTTGCCCACCCATGGCTGCTTCTCCAGCGACTGATGCCTCCAGGTCTTTGCTGGGTCCTTTGGCATTGGAGGCGTTGAGTCAAGCCCTTCCTAAATGATGGAGATTTGGCAAGGACACGGGCTTTGCTGGGTGTGATTGTGAAAGGAGGTTGGACTTGGTGCTGGAGTAACTTGTGAGCGGATTCAAAACCTCCCCTCTGCCTTTCCAAGGTCTACAGCTGAATTTTGCAGGTACTCTCACCCCTGGAATAGGTGAAAGGTTGTTTTCATTTAGCAGAGTGATTTCTGGAAAAACAGCTCGTGAGAACCCACTGCCCAGATGAGCTGCTTGGGAATAACACCAAACCTGTCTCAGTACGGGTGTGATTCCCCCTAGACCATCTCCATGGGGTTTTGGTTTGACAGCCATCCCTCACTGCAGTTCCTCTGGGTGCAGCAGGACTAAGCACAGCCTGAGCATTGCTCCTGGCTGTGTTAGTCTCATCAGACTGCGGGTGAGATGGGGCTTTCATACCACCAGTGTACCCCTCACCATTGCTCCTGCAGAGCTGGGACGTCGCCCAGATCCTGACCCCAGCTATGACAAGCTGACCTATGCCAGGGTGATCCCCTAAGGCACCTCAGCAAAGGCTGTGGTTACACAGGGTCTGGAGTGGGGAGCCTGGAGAGCAGCCTCTCACACCTTCACCCCCTTGCAAACCTGCCCTTGCTTCCCTTGTCCCCACTGCCCACTTCTTGTTAGGAGCTGTCGGAGGCAGCTGGCTGCTCGTGCATTAAATTAGCAGATGTTGCGGCCACACAACATTAAGCACAACAGCGCTGCTAATGTGCCCTGCGGAGCCCTCGGCCTCCCTCCTCACCGGGGCTCGCCAGACACAGCCTCTCTGGAGGCAGATTAATTTCAACTCTCTGGATCATAATAAATTAATTTTTATTAGAAAAGGCGGGGAGGGGGGGAGTGTGGAGAGGGCTGATCTCCTGAGCTGCAGAGATTTAAGCCAGCTGTCGACCGTCTCCTGGCATTTGGGTTAGGAAGTAAATACAGAAGGAGGGGATTTTTTAGAAACACCCATCGCCCCCCCTCTTTGGGGGGAGGCTTGGAGGTCAGGGAGGAAAATCTGCATCGTGGGGTTAGTGCTGTGCCCAGGCCAGCGCTAAACGAGCTGCGGTGGGGAGGTTTTCCGTCTGGCTGAGGGGGCAACGGGCGTGTGTCCTGCTACCCTGAAGACTGCCACCCCTACGTGTGAAGCTGTGGGGTCCCCACATCCACCAGGCTCTCCTTTGCTAAGAAGCTCTTTTCCACGAGATGTTCTTTGGAAAGGGATTTAAGCAGCGTTGCATTGCCACTGCTTCTGGAGGTAGGATCCTAAAGCACCCGGTGCACGCCCAGACTTGTGCTCTGTGTGCAGCTCGACTCCTCAGCCACAGCCAGACAGAAAACCAGTGACAACTGGTTGTGTAGTACCACAGAGTTTCTAGGCAGAGGACATTTTGATGGTTCAGCCTTGTTCTCTTGGAAGCAGGAGGCTCATAGCTCCTTTCAGCTTAAGTAGGAGCTGTCTGCACTCAGCACTTACGAAAATCAGCCCTAGGTCTTTGCTCAGAATAATGATCAGTGTGAGCCCAGCGGCTTCTGGAAACCCAGATCTTCACCTGTAGTGGGCAGTGCCTTGCAAACCGTGATTTGGAGGATGTGGGAATGAGGCTCTGGCTCTCCACGTCTAGTTTCACTACTGAGCTGGAAACTTGGACCTGGTAGTTTTAGTGTCAGTCAGAAGAACGGCTGAGAACGTGGACTTTGGCAGGACTGTGGACACAAATGTGACACCTACTAGAGCAGTGTTAAGGGACAGTGACATTTCCACCAGTCGTTTCAAAGGCTGCTAAATGTAGCTGGTGTGCATCAGCTGCAGTCCTCAACCTCTGAGCACCATGTTCTCTCCATTCCAAAGGACCTGCTGGTGTGCATCACCTACAGGTCTCAACCTCTGAGCACCATGTTCACTCCATTCCAAAGGACCTGCTGGTGTGCATCACCTGCAGGTCTCAACCTCTGAGCACCATGTTCACTCCATTCCAAAGGAGCTGCTGGTGTGCATCACCTGCAGTTCTCAACCTCTGAGCACCATGTTCACTCCATTCCAGAGGACCTGCTGGTGTGCATCACCTGCAGTCCTCAACCTCTGAGCACCATGTTCACTCCATTCCAAAGGAGCTGCTGGTGTGCATCACCTGCAGGTCTCAACCTCTGAGCACCATGTTCACTCCATTCCAAAGGCTATGTCAAACCTGACACCGCAACCCTACACGCATCCCCTGAACCTCCTCATGATTGGAGATCTTGAGGGAAGGTGAATGAGTGTTGGGGTGCAGGGGCTGGAAAGTGGTACTCGTGATAACACAAGATCAGGTTTCACTGAGTCCTTTTTTCAAACACCAATTGAAAACCCCTCCTGCCACTTGACAAGTTTCCAAAATCCTCTTTCTTTCTAGGTTGTAGCCATGGCCCTTGAGTAGGGAGAAGAGGCTGTGAAATGAATGTCCTGTTTGCTCTGTGAAAGAGCTTGACAACGTGTTGAGGGCCAGTGTAACTCGCTGCCTTGGGAGCATTCAGAAAGGACCTCCATTTATCTCCCTCTTCTTTTTGCCCCCCCTGCTTCTTCTAAGGAATCTCTGGTTGTAATCCCTCGCTGGGATTTTTCACAGTAGTCTGATAATGTTAATATTTATCCTGGCTCAGAGATGAACTGACAGCACTGTGCTCTTTCCTCTTTGATTTTATCTCCCTACATCTATTAGATGTTCTGTATGGCTTTAACTTCATCAGCACCCAGCCTGGTGCAGTGACAGGTAAAACCTCCCTCCATCGCGTCCTTTCCCCTTGATTTCAGACTTTTGCCAGAAGGGTCGTGGGGACTTAGAGCGCCCTCAGTTGAGAGCAAAGTTGACTGAGAGCCCTCAGTTGACTGATGGTGAATAACGTTTTGATGCTATTCTCTCCAGTTGTAGGGTTAGATTTAGTGATGTGTTTGAAAGGGCCATTAGGCGTTGGAACAGACTGCCCAGGGAGGTGGTTGAGTCACTGTCCCTAGATGTGTTTAAAAGTCATGTAGATATGGACCTTAGAGACATGGTTTAATGGTGGCCTTGGAACAGTTAGGTTAATGGTTGGACTCAGTGAGCTTGGAGGTGTTTTCCAACTAGAGCGACTCTCTGAATGTGTGAAATTGCACCAAATGGACTGAGCACCAGTTTTTGTGGAGTATGGTTTTACAGACAAACACAACATACTTCTAGGACTGATGGTTTCTTCTTTCTCAGTTCTACTCCGTCCAAGCTTGAGCTCATTTTAATCTTCCAAACCTTTTCTTCCATCATCTGATCTCAGGTCTCTTCCAAATTGCTGTTTCCTCTGTAAGGAGCTCCAGATTACATAATTTCAGCTCATTTTGATTCTCATCTTTCAGACTGAACAATCTGAAAGTGCTGTGAAGACTTTCCCCAGATGACACCAGAACCAGTGAAGACTAATGGCAGCTGTATTTCAAAAGCTGAAATAGTTGCTGTCATCAGGAGCTCCTAGGATTTGTCTTTCCTATGTACACATTCCATTTTGACATTCTGCTGACCCTTGATGCCCTCTCTGACTCGCCAGGCATCTACAGGACAGACAGGAAGCCCAGAGATGTCTGCAGTCATAAAACAAAGGAAATGTGATGTCAGCTCCCACAGCAACAATAGAGATATTAAGATGCAAACACTAGGTGTTTGTTAATGGGAACATCCACATTCCCAGAGCTGGTGACTGCAAAATCCCTCATATTGAAGAAGCTACAGTTTGGCCAGATTCTTAAACTGTGCTTTGACAATGATATAGGAGGACAAAACTCAAATGAGCAAAGAATCGTTGCTGCACAAGGAGCTGCTGTTTGCCATCGAATATCAGCTTGTCACAGGTGACCTTTAGCTACTACCAGTCGTGTTAACACTAACTCAGCTTGTTGTCCTTCTATCCTAAGTGTGGATGTTATTTCATGCCCAATCTGCTTTTTAACATCATGTATATTTCTAGTTATCTCACAAGCTGGGCCAAGGTAGCTCCTGGCCAAATGGACCAAGAGATGTTCTAAGTGGCCATTCATTTCTGTATAGTGAAAGTTGACTTAGTGGCTGAGCAAAAGCATCTGGAGATTGGAAAGGCCAGGGCAGTCAGGAGCAGTCTTTTTGTCTTTCTTCTGATCCAAGAGCATTTCAAACTGAGACAGAAGAGAGTCACATCAAGAATTCTGAAGGGAACAAACAGTTTAAGGCTGCCATAGAAAATACCAATAGCATGAAGATCAGAGCTGATTTTGGGTTGCAAGCAGCAACCTCTACAGAAAACCCAGCTCCCTGCAGTACCTAGTGTATGGCAGACACACAAATGCGTGTTACTTCTCACAGCAGCACACCCATCTGTGTGCTTCTTCCCTCCTCCATGAAATTGCTGGATCATGTAGGGGAGCATCGCTGTCTACAGAAATTCCATCATGCTGAATCAGGGCTGACCTCAGCATCACTGCTACCAAGATATGCCACAGCTCTGACCATGCTAGGAAGTCCTAATCCCACCCCGCTTCAAGAGGAAGAAGTAGTCATGAGTCAATGTTACACCATAAAAGCCATATAATAATAATAATAATATTAGAACATGAGGGATTGGAAGGGACCTCAAAAGATCATCTAGTCCAATGCTCCTGCCAGAGGAAGACCACTTAGACCAAGTCACACAGGAACATATCCAGGTGGGCTTTAAATGTCTCCAGAGAAGGAGACTCCACAACCCCCCTGCACCAGACATGGACACACTGCTGCCTTCTGCTGCAGAACTCTCCCAATCATCCAACCTGGCTCCTCTGAACAAGTTTTCTCAGGGAACCCAGCAGAGCTTTTCTCAGTTCTTCCAGTAGATCCACACAATGTATGCAGATTTATACGGTGAGGCACACGCTAAATACTCTGGGGGAAGGAGTAAAATAGACATTAATCAGATATTAGAGGACTTATGAGACAGGGAGAAGTACACGTCTGGGCATAGTTTGGGGTTGGTTTTAAGTGTTACGTGTACTTCTAGTCGGGTGCTGTGGGTATGTGTGATTGCTCTGTGAAACAACTGGGTTGGATAGGCTAAGAAGAAATAAAGGGAAAGGTGGGACAAAAAGCCATATGAGCATTAATGTTAGAGGACTGGCTAATTTGCAAACGGGCACCAAATGGAAACACCCTTCCTCTAATCTGTGTTGCTTTAAAAAGAAAAGGAAGAGGGAAGGAGGAGGCTGGGGTTGGTAAGCTATCTGACAGCAGCTCATCTGTTTGCAGGGATTGGGTTGGGAGCAGTTATTCCCAAGTGCTTTGAGTATCAAGTGCATTGGATATGGTGCTTGAGCAGAGGGGCAAGGTGCTGCCTTTGCCTCCCTGGGATGGCTCCCACTGGAGGCAGGTGCCTCCTGCCAGAGCAAGGAGAGAGGGTTTGGTGGTGGTGAGAGGGTCAGGAACAGCCCTGCATGGCGTGTTTACACCAGACCCTGGCCTTTCCCCTGGCTGTGTTCCTCGTAATTTCTGGCAATCAGAAATAAGCTGATGTGATTAGAGAAGCACAGATCTGGCTTAGTGCTCTTCAAGCTTAAAAAGGCGTTAAGGACTTGCCAAATTACAAATACAGCACTAATAGAGATCCAGCATAAGGGTGGTTGACTAATTCCTTTACATCAGAATCAAGGATGGCTTTGCTGCGATTGATAAACAGCAGCCTGATCCGTGTGAACCATCTCAGAGCTGGTGCACACCTCCAAGCAGGTTACCTCCAGCCCACCCTTGGTTTGAATAAGAACCAGTTTTTGCAGACTCTTGGCTTTGGTGATGTTTGCTGCTGGTGACCCGGTGGAAACAGAGTTTTGTGGTGTTGCTTTTCCTAAGGGAGGGGACAGGCTTGTTTTTTCTTTAGGTTGCACTTCCCCCCCACCCCTTTCTTTCAATACAATCTCTTGAAGTCATCTTGCATTAATTAGCCGTCACCTTTACGCCACTGTTGTACGTTAGCCGAAGAGATCTCTGAATTCAAATAGGACTTGACCCTAAGAGGGACCAGCTCCCTGGCTTTTTCTTCTCATCTCCTTAAATCTAAAAATTGCTAAGTGATCTCTGAGGCTCAGGCTTTCCTCGGAGATTAGTGTAAGAAAAGCCCCAACATCTGCAAAAGTGACTGCTTTTGACAACCGTACAGATATCTTAAAGAGCAGGAATTTCCCTAATAAAACCCCTTAAAATAAGTCTTCTTAAGATTTCTTAATGCCACAGTGATCAGTTTGCATGTTTCAGAAATTCAGAATTTTTTATCTGCTTTGGAAAGTTATGAAAAAAAAATGAAGCAGGTTTATTTAAAGGGGAGAAGTATTTGAGATGCAGGAGAGACGGGGTAGCAAAGCTTAGGGACTGGTGATAAAACCATAAATTGTATAGCTCAGGGAATTTGTGGACTGACAAATGACAAAGCAAAGCAGCCCGAGTTGGTCATCGGAATAATAACAAAGAGGACTTTTACCAAGAAGGAAGAAAAAAATCAGAAGCACGTGGAACCCTTTGGCATTCCATAGACCATTTAAATAGCTTAATTCGGCATTGTTGTGATTAGCCATATGCCTGATAGCCCGTGGGCCAGATCCTCTGCTGGTGTAAAGCAGCGGCATTTCCAACTGCCCTACTCAGCAAAGCACCTCAGTTAAATACAGTGTTTAGGTGTCTGCTGACATATAAACGTGTTTAGCTCACAACAAAGACACTGGGAATTGAGCATCGTGAAGAAGTTGCTCTGGCACGGGAAGAGTTTTAGACAAATGCATCTTTGAGTTGGAGCATCAGCCCCTCACCCACATTTACTGTGCATTTCTAGTCCTTTGGATGCTGGCACGGTACACCAGGCTGACTGTGAGATCCCAAAGCACAGAGCGATGCTGCTGTGGGTTGTCTATAGGCTTTTGATGCGTGATCCTGCACCGCTTTCCCCTGCCTGGAGGCTGGTGTGAATGCACCTATCTCGGGCATGTGCCAGCGGGCTGTGCATGCACAATGTGGTGGAGTGGGCTGGGATGCTGTGTTGTTGGTTTCAGGGGTAAAATTCAGCCCAGCACTATCACCACTCAACTCAACAGATCCACATCCAGGCCAGCAGGAACTCTCCAAGGAAAGCTGCCAGCACCTGCACACGTAGAGCTTGTGCAGTTGGGTTGGTTCCTTGAGTTGGTTTTCAGTGAAGTTGTTCCACTGAGAGCAGGTTCACTACAGGTTGTGGAGGGGGCTGCTTGATAGGGGTTTTTTTTGAGAAGGATAGAAATTCTGCTTGCTTGCTCGCTCTGCTACTCATTCCCATAAAAATTAGTAGCAGCAGCCTCACTTGACATTTTGTTTTGCTGAATTTTACTTCGCCCTCATTTTATGTTCCATAAAGATCAGAGGAATCCAGGCAAGTCACAGGAAGTCACCATGGAGATTTCTGTAGCAGCTACGCTGGTGTTCTATCAGGGATAAACTCTACAGGGATACACTAGATATGCTTCATTTGCAAGCGAGGTGATGCCCATGATCTGTGTCTCCACTGTACAGGACCAGGATCCACAGAATGAAGGAACTGTTGGGTCACAGCACAGATTTTTGTGCAAGACTTGCTGTAGCTCCTGGGTATTTGTTGCAGATGTGTGCCATGCACGTCAGGTGCAGCGGTATGTGGCAGCAGAAGGCAGAAAGAAGCAACATATTAAACCCCATGCAATAGTTTTTCCTCCTACTTTCCTTTCATGGGCACACTTTCTATCTCTGTTTCAGAGCAGAGGGACATACCAGAATTATAGAATAGCCCACTGAAACCAAGAAATCTGGTGCATGCCCAGCCCTAGCAAAGATGGAGCAGGAAACATATCAGGGATTAGAACCATGAAGGGTCACACGTTCATAATTACCATGTTAAGCCCTTCAGTCCAGCTGTAAAGCCTCCAAACCACCACCAGCTCCTGCTTGACCCTGGATGCTCCTTAAATCTTTTTGGTGCATCAGTTTGCAAGGCTAAAATTCTCAGGTGCTGAAGATGTCTTGCAGGGCCTCCCAGGAGTTCCTGCATGATGCCTTGGTTGAGCAGCTCAGTGCCCCTTACTGGGTCCCACAGATATTTCTGATGTCCATCTTATAAGGAATCCCAATGCTCTGAGCAAAACAAAATCATGGCAATGCTCAGGTTCTTAGAGGTGAAAGATACCAGGTCAAATTCCCTGAGAGGGGGGTGTAATTAAATACACTTAGGGAGTGTAACAAGAGGTGATGTTGTATCAACAGCTTGAGGATCCTTAAATATTTACTGGACAGCCCGACATATTTACAAACAGTGGTTTGTTTGCTTGTGTTCTGCTGTCTGTATCTTTAGAAGGAAAGCGTTTGGTTCATGGCAGCAGCTCAGGCTGCAGGTTTCAGAAGGAAAGAAGGCTCAGGCAAATGTACCTCTTCAGCTTTCTGCATCTCAGCTTCCTTACCTGTAAGATGGGCACAAGATTGCTTGGACAGCTGCTTCCAGTGTGCCCCTGGTCTGGGCTCCAGCATGATATTAAAGGTGCAAATTAAGATTCCAGCGTCTTATCACTGTGCAGCAGAATTGGAAACACTGCTCTGAGCCCCAGAGAAACACACTGCAGAAAGGGAAGTTCTATTTAGGACATTGCAGGTCTGGATTTGCTGCCAGCAGCCTAAAACTAATAAGAACTTTGAGGAAAAAAAAAACCACCCCATCTTTGTGGTTTTATATCTCAATCAGGAAGAACTGTCCTTTTTAATTCAAATGCCAGGGTCTAGAGTTGTTTTCCCTGCAGATGCTGCGTTGTATTGGGAATATCAGGAGCTGCCAATTGCAATAACAGTTTCTAATTCCAAATTAATTCAGTGTAAATGAACTGTCAAGAGAAGATTGATTTGTTTTGGTAATTGCCCTGATGCAGGCTGCTGGGTGACAGCGGGAAAGAGCAAAGAAGGGAGCTTTGGCAGGTCTGGCTGAGCCTAAGGGTGGATTGAGGAGATGGAGACCTAGCTGCAAATATCATCTGTCAGGACCACTACTGAGCCCGATGCTTTTTTTCAGCCTTCAACAATGTCTTCAGGAACGAAGCCAGGGCTGCAAAATGCTCCTTGAGCTACAGAGAGAGATGTGTTCAGCGATCAGGAAGGGGAAAAAGACACCCTTCGTTGAAACGGCTGCTCTTTGTTCAGCCTCACCTCTGCTCTGCTGCTGCATCCACGGGCCACCAGTCCTCACCTCCTCCAGGGTAGCAAAGTGATCGTTTTACTCTTCTCATGGTTGGAAAGGGCTGAAAATGAGGGACCTAGGGCTAGGCGAGTGGCGTCTTGTGTGCAGGAGGTGCAGGGCTGTCTGCTAGGGTGCAGAGACGTGTGCAACCGTGACCTGCCAAATGGTACAACTTGTGCTACCTGAGGCACGTGGAAGAAGTTTGATTCCTTGAAGAGCAGCTCCATGTGCATGTGGCCAACCCGCTGAGCCCTTCCTAAACGCCTCATCTGCAGCCACAGCCTGTAGGGTCCTTCTAAACCCAAATCTGCACCAGCACCCTCAAATCCATGTCAATGCTGTCGAGTCCAAAGAAGGGATTTTAGAAGAAAATTCAGTGCCTTGCACATTCAGCAGAGAGAGAAAAGGCTGAACAAGCCAGAACATCGGGGAGCAACTCTGTCCATAGCCCAAAAGCAAACTTTGGAGGGTGGACAGGTGCATTAAAAGGAACAAGCAGAAGATTTTCAATCCATATGACAGATAAAGACACAAGCTTTGTTAAAACTCCACCGCGGAGTGTTTGGGCTACTGCTACAGCCATTAAAACAGCGAGATGAGAGAACTCCCAGGACAAAGACACAGTAAACTCCCAGAAGTTAATGAAGTTGCTTGCTAAAGCACTGCTAAACAAGCCAGCTTCTGCCTGCTGCATTCTGGGGCTTTGGTTTTGTGCGTGTGCTTGAATTTGCCGATCAATGCAAGTGCTGTGTGACTGAATTGCTAATGGAGCCTGTAGATTAGTTTATCAATAGCATTTAAATACTTTTCACACTTGCAGTAGATTTTGAATTATTTATTTGTTTCTGGTCAATTGCTTGTGATCTCATTAGCATTAGTCTGTAAAGTGATACCAGACTTTGGTGGGAGGCTTTAAAGATTTCATGGCTCCACAAATTCTTCTGAGGGAAGGAGGTGTCAGGGCTTAAGCTCACAACACCCAAGTCCTTCAAAACGTAGCAGGGGATCTGCTAGCAGAAGGGGACCTCTCGGGATCTGCTGTTGGGGAAAGGAAGGAGCCATGATTATAAATCATCCTGGGATACTGAGAAAGCTGGTAGGTGATTGTCATTCATCCCTGCCTGATAGTGAGAAGTGCTGGTGGGTGTCTCAGCCCTGCCTATGCTCAGAGTTGGACGTGTAGGTAAGCTGCTGAAAATGGGAGGAAAGAAAATTGCCATCTTCATTGTGGTTTTGGGGCCCAGAACACATCATGGATAAGTCTGGGGTACCACAGAGACCGTGTAGCTGAGATAGAAAATTAACTGAAGCTTTCTGAGCCCCTTTCTCTAATCTTCGCAAAAAATACCTTCATCACCCTAAATCAAGGGTCACAGTCTCATCTCATATGTTGTGTTATACCACGGGGCTGCACTGAATTTGTCTGTTACTCTTTTGATGTGACATATATGGACTCCACTTAAAGCTCACAACAAGCTACGTAACATCTAGAAATGGGGGGGTGTGCCTTAAGAACATAGGAGGTGTCATACTGTGAAGTGTGATGCACCACCTTGTTTTACCTTCCTCAAGCTTTGCTCCATGACTACTCACCTGCTCTGTGCAGGGGCAGATGTACTGATATTTTGTCTCAGATCTCATCCTTTGCATCTTTGGAGACAACTGACTTTGCTCATCCTTTGCATCTTTGATTTGGAGATAACTGACTGCAGCAAAGTCATGCAATGAAGTGGAGCTCCAAAGACCTCCTAGGGCTTCCTCACCTTTTACAGAGGTGTATGTGAGGCTTTTTCTACTGCAGTTGCTGTCAGTTGTCCCACTTTGAGGTGTCATCACACAATTAACACACACATCCCATCATGTGTTGAGCTACTGCTGGTTTCAGAGACACTCATAGCACTCTAGAGAGATGTCACGTGCCTTCCACTGCATCTTCTGAAGTGGCCTGTACAAGTCACCTCAACCAACTGCGCAGAGAAAGGCAGAAACACCCAGAGCTGTGTTTTCTGTCAGCAGTATGAACAACTCTGAACTCTATGAGCAGGGTGAAAAGCTTCTGGATATGCTCCTGTGCGACTTGGTCTAGGTGATCCTGCTGTGGTGGGGGGATTGGACTAGATGATCTTTTGAGGTGCCTTCCAATCCCTAGTGATTCTATGATTCTATGATTCTCCAATTTTGGTGTCAGGATACTTCTTTTTAGTTAGAAAGATGATCTGTACATTCCCAAGTATAACCTTGGTGGGTCCATCACAAGCAGCTGCACACTGTGTGAGAACTGCAGTGTTTTGGGCAGTCACACATATTTTTTCTCCCCCAGAAAGACTCTGGGACCATGCAGAACACTGAGTCAGCTGGATCTCAGATGCAAAGCTTTTCCCTTTTCTCTCTTCTTTTGTCTTCTTTTCTTTCCCCTCTCTTTCTTCTTCTTTTCCAGTTCAGCCCAAATAATGATCTAGGACAGCGCTGTCTCTTTAAAGGTGGCATTTTTAAGTGCAACCTAATCTTCTTCTATCCACTTGGACCTTGGATTTAAAAAATTCCACCAATCCGGATCTCCAAATCCTTGCAGACTCTGAGGGGGCTTGTTTATGGAAGTGTCCTTTAGAAAACGGCTTAGACTCTAAGATGAGGAAACGCAGGGAGCTAATGTGAAGATTTAGGACTTTCTAGGAAGCTTGCAGTGCCTAAGCCCTGCTTGCTTGAGCAGTCTGAAGGTCCTTTTGCAGACTAAGAGGGATTAATACCCCTTTAACCAGCGGGGCTATGCACACATTCATAAATAGACCATCTCTCTCCCTCTCTAATCGCTTCGCTCCCTAATCCACAATGATTTCTTAGGAATTATCATTTTATCTGGGCTAAATAAGCACATTCCTTGGGCTTTCCTGTAGAAAAATAAAATCTTTCAGAAGCTTTTCTTTTCAAAAAGTGGTGCCACGAAAATCAAGCTTTTGTTTAAAGCCTTGGCTAAACAAAGGGGAGTTTGTTTGCTCCCGAAGAGAAGTGTGATTGGTAGCATCCACCGAGCAGCTGCCTGCTGCTCCACCTGTTCCCAATTCTAACGTCTTACCGGGGCCAGGATCAGGCTGAGGTGTTTGCCCACCACCTCATGAAGTGGCATCACCTGTGTGGTTGCTCAGGAGGGTTTTTTTGCAGAGTACTGCTAACACCAGTCATGGAGAGGCACTGGTTTTGAGAATCACAGGTAGTTTTTAATGGCCTTTGTAGGGCAGGTTTCATCTCTTTTGCTTCTTGGGTTTCGTGAGGGGCTTTTCTTTAACTTGTTTTTTTTTCCCCAGAATCGTGTTGGGTTGGTTTGTTTTTTGCATGTCACTTGCCCGAGCTCAGCTATCTTGCATGGGACTATCAGTCTTGGTTTGGGGGATTGTCCCCCTTTTATTTGCAGTGAGCTGCACTCGGCGTTCTAGTGCACCATCAGCATCCAGGCTGTAAACCTGGCTGGGCTTATGGGGTTGATCTTGGGTCAGGGAGAAACTACTTATTACCTGAGAAATCTGATTTCTAATGGCTTTTTAAAAAGAAAAGAAAATAGTCCTTTATATGACTCAGGCTATTGCACAGAAGTGAGTATTTCTTTGGTAAATCATTTCCCACTTAGGCTTTGGTTTCTGAGATCACTTTCAAATCCAGAAATGAGTTCAGGCAAATTCCAGCTGACCTGAAACACTCAGCTCTGGAAAAGCCTTTGAGTTTAATACAGAAAAAAAGGAGAAAGCCTCTGAATTTCCTCTATTTCTAATTCTTACTCATTTTAGTTAAACTCCTGCCTTCTATCCCCAAAAGTTCACGTATGCTTGAGATTCAGCACAGCTGTGTTGTGTGGCAAGCTCCAGCACCTACGAGTTTTAATGTTCACAAGCCAGGTAAGTTGTACTAAAGTATTTATTGTGGTGGATTTGATTGTTTAAATAGAATTAATAGGGGCAATATGACTGTTAGCTGTAGGAAATGAAGACTGGCTTGGAGCAGCTCTGCTTGTTTAATGTGTGACTATTTAAAAGAGAGTTTGACAGGAGAATGAAACCGTCTGTCTTTTCTCCTGGTACATATAATAATGATGAATGAAGAATGTGTTTCTGGAGTTCAGAGGTATTTGAATACACGGTTCCTTTCGTGTCCCTCTCTACTGAGGCCATTCAATTAAATGAGAAATGAAATAGTGTGACAAATCTGCTGCAGCCTTTTATTACTTACAGTCCCTATGGGCTTTATTTCTGCCTCTCCTAGCCCTTCTCCTTTGCCCTTTCCTCATGCACTCAGTGGTCAGAATAGAAATACAGAAGCCATAACACGGACATAGAGACGTCCTACAACGAAATCTTTGTCCCACTGAGTGTGTCTGCAGCCCCTGGTGTGTTGAGGAGTGATCCTGACAAAGGTCCTCTAACAGAAGCTGTGTGAGGATCCCATTCCTTCTCCTTGTGCCAGGAGATCCTTTAGTACTCGCCACACGTGCAGCTGGGCTCAACACAGAGTTGCCTTTTGTCCACCCTGGTCTGCACAAGGGACCTGGATTTGTAGCCTGGGTGAGCCTAGGGATGAGACTGAGCTAAAGCACTGTAGGAATGAGTTTGGTAGCTACCAGATGAAAACTGCTCTCATAGCGAACCCACCCTTTGTGGAAAGTTGTCTCCACTTGTTGGAGGATATTTCCTCAAGTTGTGCCATCATGGGATCTGCCACCTTCTTTTGCTGTAGCTGGCAAGTCTTCAAAGCAACCAGACCAACAGAGTTCCTGATCTGCTTTTCAACCCGTGTTTGCCTACTGATCACAGTGGGTGCCCTCGTGGTGTTAAGGCACTTGGAGCCCTTCTGCCATGAGCGCGGTTCCAGTGTTGTTTCCTAGAGCCTCTTGCAACAGCAAAAATATCCACAGAGCTCCAAAGGCTCTCAGTTAAACCTGAGACTGATCCGACTTAAAGGAGATTTGTACCTGGACTGAGGCCCAGACTTCACATCTTTCCATACAATGCTCCTGCCCTAATGCTCACTGAAAGCCTGGAAGTGGCTGGGAGGATTAGCTAATGGGTAATTTAAATGGGTCATTTCATAAGAGATGTGTATGATAGGCAAGCTTGAAGCCTTGCTTAAAGCCTGTAGCTTTGTCTTGTCTCCGTGTGTCTCTTTGTGCTCTTGCCATATGTCTCTTGGCTACTTTTTCTGTTCTCATCTTCCAGCCCATCAATTGCAGAGCTCCCTTTCTTTGTCTTCTCAGCCAGCCTCAGCTAAAGCACATTTTTATCAATGGGAGTCATAGATTAGTCCTTCAAACTCCATCTGACAAAGAATCTTCCACACATGAAAACAAAGATTAGGTTAAGGAAAAGAGCTTTATATGTGCCTGCACATCCATGCACAGATTTAGTCTTTCTTCTCTTATCTTTGTGTTTCTCTTTTAGACTGGGATATCTGAACGGTAGGAAACTTGTGATAGTGAGCCCCGGAAAGTACATATCAAGGATGTTAACGCCAAGCACAGTTACCACGTACCCACGGCTTAATAATCCTCATTAGGGCTGGAAAAACAAACATATTATGCCTTAAACTGTAAGAATGTTTTTAATGGAATTTGAGGAATTAAAGCATGGAGCGAGGGTTTATCAGGCTGTTGCTAGGAGAGCTGAGGTCTGTGTTTGCTTAGGGAATCATCATCAATAATCCCTTAATCTAATCGGGAAATATAGGAAGCTGCTGCACCAGACTGACCCTATTGGATGCAAGCAGTAAGCAACAGAGGAGAGCAACAGGGTTACCCAATAGCAGCTGTTGAGTTGTGACTGTATCCAGCCACGTGCACAGACACCTTCGAAGCTTTTTGTCGATGAACGGACTTCAACAGACCAACCACACGGTAGTCTTTTCCCGAGAGCAAAAAGCCCACGAGAACGGCAACACAGGGCCAAGCCAAATGTCTGCTAGAGACAATACTGGTCCTGTTTCTGAGAGTGCCCAAAAGGGCATGAGAGATGGGGTAGCAGAGTGCCACTGGCTGGTTTGCAGTCTTTTTTGGACAGCCACCACAGAGACCGAAAAGAACTTCCAAAACTTGCTGCACCATCTACAAATGCTTCTGGTAACTCCTTTTTGCTGCTCAAGTCCTTTGAAGAGCAGTTCTGGCGACAAAGCTGGAGACTCCTGTTTCTTTTCACGTGTTGACAGTGCAGAAGGATGAAGGTTATATTTCAAGGTGAGAACACTGGCCCTGGGTCAAATCTCTCATAAATCACTGTCTAACTCTTGTATCTCCCATCCTATGCCTAGGATGAGTATTGTGATTTACTGCTTAATTCAAAACTCGATGCAAAGTCAATTGAAGTCAGTAGGTTGACACCAAGAAGTTCAGCCCCTAAGGCTGTTTAAGCAGGAGGGACTTGTGAGCATGAACCTTCTGTCCCCTACTGTTCACTATGTTTTATTTTGATCAATGTCTCTCTGTTCCCATCTCACCTCTTGGAGTTATGATGTCTACCACAGCTCCAAACGCCTTCAAAGCAGTCAATGTAAAAGTTTGTCTTGTCCCATGAGAGAGGAGACAGTCTGTCAGAAAATGCCCACGGGAGCAGAGGAAGCAGAAGTAGAGGCTGTTCTCCTTTTGCTGAAGCTGACTTGAGCAGAATCTGGCCTGGGGAAGACCCAAGATTTCAACCTCTATTATATGCTGGACACCTACATTTCCTACTCAAGTTGGGCAACTCATTATAACTTGTCTTTAATATCCATCCTGCTCTTAGAGAGGTGTCTAAGGTAAGGTCCCCTCAGTCCTACCCTTCCACAGCCTTCCTAGTTGCTGGAATAATTCAAGTTCTGTCCTTCCCTCTTGTCCTTGAGACCAGACCCGCCAAGCTTCTGGGCTGTGATTAAGACCTCAGCACTTCAAAGCCTAGACAGGCCATCCTGACTGGGACAGCCATAGCAATAAAGACCTGAGGGCCTTTGATGGTATCTTGGTACAGCCAACCTTACTCTCAAAGTATAGCCACAGTAAATACGCAGAGAGGTAAGGTGTTGTTACCGTGAAGGGTTTGATATTCTTCTGAATGCTTCCAGCAAGATCCTCAGCTTTCAGGGGGACCACACATCTTGTTTGGTAACCAGCAGCCTTGCTTCTTCCAGGGTAGAGACCTGAATTGTGCTTTAGGAATCTACCTGAACCTAATAGTCTTGGGAAACCCTGTTACACTATGAATGGTGGAGCTTGTTCAGAAGGTGAGATAGAAGAACTGTGAGAACCTGTGGTGGTTCCTGTGAGAACCACCAAGGTAATTATTCTCTATCAGGTTACCTGTTCTCCCCAAACCCACAGAAACTTTCCATCTGTCTAGGAAAAGCACCTCTTGAAGACCTCTGATCAGTGCTGTTGACTTAGCCAATGGATTTAGAAGATTGGAAGGAGCCGGTCCAGGCTGAGTACACACACAGGTTATCCGATTGTACAGGTCTCTTTCTCAGGAAATTGTGGAAAGGTGTAACCACAGCAACACACAATCCTCCATGAGCACTCCTCAGAGCCATTGCAGCCAGCACTGCAGACCCAATGGCTTGAGAGTGGGAGGGAACAATGACACAAAGATGGAGAATCTTGAGGTTCACCTGGGTTCGCTGATCCTCTTGGTCAATATCCTATCAACAGTCCTCCCTGAAGGCAGATTAGGCTCCACCTACTCCTGGCCACTCGCTGTCCCTTAGTGGATCAGCAGCCAGTCCAAAGCCAGATCTTCTTCCACCCAACAGCACCTTCCTATGCAAACTGTTGAGGGTGGGACACAGCATCCATCACATCAGCCCCACAGCACGCACACCCTGGCCCAGGGCTGCAGAGCCAGGGTAGGAATGAGCCCAGACCATATGGCTCCAGCACTCCTGAATCTTGCCTAACAGTCATTTTCCTTAAACGCAATCCTTTAAGGTGTTAAATCTAGCTTTAACTTATTTGGCTGATCCATCTTAGATCAGATTATGTTTGTATTTATTGGGATTTATGGATGTATGATTGCCTCTGAGCCCATATGGACAGCTAATTTGTCAATTAGAGCAATGCTGATCACTGCGCAGCCATGGCATAGGCTGTTAAGCACCATTATCGGTTGCAACCAGGTCTGACCTTGAGACACACATTTATTTTCATGACAACCTTTTATTCTCACTGTCGGATTACAGATATGTAAATTGGGCTAAAACCTTGAATATTCATCTTGGGTACGTCAGAAAAAATCAGAACTTGTTGGAGATGAAGAATAGAACAGGGAGAGCTGTTGAGCTGCGTGCAGAGAATGGGACCTGCTCAGGTTGTGTTGTCCGTGTGGTGGTAGGGTTGGGTGCCAGGATGTCAGGGTAGCGCCCTGGGACTTGCCAATGGTCATTTGCCAAGCACAGAGAGGACAACCTTGACTGCTAATTAGAGATCATTACTCCTACTGACGAGCAGCTATAGTGAGGGCAATTGTCCTCTAAATCAGTGTTAGCTGGTGATTTTGGAATTTGAGCAAGATCCTCAGCTTTCAGGGGGACCACACATCTTGTTTGGTAACCAGCAGCCTTGCTTCTTCCAGGGTAGAGACCTGAATTGTGCTTTAGGAATCTACCTGAACCTAATAGTCTTGGGAAACCCTGTTACACTATGAATGGTGGAGCTTGTTCAGAAGGTGAGATAGAAGAAGGAGGCAGAAGAAGATCCCAAACTCTCTTTCCTGTGAGAACCAGCAGCCAGTAGGAAGGCTGGGACATCCTTGTCATTTGGCCAGGGTTGAAGAGGTTGTTGAGATGGTGTCTGGCCTCAGTGATGTGTTAGAAAGATTGTGAAAGGCAAAGAAACTCCTGATGTGAGGTCAGCCTTGCTCTTCTGTCCCATCAGACTGCTGAGGTACACCATGGTGAGTTGACCTACGTGAATGTCCTGTTCCTACAGGTTTGGGCCAGCTTCTCTCTTTGGGTTAATTGGGTGCCTGGGGATTTGCCCCATATAGCTATCTAGAAACGAGGTGTTTAGGAATCTCCTGTGACCAAGGGATACGATATTTGGCGGTGATGATGTCTGATAGAGGAGAGATGAAGTGTCATCTGCAGGTGATAATCTCCTCTCTGATTTGAGAAGGAACTTTGACTGCTGGCTTGAATGAAGCACCTACACTTTAAACAGCTGCCATCAAGCGAGGTGAGTGCCACTGTGGGTATGGGATGCAAACGTGGGACTGGTGAGGGGAACCAAGTGCTTCTTAACCAGCTTCTTTGCCTTTCTTTCAGGATCCCAGGCCAGATACTTCATAAATCATGTGTCTGAAAGAGCAATTGTTCCACGCACGTCTCAGTGATTCTGCCCTCGTCACCTCGACCCCGGTGTTTTACAGAGAACAAAAATGACCCCCACGTGTGTTCAAGGAAAAGACAAAGCGCTGAGGAAGAGGATTGTTTCAGCAATATACCCCCAGTGTTATTGGTTGCAAGGGACTTCATCATGCAGGTGATTTAGAGGGCTAAATTTGTCAGTCTGCACTCGGTGCTGAATAATTTCTGTGGCAATGACCAAGTCTAGAATCTAGAGCAACAGAGATTTGGGTTGGGTGGGTTTGTTTTTCCTCCAAGAGATTATGGATTTGGAGGGACCTGAGCAGCAGGCAATGGTATTTGTTTTGCCAAACTGCTGAATATGTTTTAAAAATGGGAATAGAGGAACATTTTGTTTCAGCCATTCACAACCAACCGTTGCTCCCAGTGAAGCCCTTTTAGTTTCTCTTGCCAGAAAGAGGAAAATGTCGCTGATGCTGATTTGCCTGGAGAGACCCATTGGCCAGAGTCCCAGATCACGAACACCTTGGGGAGGAAAAGCATCCCACAGTGGCAAAATTTGACTCTAAAACTAATAGGCATGAAAAACATTTACTCTTTGGAGTGAATTGTGTGGTTGCTTGTTTACCAAATGGGACGTGTAAACCCATTACATAAAAAGCCTTTCATCGCCCATATGCTTTCTAACCTAATCAGCTTTGAGTCCTGCTAAATCCCAGATTGAGATAACAAATGAACTGCTCAGCTCACTGGAAGGAAGGCAGCCTCTCTCTGCTGGGCATTAAAAAGAGGCAAAGGTCAAATATTTCTTTGGGAATCACCCAAAAAAAGATCATGCCCATAACACCTGTGCTAAGCGTCACTGAGAGTGAAATTAATGGCAAACACAGCTAAAGGGCAAAGCATCAGATTAAAACTCGTGTGAGGGCTTTGGACAGGATGGCACATCATGTCCTAAAAGAAGATTTTGCCTTCCCAGTCATATTGTGATGACTTTTGCAAGTCAGAGATGGAGAGACTGTGGGCTAGTATGCCAAACCATGCCAAGTGGCAGACTTTGGCTTCAACCAACTGGGCTGAGTTTGAGGCATCCGCTCTACTGGTCAGCACCAGGAACAACCCACTGCTCCTTGTCTTGAGATATGGATCCATGAGGGTGACAGTGGTGGTTTGGAAAGCAGATGGGCTGCTCACAGCATGTCTATTCTACAGGCAAGAGCAGATGGGCTGTCCTATGAGATCCTTCTTGGGGTAGCTGCAAGCCAGCAGTGCATTCAGCAGAATTTGGATTGCTTGGGTGGGTGTTTTTGGAACTTGCACATTGCTTTGTAGTTTTGTGACATTTCTACCAAAGTTAAGCCAAACCCAACCTCTAAGTGTGTTTCTTTTCAAACAGCATTTGCTCCCCCTCTACAGGGGCAAACAAGACTGGCTTTTGGGCCATCTGACCGTGCAGTAAAATCTTGATGGCATCACTGCATGGGCAACTGGAGGAGGTGCAGAAGATAAGATAAACCCGTCTGTTCCTCCAGAGAGTGGCCAAGAGAGGTACCAAAACCTCAACATGCATCTGCAAGACACGACACTATCCCTGCACCAGACTTATGCAAGAGTGTCCAGTTCGGTCCAAAAGAAGGATGCCAGGGATTATCTCCTTTCTAACCTACGCTCTATCCTCCTCAGAAACAAGTATCTGTCAAAAGTTGAGTAGATTTGATCTGAAATTTCTGAAACTGTCAAGTAACTTTTTCTAAATGGCTGTTTGCCCCCCCAAAATGGCCCTTTTGGATCAACTCTTGTTTTTCTTTTCTTCAGATCCCGAATACTCCCTGTTTTGACTTTTATTCCTACGGTGAAACTCTGTGCTGCTTTGTCATCTGTCAGTTGCTTAAGAAACGCAAGTGCAAGCACAAAAGTCTTAGTAACTGCAAAAACTGTTGACAGTCAACAGCTCGTGCAGAGGATGGAGCTAAGCTTTTCCGTAAGTATCTGTACTGGGACCCTGGAGGGTTGGGCAGGGAGACATTTAATGAAATATAACTAGGGCAGTGCAGAGTCTGGCATCTGGGCAAGAACAGCCCCAGGTACCAGTAGAGGTTGGGGACTGACCTCTTGGAGAACGGGACCTGGGGGGTCCTGGTGCATAGCAGGATGATCATGAGCCAGCAATGTGCCATTGTGGCCAAGAAGGTCGGTGGCATCCTGGAGTGGATTAGAAAGAGGGTGCTTAGTAGGTTGAGAGAGGTTCTCCTCCCCATCTACTGTGCCTTGCTGAGACCACATCTGGCATATTGTGTCCAGTTCTGGGCCCCTCAGTTCTAGGAGGACACAGAACCGCTGGAGATTGTCCAGCTCAGAGCCACAAAGATGCTGAAGGGAGTGGAACATCTCTCTGATGAGGAAAGGCTGAGGGAGCTGGGGCTCTTGAGCTTGGAGAAAAGGAGACTGAGGGCTGACCTCATGAATCTTTATAAATATGGAAAGGGCAGCTGTCAGGAGGATGGATTCAGGCTCTGCTCAGTATCATCTAATGAGGCGGTGGGTATAAGCTGTGACACGGGGGATTCCTCATCAATATGAGAAGGAACTTCTTCACGGTGAGAGCACTGGAATGGGCTGTCCGGGAGGGTTGTAGAGTCTCCTTCTCTGGAGACATTTAAAACCTGCCTGGTCATGTCCCTGTGTGACTTGATTTAGGTGATCCTGCTGTGCCGGGGGGGATTTGACTGGATGACCTTCTGAGGTCCCTCCCAATCCCTAATGTTCTGTGATTAGGTGCCTTTGTGCAAGGTCATCTTTCACTTGTTCCTCCTTCCTTGCAGCTCACTTGGTTGTACAACTTTTGGCTCGGAAGGACTGAACATGAGCTGCCAGACTCAGAGTTTCCTTTGGCTTTTAGATAGATAACATTTAATAGTGTTACCACAATGGAGCAGATGAGAAGGAAAAGGAAAGGAGAAGGGGAAGGTAAGGCAAGGTGAAGGAAGGCACAAAGAGAAAAGGAAAGAGAAGAGAAGCAAAAGAAGAAAAGAAAAATCAGCAATGAAAACTTCCCATAAAAACAAACATTAATCAGTCAAGGAAAAAAGCAATCAGAAAATGTTTGTGGTTTGAACCAAAGCTGAACATTAGTAACATGCAATAAATTGGAGAATGGAAGAAAGCCAGTCCACCAAACTCTACCTAGTTGTAGACTTAAGGAGGAAGCAAACTGTATTTAGTAGCTTGTGTTGAGGTAGTTTTTACTGGTGATGCTGTGAACCTTGTTCCATTTGGCTATTGAATTTAGGGAAAGTCTATCTTTAACTCTCCTAAAACCATCTCACAAAACAAGGTGAGGAGATGAAGACAATAACATTTAAAACCAAGAAAATATTTGTTTAGGACACCTTATTAGGATTTCTAATCAGAAGTCATCAAGACCTATAATTAGCAGGGTTGTTCAGACTCATTGCTTTCTCTTTAATCGCCATAGGACATCCAAATGGTTTTAAATTATGTACCATGGGCTCCTAATCAGTTTATTGAACATCATAAATTGTTAAAAGGAGTTAATAGCTTGTGTTTCTTGAGAGAAAGTGCTAATACTGGAGGCAGAGAACTCATCAAATGCACCTCGTTAGAAAGAGGAGGAGGGAGATTGCGTCTCAGTGTCTCATTTTGTTTTAGTAATTAGCTCTTACTGGATTATCCGATCCAAATCTTTATTCAGTTTACTCTGTCAAATCTAGTTTGCATTTTAAATGGAAAATTGACACAGGGAACAATTTGTCTTCTGACCGGGTTAACGGGTCCTGCTGGAAGGAGGCACTTTTGGAGAGTGGGGGGTTGTCACAAGGGTCTGGTGGGGGCAACAAGCCTGGGGAGCTTCCCCAACATTGATGTTCTCCAGCCTTCACCCTTGGCTTCTGCCCTGGCAGCTGAAGAGCAGCCACGTGTGAAATTGCTGCGATGTGGTCCTGGCTGGCCCCCGAGAGCAGTCGGGGGCACTGCATGCCGGTGGCGTCGTCACCCGGGAGCAGATCTGCTGTTTCTGAGCAGGTTTCAGTCCGCAGCAGTCGCCAGCCTTCAGCAGAAGGTATCAGAAAGATCCCGATGGACAGTTAGAAAAAAAATCTCCCTACAGGCAGAGCATTTCCTGAATTAATGAGAGGTCCCTGGTGTGATGGGAGTGTGTGGCTATTAGCATCCACCTTCCCTGCTGCGACAAAGTGCATTAAAATGCAAACACTTCTGCTGCTTTACTGGTTGCCTTTGTGGCTTCTGCGTGGCTGGTTTTGGCTAGCATATGATTTAAGGATTTGGTGCAAAACATTAAATTCTGGAAACCCTCAGTGCAAGGGCACTGCTAGCTCAGTTGATGCAGCACCAGGGAATGGTTCTTCATGCAGTGCAATGAAAAGAGCCTAGCGGTGGAAGCTTTGGATGTCAAAGCAAAGCCTCCCAGCTATTAGCCATTGACTGAAAGCTGGAGAGACAACCAGAGCATGTTTCTGCTTTCAGGAGTCCCTTTGCAGGACTCTGCTGCTTTTTGCTTTTCTCTTTTAACTTCTCATGACACCCTTATGGCATCTCAGGAACAAGTCAGGGTCTTCCACAGCTGAGTCACAAGGTGACCGATGCTGGAACAACCACGATACACTGGTGCTGGACACTTGTAGCTCTGAAGGTCCTCCACTGAAGAGCTGCTTTCCCTGTAACAGGGCTTTACCTGGCTTGTGTGAGCCCAGGACTGCCAGGTGCATTGCTTCCTGGATTTCAGTTTTTCAAGTTCTCACTCATATATATGTCAAATGGCATCTTTGTAATTAGCTGTGTGTTAGGGCAGGGCCCTGCTGGAGTTAAATGGAGAATCCTTCATCCTTCCACAAATCCGATATGGACCACACGTGGCAGTTTTTTGTGCAGCTGCTGTCAGCATTCCTGCGTTACAGGGTTGTCCCAGCTCGTCTGGGACATCTGTTTGCTGGGGAATTTATGACCCCCTATGACAGATAATGGTACTTGTTACTCTGGAGCAAGTTCTTGTCTTTATTATCCCTGTTTATGTCTTCACTGTGCACTGTGGGAGCAAATCAGTCTCAAGATAAGCATTGCTCAGGAGAAAAGCAAGAGAATCAGGTTTCTGGGTAGGAGGAGGATGATTGTTTGCTGAAATGATTCCAGAGATGTAGTGCAAACTAATAGCATCATTACCTGTGCTAGTACCCACTCGGGATAGGTTTGAATCTGGAGGATGAGGTCCTGTGACTCCAGTGGAGCGAAGAAGCTCCCAAAGCCTCTGATCTGAGGTCCTGATCTGAAGGGGGATCCTCTTAGTGTCACTTTACCAAGCAGCAGCTGCCTGGGGAGTTGGTGTCAGCCCCTGTGAGGAGTCGGTGACATACCTACCCAAAGTTACCTGGGGAACCCTCTGCCAGAAGGAGGACACACCGCTTGTTGGTGTCTTACAATGCCACCTTCTCCCACCGCACTCCACACTTCAGCAGAGTGGCCCAGCAGTGTCGTGCAAGAGAGATGTCCCTGGTTCAGACATCGCTGGCTTTAAGGAAGGGTCCAGAGCCACCTGGGAATGAGACAGCAGCAAACACCAGAGAGTCTCTTGCAAGCCTCTCTGAACCCATGGAACAAGACAAAAGAGATTCACACCCTTCCTCCTGCTTGGGAAAGGGGTCAGGCAAGTGAGTCTTTCCATGCTAATGTCACACAATTACCTCTTAACTGCCAAAACAAATGGCAGAACTGGAGAAAGTGACACCAAATCAAAAACGTCACAGGTGATCGATTCATGTCATCTGCCGTCGCCGCAGCCGAGGCTGGCGAGAGAGGCACAGTGATAACACAACACTAATATTATATTACAGCCTTCACGGCGCCGAATGCCAAGTGATGAATATGTGTCACTTTACGTGTCGCTCACTCTGTGGGCCTGGGCGGGCGAGCATGGAAAATGGAGTGTTCAGGATTAATGATATTGAAAATGATAGAGAGGAGATTGAAAATGCCTTCCTTCCTGAACCATGCAGATTGAAATGTACCTCAGAGCCATCTCTTGCTGCCCTCCTCCTCCACCCACTTATTGAAAGGTCTTTTCCACAGGATTTTGAAGAAGAGAGAAGAAAGGAGAAGAAAGGAGAAGGGAAGAAAGGAAGAGAGAGGAAAGGGAAAGAGAGGAAGAGAAACGAAAAAAGAGGGAAAGAAAGAAAAGAGGGAAAGGAAGAAAAGGAGAGGGAGAGAAAGGAAGAAAAGGAGAGGGAGAGAAAGGAAGAAAAGGAGAGGGAGAGAAAGGAAGAAAAGGAGAGGGAGAGAAAG
>JAOXOE010000698.1:17773856-17799074 GCA_028565055.1 Phoeniculus purpureus
GTGGAACCTCCTCTGTTCCAGCTCACACCCACTGCCCCTTGTCCTATCCTTGGGTGCCACTAAGAAGAGCCTGGCTCCATCCTCCTCCTGACACATAATAATGTATTAGATATAGTTGTACTTTATTAAAAATGTGACTATATAAATATTAATATAATTATATATAATTATGATAATTATATATTAATATAATTATATCTCAATATAATTATATAATATATAATATATAATACTATAATAATATATAATATATAATGCAATATTATATATAAATATAATTCAGCTAATGTCATCTAAGATAGTCAAATATTAATTGTTCTATTACTAGATATAATAATATTTTTCCATCAGCTTCTTCAGGCATGAAGTAAGGCCTGAGTCAGGATGGAAACTCCTTGACATCACTAGGAACACCTTGCCCAGAAGGAAGTGTTGTCCTTTAGGTGATGATCAAAGTGACCCTGGCGGAGAGCCAGGCTTTGTGAAGGCTTCTCCGACGTGCTTTTGAGCACAGCCCACTGCATCTAGATCTAGAAAAAGGGACAGTGCTTTGACCAAAGGAGCAGAAAGATCCCCAAGCGTGCAGGAAAGCCCCAGGCATTTGACGATGGTCACATTTGTCCTGCACCACTGTCTTTAAAGACAAGCTCTCTGGTTAGGTCCTTACCATCACGACCTCACGAGGCACAGATTTGGCTCCTGGCTAGTGCTGGAAGGTGACTGGAGAGCAGTCTTCTTGTGTTCTCCTTGCAGAAGGTAGCACAGGATTATCTCAGTGTCTCACATCTGAAGAGGGCTTTTCACCAGACAGTGACCCCGCTAGCAAAAAGCTGATAGCCTTCACATTTCCATCTGGTCCCAGCCTTGCCTCCCCCACAGGCAATATCACCACCACCATCGGCAGGGACATGGTGGTGCTGTGAGGCCAGGCAGGTGTTTCTCTATGGGCACCGTTACCTGCCCCATGCTGCACGTCCAGGTCTTCTGCACTAGCAAACTGCTTGCAGCCCACCAGAGAGACGACTCAGACACAACACCCACCACCCTGCTCGCATGGACAACCCCACCGACTGGCTCAGGACGTTTTTAATGAAGGATCTGCGAAATAAACTTCCCTGGATTCATGTTTTTTCCCTTTTTTATTAGTGGTGTATGAAAACAGGCAATAATTTTACAGAAAGCAGGACTGGCACAACCGGTACAAAGCATCATGCTGCAGCGTCTCCAAAGTGGATAGAAACTCGTTTTCTGGGCGCCTTCTTTTACCTACCGGAATAAATAAATATGATACACGTCTGAGATCCTTGAGAGTGAATTCTAAAGCACAAAGGTCTTACACTACAGCTCAATTTTACAGCGATCTGTACAGTACAGTCCTTTGAGTTCCTTTTATTCTGTTCTCCTGGTTAATTTGGGGGCTCAACTGCATCCTCAGCTGTGGCACAGCTCCACCGAGCTCAGTGGGATCATTCTGTTATGGCATCACGGCAGCGGTGAGGTTCTTCCTTTACACAGTGCCTGGGTCTTACTTGCAAGTCCCAGCAGGTCCCTCTGAAAGCAGTAAGAGTGCATGACCTGAGACACAGCCTGAACTTCGCACATGGTCCTGAGGCCATGCTCAGCACTGGCATCAATGAGACTCTTCCCCAACGAGAGGGCGTCAGAAGAAGGAACATTCGCTCCTCAGCTCCAGCATCTCTTTCCCAGGGGATCACGCGGGCGCTGCTGTCTGTGCAGCTGGGAGTGAAACTGGGCGTCCACAAAATCCATGGAAAACAGAGGACCTGAATCATTACTGGGCTGTTTTGTAACATGGTGGGAAAGTCACACGCAAACATCAGAGCAGGGGGTTTGTCTGTGCGCTCGTTTGATCTCCCTTCGCAGGAAATCTGGTTGGTTTGGGTTGGTTTTGGTTTTCTTTATTGAACCAACCTTCTCTCATTCCTTCTGCTATAGGTTTGGACTGAGAACAGATCTTCTCAGAGAAATGGGGTGGAGGGTTTGCCACTCAGTAGAAATAAGCAGAAGATGTATGATGCTGCTCTAGAACAGATCATAAAAAATCAGCAAGGGGCATGTGGAGGGGTAAGGAGGGAGGAAAAGAAAAATCAACACAGCTTGTAAAAAACAGCAGGAAAGTTCTGTAATTGACTTTTCCCCCAAGCTTAATTGAGTTATGTTTCATAGCTACTGTAATTAAACTAGTAGAACATGGTGGACTTGGATTTGCATTTCCTTTCTGTAGAGGTTTATGGAATCCTTCCTGTATGAACCCTGCAGAAGCATCCTGCAGTTGCTCTGAATTGCTGCTTCAATGGAACAACACAGGGACAGAAACAATCCACCCAGTCTGGTGTGTCTTCAGCAAAGATTAACATCTATTTGGCTGGCTGCAGTGGCAACAGAAACCTCGAGCTGGTTAAAATCCTTCACACTGTGAGATACCTACATGAGCAATGGGATGGGGGGCAGCTGGCTTTCCTAGGATCATAGGATGTTAGTGGTTGGAAGGGACCCAAAGAGATCATCGAGTCCAACCCCCCTGCTGGAGCAGGACAAAACTATCTAACACAGATCACAGAGAAACATACTTTTGATGGTTGTTTTTGTATTTGGTAGCATTTTTGGTGCTTCCTACGCAGCCAGTGATGGCTTTTGGTGGGGAAAGTACAGGCAAAACATCCCACTCTCTTTGTTCCTGCAGTTCCACTTCATAGCAACAAAAGAAGTGAAAACAACAAAAAAGAGGTTCCCTTTCTACCTCCCAGCGTCATTGCTGGCTCTAGTCTAGCTGTTATTTATTGTTTAGTATTTCTCCTGCCCTGTTTAAATGCCTCCTGTATCTTGTTAGTACCTGTCAGACGTAGAAAAGATTTAATGGCCAACTCTTACCCTGAATATTGTGACCTGCTATCTCCTGAGTCCTGATTGTGAAAGGACCATAGCTAAAACCTCTAAACGTTTGGTAAGTGGACTTTGGAGCCAGAGCTGGTTCACCAAGGAGAAGCAATGTGAGCAAAGCCATAGGAGGGGGAAAAGACCGGCAGAGGAAATCTCCAGATATATTCCCTGTTAGTAGGAATTAGGGAGATTTTTTTCCCAGTGCTTCCATTGCTGTTTTTAAGGGACTGGGCATATCCCTTCACTGGCCTCGGTGCCACGCTGTGCACTTACTGGGCATCGTTTCCATGCATTAAAAAATCAACCTGATCGTCTGCAGTACGAATCGTAGGACCTTGCTTCACTTTGTACATTGACCATGTGTTGGCTGCAATAGTCTGAGGGATGCTTAGCCAGGGCTGGTGGAAGGAAAGGGAACACACAGACCTCAGGCTGCACATCAGGGGATGTAATTAATTATTCAACTATTTCAAGTGGGAAGCCTAATTTTCCAAATCAATCCTGGCTTCACATTTCAGCTTACTCCTATTGTGGATGTTTTGTTTTGACCAATGAAAGGTAAAACCCAAACCTGCCATAAAGTACTTCAGAAGTTTGTATATATTTAACACAGCAGATTTCCTCTTTTGCTTATTTTTTACTATTAGATGCTCTGGTATCTATCTGATATCTACAGTAAAGCTGTATCTGCCCTGATCTGAGTTGGTGTCACCCCTTGCGATACCCAGGAGGAGAAGAGGGGTCCTTCTTCCCTGGGATAGTACACGAGTGACTGTGACCCTCTGTTCTCTGCCTGAAACATGCACTGACATGAGGTGCTGCTTCACGGACATCTTTTATTACCTAACAATGACTGGAGTCCACATCTTGCCTCACTGCCAGTTCACAGAACATTAGGGACTGGAAGGGACCTTGAGAGATCGTCTAGTCTAATCCCCCCGCCACAGCTGGATCGCATAATCAAGCTGCACAGGAACATGTTCAGGCAGGTTTTAAATGTCTCCAGAGAAGGAGACTCCACAAACTCCCTGGGCAGCCCATTCCAGTGCCCTGTCATCCTCACTGTGAAGATGATCTTTCTCACATTGATGTGGAACCTCCTCTGTTCCAGCTCACACCCATTGCCCCTTGTCCTTTCACTGGATGACACTGAGCAGAGCCTGGCTCCATCCTCCTGACACCCATCCTTCATGTATTTATCAACACTCATGAGGTCACCCCTCAGTCTACTCTTTTCCAAGCTCAAGAGATGCAGCTCCCTCAGCCTCTCCTAATCAGGGAGATGTTCCACTCCCTTCATCATCTCTGTGACTCTGCGCTGGACTCTCTCAAGTTACCATCCTTGTTCAAGGATTAGCTTAGATTGGACTCAGGAGCAACACTAGAAGGAACATTAGCTAAATGTGCAGGGGCTCTGCTCTGGCAAAGCAACTCCAGAGCCTACAAATGCACTGGGGTTGGAAGGAGGTATCAATAATAAGAGTGAAGGCAGCTTTCTGAGGAAGGAGGAGGAGAAAAATTAGGTGTTTGTTCTGGTGTTGCTGGTTTGGGGGATGTGAGCCAAAAAAAGGAAAGCTGGGACTTTCAAAGGATCTTCTTTGAGACTGCAAGTGCACAGCAGGCTCCTTTGAAAGCAGCAGCCAAAAATCTACTTCCTAAAATACACTTGGTTGTGGCAAAGCAGAGAAGTCTGCCAGTCACTAGGGCTGCTTTGACAATATCAGGGAAACTAAAAAAATACATCCCACACCAAAGTGTCGGGTGCAAGAGAAACATTTAAAGAAGATGTTTTATCTTCCCGGAAGAGCGGTGCAGTGGTTGAGCCACCTCTCATACTGCAACCTTCTGAGGGGTAGAACACCCCTTCCCACCACGGCTCTTCTTATGTCTCCCTTTGCAAGAGCTAGACCCTTTTTCAGGTGGCCTTAGTGGAGCTGAGAACACTTCTTCCCCACGTTTGAAGAGGTAGTTTGACCTCTGACTTCTGCCATGTTAGGAGCAAGGTGGGAGCAAGAGGGGCTGTTGGCTAAGGGTCTACATCTCATGGTTAAATCAAGTATGGGCAGCTGATAATCTGCAGTGACTTTGCACAGCTCTGCCCAGCGTGCTAGCAGCAGGCGTGACTGGCATCGTTGTGCTTCAAACCCAGAACCATTCAAACCCTCTGCCTACCATCCAGTGAAAGTGGGTGTTTTAGTCCTAGGCAGTACTAGAGAGTAGATCTGGATATCATCCCCCCTTAACACTCAGAATAACATCAGTGGGTTCAAAGGATTTGTTTGGTTTGGCGAAAAGAAAACCCCATGATTTGAGTTGGCAGCAACATTGCTTCTCAAGGAAGGAAAACCACCCTAGGTTGAGCGATGGGTCACTCCAATCAACTGAGGCTGAAGCTGTTGACTGAAATAATTTTGAAGCTGGTGAGTTTTGGTTACTTGCAAACCCTGCGTGTTCCGTCAGCTCCAAGGGAATATAGAGCCTGGCTTACCACCTGCTTTGCCTCCTGAGTCTCAGCCATTTTCACCGGTTCCATTTGCTAACCAGTTTCTGAAGCTGTGGGCTTGAAGGTGGGATTTGGTGAGCGGAGCTTTTTCTAGACACAGCTTGTGCTAAACAGGTCCTGGCCGAAGAACCACGTTATTTGCGGTGTACGAAGACACCGGGAGCTCATACAAAGTCGTTGTTGTTCTCTATCGTTAAAGTCAGACCAAAAATGCTCTCCAAAGAGAAAAACCTGTCGTTTGTAAATAGAGAAAATTAAAGAGGAGACAACCTAGATCAAAAATAATCCCGTGAATCTGCCTTGCCCTCCTCTCCCTAACCAGCAGCCTTTGGCCAATATTTGGTTCTCTGTCTCTGAACAAGTGCTATTAAACAGTAAGTGACAACTGCCTGCCTCATAGGAAGTGCTTCAGCAGGAAAGTCACCTTCGGATCATTTTCCAGCTGGTATAGACTTGGCTTTAGCAGGTAAGGGAGGAACAGAGTGCTGAAGTGCACAATTGTTTTCCTTCATCCAAAACACCTTTAGGTTGCTGACCCAAGAGGAATAACTAGCTACAAGTTGAAGTTGGGAGGTTGGTTGGTTTGTAACTTCGATCCTAGCTACTAAAATTGAGAAGGAAGAGTGGGGGGGAAAAGGCAGAAGAGCTTCTGTAACACTGACAGTGGCACGCAGGCGACGACGGGTGCTGTCAACATTATAAACTATGTACAGGACAAAGCGGGACCACTTCTTCTCCCAAAGGACGCAACGACAACGAAAAAGGTGTCCAAAGCACAGTTGGCACGTTATTGTGGGGGTGAGGAAAGGGGTTCTCCCCGTTGCAGGCTTTACTCACAGCAGTCCAGAGGACAGTTCGTCTGTCTACACGTACCTCCTCTCCCCCTTCCTCCTTAAACATTAGGCAAGGACCAAGCCAGTAGCAATGTCTGATGTGATCTTGGTGTTAATAAGACGTTAATAGCTGCAAAGGTTTCCCTGAACGGGAGCACCTTGCTCCAGGAAGAGATGAGGGTGGGTGGGGGTTCAAGAAGTACCATATCTAGTGCCAACGTCTGATGCATCTTCTCCTAGGCAATGGTAGATCACCTGGCAGTCAGTTGGGTAGGGTGTCAAGCCCAAGGGACGCTGCATGCTGCTTGGCTCGGAGCCTTAGGTTCTCAATACTAGTCGTTTTACTGTTCAGGCTTGGAAGGGAGCTGGAGGCCTGCAGGATGGGTGACGACCACACCTGCTGAGCATGGGAGAGCGACTGGTAATACGACTGACAGTGGAGGGAGCTCAGTGGTGCCATGTTGACGTTCATGCCCAAGTAGGGCATGGCAGACGGTGTCCCCATTTCAAAGGAGGAGTAATGGACCAAGTTGTTTGTAGCTGCCATGTGCTGGCGGAATTGCTCCTGCAGGCGGAAGAGGCTCAGGGGTGAGGATGAGTAGGAGTGAGTCTGAGCCAGGCCACTGCTGGATGAAGGTGTCACAGTTGCGCTGATAGGGGATTCTACAGCAGGAGACAGAGGAGATGGATGTGTTATTCCTACAGGCTGGATGCAGGTGTCAATTAACATCCCATTAGGGTTCAGACTACAGCATGGGCTTCTCTTTTGCATCAGAGGAAAAGTGACAGGGTTCATGTTAGCTCACGAGAGCCAAACGTGTGTCTACTCTACACTGAGCATCTTACAGCATGGAAATGCGACCAGCTGGTCACTGTTCCTCACCAGCTCAAACCTGAGCTGAAGGTGTTTGCTTTTTCTGTGCTCCTAGTACAATAGACATCATGCTCTCTGGGGGTCTCATTGAGTGCTGGAGACAAGAAGTCAAGCCTGGACAGCCTGTCCACAACTACTCATGCTACAGGGAATAATGAGCTATCCCCAACCACAAGCATCCGCCGTGGAAATGCCGACACCTGATACCAACCCAACAAAGATGCTGCCTCTCACCTGCTTTTGGGCTCGCTCTCTTGCAATTCAAAGCTTTGCTGTCCACACCAGGACTCTTATCCACTTTAGCCTCTTCCAAGGTGCTCTTAAACTCCTCCTCTCTGTCAGTCTGGTCCTCAGGTGCTGACTCGCTCGCTGACTGCTCTGATAGGGTTAGGTTGAGGTCCGTGCCAATCTCACTTGGGAGGTTCTGGATCTTCTCGTTGTCTGGGGTTGCAGCCTGGGTCTCCAACACAGGAGGCTCTGTCTTCCCTTCGCTGTGGCTCCCTTCACAGTCCTTCTGCTTCTGCAGCTGCTCCTTCTGCAGACTGCGCTGCTTCTTCCGGAATTTGGCTCTCCGATTCTTGAACCAAACCTTCAATGCCACAAACAACAAGGGGGAAAATGGGTGAGAATCCTGCCTAGTGCCAAATTCAGCATCAGTCACTCTGGGTGCTTCAGGGGAACCCCAGGCTATGAGGTATCGCAAACCCATTGTGCCCCAGTGTCATTCCAGTAAGTTGGAGCTTAGAACCCCACCAGCTTTCTGTGCTTCTACAAACAACATGAGTAATAGAGGCATTTCCAAGTGCAGCCTTTACGTTTCACCTTTAAGGCACTCCACTAACGTTGGGTTTGGGGTTTTGGTGTGTTTTTTCTACATTGACCGGTCAGTTTTGCCCAGCCAGAATGTTTTGTAGTTGAGTGATGACATTACGCTCAGTTTCTAAATCCATTCTGCTATAGGCTTAGGGGATTGTGTCTGGAAAGCAGCTCAACAGCAAGAGACATGGGGGTCCTGACTGAGCATTGGCGAAATACGAGCCAGCAGTCTGTTCCGGTGGCCAGGAGGGCCAATGGTATCCTGGCTTGGGTCAGAAATAGCGTAGCCAGCAAGAGTGGGGAAGTGATTGTCCCTCTGTATTGGGCACTGGTGAGGCCACATCTCTCGTACCGGGCGCAGTTTTGGGCAGCTCAGTGCAAGAAAGACATTGAGGTGCTGCAGTTGGTCCACTGAAGGGCAACAAGGTTGGTGAAGGGTCTAGAGAACAAACCTTGTGAGGATCAGCTGAGGGTAGCTGGGACTGGTTAGTCTGGAGAAAAAGAGGCTGAGACCTCGTCGCTGTCTAGAACTACCTGAAGGGAGGTTGTAGAGAAGTGGTTGTTGGCCTCCTCACAAGTAACGAGTGATAGGACATGAGGAAGTGGACTCAGGTTGTGCCAGGGGAAATTTAGGTTGGACGTTAGGGAAAAACATCTTCATTGAAAGGGTCCTCAGGCCTTGGAACAGGTTGCCCAGGGAGGGGGTTGAATTGCCGTCCCTAGATGTGTTTAAAAGTTGTGTAGATATGGAGGTCAGGGACACGGCTTAGCGGTGGACTTGGGACAGCTAGGTTAATGGTTGGATTTGATGATCTTGAAGATCTTTTCCAACCTTTAGGTTCTGTGATTCTATGATTCTAAGTGTATGAAAACTGCATTGGCAACACTTTATAGTCTCTTAAAGCCCAGCAACACAAGAGCCTCCCCACTAGCAGGTTATGAAGCACATTGTGCTAGTTAAAACAATAAAAAAACCCCCCCAAACCAAACCAAACGTTGGCCTAAGATGTTACAAATGTCGACAGTGGTGGAAAAGAGCAGCTGGAATTACTTGGGTTTCTGCTCTTCTGAGAAAGCCAGAAAAATCTTGAAAATAAATAAATAAATAGACTTCTGCTGATGTTTCTAAAAGTTCCCCCAAAGAAATGTAAAAGAGCAAATGAGAAACAGTGCACACTTCAGAGAATTCTAAATTTAAAAAACGTGCATGGGGATTAAGTGTTTGTTTTGCAGATATGTGACTTCAGACAACTCTATTCCCCCTCTGTCTGCCTCTGACAACTTGGCTGCCCCAAAATCTTTGGTTTCACTGGGAAAGTCTTGAAAGGTCAGGGGAGTTGTCAGTCTGTGGGAACCCCACTATATTCTTTTAAACATTCCCACTCACAAACCCACAAAATATCTGTACCTGGACTCTGGCTTCAGGTAGGTTTGTGCACATAGCCAGACGTTCTCGCATCACCACATCTGGGTAGTGAGTCTTCTGGAAGGTCTTCTCCAGCGCCTCCAGCTGTTGGGCGGTGAAGGCCGTGCGACTTCGCCTTTGCTTACGGTGCTGTGATCCATAACGGGCCTCCAAAATGATGTCTTGAAATGTACAGCCGTTGGAAGACAAGAAAAGTGGCCAATTTAATTATTGGAATTTGTATGGTGACAGTCGAATAAACCACTTGCTAGATCTACTGAAACACATACACACACACTTGGCTGGTTGATTAAGGTGTTCAAGAAGAAAAAACTCGACTAGAGCAGCTGTGCTGACGAGGGAATCTCTTTCTATGGCAGCTGTGGAAATTGTTGAGACTCCAAAGCTAAATTTGGTTGAAAGAAGTCAACCTGCTCCAACATCGGTGGGGCAGGACACGTAGATGTCCACACACCACCACGGCATAAGCCTCTTTCATTGAGAAACTCGAAACAAGGTGGGGAGAATCACCATTGCTATCAGGAGAGGGACCCAACACTACAAGTCATGTTCTTCTTGAAACCAAGGGCAGAGCCTCAGTAGGCTCCAGTGCCACCATGAGGCTTCATCAGCTGCCCTGATTGGTGCGAGGAGTCAATGCAACTGGAACACAGCTGCCTCCAGCTCGTTTTGTTGGCCGCAGCTGCTTTAGAAGACATGCATCTTCCCAGAAACCAGGCTGAGCTTGCTCTTCTTTAGTGCCTCATGCTCACTACAGTCTTCAAGGCATGATATTGGAGAGCTGTTCTGGGCTCCAGTTCAGCAAAGCACTTAGGTTCATGTGCTTATGTATATTTAGCTTGAAAGCACGTGCTTTACTGCGCACGGACACTCTCCAGCATCCGGGCTGGAAACTCCAGCCAGGACTAAGTCCAGCCCCACTAATTGCAAGCCCTGGGCTTTTCTCAGTACAGGAGCTACTCGTAAAGGTCTGGCTTTGCAAACTGTGCTTGCAAAAGTAAGGGCAGAGAAGAAAGTCCGACTGGGAAAACAGGAGGCCAGCGGTAAAGGGCTTGTTATTTTCCCAGAGGCGTTGCTATTTCACAACAGTCAGTGGGAGTAGAAAGACCTGAAGTCAATGAAGCTAAGTTACTCTAAAATGAATAAAACCCCAAACCGAACAGTTTACTGTTCAAGTCAGGACGTGCTGTGCTACAGCATTGGAACAAAATGGTCTGGCGAGAGGTCTGTGCTCGAGAGGAAACGCAGAGCGAGCAGTGTCTGGTATTATTTTTGATTCAGTCAAGAATGTGACTTCCAGTAGAAAGGAGGAATGAACATGCTAGAAAACAACAGAACAGGGACACAAGTCAGCAGTATCAGCCCACAGAGCCCCATGAAGGCTCTTGCTGCTGTTTATGTGTGCCTTTGCCATGAGCATCGTGGCATGAATCTAAACAATAGAACAAACCCTGCTGCCAGCCAGCCCCAGGACCATCAGCCAGGTTCCAAATACTCTGGGTAACGAGCGTAGCAAATCAGCTTTGCACCACTGAAGCATTCCTCTTCCAAACTTCCAGCTGTTTCATTCTCGGTCAGCATTCACAGCCTTTCTGGGTGATAGCCCAAGCTGTGTGGTTTTGGCAACCCGGGATAGACATGATCAGGCTAAAGGTCTTTGGCCAAACACACTGTAGTGTTGGTTCAACACGAGAGGCGTCTGTGTTTGGGGTGTCAGAGCTCCTTGGGGAGTTAAAACGCTGGTAACAGCTGCCTCTTTGGGGCAAAGAGACCATCCTTAGTGCGTTCAGACACAGCTCACAGCAGCCAGGAGAAGAGAAGCGAAAGTCCCAGGACAAAAACTTGAAGCTACCCCAAACCATGTCACAGAAGATAACTTCTGTGTTTCAAGTACAAGAAACCAGGAGAAAAGACACTGGTTAAACACCCTACCTGCAGGATGGAATAGTTCTAGAGTAGAGGTTAGACCTGCAAGCTCTAACCTGAGGCAGCAGCTCATGCATTAAGTTGGGTCACTCCAACGAGAGCCGAGAAGCAATTACTGTAATGCTTTAACTATGTTTTCAGGCTTTGTGCAAGAAGGGGAATACAAATTGCAGGTGAGGCTTTGCACCTCTGTTTCCTGACTTAAGGTCATTTGCTTTTGTGCTGCTTTGTTCTGACTGTCCCTCGAAGGCAAATGAGATCTATAACCCACACTGAAAGATATTCAGAAGTAACAGAATGAGAAGCAACTGCAAAAGAACCAGCATGGAGGTATATGATGCCTACACCCTTGTCTGCTTATCATTGGCGTGACTGTGGGATTTAATTCAGAAAGATTTCCAGGTGGGTTATTAATTTTAAAGGTAAGAGGTCAGGGAATCAGTTCAATCTCCTGGTCAAGAATATGAGAATAGCCTTTTTTTTCCCTAATCTCACTCTTTTACCCTAGTTAGGGTCAAAGATGTAAGGTCCTCTGAGTAAGAGATCTTTGCATCTAACAAAGGGACAGTTTGAGACCCACGGTCTGCAAGGCACATTGCAGAGTTCAGGATCATCTGCTCGTGTCTGACCCAAACACACTGAAAGGCTGAGGGAAGGAGGGGATGGATGACCAGGACAAAGGCAGTGCTCTCCTGTTATCACCCTCCAGTCTAGTGGTATAGAATTAGAGTTCAGGTCTTCTTGAGCCCACTTTGGTTCTCTTCAATGAGGACAGTGACTCCCAACTCTACCTTAGCCCCCCTCTCTATAGAGATCCCATAGGCCACAGTGAAAAGTTTGAGGATCCATGTTAAGGAGGTCACTACTAGCAGCTAGACAAGAGAAGATTACTGACGTGAAGACTTGAGAGTTGGTTGTGGTTCGCTGATTCAAAGGGTCTGAGACCTTTGCCACAACGGCTTCATGTACTACCCGCTTAGGATGACTGTTCTGAGACTTCTCCATCCTTATTTTGGCTTGAGCCCACATGTCTTCCATTTAGCCTATTAAAGTTGTCCAGGTAGATGATTTTTCTACCTGCTCTGGGCTGGAAGGAGTCATTCCACGTTTAATTTTTTCCTTTAATATCAGTCATCTAGAAAGTTATCTTAAAGCTGATGCTCAATTTTCAGTCAGGGAAGATAATTTCATTCTAGGAAGATCTCTAGAATCACATCTGGAGTAACTTTTGCTTTAGCTTCCGTATACTGGTTGTCAGGTCTGCTTCACCGTGCTGCATCCAAGAGCTGACCAAAATGATGATGATGCAGATGTTGACCGATTGCATTGCAGTAGCCTTTGAGGACCTCAGCCAGACCTAGGGGCTTTGTAGTAGGATGAAATCTAGACCAGATGTATTTACTCTGTCATATCAAATATTCTCAGGTCTCCTCCAATTATTTTGGGGCAATTCCTGCTACTAAATCATAAAATACTACTGGGACTTTGTACTTCCTCTGAATGCTGTTACGCTCATGGCTGAACACACAAATCCAGTTCAGATGACCTGGAGCAGTGGCTCCTGTTCCACTGTCCTGCCATCAACAACCTTGTGTAAACAGCACTGAGCACAGTCTCATGTGACTTTCTTGCAGCTTGAGAGAGAGAACCAGCAGGACCTGCAAGAAAGCATCACCCGAGGCAAGGCTTAGGATCCTCACGATGACATAAGTCAAGGTGAAATCCAAAGATAATCCTAGAGAAGATCATTTTCCAGAGAGAAGGAGTGCTTGGAAGGACAAGGAGTGGAAAAACAATCACAAGAAGGAGCAACATGGAAGAATGAGCTGTGGGCTGTTAGCGGATGCAAGTCCTGGACCTTTCAGTGGGGGAGTCCAGCTCACAGTGAGCTTGTGCTAATTGTTGAGCTATTTACCTACAACAGAGTAAAAGGTTCTGCTACTTTTTGTTCATTTATTAGAACATATCTCAGGGTCCTTTTGAGTCTCTACTTTCAGCCCTATAGAGTGAGGCTGTTTCTCTTCTCACCCCCAGGCTCTCCAGCCATCAGAAGCCAGTCTGCAGCAAGGTGCAGCAGCCCTCTGGAGGGCATATGCCACCTGTAGAACGTGGCCACACCATCAGCATTCAGGAGCAGCCTCTGCCAAGTGGCTACATCTCCTTCCAGCTCCTGAAGAAGAGCTTCAATCAGTGTGCCCAACCATGACAGAATCACAGACTGCTAGGGGTCGGACTTTGAAAGATCATCTAGTCCAAGACAGACCATCTATCACCAAGACCAAGTCACAATAACAAACAGCAGGAGCCATGAGTTGTTCTTACCAGCCAGTCTCTCTGCCAGGGTAAGGGCATGCACCGATGGTCTGTAGTCGGGGGCGTGCTGGGCTTGCTGGGCTGCCTGCTGGTGGAGGTTGTACATGGCACTCAGTGAGTTCATGGCGTGGAGGGAGTAACCGTTCACTCCATAGTGCTGCATAGTGACATAAACCTGGAAAACATAATGAAATCTATCATATTATAGTGACTTTTAATGCACTGACCTACCACTGTCCCAGGGCTGTCGGTGAGTTTGTCCATGGCACTACCCACAGTGGGGTCTTCCGTAACCCCATTGCTGCAAGCGTCAGATGCTCTGTCTTGTCTGAGCCCGCTCACGTGTGATTTGTTTCCAGCTACTTTTTCTAAGGTTTTTAAAACACAAATGGTACAGGGGGGGAAAACACCCCAGGAAAAGAAAAGCACATGGCATAAAAGGAAAAAAAAACCTGTAGTGTAATAAGGCAAAAAACGTTCTGGCTAAAGAGGAAATTAAAGTTTCCAATAAATACCGATGTTTCATAGCTCAATAGCAAGGGAATGACTTTAAAAAGGAAAAAGGGCTTTTTTTTTTCTACTGTGGGCTCTGCATGGAGCTTCAAGCTGTATTTCCTTACAGACTGTCTGTAAAACTGAGCTAACATTGACCCTCCAAACACAAGTCGTGTTTCGATCACCCCAGTTCTTACCATGTGGGGACCTTCAGGGGGATGTTTGTGGAGTGTGAAAGACATCAGAAAGGACATTGAGGAAAACTTGCCCCAAAAGAGAAGATTTTAAGCACTGTTCACATCAGCAAGTGGCCCTGTGGAAAGTCAGTGCGAGGAATTGACATCTGCAGGAAGACTCCGGCGGGACTGAGTTAAGGGGAGCAGACAGGTTATCTAGGCAACCTCTTAGAAACCGTTTGATCACTGGGGGGAGGTGGAGGTGCTCTTAGGAGAAACCTGGTTCATTGAACAGCCCAAATTTGAATTAGCCATTATCTGTTATTGTTTCTATTCTGAGGAAAAGAGCTTTGTTCTTGCCTGTTTATACCATGGAGGAGAGACTCCCAGTGAAGGAAGAGGAACGGAAACAGGTTGGTCCCACTAACCCTCCTGCACTGAATTCCCAGTCTCTCCCAAACCGCCCTGATCTAGGAAGCGCAAACACAAGCTGTGGTTCCTGTTCAAAGTAGCTGAATCTTGTACAATTGTAGGTAGAGTTTGGGCACTCTAGCAGCTCAGGAGTGATTCTTCTTGCCCTCAGATTTTTTTGGACTGAGGGGTTTTCTGTCATGAGTGTGAGATGATCCTTTAGGATTGTCTTCTCAAAGAGGCTGGTATAATATATCTTTATATTATAAAGACATAGCTTGGGAACCTAGCTTTTAGCCTCAGCCCTTTTGCCCATCTTTGCTGCTGGTGGCACGTGCTAAGGAGGACAGGAGCATGTCCCAATGGTAAGTGACGTTGAGATGGTCACAGAGGACATCTCCCATTACCTGGGGGAAGACCTGTAAGTCCCCAACCTGGACCTTACCCTTGACTGTGACATCTATGACACAGCCTTACCCCATCCTTGGTTTTGATTTGTTTCAGAAAAGTATCACACCAGCCTGGGGCAGAGCAGTGCTTGGTGCACAGCGAGACAGCTCCATAGACAGCAGTGCCCGGCCAGTCCCCACCATCAGTGAGACCTCTGCAGCCAGCTGGAGCGACACTTGCTTTTTCACTTCCACAAGCCAAGAACACTGGGTTGGATTTTCTGGCCAACACAAACAGCAAAACAGAAGTTCACAACTTCATTTTGCCTGCTCCCTTCCTACCCTCTAATTTGTGAACCAGCTGGTGTCCTTGTTTTGGCTAGGATAGAGCTGGCCAGTTCCACCAGCTTTGGCTAGCTGATTGGATGTCCCCAAAGCTTAGTAAGTTCCTTCATGTTTAGTGCAAAGCATTTGAGGACACAGAACCTATTAACTGCCCTGGGCTGCTGCCAGACCTCCTTCCTTACTAGACGCTGGAGAATCAACACTGGGAATCAGCCTTGCCAGGGGATACATGGGAGGCCAAGTGACTCTCAACTCACAGAAACGCCTGTTCCTTTGTAATCCCGTCGCCCAGCTCTGGTTTTGTACCACACTGGCACGCTAGGTGTAAAATGAAGACGGCCAGGAGAATGTTCTCATGCTGTACCGTCTTCTGAGGACAGTGCCAAAGGTGGTGTGTCTGGAACCCAGTGGTTCTGCTGAAGCACTTGCTCTAGGAAGAATTCAGTTTACTTGCTTGTTAAAAGATGCTCTTGTGTGTCTGAACACACTCTTCTGTGTGGCCTAGGAGAAAGTGCATTAAATCTGGGGAAGGCTTTTTACAAGACTTTGTAGTGATAGGGGGATGAGGGGAAATGGCTTCAAGCTAGAAGAGGGCAGATTTCGATTAGGTCTTAGGTGGAAATTCTTTGCAGCAAGGGTGGAGAGACACTAGAACAGGCTGCCCAAGGAGGCTGTGGGTGTTGCATCCCTGGAACTGTTCAACGCCAGGTTGGACAGGTCCTGGAGCAACCTGGTCTAGTGGAAGGTGTCCCTGCCCATGGAACTAGATGATCTTTAAAGTCCCTTCCAACCCAGCCCATTCTGGGGTACTATGAAATTAAAAAAATAAAGAAAATAAGGAGCAGATGACTTAATAACAATGGACTCAGGAGAGGAGTCAGTACTCATCACAGCTTTCGTGGTAACCGCCTGGCACGTGGCGGTGCAGACGATGGGCAGAACTTCCTACTCACTTGTACAGCAAATATATCAGCCTAGATTCAAAAACAAGGGAATTCACTGAGTGAGACTGTTTGCCCTAATAAGCAAAGTTAGCCAAACCCACAAAGAGCTCCTGTTTAACTGGCAGCTCTGAGCACGCTCCAGCTCCAATAAATTAAATATTTAAAAGACATCATGCAGCAATCTTTTTTTTAACGGAGAAAGCCATTCATCAAGCCACTGCTGTGTTTCACAAGCTGTCGAATAGTGCTTACACTGGTTAAAATAATCTTTATATTTCATTAAGCAACCAAATAAGCTGATCCCTTCCCACTGGCTGTATAGATGGTTTTAATTTTCAAAATCTGCAAATGCATCTTTTATGTCTTCGGGTGGCTGGAGAGCCTCAGGAACAGTCACAGCTGGGAGGAGGATGAGAGCAAAGTCTGAGCCCCTGCTTCTTTGGAAGGGTATGGGCTTGAGCAGTTACTGATACAGCTGGGAGAGTAATGTAGGGTCTAACCTGAAAGTCACGCTGATTGCCTTGGGAGTGGCAGAGAAAGGAGATGGGAGCTAAGGAAAGGTTCAGGAAAGCAGTAGGTGACAGGAAAAGCTCTCCACAAGATGATGCTAGCTTGGGTTTGACCCTACTGAGCGCCCAGGAGCTGATCCTGCAGAATTTGCTCAGCACAGAGGGGTGGAAATCTGTGGTCACTGCCTGGGAGTGGTACCTCCCAGGCAGTGGATTCCTTCTGCACAGCTCCTCAGGGCCACATCTGTGATTGTGCCATCCCCGGCATAAAAAGGCTTGCTGTCTCCCAGCTACCTGTGTAGCTGGCTGTGAGGAATACTTTGCCCATTTTGCTTCTCGAACCTGCAGACCTCCCAGGCTGTGGAACTGTGTCCTGCCAGGATCCTGCCTCACAGAGAAGATGCAGGGTTCCCCCTTTGCTTTAACTCAAGTTTTCCCATCCTCTGCATTGCTTAGCTTCAGGTGATGCCCATCCAGAGCTGCCCCCTGTATTCAGCTGCTGCTGCTGCTGCTCAATACAACACAAAACAATCTGCACATTTACCAGACAGGAATGGGAACCCCGTCACCCTGGTGCAGAGCTGCAACCTGGCTCACATCAGCTCCTTCCCAACACTAGCCTTGGACACCTCAGGTTCCCATAAAGTCACACAGCACAAGAGTGGAGCAATTCACTGCACAACACCTAACACTGTAGAACATAGGGGAAAATTAGGTCCTGAGCTGGAATATTGTCAGCTTTGGCTTCTCAACTTTTCTAAGGGGCTTTAAATTTCCCTGTTGAACTTGTAACTCATTTTGTGTCCCGGCACATAAGTCTGTTCTGGGGCAAGACGCAAAGAGGAGAGAATCACTCATTTCCTCACCAGCTGGAAACTCCTGTTCCTGGCAGCTTGTGTTTGTGTACACTTAGGAATGGGAACAGATCTAGGAGTGATAAAAAGTCTTTTAAAAATGAGATATTGACATTCTCTGAAAAGACAACATCCATATTTTCCCTACTATGAGGGCAAAACCCAAACCTAACCAAAATCACAACATACACCCTGGATTAACTGCACCAAGACTTTGACATCGTGGATATTTTTCACTTGCTCCTCATTTTGGTCCCTCACTTTCCACATCAAAACACCATCGGTTGGTACCTGGCTTCACGTGGCAGCCACACACAAGGTCTTTAACAGAAATACAGAACTGAAAAACTCATTAAAGGAGATACCGATCACTCTCTGCAGCCTGCACAATCGAGTGCCACTTGTGCTGGTCGGCACTGGAAAGCCTGTCCCCACACCGAGCTGTCCTGAATAAGGACATCCATGGCAGCTCTCGTACCAGCCCTGCTCTGGAGAAAAGGGGTTCTACTCCCCATCTACTCTGCTCTGGAATATTGTGTCCAGTTCTGCGCCCCTCAGTTCAAGAAGGACACAGAACAGCTTGAGAGTCCAGCGCAGAGCCACAAAGATGATGAAGGGAGTGGAACATCTCCCTGGTGAGGAAAGGCTGAGGGAGCTGGGGCTCTTTAGCTTGGAAAAAAGGAGACTGAGGGCTGACCTTATGAATGCTCATATGGGAAGTGCAGGTGTCAGGAGGATGGAGCCAGGTTCTGCTCAGTATCACCCAATGATAGGACAAGGGTCAACGGATGTGAGCTGGAACATTGGAGGTTCTACATCAATACGAGAAGGAACTTCCTCATGGTGAGGGTGACAGAGCACTGGAACAGCCTACCCAGGGAGGTTGTGGAGTCTCCTTCTCTGGAGATTTTTAAAACCTGGCTGGACATGTTCTTGTCCAGTTTGATCTAGGTGATCCTGCTGTGGCAGGGGGATTGGACTGGATGATCAAGGTCCTTTCCAATCCCTAATGTTCTGTCATTAAACCCGTCCAGGAATTGGAAGGTTTGATGGTGGTGAGGGGGTGTAAGAGGCCTTCTTTATGTAGGAAACAAGCTGTACTAAAAAAAAGTTACACCTGAACTTTGGCAGCTTGATGGTAGAAGTGAATTTCAACACCACAGTTCACCACAAATAGAGAGACATCCATCAGAGACGCATTTGAAGAGCTCAGCGCTGTCTCAGGGCTGCACCCTGCTGCAAAAAACAGCCTGAACATGGGAAAAGCACCAGAAGAAACAGAATAACATGAACGAAATGTCTGGTGATCTTGGCTGGTTTTGGGGTGGCAGAAAAAAAATAGGAGTAGCCCTATCAGGGAAAGAGGAGAGTTGTGGTACAAATCACTGCCTGTGTTTACGCAAAGCACTGGAGCTTTCTATGGGAAATAACAGAAAATGGTTAGTGCTAGCAGCAGCCCCCCTACTACTGTTGGCTATAAACACCATGAAAATAAAAATCACAATAAAATCTTCCCTCTCTCCTGGAGCTTTTTTGCTTCATGATTTTATGCTTGGAGTCTTTATTCAGAAACTCTTCAAATCAGCAAGACAAATAATGAATCTTTGTCTCCATTTATCTGGCGGTTGAGGGAAAACAGGGTCATTCTATGGGGTCATTCTATGTAGAGACATCAGTTTCACAGGTGTTTGATACCACAGGAATTACATACCTGGGGGGTTCTGAATAAATGATCCTTGCAAGAGGTTTCCTTCAATTTTTTTTTATATATCCCTAAATCTTTAAGATATAGAAAGGTCCAAAATCACATAAGATAATAACCAGCACAGCATACATCAGTTTTGTTCCCCACGTGAGATCGCTCAGTGTCTGAGGAAACAACCTGCCCTTCATAGTGGATGAACTATAAATAATTTGAAATACTGCAGCACACATTTTCTCATTTGAATGTCAAAGTCTGAGAGCGACCTGCACCATAAAAACGGGCTTCCAAAGGACTTCTCTCAGGAGCTGAAAACAGCTCTCACAAAAAACAAAAACCCCCCAAAAAATCATGATTCTTCAAGTCTCATCTCATTGCAGTATTTTTATAGTTGTGTAAATCCCTGGATTTAAATTCAGTCAGTATTTTAGTGCAGAGTGTGATTTTTATTAGTCCTGGGGTCTAGCTGAACAAGTCACAACTGACCGAAAGCAGAACGTGGCTGGTTCTTGCAGCTCACGTTCAACTACTACTAGTGACCTTGTTATACATGGAAAAAAGCATTTTCCTTAAAACCAGGAGGTTTGCCAGCAGCTGAAGTTTGGAAATACTTACAGCCAAGGACAGCACCCCAGTTTTAGGGTAGACTTTGTCACTGAGCATCACTGTGGTGCTAAATCTCTTGCTATAATTTGCACCTGATGATCAGCGCTTGCAGACCAATTAAGGATAAACACATCTCCCTTCTCCCCTTCAGAGCTGCGCTCTACCCTCAGCAAGAGCTGTTGAGATTTGTACCAAAGCAGAAGTGTTTTCCTGGGTCAATGGGTAAAGCTCTTAACACGAACATCGCTTTGACTTCGGTTTCAGGTTCTCATTCTGCTTCCAGATTGGACAATGGTAAAAAAAACCATCACACATTTTAGACTTCTGATGATTAATATCACAACAGAAACCAAACCCTCTAGCCCAAACGGACACTGAAGAGTTTGAAGAGCCTCATTTGCAGAGCCTACAGCCCGGCTCTGCCAGTGTTGCTGCAGCACACTGCGTGTTATTGGATGTTAAACACAGCAGCATCGCACTGCAGCCGGGCGCTTCTGGATCTGCCTGCTGATCTGGTCTCACATCTCAAGACCTGGCTCCAGACTGACCCTGACTGCAGTACTCAATCTCGAAGCACTCTGCAATCAAACTACTGAACTCACAAACAGCTTAACATGTTTAATGTGAGTGTTTATATGAAAAATAAAACCCCAAAAGCACCTTCCCCTCTCACCCTTTCCAAAACAAGCATGTTCCTGGCTTAGCTGTATTTGCACACGGCTTGCCTGGCTCAGCCCTGCCTCTCACTTTACTGAAAATGATTTTGCTTGAAAAGAATAATTTCCTTTCCCTTAAGACCAGCAAAGAAAATTTTCTAATCCAGACAGTGAGAGACATCCAGACTTCCCAAGGTCTGGATGTGAGAGCTGCTGGCTGTGTGAGGGACAGCTCACCGCTTGCTCTCTGTCCCCAAAACAAAACCATGTGCTGTTTGATTGCAGATCACTTACAGGAGCAAACTGATGGGGGTTCAAGAATCTCCCCTGTCCCTGGAAGACAGAGCAATATCCTGGAAGATTTTACTCATGACAGTGGTCTTCCTAACGAGACAGAGATCTACAGTTCTCTGTTGAAATATATTTTCAAGCCGATCACATTCGGTGACCAGGACTTCTGCCTATCCTGAGCACCACAATGACAACACTGAACTTACAGTCTAGCCCTGAACCCTAAGAGACATCATGCTCTATATGAAGTGCTGGCAGAGGATGTGTCTGACAGATAAGTTTTGTAAAGATTTACTGAGACAGCTCAAGGCATTTCCAGTCCCTCTCTTGCAATTTTCCTTAAAGCTGATTTTGGCAACATCTAAAGAAAAGTGAATTTTGAAGGAAACAGGAGCTGAGAGCCTGAATCCAGGATGTTTCTGCAGATACAGCTGGACCCTGGGTCTGCCCTTGCAGATGGTGCTGACAGCATGCGAAATTACCATTGCAATATACAGGGTGGCAATTGCTTCTGCTCAAGCTAAACGTAGCCATAAAACAAAATGACAGACAAGTTCTATCATAGCACAACAGAAAACAACATAAAGAAAACAAAACCTGAAAGGCACCCCCACAAATACCGTGCAATTGTGGGGCACTTTAAATACCTTAGAAGAATAAGCCAAAAGTTTGAGGGTTTTTCTTCTGTACAAGAGAGAGCACTCATTTCCTACCTGAGTTAAAATATGCTGAGTTCAATGGCTTTTACAGCAGAGAGAAGATGACTTGTGCCACCTTAAAACAGGGCCACAAGCTGGAGTTGGCAGCAGAAGCAGCAGGGCTGGGAAGCACTGAGGGTGCGTGTAGCGCTGCCTTTCCCGTAAGCATTTGGAGCCACACACCGAATGCAGCGCAGCTGCCAAGGTAAGCAGTAGATTTGGCCACCAGCAGGTGATCTGTGCTTTGAAGAGCTGCACGCTGCAAAGCAGGCAGAACAGCTAAAGGTCCACTAGGTTTTGTGGGGAGATGTGCAGCCCTTCAGTGGAAGCACGTTCACCCGCGTTGGGCTAACACACAGGGCTGCTGTCTGCTCGCTCCCCACCAAACCGCTGGCACTCTATGCAGTTGGCATCAAACAGCTGAAGACATCAGGCTTCTGCAACTCCCTTGGTAGGAGAATTTTCTGCCCTCTGAGATACACCAGCTCATCACCCACAGCACAACTGCTTCACTATTTTCAGAAGACTTTTGTGGAGTTTCTAAGCATCACCTTCTTGCACCCCATACTATAGGTTTTAACATCTGGACGGTTAAAAGCACCTTTTTTTCATGTAAGTTTGCTCTAGTCACCCAGAGACTACAACTGGTCCTAAAAAGAGTGCCAGCAGCTACCAGGAAGAAATGACATTTGTTTTGTGGCCCACCCACAACTCCTGGCTGGAAACACCCGTTTCCCACCGTTTGGAACTGGTGGCTCCTCGCAGTCCCAGCCCTCCCTCCAAGAACTGTATCTGCACCACATGTGATTTAGAAAACGTAAGTGGTCTCATCCAAACCCTGATGAAGTCAAAAAGGAAAAAAAAATCATTCCATTTCAGCAGCTTTTGGACTGGAACAGGCTGACAGAAAAAGACCTAGAGTTGGGCTAATCCTCAGTGCCCCATTAATTAGTTCCTGGATATTTAATGGCACATGAGAATTCTCCACCCTCTTTCCAGCTAGGGTATTTTGATGGATGTTGTCCTGAAGTAGGTTAATTTATCTGTAGCTGCATAGGATTGGAAAATCTGGTCTTTATTGAATCCATGTTCTTCGGTATTTTCCCTACCACTATGTCTTTACCAAATGAAGTGAGGTAGCTATAAACATTTCTGCTCAGTCATGAGCAGTGAAAGAGTTCAGACCCAAGTGACATTCATCAGCACCTCAGCAGTGGAATTTCCATCTTAGAATCATAGAATCATTCAGGCTGGAAAAGATTTTTGGGATCATCAAGTCCAACCATCAACCCTACTCTACAAGTTCAGTCCTAAACCATATTCCCCAACACTACATCTAAACACATCCAGGGATGGTGACTCAACCACCACCCTGGGCAGCCCATTCCAATGCCCAACAAGCTGAGTTTTGGGATGCCTCTGAAAAAACACACAAAGAATAGCTGGTGTCCTAAAAAATATGAGCTACTTCTAGCTGAAGGGTAGTCCTGTGTCTTCACTGGCAAAACCAGTAGCAGAGCTTGGTCCAGCACCTTCTCTGCAGCATCTTTGTTTTGGCAGTATTGGTTGTAATGATGACAGAGATGAGAGAACCTCTGTTCACTGTCGCTCCTGAAGTTCAACTCTCATCTTTACCAGCAGCATTCCTTTAAAGGATAAAGACGTTGGGCACAAACCCCACTGCAGTCACTCCCTCTATCACTATATTGAGCAAAACTTGCCTGGGCAGGCTGTCCTCCTCTCTGGCTTGTGGAAAGCTCCTCTGACTGCATTTGTTCAATGAAGGTAGTGACTCTGGCACTAAGAAGCAACAGCAGCACCAGCTCTGAGAAAGAGCTGTCTCTTCTGATATGGCAATAAAATCAGTGCAGGAGCCTGCTCATTTGTGTGGCCATGAGAATACCATTCCATGGAGACATCAAGATCTCTTTAAGTTAGCAGGGAAAGCTGGAAAGCCAATCTAAACTTGCTTTTGGAGTACTGATGGTATGATTTTGGATACGTTTCTGTGTTGAGTAGATTGGTGTAATTCAACTCCACCTCTCATCAGTCATGGGGTAACTCAGAGTTGAAGTCATTCCTACCCTTTCAGGAATTTTCAGCTCTTACGGTTCTCAGGAATGGAAAAACTGAACTTAGAAACACTATCTGAAAGCCAAAGGGTTGTAGATGCAAGTCTCTACGTCTGGGCAAACTAGTAACAGGGATTGACTTGCATCAGCTTACTCGTGGGTGAAAAGTGAACACGGAAGGGGAAAACTACACATCAAAATGCCAGTTCTGAGATGCGGGTAAAAGAAACACAGAGCAGAGAGAAACTGTAGATTCACTCTATGACCCCCACTGCCCTGAGAAGTCCAGGGAACATGGAACAGGGAGGGTGTAAAAACTCCTCCTTGGGGTGAGCCCCATCCTTCTCATCCTAGGACAAGGACAGGTAAGGGGAGAGCCTCGTCTACGCTCAATCTTTGCTCCCCACTGAGGATTCTTCACCCCATGAGCACCCACAGCGGACGCAGCACAACTTCGGATCTGCTGTCCGCGGCTTGGAAACTCGGATGTGAGAGTGACAAAAACAGCTGAGGTTGCTTGCAAAACTGGGGAAGGATGGATATGCAGTTTATGTTCGCTCGCAGCCCACCTTGCTCAAGTCGCCAGGACTTGCCAGGGGACGGTCCTCACCGAGCAAGACAAGAGCAGGTTTCGCTCCTCATTTGCTTTGTGCTCCCTGCAGAGGTGAGAGGAGAGGAAGAGGAAAACAGACCCTCCAGCCCTGCCTTTGGGGAAGCGGGAGGCTACTTCAGACAAAACTGTTATCCATTAACATCCAATTATCACTCGGTCCAAGCCATTAATTATAAATCAGCCTCCTAATTGGGATAATTAGCTCTCTGCTACTTAATGTAGTATGACTGATGCGTTTGGAAAGAAGGTAATCACTCCATTTGTTTAGCGTTAGGCGAACAAATCTAACTCTTCATGGTTTAATTTCAGCCTTAGCCTTCTCCTCAACCCCTCCCGGCCCCCCCATCAGAATTAAAAGCTCTTTACAGCCCCATTAATTGTTTGGAAATCACGGCGGGGATGGACACACAGCTCCGCGGGGCTTTCGGGAGAGCAGCCTCCGGGCCGGGAATGTGACCGGGCCCCCGGGGGATTGCGGGACTTTTGGGGAGAGGGTTAATTAGAGGGGACGGATTGGAACCCGAGAGCAACCCACAGGTGCGATCGCTCCAAAGGAAGAGGGGGCTCGGCGCCGCACCCCCCCCTCCCCGCCTCCGTTCCCCTCGTCCCGGCTTTGATTTTTCGAAACCATTTGGGGAGAGCAGAAGAAAAACTTTGTTTCTTCAGACTTTTCTCTTTTTTTGTTTCTGTCCTTTCCCCCCCACCTTCCCCTGGACGTCTCATTAATGCCGGCTGCTCGTCGAGCCGCCGATAGCTGCGGGACATGATTAGATATTTATTACTGTCATTTACATGGAAAACTTGAGCTAACCAAGTGGAACTGGAGGGGGCCGCCGGAGGGGACGGGATGGGGCGCGGGGTGGGG
>JAOXOE010000698.1:17799174-17869275 GCA_028565055.1 Phoeniculus purpureus
ATGTGTTTGGGATGCTTGAGGTCTTGTGGTGGAAACGTCTTGGTGCTGTGGAAAGACCTATGACTGTTGCCATCCCTCACGGACAGAAAAGCATGGATGAAAGGGAAGGTGTGAACAGTACCCCACGCTAGAGGCTGTGTAGTGTCCAGTGGGAAAGTGTACGATCATGTCATCTTAACCAGTGCAAGATTACTGGACTTAATGATAAGAGCTGCTTACTAGCAACATTTTTATTGTGAGCAAAATCCTGTGGCAGGGAGGGTAGACAGGACTGTATTCTTCACAGGGCAGCCCAGAGTTACAGCCATATAAAGTTACTCCAGTGCTAGCACGAAAATACTATTGAGCTTTTGCAATCCTTTTCTCTCAGCATCCCTCTGCTCCTGCAGAAGGCTGCAGGGATGAAAATGAGGGTAGGCCCATGTCAGTCCTTCGAGGAAGGTGCAGTTCATAGATTTATCATCATTTGAACCCAGTTTAAGCCAGTCCTGCCCTCTGCATGGTGTCTATGTTCCTTACAGGATCTGTGCTTACTGGAAAGGAGGGGGACTCTGGAAGTGGCTTTTCCTCCTCACTAATCTCAAAGGAGAAGCCATGCAGTGCTGTCCCTTTTGCCTCACCTCTGAGGAGTGGAACCATGGAGTTACGCTGCTCTCTTCTCACGGCTGAGGGTCTCCACCTCCTTCATGAATCGGAGGCACATCTCTTCCTGCCATGGCAAGGCCACACACTGCACAGCCACAGGCAGCCCCACAGCTCCTGCCACAGCCTGCAGTGGGAACACAAGTGGTGAGGGGTTACCTTGGGGGAACTCACAGCTCCAACAGCTTTTGGAAACTTGGTTTAGGCACATGGCTTATCCTGGAGAGTTGGGGAGGTTTGGGGCTGAGCCCTGCTGTTGAAGCAGGGTTCGTGTGCCAGGGCAGAGAGAAGAGTCTTGCCACTCCTATGATAGAAATGGTTGCCAAATCTTGGCTATACTGTTTAAGGCACCCCCTCAGCAGCCAGCTCTGCTTGGATCAGTCTGGCAGTCAGACCCCTTTTCCTTCAGCATCCTCATTCCTGATCCATGTTCTGCTGACAGCCTGGGTCTGGTGAAGGCATCATGAAGCAGGAGGAAAAAGCAGTGCTGTGGGTTGTGGCTGTCACAAGGACCTAGTAAAAGAAGCCTTGCTGCAGGGCTACCCCAGCCTGCACACCAAGGCTAAATGACAAGGAAGGCTTTGAGGGCTTGGGACAAAAGGGGTTTGCAATGAGTGTATGAAGAAGACATGAGGTTTTTTTCCACGGTGCCCGTATTGTTGAGGAGCCACTCATTTCAGTGAAACTAGTAGTTGCAAATCTATCAGGACTCTGCTCCACCACTTGTGTGTTGCATACCTGTTTCAGTGTCTGGTCCCAGGGGTCATCACAACATCCTCGGTAAAGCTTTAACTCCTCTTCATCTGTTTCTGTCACTGTGGTGACGGGTACAACCCCAGCAGGGAAGTTCAGGACGTTGTACAGCATTGTGGAGGAGATGGCAGCTGAGAGGAGCAGAAGAGATTACACCAGTAATCACAACTTCCTGTTGCACTTCAAACTTACACATTGCATGGTCATTGAAGCCCTTGAGATGCAGCTGCTGCTGGGATGAGAGACTACACAAGGCTGGTTCTGCAGTCCCAAGGTCTGTTATAAAAAACACCTGCCACCAGATCACTTCATCCATGTGTCTGTCTTCATCTGCTCAGATAGCTTTATGGTAGTCATTTTCCTTGCTAATGCCCATCAAATGCCTAGGTGGGTGGTGAAGCTCCGTGGTAGTGGACACTTCTCTCCTTCTCAATCACTGTGGTCCTCTATCTCCCAGGAAAGTCCCAGGCTCACTTACTGAGGAGTTTCCCAGGGTATCCTGTGGTGAAGGCAGGCCCCAGGACAGGGCACAGCACAACATCCAGCCGGAGTTCCCTCCACTGGGCGATGAACTCAGCGCGGTACACCTTGGGGAGGAAAGAGCAGATGACATGGAGGCGATGTCCATACCTGGAGCATCTGAGCTCTGTGATGCCATTCTCTGGGATATGTCCTGGGCTCTGGAAGGAGCAGCAGGAGAGCTGCTTTTTGAGGGAAAAGGCAGGGGAGCATGCCACTGCCTCCACAGCATGTGTCCAGACTGTGGTCAAGAATTGGAAAAGTCCCTCTGTAGCCATCTCCACTTCCAGACCAGCCTTTGTTGTGCAGGGACCATCAAACATAGGCACTGTGGGCATTTGATAAAGACCTGGCTGGGTTGGCCTATAAGCCCATCTACCCCATTCCTACCTCTCTTTCGTGCCTTTCCCTCCCATCTTGTCTCCTCCCCAGGACCTCCGTGCACAATCCCTTTTCTCCACTGATGACCCTCTGACCTGGCACTTGCCATAAAGCTTCAACTCACAGCATCAAGCCAGAGAAGAAAGTTCTTAAAACATACCTGTATTTGATGGTGGTGATCCCACATGTCCTTCACTGACCTGCAAGTGCAAATTGTAGCAATGCTTTTAAACCTTCAAGAGGAGGAACTAAACCTTAGGAGGAGGAATTGCTTAACTATCCCCTCCAGCTGATAAGCTCCAGTGATTTTAGCATTTACTGAAAACATCTTTCAGTTTGTCTGAGGTTTGCTTTGACATTCGGCCAAGCAACAAACATCTGGAAATGGCAGAGAGAAGGTTTCTCTTGTGAGCCTGGTTCTAGTACTCATCTCCACCACAGGCTTCCTGTAAGACCTTAATCCATCCAAGTCCCTCCTTCCTTTCAGGATAACACTAGGGGCAGTGCAGCTCAAACCTAAAAGTTCAAACCATGTGCAGGATGCAGGGACAAACCCTGCAGAGAGGAGGTCAGAGCCTGTGGAGAATCCAGCCATGTCCTGCACCCACCATGGACAGAGAGGAGAAGGTTCTGTTCATTTTCATAGAATCATTCAGGTTGGAAAAGACCTTGGGACCATTGAGTCCAACTCTCAACCCTAATCTACATATCTCCCCCAACACTACACCTAAGTAAGTGACTTAAACATGTCCAGGGATGGTGACTCAACCACCACCCTGGGCAGCCCATTCCAGTGCTTGACCACGCTTTCTGTGAAGAAACTTTTTCCTGATGTCTAGTCTAACCCTACTCTGTTGAAGATTGAAGCCAATTCATGGACATCCCTAGGGATAAGGCCACCTTACCTCATCCCAGCCAAGGCGCTCAGGTAGTCAGCCATACGGGGAAACTGGAAAGGCGAGAGGTTCCTGTTAGGGACATGACGTGGGGCTGCAGGAGGAGGAGAGAAGGAGGATGGAGGAGAGAAGCCCTACAAAAGGATGCTCAGCTGGTGAAAGGGCTACAGTGAGGTCCAGCAGTAGTCCCCATGAAGATGTGATCTTTAGGAGGCCTCTGACAGAAGGATAGAACTTCAGCCCTGGGTCTCTTTGCTGCAATAATCACAACACATGAATGTGTAGGAAACTGGAGACTGCCAGGTCTGTCCTATGAAGAACCACTTGATGTGGGCTCTGCATTAGTCTTTTACAGCTCTTGGCTGGCCCTGCTCTTAGTTCCCATTGCACTGGTCTGAAAAAGACTTCCCGAAGCAATAGCAAGTGCCTAGTGTTCCTAGTTGAAGCTTTCTCTCAGTACCTTGACACTTTCAAGCATCTCAAGGACTTGCTGATACCACTCAGCTTTCAGTCTGAGGCCAGAGACTTACCAAAGGTTTTAGAATCAGAGCCAGCAGCTTCTTCCCCAGTCTCGGGATCTTGCAGCAATTCACCTGCGGTTTCAAGCCTGGATCTACAACATCTCCTGTGCTGAAAGACAAGAGGAGGAAATCATGCTGGAGAAGCTGTTTGCCCATTCCCAGGAGCCTGAGTATTTCCATTCAGGGTGGGAGAGGTGGGCTCATTTCACCTGCAAATTGTGCTCATCATGGCCACGGGGATGGAGCTGTTTTACAGCCCTCCAGCCTTGAGGATCCTACTTACAACACGTCCAACCAAGCGCGGCCTCCGTCAGCAAAAAACGTCTTCAGGAACAGTTCAGTCATGACGTGGTGAATCCGAGGTGGAGAAAAGGGCACCAGCTGCACCCAAACACAAGTCATGTGGCAGCCTGGGCACGTGAATCGCTTCCCAGGCTTGCTGTGGATATTCTTCACAGGTAGAGCAGCACCTCCCTGGGCTTCACGTGCTGATGGAAGCCCCATTTCAATCATTTACCAGCCCAAGCATCTCCCTGTGCGGTTATTCCTCTCTCACAACTGCTTGGCTCAGCTCTCAGATGTCTCCAGAGCTGTTTCCTCCTCCATTCTACTCCAGGTAGTCACTGAGCTACAAACAGCACCGATTTCCTGCCTGTCTCAGCAGAATCAACACCTGCTCCGACATGGACTCGCTTCTCTATGAAGAGCACCACTAGCATGTTTGCACAGGGAAAGGAGTCTCCCATCCCATGTCCTGTCATCCTTTCCCCTCAGTGGTCCAGCAGGGACAGAAGTCTCCATGGATACTGGGGAAAAACCCCTCTGAGAGCCCTCCTGTGGAAGGACAGACCTAGAAAACAGCAGGGCAGCCTTCCAGAGCCAAGCGCAGGGCTTTACAGATGCTGCTGCCTGGTGTGACCCACACTCCTGCTCCTCGAAGGTACAAGTTAGCTAATGTTAGTGCTGCTTTGCCACAAGAAGCTCTGCTACCTGGGTAGGGATGCGTCTGCATCGTGAATGGGGTTGTAGTAACTTCAGCCCATGGCTCTGGTAGATCCTTTATCCCACAGATGGCCTTAGGGGCTATGTCTGAAGGGTGATTTCAGCAGCAAAGAGCAGAGCTGGGGACACCTCGGGGAGAAGAGCACGGGATGGTTGTGCTCACCTCATGCCCCGCTGCTTGCAGAGCCGCCCTGGTTTCCCACACCGCCCGCCGCATGCAGGGGGGCAGCGGGAAGTAGCCGTCTGTGTCGTAGTAGCCAATCCGCAGGGGAGCAGAGCTGGAGTACACCTGGAGCAAAGAGCCACTAGTGGAGTTTTGCCAACCCTGCTGGGGGTAGGACTGCCCCACCACATATTAATCTATGTTCTTCTAATAATTACAAGAGGCACCCTGAAAGAGAGCCAACATGTTACTGGAAACCAGTACTCTAAAGATAACTGGAATGCATGCAGCGTGCAGAGCCCTTAAAACGTTGAGGGCTTGCTGGTTTAAGGACTCACCTCCTCATTGAAGGGCATGGGGGGCACGGTGGGGTCCAGATAGAACAATTCCTGGCAGAGCAGTGCCTTCATGCACAGGACCAGGCTGTCGACATCCCTTGCCATCGGCCCCAGCGCACAGGGAACTGAATGGGATGAAAGTGAACGTCCACATGAGGCAAACAGTAGGAGCGAGCACTGCTCGCCTGCTCTGCACGGCCACACTGGCTGCAAGGGGTGATCAGGCGATGAGGTGGGATATTTCTAATGGGCTCTGGATAGATCAGGCTTTCCTGAGACCCGAGGAGGACAGGATATAGAAAAGAGCAATTAAAAGGTCAGGTACCTGCCAGGATCCCACTGACTGGACCACCCACTCCAGAGAGGCTGTGGGAGAAGAAAAAGTGTTGTAAGTTCAGGAGTGGTGAGTTGCTCCCAATGGTTTTGAACAGCACAGTGGGGTCTTCAGTTGTGGACCCCAGCCAGAAGGGAGTTATTAAGTGTTTGATCGAATCATGCAAAAGAGAACATTTTGGTCAAGATGAAAAACACCCAAACCAAGCAAGCAAAGGTGTAAACCCCCAGAAATCCTAAGCTGGGTCTTACAAAAATAAATGGTCCTTTTGGCATTATTGAGCCACTCAGCCTCCTTTTCCTTTTAATTCCAGGCCAGATTTATCAGCAGAACCTGTCCATTTCCCTGCAAAACCTAACTGCTGTCTCTCGGGAGAGGTTCTGAGCGGAGTAGGTCAGCCTTTAAGACATTGCCCTCTCTTCTCCACCCATGCACTCACTGAGTACACCTCACCCCTGCTGCTGAATTTGATTCTCAGCAGGCTCCTTGCAGGGTGGAAGAGCAGAGCGCAGAACATACCTGAGCCTTTCGGCTGTGGGTTTGAGCCCACACAGCCCACAGAAGCTGGACGGCAGCCGGATGCTGCCACCAATGTCTGAGCCGATGCCCAGGATTGAGCCTCCCCCTGCGATCAGGGCTCCCTCCCCTCCCGAGGAGCCCCCGGGGCTCTTCCGGTGGTTGAAGGGGTTCAAGGTCTGTCCAAAGATAGGATTGCTGCAGTCGTAGCTGGGGAGAAGAAAACCAGCAAGTAAGTTGTTAGCAACAGCCTAACGCCTGTCAGCTTCCCCTTGCAGCAAACTTACGCGGCACAGCCGACCCAATCCTCCTATCCCGTAAACCACAGAGCATTAGGGACTGGAAGGGACCTCAAAAGATCATCCAGTCCAGTCCCCCTGCCACAGCAGGATCATGTAGATCAAGTCGCACAGGAACACGTCCAGGCGGGATTTAAACATCTCCAGAGAAGGAGACTCCACAAGCCCCTTCCAGGGCTCTGTCACCCTCACTGGGAAGAAGTTCCTTCTCAGACTGATGTGGAGCCTCCTCTGTTCCAGCTCATACCCATTGCCCCTTGTCCTATCATTGGGTGACACTGAGCAGAGCCTGGCCTCATCCTCCTGACACATTAATGAAGACAACCCTCAGTCTCCTTTTTTCCAAGCTCAAGAGCCCCAGCTCCCCCAGCCTTTCCTCATCAGGGAGATGCTCCACTCCATCATCTTTGTGGCTCTGCGCTGGGCTCTCTCTAGCAGATCTGTGTCCTTCTGGAACTGAGGGGCCCAGAACTGGACACATTATTCCAGATGTGGTCTTACCGGTGCAGAGTAGAGAGGGAGGAGAACCTCTCTTGATCCGCTAACCACCCTTATTCTGATCCACCCCAGGATGCTGTTGGCTGCCTTCTCAAACCAAGCATGTGAATTTCCCAGGTCTGCCTTTCCCAACAGGTGAGTTGGAAGGGAATTTAATCCATGAGCTTATCAAGGATTGCAAAGCAAGGTAACCCCTCCCACAGATTAGGTGTCAGTCTGCATTAAGCAGAAGTTTCATCACTGCTTTGTAACTGACAATGTTCCCATAAACGCTGGAGGCAGATGCCAGTGAGATGGGATCTCTGAGGTAATTCCTCTTTGGATAATAAAACCCTTCCTGCTAAAAAAGCTCCCATAGTTTCTCATAAGAAGTCAGGCGCCACATCTAACTCCGAGTTAATTTTTTAGAAACAGTTAAAGTCATTATTTAAATAAAACCCCTTGGGACACTCCTGTGAGCCTCTGCCACCCCTCCCGTGCACAAGCGCTCTTGGTTTCTGTCACCATAGGGTTATTCTTCCCCACTTCATCTTATTTGAAAGTGATTTTCAGCAGAACAGAGATTGTTGGCAATTGATGGAAGAGGGGCTTGTCCAGGCAACATCTAAGGAGACAAGAAGCAGCCTGTCTGAGGACCTATAGGCTGGAGCACAACCAGAAGAGAGATTTCTAAGTATATGTGTTACTTGAAGAGGGACTGTGGCACGTTGGTTATTGCAAAGGGGATGGCACCCTGTTTCTTCAAAACCTTGACCAAGACGCTGTCTTCCTGCACTGAAGGTCCCAGGCACCGCACAAGCCCACAGGTTGATAGATGCCCCTACAGAGAAGAGAAGTGACAACAGACACAGCACAGTTTCCTGGCAGTCTTGGAAGGATGATCTGCTGTGCCCTTTGGGGATGGCACAGGTACTCATCCACTCCCCTGCATGAAGAGTCAAAGATTCCCTCTCCTCCCATCACTAGCAGAGAGCTGCCAATCATTTACAGGGTTCAGGCTTCTCCTGAGGCTGCTCTTGCTCTTTTTCATGCTATTTCTCTCCCCTGATCCAGAGGCAGCTCCACAGGAGCACCAGCTCAGGGTCAAACCCAGTGTCCTGCTGTCTAAGTGAAGCCACCAGTGCACGTTCAAGGATGGAAGATACATCCCTGGCAACAGAATGTGATCCTTTTTCAGTCAGCCCTGGTATTTGGTGCTTGCTTTGAGCCCTCTTGACTGAATATGGAGGAGACTGCCTAACAAATTCAGGTCAATCCTCATCAGGGTCTGTGAAGGGGACCCTGGTGCACCTCACACACACAAGCTCTTTGCTAAGGGGCTCAGCGGCCAGGCTGCAGCACAACAGGATTTCAGGTTAACAGTTCCTAAGGACTTTCTAGAATCATTAAGATTGAAAGAGACCTGCAAGATCAACTGCAACCATCAGCCCAACCCCACCATGGCCACTAAACAGTGTTCTCCAGCGCCACATCTGCACATTGCCTGAACACCTCCAGAGACAGCAAGTTCCCCCCCTTCCCTGGGCAGCCTGTCCCAGTATTTCAGCGAAGAAAGTTTTCCTAATGTCTAATCTAAACCTTCCCTGGCACAACTTGAGGCCAAGAAGCAGAGCCATGTTCTTAGCCCTGATACTGCAAAGTCTGAGGTATGGCCCAGAAAACCATGTAGTGCAGCCTGTGCTGCCTCATACATCAAAGAAGAACTCATTTGGATGAGTAACTAGTCCCCCCTTGGATTTTCACTGGTGGGAGTTTATGACTTCCAGGGTTGTAGCTGCAATGAAATGTGGAGCCACAGCCTCAGTCCCAGCCAGGTACTCCAGTACCTCCTTCTTCCCCACCTCTCTGTGTCTAACCATTTCACCACCTTAGCCCAGTTCATGATGGGACATGAGCACAAAGGGAAGCACCTTGTGACCAACGTGATCCTTGATGCTGACAGGGATGCCGTAGAGCAGCCCTTTCTCCCTCCGCTGTTGTATGTCCCGGAGTTGCTCCTCACACTCTGGGATAAAGTGTCGCAAGCAGTTCGTCTGCTGGGTGACTTCCAAAGCCTTTGCCAGACGTGGAGAAATAGGTGTTAGCTAAGAACAACATCATTCCACAGCTGCATTGAGCACCTACCCGAGTCTTCACAATGAGAACTAGTTGCTTCTCACGAATAGTAAACCCCTCCCCAGAGCATCTCAGCTCAAGCCATCTCGAAGGGCTGTCCAGTGATGGGTCTGACCCATCCTGCCTGTTCATGTCTTCTTTCTCCTGACACCTGCTACATTAAATTCTTGACATAATCACTAGCTCCAACAAGTCTTCTCAGACACCAGCCCATGCCCCAGAGCATGGAAAACATCAGTGACTTGTCCATCACACTGCAGATAGGTCTCACCTTCTCTAAGTAGGTGTAGAGGACGGTCCTGGGGGACAGAGAGCCTTCCTGTAGTTTCCCAGTGAGTTCCAGCAGGGGAAGGGACAGGATGGCATCGGTTTGGACACTGGGGACCTGCAAGGGGAAAGTGAAGGGGATACTGGGACAGCAACTCCAGTTCCCCTTGCCCCAGAGGGGGTAAATCTCTCATGTTTTGCCAACAGTATCAGCAGGGCTTGCTGGAAAGTTGGACCCTGCATCAAGAGTTCAGACTTCAAGCTGCTGAGTGTTTGATCCTGAGTCTGGGTGTCATGAACATGCTGTGAACGCAGGACCCCACCTGTCTCTGAAGGTGTAGAAGAGTTTCAAACACCCGCTGCAGCAAAGGACAGGCAGTGCCTCACATCAGAGCCTTCCTTCTGGACTTCCCGCTGACCAAGAGGAGACGCTAGCCTGGGCAGAAGGTATCCAAGTCCTGGCACACAAACCTCAGGCTGGCCACAAACTCCTCAGAGCTGGTCCAGGCAGTGCCGGCCAGCCTGGCCAGAGGACAAACATCTAACAGCTCAATGCCCAGCAAACTGCAGAGGAGTCAGCAGGGACACACAGGTGGATAAGGTCTACTCAGGCGAAGAAGACCAACAGTTCCCAGTGCCAACAGACTTTTTTAAAGGTTTTCCTTTACAGATCTCTATATTTAAGAGAGAAGGCTGTAAAGATGTGTCTCTTGTAGCTTGTATGCTTTAGCTCCAGGTACATTACCTGAGCAAACACGAGCTGGTTTAACCAGTACCTACTCAGAAGGGAGCGGAGCAGGAAGTTAATGTTGCAGGGACAACTCAGGACCACATCCAGGCTGGCTGGGTGTCTGCCTCACTCATCTCTGTGTCAGCTCCTGGCTGCTCCCAGGGGACACTGAATGTCCTGTGCATCTGTTTTCTGCACATTCTGCTGGGCTGGGAGGTCTCACCTGCTGGGAAAGCTCTTTTGAAGATGCTTCAAGAGCTTCTTCAAGAGCCATCCAGAAGCCAGGTTTAGAGATGCAGACCGAGGGGTGTGAACAGATGTAGACACTTAGAGCTATGGAGAGGAAAAAGCTTTCTTGCCTCTGCCATAAAGAGACACTTCTAGATCATGGAAGAACTGGGGTTTGGATCACTGGAAGGTCCACTGCTTTGGACAGCAGACGTTTTGTGCTGTCCAAAACGTCTCCCCAATGAGTAACTCACATCAATCTGGCTGTAGACTGCCACCACACCTCATCCAGCTTGAGGAGAGCAGTGATCTCCCTTCCTCCCAAGGCAGCCTTTTGTCTTGCTGAGGGCTGCTAGCACAGTTCTCTTGGATTCCTCATTTTAAAAGCTACAGAGGCAGCAGCTGGAAGGAGTTGCTGAAGAACATCATCAGCAGACATCCTGGTGGGACTTAGACCCCGCCGCAAGGATGGGTTACCTGCTCCCTGAACTGCTGGACAGCTTTTGCCATCTTCTTCACACTCTCATCCCGGGTCCTCCGAGCCTCTTCTATTTTCTTCTGGATCTGCCTTTTGCCCAGCCACTTCCAGAGTCCCACAGCTGCCACAGAGCCACAGAGCAAGGCAAGAGTAGCTAAAGGATCCATCTCCTTCTCTGGCAGGAGCTGTCTCAGCTGTTGCTGGATCATAATGTGGCCTTTTGGTCTCCAGGGATGAAAGGAGGAAAAAAAAGCAAGGCAGCAGCAGGAGACCCTTCCTGCTTCCCCAGACCTGTCCCTCCTCCCAGCACCACCGCCTTGGGTCAGCAAATAGTCTGTCAGTGCAAAGTTACGGTCAATGGAGCATAAAGTGGAGAATGATTGACTGTGGATCGGAAAAGGCAAAGTTTGGCCAATGAACCTTGGGGCGTCCGTCGTGTTTATGGGGGCTTTTGAGACTGCAGGAAGTTCCTGCTGTGGAGGAAGGGCTGTGGGATCAGTTGAACAAAAGCAGCAAGGAAATAGCAGCTCTCCCATTTCCTGCTTAGCCTAAGAGGACAATGGGAGAAGGGGAAAAACAGTCTGAAATCACAGAACTTCCCTGCACAGGATGGGGAATGGTATGAGGGGGATGATGAGTAACTGTGGGGTACCCACTCAGGACAGGGATAGTTTCAAAATCCAAGCCTGCTTTGAACCCTCTGCATAGACCTGTTGAGGCACAACAAGAGCCACGTGAAATTAAAGGGTTCCTGCCCCAGAGAGGAGCAGCTACACGCAGGCAGATGGGCTGGGTCTCAGCAGGTCTCACTTTGCGTGGACCTGCATCTAGGCAGAGGGGAGCAAGGGGAGAAGAGTCTGCTGAGAAAGAGATGCCCATGGCAAAACCAAGGCAAAGAAGCAAAGGGATGTCCCGAGCCAATCTCAAATCCACAACAGAGGAGACAGAACCTGCCTGACTCACAGGTCAGTGTTCACTCCTCTCCACCCTGCACTCACGTGCCCTAAACAACCAAGGCCAAAAGCAATGTTTTTGCACTGTTGTTCTCGCTTGAACTGGTCCAGGTCCAAGGTCAAAGTCACCAGCTGAGAGCAGATGAAAGCCAAGACCATTGTTCACAGATCAGCTACAGCAACAGATTTGGGATGTCACTGAGGTGCCCACAAGACATTCACTTTGGACCGTTGATGAACAATGCAGTCAGGTCGACTCAGTCCCATCTCCAGCCACAGCTGGACCATCTTTGCTTGCAAAAGGGAAGCTGCACTGACTTACTGTCCTCACACTCCATCCAACTCAACTTTCATCTCTCAACCAGGCTGAGTTTCCACAGGACTTTGGTTTAACCTAACTTCTAAATTGGTAATGCTCATTTTAAAGTAGCTTTGACTCCATTTTGATTAAAAAGACAATAAACCCTGGCAGTTGTGTCTTGTGTTGATGCACTGTCCATAATGATTGAGAAAGGGAGATAATTTCACTACACTGCTCTGCAAGTGTTTCAGAGACTCTCACAGAATGCTAAAATCACAGAGAAATGGGGAGGTCCCCTCTGGAGAAGTTATTCCAGTTGGCTCAGAGGGCTGAATAAATGTTTCCTGGGAACTCTCCAGTTTCTGACTAATTTCAGCCTGGAATGGCTTTGGAAGAATGAGACTTTCCTGAAGTCCAGTCCAACTCCATCAACTTTCATCGAAGGCAACATGGCAAGAAGCTTGCCACTACTTAATCTGCAGCTTCCCACCAACCAAGGACATCAACAGAGAGGTGGGGGTCTATTTATATCGACCCTTTCTCACACTGCTCAGCCAGGAAAGGTCCTGGCTTTCCCTGAATAAATGCAATGGGATGGGGAGAGAAACCTCCCACACCAACCCTCACATCTCTGACAGCAGGGGCTGCTTCCTCTCCTCACCATCCCATCCCTACATCTTCCCCGCTGTGATGGGTTCTACTTCCCTTGGGCCCTTCCACAGCAAATTGACTTGTACAGCTCTTACTTACAACTTCTCCAGCAGGGCAGAGATGCCATCAGCAGCGACGACGCTGAGACTTCATAGTTCTTCACCAGAAGCCCAGGAATGCTTCCACCATACCTGGCATCTTGCACAGGTCTCTCCTACCACATGACAGCAGAGACTTGGGCACCTTGATGATGAGAAGGAGTGGGATGTTCCCAGCTGCTCCATGGCTGGTCTTCGGACTCACCATGGGCAAGCAGGGCAGCTGTTTCAGAACAAAAGATGGATCAATCCTAACTCTTGCATTTCACATATTTGTGTTTCGAGGGCGATTGTTGCTCTGTCGATGCATTTCATTAACTTCTCCTCCCTTGAGGCTTGTTTGAAATAGAAACCTGGGATTCTGGAGACACTGGTGTCTCAGATGCTTCTGCTGCTTTCTGTGACACCAGAGAGCTCTGTTTGAGTCAGCAACTGCACGAGGCCGACTGACCTGTCCTAACAGCTCATCTTCTGCTGACACTGGTTCTTCTGGAGGGTTTCATTTGCTCCTGTGACTAACCTGCAAACTGAGGAGACCAAGCCCTACAAAATAAGGCAAAAGCGATTGAAACGGCTGGGTTGTCTGATGACTCAGCCTCACTCCGTTACTCATCTGGCTGCAGAATGAAACAAGAGTTGAGGAAGACAGACTTCAATTGTTTTGAAAGCCAGGAGGAAGGAGAAAAAATGATCAAAGCGAAGATCACAGGCAGGATATTTTGCTGGAGAGGAGAAAAACAAGCGGAAGCAAAAGCCCTTTTGGCCCAAGCAGCATTTTTGCCTGATTTTCTGGGACAGACTAAAGCCTGGACTTTGGTCGGTGCTAGGCAGCTGGAGAAGCACCTGCAAACACACGGTGCAAGTCCCTTGGGGCTGCACAGCCCGAGCCAACAGCTCATGGTTTAACGCAGTGGCACTGTGCCAGCAGGTGTAGGAAGGAGCTGCCACCCTCTCACCAACCTGAGGGAGGCTCTTGCAAACCTATTTATGTCCTATGAAAGACTTAATTCATTGAGTTTCTGGGGCTGAGACCACCTGACTGCTCTCAGCATTACCTTTTCCATGCCCCCCCCCAGTATTTATGCAGCAATACACGGACAGCCTGTCTTGAGAAGGACCCTGAGTCTTACCAAGGAAGATGCTTTGCTTTCTGCCAAGCTGAGGCACATACCTGCTCTTTAAATTCCTCCACAGACCCTTACATCTGGTCCAAACCTGTGTCTTGTTTCCCCCATGCCTCATCCATCTCCTCCTAGACACATCTCCACCTCATCCACTTCAATACCTGCCACAGACGAGTGTAGTTCACATGGTTTGATTTGACAAGGATCCAAACTTTATTGCTAGTGCGAGGTAAACCAAAGGGTTGGATTTTAGCAGCACTTAATGATTAACCCATTGAAGAGCTAGCAGGTGGTTTAGCAAAGGGAAACTGTGTCTTGCTTGCAGAGTCAAGAATGAGAAGACTCGTGCAAACTGACTACATGATGCCTGCAATCAGAGTATGTGCAGGCAAAGGCAGACTTGGATCCAGAGCCCGCTCCCAAGTGCAGCACCCCTAAATAAGTAGGGATAGAGAGATGGGAGGAAGAGGCCAGCATGTAGTCAGAATTCCCCTCTTCAAGCTTAGAGTAAATACTCACAACACATAAATATTGCTCCACAGGTGGTGGGTGAATCTTCAGGAGGTGGCTCTTCCCCACACCTTGTGTTGATCTCATCAGCAAAAGATCTGGAGGTGTGTTCCAGCTCAAAGGTGTCTCATTTTAGATCACTGTTTATAGGGTCTGAGGCAATTGACTCCTGTCAGGTGTCTTTTCATTAAGACCTAACTTGGGCAGTGTGATGTTTCAGTTTGCATAGGTCCAGGATGTGCTGAACCTTGAGGTTCTGGCATTCCATCTTCTGGGTCACAAGTGTACCAGGTCATAAGAAGATTAACCATCAAAGACAATAAGCTGGGAGAGGCAGGAGGAGCCAGGCATGCTGGAGGCTCTGGTCCACTGCAGAAGGTAATTGTCTTGTCGCTTTGGCTCTCTGCAGAAGGTTATTGTTGTTCCTCATAGAATGCAGGATGTAGGAGCCAGGAGAACAGAAGGGTGCATAGGGAACCTCCTTTCAGAAATAGGAGCTCTTTCACTTAGCCTTGCAAAGACACAGGGGGGAATGCACAAGCAGAGGACACACTGCCTTTTCCTTCCAAATAGTCACACCTGGTCAGGAATACTACCTGGTCTGGTTACTAGATTAATGGTGAGCTCCCATAATCTGTATGAGAGGACAGCTAAAACCCCTTTGCTCCTGGACTGAGACAGTCAGTGGAGTTGGTTAGACTCCCATCAGGCAGGAGCTTTGTGGCTGGTGCCATGCAGCAGCAGAACCACAGAGGCAGGGCATTGTCTGGGAGCAGTGCAGAGCCGCTTCAGCTGCTTCTCTCAGCTCTGTGCTGATGGTGAGTCAGGCTGAGGAACCAGGACTCCCCCTGTGTGACTCAGGCTGCTGGAGGACTGCAGCATCCCCATGCGGCACTGGGCAAGCAGATAACAGGAGCTGTTGCCCCTTAGCCCTGCGGCTCTCCTCCTGTGGTGGAAATGTTGGCTCAGCCCTGGCACCTAGAGAGACAGACATACCTGGAGAAGACATGGATCATCATCAACATTGATGCCATGCTTCAAGGTGTTAGGAACACCTTCGACATTACAGAGGCTTAAAGTCTGTGAAGCAGTAGAATAATTTACAACTCAGTGTAAATAAAGCTGTGGGAACTCATGAGCCCTGTTCTACAGCACCACTAGCTAGTTCTAGAGGTCCTAATTTGCATCTCTACCTGATGTCTGAGAAGGTTCATATATATGCTATTAATTTTAGGTAGACTCCTCCCAGACAGAGCACACACATTAAGGTTAAGAAGGTCTTTCAGAGGGTGTCTTCTCCACGTTGAACTTTCCACTTGTCACCTTTGCAGCTAGACTGCATAAGATTCTTGCTGTGCAAGCTGCTTCACTGTTGTTTTCTTCTTTCCAAGGCTGAGTTGTTCTCCACAAGCTCAGTCAGTCTAAACAAAGCAATTCTAAACATCATTCCATTCTAAACATCATACTGCATGCTCAGTAAGATGTCTTAGGTCCATGGTTGGGGACAACACACCACACCAATCCATGGTTATGTGTCACAAAGCTACGCTCACTTATTCAAAGCCTTGTGGTCTCTCTCATCACTCCCACTTCTTCCCCTTTCAGCTGCTTCCTCCACCTTGAGAGCAAAGGGCAGGTAGAACAACAGCACACAATTGTCACAGTGAGGTTAGACTCATCAAACACTGAGAATCGTGTAAGTGTGGCCACAAACACGCTTGGATTCCGCTTTCCCTCAAATGCTTGTGGGCACTAGAAGTGTCCACAGCCTTCTTTTCCCATTGCTTCACTAAAAGCAGTGATGAGGAACAGGAGCGAAGGCAGACCAGTCACGATTTCTCACAGCTTATGCTTAAACAAAGAACCCTGAGCTTTCCACTAGTGCTGCAGAGCCCGTTGCCACCGGACGGTGTGAAGACCAAGGCAGAAAATGAGTTCAGGAAGGAGACCAACTGTTCTGTGAAGGAGAGCGCTCTTGGCAGCTAATAAAAGCAACGGGCTGGCCATACGTCTTTGCCAAGAAGTCTTGCAGCCAACCCATGGCACAGCTAGAGAGGGAATCTGCACCTCTCACGTTGGAGTCTCCCACGAACAGGAAGAGAAGACATGCAGGGGGACAGTTGTCAGGCTGCTGCACACCAGCCCAGCTGCACAGAGAGTAGACGTCTCTCTCTGCCCTACCCACCAGCTCTCTTTTAATAATCATCCAGATGTCCAGCCCTGCAGCACCATCTTAGGCATTCTGGATCCCAAAGGGTCATTGCTAGAGAGATGAGGACCCCGGCTGTTTACTGGAAGCTACCGTGGCTACTTTCTCTGCAAGCCACAGGCAATGAGCTGTCTGTTTGACTAGTCTTCAGAATGGCCACATTCAGAAGAGCCTGGCCTCATACCAAGGTCTGTTACCCCTCTGACAGCTCTCCTCGTGGCCACCCTCTGCTGTAAGAGTAGCTTCCTACAGGACACGATAACTGGGACATATCCCACGAGTGACTGTGACAGAAGTGCCGCAGTTACTGCCCCATCATCATCCAAACACCTGCAGCTCAGTTGAGGTGGGGCATGAGAAGACCCTCGAGAGGAGACCTCTCCTCTGCTTTCTTCTCCAGACAGAAGACTAAGCACTGCATGTGGTTTGGGGAGTGGCTGAGAGACCAAAGTATCTCCTCCCAGCTCTGCCCACAAACCCCACCACAGATGCATCCAGAGACACCTCAGAGGAGGTTACCACATACCTTCCCAGCATAGCCATGGATAAAGGCTGGCATCAGCACAGGACAAAGAACCACATCCAGCCTTATCTTCCTCCATTTAGCAAGGGATTCAGCGCAGCAAACCTGGAAGGAAAGACAGAGCAGATGTTAGACAACAAAGGGAGATCCATACCTACAGCACAGGAGAGGGAGGAAAAAAGCCTTCCTGGGTACAGCTGCAAAAATCAGATCTGAGCTGCACTTTGGAAGAGCCAATGGATCTCGTTCTTCCACCCTTGGGTTTCCCATCAGGGTACCAAGTGATGCCCAACCCAGTCGTTCATGCTAGGTGAGCATTTCAGAGTTGATTTCTTAGAGGGTTAACCCAATCTTCCCTAGGAACAGCTTTGAAGTTTATTGAATGGAGATTGACAGTAGTCTGAAGACTTACATCTAGCTGACTAAAAAGTCAACATTCCAAAGAGCTTTGGCTGCTTTGGTAGAAGATTCTAGAAGAATGAATTCAGAATGCTTTCAAAACCCCTTCTTCCTTTCTGCACCAGGATCTAAGCAAGAAGATGAAGCAGCAGGAGGCATTTGAGCAAGCCTAAGGTCTCTGCACCCCCAAGCAGGTGGCACAGCTTCAGGCTTGGAAAGCACATCCACGAGCGTTAGGCGATGCACGAGTCCATCCTCAGAGAGCTGTTCCACTTTGGGAAGAGGTGGACCTGCCACAGTATAGTTCTGCTTGCTGTGGCCCATCAAACCAGCCACCATTCTGGTTGCAGGGAAACATTTGCCCCTGTTCTACACCACTCTCTTACCCACGTTTTCTTTAAGGGTCCTTCCACATCTCTCATGAAAGCCCCAGCCCTAGTTTTCAGTCTAACCTCAACTTCCATCTCTGTCTGAGATCCTTCCTGCAAGAAGTTAAGCCAGTGGCACCAGTTTCCAGCCTGTACAGTCCACACAGTTAACTGGATTGACTCCTTTTTCATTTCTGAGACAAAAGCTGGTCGCTGGCCAGAAGTTTGGAGCCAGCTCTGTTTGCAGTAGATGAAGAAATATGACCGTGTTCTCACTGAAGACGACTCCAAAATATCTTTGAGGCTGGCAAAACTATGAGTTTCCTTTTTGTGTTGGAGTTTGATTTGGTTTTGGGCTTTTTTGGCAGGAGTGTAGTCGGGAAGGAGGTGGGGGGGGTGTTTGGTTTTGGTGGGGGAAGGAATCTGTTGTCACCTACCAACAGCCCCCAAACTCATTTTCTTCGAGACCCTCCCAGCAGCCTAGTGAGCAGGCAAGGTCTTTTTGCCCTCTGCCCTGTAACCAGGACAAGTGGATCTGCACACCCACGGGGAGGCTGGCACAGAGGGGCTGCCCAGTTCAAGCTAAGGGCACATCTCTTCTCAGGGAGGGCTGCGAGGGTGTTTCAGGCAACACAGATCCTGCCTTGTGGGTGGATCCCGAACAGCTCAGCTTTTTCAGCCTTGCAAAACACCAGCTGAAAGGGGATACAACTGCTCTATAAATAGATGAGGATGAAGGACGTGGTGGAAAATAGCAGAGAGGAGAGGCACTGCGTAAGCTCAAGGACAGAAGTAAGCTCAAGGATTGGAAATAAAGAAGCAGCAGAGGAAATGTGAAGTGTTTCAAAGAGCAGAACTGGCCAATACAAACAACAGCAAACATAAACCCAGCAGGTTTTATAGAGGAACCTGACCAGTTTGTAGGCAGCCCTGCCCTCATTTGCTTAGGAGATCACTTGCCATCCTCTGTTGATCCCAAATCAGTTCATACAAACCCCACCTAAACCTAGTTGTTCACAACCACAATCTTTGACTCCTAAAGTCTGCTTGATAGTTCAAGCATGGTCCTAGCTACTGATAACAACATCAATGAAGGATTTGCACCAGGAGTTGGAAGGGGTTAAAAATGAAGCCTCAATCTGCAGCTGTTCTAGTGCTATTTCTGCTCAGGAAGTGCAGGACAAAGGCTTGATTGTCATCTCCATCCTCCAGTAAGTAGAGACCTCCACGTTCATATATATTGACTTGAGCCTCCGTCATCCTTTGCAAAGCTTTACTTCCACATGACCCATTTCCAACTCCAAATCCATGACAGAGCTCAAAGCAGTGCCTAAGAAACCTTGGGGATATCTCAACTATATTTAGCAAGGGGAGGATATTAATAAGTAGTTTTGTAGAAGTAGATCACATTGCTGCAGAGGTTTTTGGTGGCAGAATTAACAGCTTTAAGACAGTGGCAATAGAAAACAATTAACAAAATGCACATCCAGCCATTGCTATGGAAACCACACCACCCTCCTGAGGACAAGCTATAGGATTACCCAGCATCAGAAGAGCTTATGTTCAAAGCAGACCACCATGCCTAGGTGCTCTGGCACCTAGACAGCCTTCTACATTCACTTCTTTATGAGTCTTCTGCACCCCCCGTTTGGTGTGCATTTGCCTTTCTTGGAGGGGCAGGTGCTTCACACCACACTGAAGCTCTGTGCAGAGCCTGTGATCGGAGAAGGTTGGAAGAGACCTACAGGATCATCAAGTCCATCTGTTAACCCAACATCACCATGTCCACTAAATCCTGTTGCCTAGTGCCACACTTACACTGTTTTTCTTAACACCTGCATGGCCTCCACCCCCACCCTGGGCAAGCAGCTGACCTGACCACTCTGTCAGTGAAGACATTTTCGCTGATGTCCAATCTAAACCTCCCCTGGCACAACTTGGAGCCATTTCCTCTTCTTCTATCATTAGTGACTTGGGACAAGAGACCAACAGCCACATCTGTACAACCTCAAGTAGCTGTAAAGAGCAATAAGGTCTCCCCCTAACCTCCTTTTCTCCAGACTAAACCACCCTACTTCCCTCAGCCACCCCTCAGCAGACCTGTCCTCCAGGCTGTTCACGTGCATGTAAACCACAAGCACGCAAGCCCACTGTATGTCCTGCATCCTGAAGGAGCTTTGTGGTCTGCTGGATTGCTCATGTCATGCCAGGTGAAGGCTAGAACTAACCACCTCCTTCATAATTTACACCAGTTCAATCCAAAGTGGTGTGAACCTGTGAGAAAAGGCACCATTGCTTGCACAGGAGACATGCAAGACCAGCATCGTTTGCAGGGACCAGGAAGGCTGTAGCTGAGGTCTCCTGGGCTGGAGAATGAGAGCAATAGCGCTGTTGGAAGAACAGTGTTGTCCAGAACACACATGACTGCAGCAGTGGTCCTTGCTATTGTCTTTCTGACAACATCTCCTATCATGTGAACATAATCCCACTGGGAGAGAGCCAACACCTGTCCACACCACATACCTGGGATATCTGGCAATGAAAAGAGTTCAGGGTTCTCTTCCTCTAGGTTAGGGGTCTGGTCTGCATTATCTGGATGTCAGGAACAGCCAAAAGATCCTGCTTATCCTCTGTTTGGAAGGACATTTGGTTCCCTGGGTCATTCACTAACATCAGACATGAAACCAGATAGGAATCCCCCCAGACTTTGCTCTGTGCAGGACACATGGGATTGCCTCTGAGCTTTACCTCCTTATAAAAGTGGAGGAGAAGGGCACAGTGGGGTCCAGCCAAAACATCTTCTCTCAGAGCAGTGCCTTCATGAAGAGGGCCAGACTGTTCACATCTCTCACCATGGGCCCCCCAGCATCCCTGTTGCTGCAGGCAGATGGGCTGGTGTCATCTCAGTTACTGGTAGGGGCTCAGCATGTAAGTGTTTCAGTCAGGCTAGGGCAGAAGGACAGGGAACAAGTGTCCTCTGTTCTTCTGGGCCACTCAGTTCAAGGAGGACACAGAACTGCTTGAGAGAGTCCAGCACAGAGCCACAAAGATGATGGAGTGTGGAACTTCTCCCGGATGAGGAATGGCTGAGGTCTTTTTAGCTTGGAAAAAAGGAGACCCGAGGGGTGACCTCATTAATGTTTATAGATATGGAAAGGGTGGGTGTCAGGAGGATGGAGCCAGGCTCTGCTCAGTGACATCTAATGATAGGACAAGGGGCAACGGGTGTGAGCTGGAACATAGGAGGTTCCACATCAATATGAGAAGGAATTTCTTCACAGTGAGGGTGATGGAGTGCTGGAACAGGCTGCCCATGGGGGTTGTGGAATCCCCTTCTCTGGACGTGTTCCTGTGCAACTTGTTCTAAGTGATCCTGCTCTGCCAAGAGGATTGGACTAGATGATCTTTTGAGGTCCCTTCCAATCCCTAGTGATTCTGTGTAATGTGGCAGAAGTGAGCGAGGAGATCCAGCAGGGATAATCTGCTGATGACTCAGATGAGTCAATTGAATGGGGCAAAAGGAAACAGCACAAGGCAGACCCTGCTCTAACACCTCTGACTGGCCATGGGACATGTAATTGAACGAGCACATTTGCTGGCATTTTGGTAGTAGGGGGTGTGTAAGAAGTAAAGGGTTGACAAGAGTAACATGCCATCTGGATGGACTTACCCCATTTCATTCCTAGGATAGGAGAAATCACACCCAGGTCACTAGGAGAAGCAGACTAGCAGCTGTCATTGCAAGGTGGCACCACGCTGGGCTGCAGACTTTCCATTTGTCCTCATTCTACATCTAGAATAGCAAAAGGTCCTGCAAAGACTTGACACTTTAGGCTGTGAAGTCTTCCTTAGGCTGTAAACTGCTAAGGGCTAGAGATTGTTGTTATCTCCTTTCTCTGGGGGATCTAATTACTCACCTGTGAGCAAACTGCCTCTGGTAAACAGAAAGCTCTAACAAGCACAGCAAGGGTTGAAAACACCTGAAAAGGAGCTGACCCAGTATTAGTTGCTTTCTGGTGGAGATCATCATGTGCTGTTAACAGAGTCCTTAGCTCTAGCTGGCACAGGGCTGACAAACCCATGAACACCCATTGCAAAGTTTGCTGCACTGCAGCAGACACTTTGCAGCCTTCATGGTGGATGGAAGAAGAGGACTAACATTGGGATGTACCTGTCCCTGTTGCCCGTGGGTTTGAGCCCACACAGCCTGCAGCAGCTGGATGGCAGGCAGATGCTGCGCTGATGTCTGAGCTGATAGCCAGGATGGAGCCTCTCACTGTGATCACAGCTCTCTGCCTCACTGAGACTCTGCTGGTAGTTGAGAGGGTTCAGTGTCTGGCCAAAGATGGGATTTTGCTGCTGTCACAGCTGGGAAGAAGATAAACAGGTGAGATACTTCTGTTTCTGAAGTGATCAATACAGGGCACAGAGCTTCTGTGCAGGGACAGGCGTGGAATTAATTAATCCTACAGCAAATGAACTCTTAGCTTGGAAGCCTCCAACACAGAAGAGCCCCACAGAAAGGTGTCGCTTACTTTGTCCACGTAGGAGTAGAAGACACTTCTGGGGACAGGGAAGCCTCCCTTCAGCTTCCCCACCATTACCAGTGAGAATGCCTGGGTGGGTTGTGCAAGGACTGGGTGCAGATGGGACAAACTGATAGAGAAGGCAGGAGTTGAGGCTAAAAATACCCAGTTTTAGCATCTGCCCAGCAGTGCCTTGGGTGGAGAGTTTCCAAAGGGATTCCCTACAGAAACGCAGAGCTCTCACACAGCACCGTGCGTGCTGGAGAGGGGAATTTGCAGAGACTCAGCTCATAAAACCAGAACAAAACAAACAAACTGCCTTTTGACTGAAGAACTGCAAGAACTGGGAGAGGTTTGACGTGTCTGTTTGTTTACCCTCCCGCAGGCCATCACTCCTGCAGTGTGTTGAACAACAGTTCAGGCAACAAGACTTGAACAGAATTTGTCACTAACATGGGAGGGGGAAAAGCACAGGCTGTTTGCAGACAATAGCAAGTGGTATCTCTTAGGGGTTTGAGACCAATCCCAAATCCAAGGACCTGACCTCTTGAAACCCAGGTGCTTTTTCAGCTGGGCATAGGCAGGAGGAAAAGGAGGAGAGCTGTGAAGCCCTGCCTGTGCTTTGAGGGTGATGGGACAGACAGCTCGTTATGGAGGGCAGAGGTGAGAAGGATGGAAGAGGAAGGTTTAGCAGTAGGGATGGATGAGGAGAAATAAGCAGCATAGGGAGGTCTGCTGTGGTGACCTTTATTCAGAGTCCAAAACTCTGACCTACCTTTCATACTCAGGATTCCCTCAACAGGTTTATGCTAAGAAACATCTCCTTTTTGCTGCACTCAAAAAACCAGCTCGATCCAAAACACGCACATGCCCTGTTCAGGATTGATCAGCGCTCCCCCATGTCTTTGGTTACCCAAAAATATAAGCCCTTCCCCACAGACTTCCCCCAAAGTTACCTCTTACTTGAATCTGTGAGCTGGCTTCTCCATTTGTGGCTTCAGGGCCATATCCCGTGTGTCCTTCTTGCTTCTTCTGGCTTCTGCTGGATCTGCTTACGTCCCAGCTGCTTCAGTAGTACCATGGCTGCAGCTGAACTGCAGAGCTGAGCTGAGCGGATGCAAAGGGCTGCCCATGATCAATCTAGGACTTGCCACAGTTGCAGTCATGATTTGTCTCTCTGCCTTTCCCGTTCCAGTCCAGCTATGGACCGAGTGCAGATTATGTGAGTTCCTGCCATACAAGACCAGTTCTGAAGCAGAGCTGAATTAACAGAGCCTGGGAATGGGCATTTTAGGACTTTGAAAGGATCTGCTTGCTCTAGTGGCTTTGGTGGGTTGGGCTGTAAAGCAGTGAGCTCAGCTCACACTGGGTTTGGGTGGTGATGGGGGGCCCAAGGGCCATGTCTCCCCAAGCCACTGGCTGCTGCTGTACCTGGCTACACACAAGGGAGAGAGCTTATGAACAAAACAGCACCCAGGTCTGGGCTATCCCCACATAGTTAGCACCTGAGCCCATTCACTAGAGGTGCTCAACTATCATCTCTGCCCCTAAGGCAGCAGCTTGTGCAGCCCTTTGAACCCCAGACAACCTATTGCATCTATTGGACATGAAGGAGCTCAGGAGAACCAAGGGCATGCAGGGCAGAGTTACTCTGGAAAGGCAGGATGGGATGACCTATCCAGAGATGCCTTTGATGGGTATGACTTTTCTGCATCATTTCCAAAGACAAGCTTTGAAAAGCATTTTGACAACCCAGATCACAGGATGAGCACTTCTGGAAAATCCTCTCTGATGCACCCAGCACCCTGTTTGCTTTCCAGTTTCTAAGCTGCCTTTTGCTGGCTAGAAGATGAAGGATCTCAACTATGAGCCCCAAAGGGGTTACCATCCATGGGGCTATCCCCCAGGAGTACAGAAGGGAGGGACTGAAATCTCAAATCCCTCAAATGTCAAAGGACTGCAAGCCTACAGAGACAGGAGATACCTCTGAAGATTCATTGGCAGCTCATCAGGCAGCACTGCCATAGCTGGAGAGCTGCTGGCTCTGCTCAAAGGATTTAGGTAGCCAAGCTTGCAAGGAAGCTGCATCCAGGGTAATCGTTGCTTTTGAATGGTTTTAAGCTGGAAAAGGGTAGATTAAAGCTGGACATGGGGAAAATGTTCTTTAATCTGAGGGTGGTGGGTCACTGGAGCAGGTTGCCTAGAGAGGTGGTGGAAGCCCCATTCCTGAAGATATTCAGGGTCAGGCTTGATGGGTTCTGGGCAATCTATTCTAATTAGAGATATCCCTGCTTGTTGGACTAAATTGCCTTTGGAGGTCCCTTCCAACCCAAAACATTCTATGAAATGTCTTGTTTGGGGACTGAAAGCCAGTGATGGCACTGCTGTTGTTACCTTGCCTGTTACAGACATGTCCCATGGGAGCACTCCTCTGGCAGGAGCTTGGGGAAGACTCAAGATCCTGTAGAGAAACTGTTCACTGACTGCAAAGATGAGGAGGAACCTCTTTGGCCAGGATGGAGAGTAAAAGGAACCAAACAACTGAATGTGGATAGTACCAACCTCTCCCCACTACTGACAGTGGGGGATTGTGGTCTTCATTTCCCTGACCCAGCCTTAAGTGCTGCCCATTCACACCAACGTCCCTCTGGTGGGGCCGAGCTGGGAGCAGCCCACAGCTATCCCTTTTAGGCAACCTCAAGTCCCAAAACCACACTGCAGTCCCAGGTCAGAAGGCAGGGCTCTCTGAACATCCTTGCTCAGGGCCTCCAAAGAGCAAAGTTTACTGGCTGAGGTCCACCAGTGTCTCCATCCTTTTGACTCCTGCGCTCTGCACATTCCCATACCAGGGAGAGAGTGATTAAACCCAGAGCCATACAGTGCTTGGTTCTTGGGAAAAGGTGGCATTGCTTCTTCTGGGACAAGCCTTAAACACAGAAGCCACCACACCCCCAGCACTTCTGGGGGATCTGCTTCACACAGCATTTGGTCCTGGAACGTCTGGAACTCACTTCCTCACTTTTTTCAGAACCTGCTGGTAAAGCATGAGGGTCCTGGAGGCTGCTTCCTCCCAGGCTGGGACAAGCCTCTCTCTGTACAGCCCTTGGAAAGTAACCCACGTGTGTCACTCCAGTTTAGACAGCGATTTAAGAGTTCAACAACAGAAAAAACCCAAACACAAGTCCTGCCAGAGCTCTGCTACCACCTACTTGTGACAGTGCTGCACTGGGAAAGTGCTTTTGCACTGGGATGTCTCTTTCTGGGCCACCCTCAGAAACCCGCCTGGAGCAGCCGGCGCTGCCAATCCCAGCGTCAGGGGCTGCCAGCAGCTGGGAAACCCCACTGTGAGTAACCCATCAAGAGCCTCTGCCCCGAGTGGCAGAGGCACAGGCTGTCCCCACACATGCTGGGTGTCCATCTGGTACTGCAAACCAGAGCACTTCACACCTCTCTCAGGGGAAAAGCAGCAGTAGAGGGAAATGGGAGCTCAGGATCCCTCCAGACTTTGCCTCTGTGCAGTGTAGGCTGCCAGCAGCCCTGAACTGCTGGAAGCTGTCCGGGACCCTCCCTGCTTGCCAGAGCTTTGGAATGCTGCTCCTTAGGAGGGTAAACACTTCATTTTGCATGCAGGAAGCTGAGAATGAAGGGGAAAATCCCTTTTCCTGCAGCAATTCACATAGGAGTCTGAACATCTGGGGCAAAACCAGCCCCCAGCCTCAGTTTCCCCATTTAGGTTAGCGGTTGGACTTGAGGATCTTCAAATCTCTTCCAGTCTTGATGACTTGCAGAAGAAAGATCATGGTCTTGTGCTTCCCTGGAAGGCACTGAGAGGGTTATCACAGCCCACCCCAACCCCACACAGACACAGATCTGAAGTATTTTCCAGTAACAAAGAGTTGTATTAGGACAGCAGTTGGAAGTTTGTCACTACAGCAGAGCTTGCCTCACCTTCCCCTTAGAGCCCAGGAGCAGCAGCCAGGCTGGCCACCACAACATCCTTGTGGAGACCACCACAAGTCCTGCAGGTGAGTCACACCAAAGGATAACCTGCGCTGATGTCATCTGGGTCCTGCTCTGGGTAAGTCCATGAGACTCAGAAGAGCCTGTTCTTCTCACGGCTGAGGGTCTCCACCTCCTTCATTAGCCGAAGGCACAGCTCCTCCTGCCACGGCAAGGCCACGCACTGCACGGCCACAGGCATCCCCTCACCGTGGCGAAAAGCCTGTGGGACAGAGCGAGAGAGGGCAGGAGTGATGTCCAGGAGAAGGGATGGGGATGTTTGCACCCCTGAGGTACCTGGTGCTACTCACCTTTGCCAAGGTCCGGTCCCACCAGTCCCGAAAGTAGCCCTGGTAGCCCTTCAACTCCTCCTCATCCTGGTCTGTTGACAACGTGACAGGGACCACACCAGCGGGGAAGTCCAAGACGTTGTAAAGCATGGTGTAGCTGACTGCCACTAGGGAACAGGGGGACATCGTGGAGTCAGCCCCCCACAGGGAACATTTCTAGCCCACTCCAAGCACACAAGCTTCCAGCTAAGGGGATGCTGACCCTGGGAACTCAAGCACAGTGGGATGGAAGCCTGCCCCTGCCTTCCAGGTGTTCTAGGGTGTACTCTGCAATCTGGAGCTACACCTGCCCCAAGAGCTGAGCTCTTCATAACCAGTGGCCAGTGCTTTGTGGATGGGAGAGGAGAGGGAACACTTATCAGTACTGGTGGAGTGCCAGCCAGAGGCACAGAAGCAGCAAAGGTGCTGTGGACAGTCCTACCCGAGAGCTTCTTGGGGTAGCCGATGGTGAGAGCTGGGCCCAGCATGGGACAGATCATGGCATCCAGGTTCAGCTTTTTCCACTGGGCAGTGAACTGGTAGCAAAATTCCTGAGGTGGAAACATACCGGTGGTCAGTGGGCTGGATGCACCATCCCATGGCTGCCGGCTGAGGCTTGCCTGAGGTGCCCAGCTGCATTCTCCATCCTTTCCCAGGAGCCTGATTAAGGCTACATTAGGGCTGATCCTGCTAAGAACCAGTAACCCTTTGCTGCTTCACCAACAGCCCTCTTAGTGAGCAGAGCATCCTCCCCACTGCTAGGGCTGGAGGTGAAGGATTGAGTGTGGGGGCATGCGGCAACCTGGGACGTGAGAATGGGCCTTGAAGAGAACTGAATGGCAATAGATGCAAGGCTCCTGCAGCTGAGGGACTACGTGGTCCTGCACAGGAGCACAAGTGTCAGGTCTGTTTCAAGACCCTGGATGTGCCCATCAGGCTAGTCTTTAAACGTGCTGAGGACTTGCACATCCAAGCCAGACACGTTGAGGAGCGACGTATGTTCCTCTTTCACATCACCAGTGACTTGATCATCTGGTGGCTGCCCAAAGAGAAGTAAAAGTCTATTGAAACCCAAAACTTTACCTGAATCTCTTGATGAAGGCTCCAGACTTCATCCACCGTGCTGAAAAAGAAAACAAAGCCAAAGAAAGGCATCAAGAGGTGCTGCAGAGGACATCTCCAGCAGATGGGGACAGGTTAGCTCTGCCTTTGGAGCAGGAGCCAAGGGAGGAGAGGACTTTGCCAAAGTCCTGTCTTTCCTCTGAAGAATGGGGGGCTTTATTTCTGCTTCTGCCCACAACAGAGGGCTGAAGACTGACTGGTGCCAAGCTGCTGGTAAGTTACTGCTGCTGTAGCCCAGGCACTTCATTTCCTTAAGGGCCAGGCTGTGTGAGGTGAACAGATCCTCTGTTGTTGGGACAAACTTGCTGCACTAGAGGCAAAGCACAAGAAGGACCCTCTCTGCTATGGGATTTGGGTCCTTTCTAACCATTAACTGCCCATCAGCAACATCACAGCAAGGAAGACCAAGCCTCCTTTTCTTCTGCCTTATGGGGCTCCCACCTCATGGCAGTAGCCAGTGCTCAAGCCAACACTATTTCATTCCCACAAGCCTCATCCAGTTCCTAAGCAGGAGACTCTGAGCCCCCACTCTCATTCCCATCCTCAGCATCAGGGTTCTGGTGTTGCTGCTCTCAGTTTGCTCCTACCCTGGTGTTTCCTGCCCTGCATTTTGTTAGGAGGAAGCAGATACTGGTTGAGCTTTACTCACTTGGTTCTCATACTTCTGACAATAGATGAAAATCGAGGCACCTGAGAAGGAGACAGGAAAAACAGGAGGCATTTACGTTAATCCCAGCCCTATTCTCTGAGCCAGCTCCATCACAAACAGAAGCTGTTGGCTGGGTGCTCAGACAGGACCCAGATTCTGCCCAAAGTGGGGAGAGGAGGAACAGAAAGAGCATCAGTCCAGTTTGGAGTCGTGTCTAAAGCAATGCTTCAAGACATGACAAAGTCTTACTGCAATGGGAGACATTATTCACCACCTACTTTGGTTACTGAAAGAGAAGTCGGGCATTGGAACAGGCTGCCCAGGGAGGTGGAGGAGTCACCACCCCTGGTTGTGTCTAAAGATCATTTAGATGTGGTGCTTCAAGACACAGCCTAGTCATGAACTTGGCAGAGAGGACTGTTGGTTGGACTTCATGATCTCAAAAGTCTTTTCCAACCTGAATGATTCTATGGTTCTACTGTTCAACTCCATCTATGCTAGAAAGAAATGGACCTTACGAAGGGTTTGGCAATCCAGGAGAGGACAGTTTTTAGCCAGTTGGGCAACTTTGCCATCCACAGGAACAGCCCCATGCTCCCTTTCTCCAGCTCCCCTTGGCTGAAAAGGAAAAGGGTGTTAAGGTGAGCAGTGTTAGAAGCCATCACAGCAGATCAGCTTCCACAAGACCAACCCCAACCCCTCTGAACAGCACATCTAAGTGACAAGGAGAGGTTTGCTCCATCTTAAAGAGACTCAATGCAGAACGCCTGATAAGCTCCCCAGTAAGTCAGCCACTACCCACATCCAGGTGCTGCCCAGACCCTAGGGAGGAGGATTTCCATCAAAGGGGACTGACCACACCAAGCTGTTCTAGGCTGTACTTACAATTTCTTGAGAAAGGAGATGCCCCCATCTGCAAACATCCCCCTGACACAGAAGTTATAGAGCATGTAGTCCACATTCAGGAGTTCAAAGGGCACCAGCTGGAAGGACAATTGAAGAGGAGTCAGTGGCACAAGTAGGCTGTCTAGGAGAAGCCACCAAGGCCTTGAAGTGGGCTAAGAGGGACTGAGGAGTTCCTGACAGGGCTGCAGGAAAGCCTCCAGCATCTGAGGTCACCCAGGTCCTTCCCATCCATCCTTCCCTGAAAAGGCTGAGTCAAAAGATACAGGATGGACTTGGAGCACCCCTGAGACACAAAAGGTCCTCCAAAACTGGTAGTAGGTGACAACACGAGTCTGTGCTCTCTGCCCTGACTCTTGTATGAGGGTAAGGGAGAGGCATGCAGCCATGGCCAAGCCTCATATACAGGAGATGGCTTTCTGAAACGGCAGAGAAGAGGATTTGTGCTCAGCATCCCAGAAACCTGAGACCCTAGAAATGGGTCTTGGTCAGCATGGGACTTCTTGGCTGTAAGTTATCTACCAACTGCCCCTTTATTTTCTCCTTAGGTCCTTGTTTCCAGATCTAAAACCAGGAGGTGGCATTTCCACACAACATGCAGAGCTGTGGAGCTGCTGCCAAAGCACCTGGTACAGAATAGACGAGCCTGGCGTGAGAACAGACTAAGAAGAGTTACTTGGACAACAGCTCATCACGGCCACTGAAAAGAGGTGGCCCATCAGGCTCAGGAAACACTGAGCTGATGGTAATCACACATCACAAGGAGCGGAAGGTCACTGTGGTCAGGTCACCTTGCACCATGTGGATGTCAGCCAGAGTAAATGCAGCCACATTACAGACAAGTCAGAGCAGTGGGTCTACTCCCTAGCACGTGTTATGGGTTGGGGCAGGCTCCTTTTTGTGTTCACCAGCACCTGAAGAGCAACAAGACCCTGCTGAGATGGAAACTCAAGTTGCAAGACAATGAATTTGTTTTCCAGAAGCAGATGTGCATCAAATCCATGGGAAACCAGGTAGACCCCAGGCCCCCTTTTCCTTGCCACATTGGCTTGATGTTTGCCCACGGATCCCAAAGACACAGTTAAAAGTGAAGAACAGAGGGAGCACGACTCTAGGCTTGATGCACCATCCTACCCTTGATGCACCATCCTACCGTATGGCCAGCGTCCTCCAACAGCTGCTTTGTCTCCCGAACAGCACGCCTCATGGCAGGGCTCGGCATGGTGAAGAAGTCTGTTTCGTAGTAGCCTATGCGCAGGGGCTGTGTGCCAGAATACACCTGCGGAGCAAGGGAGGGCACCAGCTGCCAGGATGCTGGCAGTACCAGCCGAGAGCACGCCCGTGCCGCAGGGCAAGTCTGGAAAGCAGCACTTCTCACACCCACGTGCCCAGCCGTGGGAACCACGGGGCTCCTACGAGCTACTGGCATCTACCACCTGAGCAGTGCAGCTCTTCTGAGACTTGCACCCACTTTGAGGTTCTTTACCTCTTCATTGAAGGGAAGGGGGGGCACTGTGCTGTCCAGGCTGAACATATCCTCACACAGGAGTGCCCTCATGCACAGTGCCAGGCTCTCCACATCTTTTGCCATTGGCCCCAACGCTGCCACCACTGCAAGAGGCCAGAAGAGAGCACTCATGACTGGGGGGGGCTTTCAAGGGCATGGACCTCTCAGCATTGTTTTGACTTAGTCTAGTGCTGACAACAGTTTCTCTTTGATGACTGAGTGGAGTAATGCCTACAGGCTTCTTCCCACCAGCAGGGTCATCACTGTGGGCCCAGAGTCGTTATCCATCAACACATGCTCCGATATCTCCATTCCATGGTGTGCAGAGTTACCCAAAAAGCTTTGTCGGTGGTGACACAAGGGCAGCATGAGACACACCCTCTGTTAATCTCATCTACCACGAAGCAGTGGCAGACAGTGCAGCAACACCAGGGGGTTGCAGGAGCATCGAGGTCTACGTGTCACACAAACCATTTCTCAGTTCATGCATTCTCCAGTTTCTCAGGAAACACACTATGGGCAGTGGCTCTCCAAAAGAACCCTTGAAAGGGAATCAGTTTCTCTCCCTTAATGGTCCTGCACAACCAGCTGAGAGGTCCTCTCACCATTGACCTACCACCCTCCCTAGGGACTGGTCATCAGTTCCTACCTGCCTTCTGCCCAACGACACCAGAAAGGATTCCTTTCTTACTGCAAAGAAGAGAGACACAAAACACAGCAGCTGAGTCAAGTCCACTGGAGGGAAAAGCTTTAAGCAGTAGCAAGTGGTGATGAAAAACACCATCCTCACTTACAGCTGCAGAGGCTGGCGGAAGGAAGGGGCAAGGGGAAGCCCAAGACTGTGACCCAACCTAGGCCACCTCCCTTGACATGCAGATGGAGATGTTTCCCTTTCTCCTTTCTGGGGGGAACCAATGCTTCCCTTCACACAGGCCTCAGAAAACATCTGGGCTGTTCCAAGTCTCCCCTTGCCCACAAGAGTAGAAGCATCTCTGCACAGCAGCCAGAGAGGTGTGGGTGGGTCTCACCCAGACATCCCTGCACTGCTCACCATACCTGAGTCTGTTCCCGGTGGGTTTGAGTGCACAGATCCCACAGAAGGCAGCAGGGAAACGCAGGCTCCCTCCTACATCTGTTCCAAAGCCCAGAATGGACCCACCTCCTCCTACAAGTGCCCCTTCTCCACCAGAGGAGCCTCCAGGAGTTCGGGTGTAGAGCAGAGGGTTGCATGTTTGACCAAAGATTAAGTTCTTGCAGTCATAGCTAAAGAGAGATGGCAAATGAGAGGAACATAGGCATCTGCTGATGTAGACCACAGTTACTACAAAAACACCTTCAGAAAGCAAATTGGGGAATTCACTACCTGTTACACTGACATCAGTCAGTCTGAGGGAGCTTCCCAGAGCTGACATGAACACCACAAGCTTTTGCATGGCTGTCCCATGACCTGGATTAACTGCCAGCTAATGTCAGCATCACCAAGCCCTTCCCAGACACAGCAGCACAAATACATCAGACCTCCTGGAAAACCTCAGGTGGTCCCAAGTGCCATGGCATACTCAAAACAAACCCCTGAGGAATGCCAACCAATCTCCACTTGGACATTCAGCGAGTCATTGATCACAGCTCTGAGTACGAGCACCTGGCCAATTCCTTCTCAACGGAGTTGCCCACCTGTCAAATCCATGTCTCTATTTTAGAGACAAGGATATAATGAGGGACAGTATCATATAATGAGGGACAGTATCAAACACCTTGCACAAGTCCAGGTAGATAACATCAGCTGCTCTACCCTTATCCACCAATGCAGTAACCCTGTTGCAGAAGGCCACCAGATTTATCAGGCACAGTCTGCCCCTATTGAGGCTGTGCTGGTTGTTACCAACCACCTCCTTATCTTCCATGTGCCTTAGCATAGTTTCCAGAGGGATCAGCTCCATGACCTTCCCAGGTAGAGGTGAGACTGCCTGGACTTACCAGAAACCCCCACCTGAGATGACAGATGGGGGACTGCTGCCACCCAGAGCAGAACAGAGCACCCACCTACCTGATGAGGGACTGAGGAACGTTGGTCTTGACAAAGGGAATTGCTCCCTGTCTCTTGAGCACCTGTACAACCACACTGTCCTCTGCTGCAGGTTTATTGAGGTTTTTTATAAATCCTAGTGTGGAATCGTAACCCTGGGAAGGCAACAACAATTTCTTAGAGGAGGACTGCAATTGCCCCAGCCTTCTTGTTTATATAAACCTAAGTATTAGCACATACACACACCTCCCACAACCCATCCAAACACATGTTGCACAGTGTGTTGGTGGTAAATCACCTGCCAGGGCAGGTTAACCCACATCAGCTACAACAAAGTTAAGCCAGATGCTAAAGACAAACCCCTCCCTGCTACCAAACTCCAAACCACACGTGGAACTGTGCTACTGGTACCTGGCAGTCAATGGAGTCTTTGAGGCTGACAGGCACCCCATAGAGCAAACCTCGCTTCACTGGCCCTCCTTTCCGGAGCTGGGTCTCGCTCTCCTCCAGATACTCCGTGATGCAGTTGGTTTCTGTGGCGATTTGGAGGGCCTTGGAGAGAGCAGACAAAGCCCATGAGCGAGGCACAGTCTGCAATGCCACGTAACAGCTGTGTTTTACAAGGCTACCTGCCTCTTCCCCCCTTGGACACCTTCCCATCTGGTCAGTCCATGTTAGGGCAGCCCTTTCTGTTCCTTTCTAAGCCATTTTCACACCAAACTCCAAAACGTTGTCTGGACACAGGGTGGGGGCCATAGCACCGGCTGATGCATAATGAAGGGTGGCACTCAGCTCAACAGACCACCAAAGGCTGTTCTCTTGCTTGAGCTTCTGGGGTGGCATAAAATGACAACCCCAAAGTGGGAAGCCTGGCAATTATCCAAGCATTATGGCAAAAGAGACTGAAAGAGAACATTGAGTCTTTGAGGTCTGCCAACCCATTTGGAGATGGAGGGGAGGTAACAGCAACCTTTGGTAACTTCCTTATAGCTACACCTGCCTCTGGGAAATTACAGGCTCTCCAGATGCTGAGCTTGCTGCTCCCATTTGCTCCAAACCAAGCTGTGAGCTGTGGCAACCAGATGCCCAGCACTCCCCTCACTCAGAAAAGCACAGAAAGGTCCAGCACTAATCAGTGAGCGGTGATTTGACCCAGTGTTTGAACCTTGTGCTGGGCTTCTCTCCAAAAGTTTCAGCCCCACTATGTGTGCATCAATGCCCACCACCCCTGCTCCTTACCTTGCCCACGTAGGCATAGAAGACATGCTCTGGAGGGAGGGAGCCATCTCGAAGTTTCTTGGAGAGCTCCGGCAACGACAGAGAGAGGATGGAGACCATGTTCACAGAAGGATGCTATGGGAAAGAGGGGACAGGCAATAACATTTCTATCTCAACCAGCAGGCTCCTCCTTTCCCTTTGGCGCCTACTGGAACCAGTGAGAACATCATCTGACATTTACTAGCCAAACGTAAAACCTGCCTCAAGACCATAACTTTGCTCATATCCAATACCAGTGGGCACAGAGTGAGGCCTCCAGAGCCAGCAGCAACCTTGGGTTCCTAAAGCCTGGCACTCCTACGCACCTGCTGGTGCAGCCCTGTTCAGACAGGTCTCAGCCAGGCCTGGGGCAACTGCTTGGTGCAGTGTTCTCCACCGAATTACAGCAGCAATTGTTATCAGGGTTACAGCCATTGCTCCATCAAGAAATTCAACCGCATCAGGTGCCAGTTCTTCTCCCAGCATCACCAAGATAGCCCAGTGGGAAGCGCTCAAACCAGAGAACCCCCTGACAGATAATTTCTGCATCAGCAAATATTTCCTCACCACCTGCTAACGCAAACACAAAGCACCAACCCTCCTCTCCCGAGCTGGACTCCGGACCCGGGGGAACCCTCTCCAAGCACCTAAGGCAGAGGGCACGGAGGGGTCAGGGCAGGTTTCTAGGCACCGTGTCCTGGCACTGGCAGCATCGCGCCCACATCCCGGGGCTGTGCGGCTGCACTTTGGCAGGCTGCTCTTCGCTACCGCCTGACCAGCAACCGGGCTGGGGCTCCCACCGCGCCGGAGCCCCCGGGAAGCCTCAGGCAGCGATTTCCCTCTGCCGTCAGCCCCCGCCGCGCCGGGAGGCGCCTCCTGCCCATCCCCGCTGCGGAGGGGCCGGTCACTGCGCTGCGGGCTCGGCGTGGACACACGGATTCCAGAAAGAAAACCCAACGAGCCAAGTGCCCGCAGCTCCATCTGGGAGCCGGGGTGCCGCGGCGCAGCAGGTCCCCCCCGATCCTCCCCGCCGGCGTGTGCGCGGTAGGAGCAGAAGCGCAGCTCATGGCACCCACCTGCTCCCGAAAGCTCCTCGCAACCATGTCCATCTTCACCAAGCTCCGCTCCTGCCGCTGCTGAGCCTCCTTCACCTTCCTCCAGAGCCCCCGCCGCCGCCGCCATCGCAGCAGCAACAGCAGGAACCCCGCGGCCGAGCAAAGCGCGGTGGGTAGCGGAACCCGCATGGCGAGCGAACCTGGCTGCCCGCTCGCCCCGGCACCGCCCAGCTGCCGGCCGGGGCTAAGGGCACTCGCTCGCCGGTGGAGAGACGCAGGCAAAACCCGGGCAGGATTTCCGGTCTGGAGAGGACGCGCTCGCTGCAAAGACACCGAGACAGCTCGCTGTTCTGCGGGCAGGGAGAAGGAGATCCAGGAGCAGCAAAAGCTCCTGGATTAAGAAAACCTTCCCCCACCCTATGCTGGGTGGTCTCTCACCGATAAGGTTTATTTATTTTGCCGGTCTTTTGCTTTAGATCCCCTGGTAATTCTTCAGCCCCTCTGGGGAGAAGCTCGGCTAGGAGCATCAAAGAAGTGCAGCGGGGGAGTCCCAAAGATCCCGAATCTTTGGCGTTTCCTGAAGCCAAGCTGCTGCGCTGGAAAAAGAAGCAATAAATACCCCAGCCCGTGCCCAGCTGAGGCCACTTCATCACTAGCAAGGCATGGGCGTGCCCTGCTTCACTCATTGCTGTGGATTCCAAACATAAAATCTGGCATCCCTGCTTAGATAGGGGAATGTTGGCTGGGGTCTCCTGCCCTGTGTGTTAGGGAAATCCCAAAGTAATTTATTTGTCATATAACATCTGTCCTTACAACTCCTTTGCCGCCTGCAAAAGTTTGTGAGCTCTGTAGTTGAGGATGAGCAGCTCCCTGTTACCTGAGTTAAGGAAATTACAAGCAACAACAGCTTCATTTCCCACTGTTGGGTTTCTATCTTCCTATTTTCTGTCCCCTTTCCATGTTTCAGATTGTGGGGTTCAGAGGTGCAATAAAGCAGACTGAGCTTCCAGGGGCACTGCAGTCCCATACATGCAGGCTTCGGAGCAGAAGAAATGTTGAGTAGAGCTGGGTTGGTGGGGGATGCCTTTGCAGTGAGCCAGGAGGATCAGTTGGTACAAGCAGATGCTGCGATCTTTATCATTTCCTTCCTTTTTTCTTACACAGGAGGCTTCACGCTCTCCTCAGATGCACCCAGCTCACTCCGTGGCTGCATGATGCTAAAGTGGGGCTGTTTCCCTGCAGGCTGTAGAGCCAGGTGCACTGAAGCCTTTCAAGAGGAGAACAAGGAAAGTGGTGAACTTTAGATAAGTGAATGTTAAAGAACTAGTTCTGCTGGAAGACGAAATTACTGCTTCAATCCTTATGCCTCTTAGTTCAAATCCTCCTTACTGTCTCTCACTTTGGACTGCTGCAGGTCAGCCTGTCTAAGGAAAGGAAGCAAAATAAGAACTCTATGTGCAGCAGCAGTGTCTCCAAGAGCTGCTGCTGGAGGCCTGCCCCCTTCTCCTCTCTCCCAGAAAAGTCTGTGTGGGTGAATAGACAGAGTCGAGGTATGAGGCAGGACAGTGGCCAAGTTGAGAGCTCTGCTGGGGCTGGCCAGTTCTGGGAGGGTAACTCAGGGCTTGGATTAACTGTGACCTAGCTGACATCAGACATGGAACAAGGGCAGTGCACAGAGGATGTTCCAACATAGGCTGGAGACAGCAACCTGTCCAGAAGGATGTGCCTTGGACCAGCTAAGAGAGGTAAAATGAATCTGGCATTTGTCCCACCCATGCACTGGGGCAGGGACCCAGCTGCTGGTTTATGGGGTAAATGATGCCCTGATGCGTCTCTGGCATCCCTGATATGTTCTTGCCAAATGAACAAGTGTAACTTTGTCCACAGATGGGCCCATACCTTGCAGCAACAGGGGGCTTGAAACAAACATGGATCCTGCCCCTCTGCCTTTGCCTTGGCAGAGCTGGCAGCTGTGGCTAAGGAAGGGTAAAAAGGTCATCCATAGCCATGAAGACTTCCCCTCCCATCACCCACACCCTTCCCTGTGTCCACAGAGCTGTGGCTGCATGGGTACTGCCACACCCTAGAGATGCTCTAACGCTGTGGAGGTGCTGAAAGGCCTCTTCTGCCTGTGACATGTTACACCTGATCAGCTAGACCGGCTCGGGCTGAAGGACCTGTTCACCTGACACCAGAGCAGATGCAAAGACCATGGCAAACACACGTCAATGTTTTCCTTAGCACTGGCATCCGGACATCTGTAGCTTCTCAAGTCAGAGGTTGAGTTTCTGTGGCTAATGGGAGATCTGCAGTTTATCCTCACGCTGCAGAGAAGTGACGTCTCTTGTATGGAGTAGCATCATGTGGGAGCGATTCTGTTTGCCCCTGCAAGAAGATTGCATGCTTCAACCAAGCTGTTCACTCGGTGATACCTTGTACATTTGCAGCCACCTCTGCCTCTACAAGCTGCTTGTCTGCCTCGTGCTCCAGAGCTCTGTGGGTGAGAGAGCTGGTTCGAGTTCAATCTGTGACAAGCTGGAGTATCGCTTGAGTTACTGTAAGTAGGTTGAACACACAGTTTGTGTTGGCTTTGTGGACTCTGTTGTGGAGCAGACTGGGGAGTGCTCACATGTTTTCTCCACCAGCAGAGCAGAGGAGGAGCTGACCTGGAAGAGGACTGTGACTTGCATGTGTGAGCTCTTCTGCTCCTTGTGTACCTGGTAGCAGATGTGGGTAGCTTGATGGAGAGGAAGAGAAATTTCAAGAGATCATAGCAGGTTGGGAGATCCCTCAGATTGCTAGAGACACCTTAAGCCAATAGTTTCAAGCTCTCTGAAAACCTCCTTTCTACAGAATGAAAATGTGGGGACTCACTTCACTTAGGGGGATTGGACTAGATGATCTTTCGAGGTCCCTTCCAATCCCTGATGAGTCTGTGATTCTAGTAGTACCTGCGTTGCAGCAACCCAAGTCCGAGCAGCTTTGTATTTCACGTGAACATTAAAAAATGAGGAGAAAAGAGAGAAAGAACATTTAAGTGGGTAAAATTACTCTTGTAGTTGTTTTACACAGCTGAATGAAGATAATTGTATTGGCAATTGTGAGTGATTACAGTATTATCTGCCATCAGGAAAGTTATTTTTTTGAACACTAAGGGAATTAATGACTCATAAAACTGTGCTTAGATTGAGTGCATTCATCAGCAGAAATGCCTGGTGCTGGCACTGCTGCACTGTAATTACTCCAGCCGCACCGAGAAAGTGAGCAGAGGTAGGGGCTGTTGGGGATACTGCCAGAGATTTGCATACATTTACACACTGAGTGGCTCTGGTGCTCAGAGAGAGACCGGAGCAGAGCCAGGGCTGCAAAGATGGTGGGGTGGTGTGACATCTCTTGACCCTTCTTTTTCTTTACTGTGCGTCACAGAGTGGAGAATGAGGGGTCACCTCTGTGTTTCAAACTTTACAGGGTGGAGCCAGTATAGAGAAGATGGTTGAACGCTCCTCAGAATAGCAAGAGATGAGCCCAGATGTTGTAGGATGCTGCCTCATGGTGTGTTGAATGGAGAAAGCTGTTCCTGGGGTCAGAGGCAGTGATTGCCCAGCCCTGGGAGACTGGTGGTTGTGGTGGGAATGGCAGAGATGGTGTCTGAGGTGCTGTGCTTCAAGTGAGCTGCCATGTAAGTTGGACAGGGAGCATGGCTATCACAGAATGTTAGAGATTGGAAGGGACCTCGAAAGATCATCTAGTCCAATCTAGGATCACCTAGATCAAGTAGCACAGGAGCATGTCCAGGTGGGTTTTAAACATCTCCAAAGTAGGAGACTTCACAACCCTTCCTTGGCGCCTAAGTTAATGCAGAAAGAGCACCCTAGACTCTCCCCAGCCTGTGAGGGACCACCGGTCCAGGCACAGTGTGCATCTCTCTGCTCCGAGAAGACACCTCTGTTGGCCGTTCGGCTGGGAGCCACCAGAGTGCAGGATTGAGCTGCTGGGCTGGCAGAAATCTCCTGCTCAGGGGCTTTTGCACCCTAAACCCCTGCACTCTGGTACTCTGAAGGCACGTTCAAGGAGCGTTGAAGGAAGAGCAAGACCTTTTCTGTCTCGTTAGGTGATGGAACCGCCCGAGCTGTCGCGAGGAGCCGTGCTTTGGTCTCAGAAGGTTTTCAGTGCTGCTGTAAAGGTTTTGCTGCTGGTCTATCTCGACTGGGTTAGCTTTGCTAAGGGGGACATCCCAGCAGGGATTGATCTTGCAAATTGCCAGTGCTCAAGGGCCTCCGCAGCTCTGCTGCAGCCAGGATTTGTCACAGTGTCCAGGACCTTGCCTCAAACCTGGCAGGCTGGCTGTGCTTCAGGAGGGGGGAACCATTAGTAATTTGTGTGTTTAAAGCCCCACAGGTCGAGTTTTGAGGCTAACAGGGTCAGCCCCGAGTGCAACCCTAACTGTCTTCCCCCAAAGCAATGGTAGTGCATCGCTTGGGGTTAGAATTTGAGTGGGGTCCTGAATCGCAGCAGGGTCCCGAGCTCTTTAGCATCTCTGAGTGTTACCGGGCTGAATCCAGACCTTCCTGGCCACTGGTGCTGGCTTTTTCCTTGCCTGTAGTGCAGCACGCAAACTCTGAATATTCTCTTTCCTTTTTTATTCTCTGAGCTATGCTTTCTGAACAGGCCAGGAGAGGGAGACAGCCAGCCAGTTACTGCACAGCCCGCATTTCCAGCTCTCCCAGTTCGCCGTGGGATGGGAGCAAGCACACTGAGATGTGCACGTCGAATTTCCCAGAGGGGAGCTTGCTCGCTGCAGCCCCGCGGGTGACCTGCGATTCACACTGACACCAGCAGAACCGGCATCGGGCAGGAGGGGAAACTGAGGCGCAGAGCAAGCCCGTGCTTTGGTCACATCCTTCTTCTGGACCTCCTGGCCCTATTGCAAGGTGTGGTTGTCCTGGGTCCGTTGGTGCAAATGCCCCTGTGGCCTGGGCTAGGTCAACCAGATAGGCTATGGGGGATATTTTAGCATCACCGCAGAGGTCACCCGGATAGGGACACGCCACTGAGCACCACCGATGCGCCGCCTGTCCCACTCATGGCAGGTGTCTGTGCAGCTCACCCAGCAGCTGGGAATGGTCTCAGTCTCCCGATGGTGAGGCGATGGGGACCTGTGAGCAATCTGCTGTTGCACTGTGGAGGCACAAGGGGCATGAACAGGCACAGGCAGTGGTGGGGGGGTCCCTCGCTGACTCCAGTATGTCACTTCCCAGAGCCATAGGAAAGCTGCAAAGCATCACAGGCTGTGCTCACAGCAGGCAAGTCGATGGATTGATTGATGCCGCTCACCGTCTGTGTTCTCCATCCCCCTCTCATCTCTGTTGGGCCAGCACTACCGAAGGACTGGTGAGATCAGCCCTGCGCTGAGACGTAAATAAATAAATAAATAAACCACCAAATAAAAATGCTGACGTGGAGAAGTCAATCAGCTTTGTGTGGCCTTGTAATATCTCATTTTATCCGCGCCACGCTTTATTAAATTCTCATAAACCTGTCAATGAGGACAGATACCATTTCAGTTTACCCCATTAGTTCTACACAATGACATCGGGGGAAAGGGAGCCGGGGAGGTGGAGGGGAGGCACTCAGCGCGGAGAGGAGAGGAATGAATTTAAAGAAAGCAAAAAAAAAAGATGACGAAACTGGAGTCAAACTCGGCTTTGTGACAATAGTGTAATAACATCGGCGCCGAGGGAAAGTAATTGAATTAAGTGGCTTTTGTTAATGGTTTTAAGATTTAGAAATGTAAATAACGGTTAGGACTCTTTAATGGGACTCTGGTTTTAGGTAACTGCAGCCTTGAGAATAAGCAATGCTTTGCTGTTTAATACGATGTCAGATAGTTTTGTTACTCCTCTGGTTTCATGCCTGCAAAGCATATTTTGCAGTTTTAAAGCCGGGTGTGTTTATCATCTTCCCTTTCTAACTTCAGACGGAGCTTAATTCGGGAGTATTTGCATGAACCCTTCTTAGCCAGTCCCTATCACTTATTTGCACCGCCAGGAATAAAGTATTATTTCTCCCGAGCTGCTTTGGAGAACTTCCTGGCTGCAGGGTGACTCTGCTCAGAAGTCTCCCGTCTATTTACATGTTCATTAAAGGCAGGCGGCAGCGGGGACTCGCTGCGGTGGGGCCGGACTCAGCTCCCGGAGTAACGCCGCTGGGAGCACGGAGGTTACACCGGGCTTAGACCAGTGGGGATGGAGAATCCAGCCGACAGGTAGGATGAGCTGGGAGATTTAGAAATGACTTTCATGGGAACTCGTTCTGCTTAAAATATTATTGGATTTTCATTTAGGAACCTATCAAAGTGCAAGAATAAAGTCTGAGCTGCCTAACCCACATAGGTCTAAACAAACAGTCCCCCCCTTCTGCTTCGGGATCTGACGGCTCGCGGATTGGAAGAGGTTCTTCGGTAAGGCATGGGCTGAGTCTCAGGGAAACCCACTGTGCCAGGCAGAATAGGGGGCTTTGCATCTATTCAGGCTGAAAATCTTCCCCTTTGCAGGATGAAGGCTCTCCCTGGCCTGTGCCGCAGGGATGCTGCATGCCTTCCCCACTTCTCCCCTTAGCTCTGCCTGCTGCAGCCTGGGCACTTGCGGCTCCACTCCTGCTGCACAATGAGGAAGAACCTCTCCAATGGCTTTTGCTGTAGTCCCACTGCAAGTGAGCAGCTCTGCATACACTGGGTCGCACTAATCCATCCTGCCTTGAAGTCTGCTTCACCTCTAACCTGCAGTTATCTCTGCTATTGCTGACTTTGGCTCTGTGTCTGTGATGGGAGAGCCTGACTCAGGGCTGCAAACTGTGCTTCCCACCCAGCAAGACCTCAGGACCTGCACACCCTAATAAGCCTTGTGCCATCCCCCTCATCAGCCTTCCCCTTTAGCTCCACAGGCTTGGCTGCAAAGAGAACCTAATAGCCCCAACCCCAAGCCAGTCCTGCTCATGTGGGCAAAGGAGACTTGTCAGGTTGCAAATACAAAAATAAAGGGGTCAGGTTGCAGCCACAGACTGGGCTCCTGTCCTGGGCTCTCCTGTGGGATCCAGGGTCCCAGCGCAGCCCTTTTTCTGGTGAGGCTGTAAGGCAAATGAAATTGGTGGCTTTCCACCCTCTGCAAACTAGAAGGGCCAGATGCTAGGAAAACTGGAGGCTTGGTGTTTTCTGTGCTTCACCATTTCCCTGAAGATGTGGGCTGCAGGGTCAGCTCCCGTCTCTCCAACTGGGCTCCTGCTGAGATGCTGTGGTGCCCTCAAGCAGGACTACAGGATTCTTCTCCCTCAGTCATACTCCTGATGTCCTGCATCCTCTCAGGGAGCAAATGACCTGCGTTTGTAGCCTTGTTTTGCAAGTGGGGATGCTCAGCAATGCAGCAGGACAGCAGCTGGAAGAAGATTTACACAGCCCTATAGACAGGGAAGGGCTGTTTAATGTTCAGAGAGCCATTAAATAATTTGCCATGATAAGACCCAGGCGATGCTATTTTCTGCAGATAAAAAGCAGGTTATTTTTCATTAGCTGCACAAAGGCTGTTGGTGGCAGCAAAACTTGCCACCAGGTCTGTAGCTTGACACAACACGAGAGAGGAGCGATATCCTAACAATAATGGAAATCCCCTGATGGCTGTGTTGGGCAGCCTCTTGAATGTGCATCAGGTGAAGCAGCAAAGGGGTGAGACAACTCTCATGGGGAGAGATGGATGGGGAGGTGAGTTTGCATCCAACAGGAGAGGGGAGCTGCTGCTGATCTGCTAAAATTGTTTGTGAATGGCACCCTGGCCCTGGCTGCAGCAGCTTTTCAGGACAAGACTGAATTGCGTTTTTTTTTCTGGTGAGACTGTCCTGGGACTGTTTTCACCGACGATCTCTGCTCAGCCAGGAGCCTGTTAGAAACAGACAAGGGAAGAATAGCATTGTGAGCCAAAGAAATTGGACTCCAAATGATTTACATGGAGCATGAGGGGCACCAGAAGGGCAGGCAGCTCAGAAAATGAGATTAGAAACTACCACCCCCTGTTACATGCTGGGACATGGCTACAGGGTGGCCCTCTGGCATCATTCAGGGAGGCAGCCGTGGCGTAGTGGTGGAAGCAGACATCTTTTGTGTCCTCTGGAAGGAAAATCTCCCATCCTGAGGGGTGTCTAAGAATACATTTGAGTGTGTCTGTCTTCACTTCCACAGCCTTTTCATGTCTCTGTGCAGTGCCTGATGTATTTAGAAGCTACAGGATCATCCTAGGTGCTCATTGCTGCATCTTGCTGTCTCCATGGCATGATGTGGAGATGTTTGTCAATGCACTGACAGTCTGGTGGACTGAGAGGTGGGAAGGGAAGAAGCACTTCTTCTAGCTGGCGAGGAGTGTAGTGTCTGAGGGGGCCCCACTCCTGCAGTTGATGGAGCAGCTCTGGGACTTGTGGTACCTGCAGGGCATCGCTCTGAAGTATTGTAAACTTTGCCTCTTTTGAGGAAAGGAGAGAAGAAAAGAGCCTGGAAAGGGGTTACAGAAGCCCTAATATGGATGCACCAAGATGCTCTCAGCCAGGAAAAAGTGAACTAGCCCATCTGCTCTCACCTATGTGTGAGACCTGTTGCTAGAGGTTTGAGTGTTTAATGTTCTTCATCAGTGCAACGTGAGCCAATAGGAAGGGGGCAAACAGCGCTGAGAGAAGTCCCCAGAAGGGGCAAAGCCCTGGTATTTAATCTGCGCTGGCATGAAGGTGGTTAATAAGATAATCTGTGGGCCCTCTAACACAAAGAGAAAGTGAGTTTTCTGATCCATAAAGGATCAGTCTGCAGGAAGCCCCATCAGACTCCTCAGCGTGAAATTACACCACAGCAGGAGGGTACAGTCCTGCTACTGTACAACATTAAAGAGATGAATTAGGACTTGACATTCATGTGCTTAATATGCCTATTCCTGGCATTATCCCACAAGGACCAGTCACTGCCAAGGACTTACGGTCACTGGGTCTAGGAAGGTATTTAGGGTTGCTCATTTACTTGCTTCCATAGCCAGGCTATCTGGCTTCCCCATCTGATCTCTCCCCACTAGGAGCAGAGGGGAGCACAGCCCAGCTCTTCTAACTGCAGCAGTCTGGTCCAGTGAATGAACACTGGGTGCACCCTTGTTGCTCAGATAAATCACAGTGATCCCCTGGGCTGGTGAGTGGCAAACAGAAAGCCATTGCTTAGTCCTCAAGGGGCTGAGCCAATCCTGAGAGCATGTCTCTTGGATGGTTGCTGCTAACAAAAACAAGTGTTCACTGGAAAAGGAACCTCTCAGCACACCCGTAGCAGAAATCATTCCAACTAGGTTAGTTCCCTGGTGTTGAACTGGTTGGAGAGGGGCCTTGGACAAAGCACGGACGCTCTGATCTACTTTACTGAGCTGGCTGTGCCACAAAGCCAGAGCCTTTCCAAGCCCCAGGTCTGGACTGTGTGAAAACTCCTGCGTGTTTGAACTCTGAGCCAGAGCAGAGTGCTTCTGGTTTGCTTTCTGTCCATGGCATACTTTGCTGAGAAGAAAAATGTCAAGGGGAGGGGCAGAACCGCTCCAAATTCTGGCAGAAATGCTAAAAAGAAATGTTGGCTACCAGGCTGAATAGTTCTGGGTTTGAGCTGATGATTTTCCAAGAGCAAATCCAGGCTCCTTGCTCCGAGAGTAGCTGTTCTGCAGGAAATTCCTGATCTCACGGGTGTGCTGCACTTCTGGCAAGAGCACTTGTGATCAGGCTGATTGAAAAGCCAGTTAATTGGAACTGCTGTAAGAACAAATGAAAATTGGGCAAGATTAGTGGCAGGAAGCACAGATGGGTCCAGGACACAGAAATGGGAAGCAGAGCCCTGCCAGAAGCTGGTTTTGTTATGGTCTTGTGCAGAGAAAGGGCGAGAGCTGCCCCAGCCCCGAGGACACCCCTGAGGCTGTGATCACAGCATGCAGCACACGGGTGCTTTGGAGTCCACTAATCCTGCTCCTCTCGCTTCCTTAAAGCAACTAAGAAGAAAGTCTTACGAATTTATTTAATACATTTTTAATAACTCTTGAAGAAATTCTTAAGAATTCTTTAAGAAAGTCTTCTTAAGGAATTTTTCCCTGCAGAAAGGGGAGCAGGGATATAGTGGGATGTTGGGACTTGCAGGTGGTCTTCAGCCTGAACAGACTGAGCACTTCTTGTGTTGGAAAAAACAGAGGATCAAATCTGCAGCCTGTTTCCACAGCACTTTCAGTGCAGACCTATTCTTGCCTGCCCTGCATGACAAGGGGTATAGCAGAGAGGTCACTGGGCAGGTTCATGGGGAACAAGGTGAATTTGGACTCTGAAAGCCGCCCAGTCACTAGGGGGACTGTACCACCATGCCCCATGTCTGGTTTGTTGAGCTCATGGTAGCCCTTGGGGGCAGAGATGAGGATTTCAATGGGGTATTTTCTTTCCTTAAGCACAGGCTTTGTGGGAATATCTTAGTCTAGGTGATCCTGCTGTGGCAGGCGGATTGGACTGGATGATCTTTTGAGGTCCCTTCCAATCCGTTATGATTCTATGATTCTATGAAAACCCTCCCAAGCAGAGGACAGGATTTGTCTCTGAAATTTGCACCGTAGTTTCTTACCAAAGAATAAAACAGGAAAAGTTACTTGCCTAGAGCTATGAAGCAGAGGACAGAATGAAAGATGGAAGATGCAAGAGTTAATTAACTAAGAGGAGCGAAATTTAGTTAGTGTAAAGAAATCTGACAGATGCTTGAATCAGCGCTGTGGTTATCTACTCACCTGCCAAAAGAGAAAGCAAACTTCAATGGAATGACAAGGACATAAGAAAGAAAGAAGTACTTCCAACCTTGCAAGTAAAGCAGCAGATCCTTCATGTTTTACCCAGGACTGACTTGAAACTGCTTCATTTTGCATGAGAATCTCTACTATAAACAGGCAGGAAAGAAATTCTTCTGCTCTTGGATAATTTCTCATTTATTTCAAAGATGTCTGGTCAAGCTGCTGTTGACACTTGGTGCAATGTTACAGGCTTTGTGGAGTGGGGCTGGAAAGCTGATCAACAGAAAAAGCCCCCAGAGTACTGATTGATAATTGGCTAAATATGAGCCAGCAACATGACAAAGGCGGCCAACAGAATCCTGGCTTGTATCAGAAACAGCATGGCTAGCAGGAGTAGGGAAGTGACTGGTGCACCACTGGGCACTGGTGAGGACTCACTTCAAGTACTGCGTTCAGTTTTGCGCACCTCAGTACAAGAAAAACACAGAGGTGTTGGAGTGGGTCCGGAGAAGGGCACAAGGTTGGTGAAGGGTCTGGAGAACAAACCTTGCAAGAAGCAGCTGAGGGAGCTGGGGCTGGTTAGTTTGAAGAAAGGGACACTGAGAGGGGACCTCGTTGCCATCTACAACTACCTGAAAGGAGGTTGTAGAGAGGTGAGTGTTGATGTCTTCTCAAAAGTAACAAGTGATAGGACAAGAGGAAATGGCCTCAAGTTACACCAGGGGAAGTTTAGGTTGGACATTAGAAAAAAATTTGTTTATTAAAAGGGTCATCAGGTCTTGGAACAGGCTGCCCAAGGAGGGCGTTGAATTGCAGTCTCTGGATGTGTTTAAGAATCATGTAGATCTAGAGCCTAAGGACATGGTTTAGCAGTGGCCTTGGTAGAGTTAGACTGTACTCAATGGTTGGACTTGATGATCTGAAAGGTCTTTTACAACCTCTTCTACAAAGTCTCAATGATTCAGTGATACAAAATTCAGCTCCTTCATAAAGTGACAGACTCTGGAAGTGTCTGAGCTTCTGCTTCAGCTGCAAATTAGCCCAAATTACTGATCCTAGCAGCCTGTGAAGGAGGTATTTATAGAGTATTGATAAGCCAATCTATGTCACATGCAGCATATCAAATCACAGGCGTTTTCAGCTCAGTCTGTGCCCATTAAGTTTGATGGTCTCTTTAGAAGTCAGTGCAGAATATAGTTAATAAAAACGAGCTACAGTGAGCAGACTGAGAAGGTAATTTCTTTAACAGTGCAGCACCATGACACCATTTCAGATGGGGGCAACAGAATTTCTCTCCCTTGCCACGGCACACAAGCCTCTATAGCAGACAGAAGAAGTGTATTGGGTTTAGAACTGCAGGGAATATGGGAGAGAAAAAGGAGAAAAATCACACTACAGATACTTAGCCCATATGACCAACCAATGTGAAGATCAACCAATAAAAACAAGAGACTGGCCTTAAGTGACAAAAGATGCCAAAGCAGGTGTATAGAGGGGAAAGCTCAGGAGCAAAGACCCAAAACAACTAAAAAACTGATGGCTTGGAAGCCAGAACAGAACACACTTCAGGAAACCTGTACAGTCAATCTGTTCCAAGCACGAGAAAATCCTCTTCAAGTAGGGAAATAAAAGAAATTAATTTGTTAGGTCATTTTTAAAGCATTTCTGAGATGTAAGGACAGGCTCAGGTCATTTTTTGCTTGCTAAATCACCGGGCTGTGGTAGAGGATTTTCAGTCAGGTGTGACTGGAGCTTTGGTCCACACATTAGCTCTAGTTTCCCAGGTCTCTGTTCACCAGCTGTAGTACAGGCATTACCTGATGTTGTGCAGAACAGTGTCAGAAAGATGCTCTAACATCTCATGGTCTATGCTGAGGCCAAGAAGAGACTACCCTCCCCCCTTCCTCAACAGCATTAGTCCCAGCATGCTGCTTTTGTTTGAGGGACTTTTTATTTGGTTTTTCTTTGGCAGTGCTGAGTCCTGTGGTATCATGTTGAGCTGAGTTTCTGATATAAATTGCCATCACTATTATTACAAACAGCAGCAGGGAACTTTACGTTGGTGCAGCTGGATGTAGTATCCAGGGCTTGTGCAATATCACTGAAAACAGCTGCCTGAAAAAGAAAGCTACGTCCAAACATTAGACAGAAGTGCAGAGGAGACCAGCTTTATGTTAAAAAATGACTTACCACACACTTCATAAAACTTTGGATACTTCAGCAGTAGGTCAGAAAAGATGAAATTGTCTTAAAAGAAACTAATCACGTCTAGAGGCTGCATCTGATGGATCAATTGCAGGATTAATTACAAATACTATTGTTACCTGTGCAAGCACTTGGCAATTAATATGAACTCAAATCACCTTGCCACCTTTGTATCTGGAGCCAGAGAAAACATATCAAACACAGGAGGCTCCAGTTTGGCAGAAACTGACTCAGAGTGTGTAAAGTTGAGCAAATTAATAACGTTTTGCAGGTTTGTGGGCTAAAGTGAGAATCTGAGGACAGCTTCAATCTTGGCTGCAAGACGTCTCAAAACAAAGCAGTTCTGCTCTGGCAATGGCAGTAAACTTTTGTTATTTAGTTTGCAGCAGAGAAGGGTTGAATGTGGGCTGTAAGACTTTCAAGACAAAAAAGCAAAGAAGCTGGCAGCTTTTGCTTCACTTAGTAGAAGATGATAGAGATGGTACATCCAATGCATCTGCCAGTGTGTGAAATCCCTCGGGTTGTTTGTCCTTCCTATTCATTGCAGTCAAACAAAAGCACTTTCCTGAACATGTGTATAGCTCAACACGTGCTTAGACCCAGGCTGGAGCAAGGTCTGAAGTTCAGAAGCGATGGGACTGGCCCACCTTAAGAGACTGACTCAACCAGCAAGTCACTTCTTGCCCTTCGTTTCTAGAATAAAGCACGGCACGCTTGCGAACTCACAGCTTTCCCTTTGCCTCTGTTTCTCAGGCTCAGCACTCACCATCGTGGCAATCTTGTAGTAATCTCGAGTGACACCTGAATTATTTTAAGAAGAACTTTATCAGTAATGAACAAGTTACACTGGTTTTCATTCAGAGTAGCTCCACAGAAGTAAGTTGAGATACTAAAGATTGAAACCCTTAAATTCTGTCCTTTCATTATTATGATTATATTCTGGAGTTACTTTTAACTCATGGCTGGGCAATAGACTTCCTTTTATAAGATCAGCTCCTAAAGAAGCTGGTGCTGCTGATACACACCCCTGCTTTACCGATACCATCACAAAGCGTGCTAGTGCAATTTAAATCACTGCTTTCAGAAATCTTATTTACAGCCTCTCCACGGGGTCATACTTCACTGTAAACAACTTTTTTAAAACCCCATGGAGCCTTGGCTTTGAGAAAGATCTTGCCCAGAAGCAAATTTGAATGGATTTTTTCATTAAAAAAAAAAAATAGCAATTGTGTGTATATAAAACCAACTTCCTATAAATCATTTTTTATGACTCTGTGGAATCCAACAATAGTTTGAGTTTTCTAGAAACAGTCGTAAAGTGATTTTAATTACCTCCTGGTGCTTTGAGACAAAAAGTGAAACACATGCAAAGTCTCTAAAATTGAAAAACAACTTTCTGAAAGCAGCCTTTGTCCCACTTCAACTTAGTGCTCTAAATTGGAATTTCATTTCAATTTAAATTAAACAAGGTATTATATATGTGAATTAAACAGGAACTGATATTTATTTAGCCTTCAAGTTTGGATACTTGTGGGTTTTATTATATACAAACAGACTGGCCTCTAAAAGCTGTTCTTAATCATGAGCTGTGCACATAATGAAGCAGTTTCTGCGCTGACTGTGAGGGAAATGCACAGTCACACCTACGCGCAGAGGTGCTCTGGGAGCCTGGTGTGCACACTGTGGAGGAAAGACCCGCTCTGACTCCCTCCCATAGCTGCTGCTCACCCCTACAAACCCAGCCTTACAGCCGTTCTAAGGAGTGCCATCTGCCCTGTGGTGAAATCAGAACGTTCCATGGGAGTGGTGCAGCTTCTGCTAAATGGTATCAGGCTCCATCTGATCAACACAGACTTCAGAGGATACCCTGACTCATTCTGCTGCCCTGGTCCCTCCACTTCTTCCCCCATCAGTACCTGAACCATTACCTCTCCACAGATGAAGGCCTTTTATTTATAAGCATTTCACTTTCAATCAATATTAGAGCACAGCCACAAAGCTGTGCTGATGGAAACACAGGATGGAAAGTGGTCATGGATGATAAGGCAGAAGAAACTCAGAAATAAACAGCTGGAGGGGCAGCAGCCTCTCACTACCAGCTCTTGTGTTGGCAGGACAGTAACACATATCACGGAATAAAATGGACTTTTCTACCGCATGTATTTCATACTTCCTCACATGCTCAATCTGGTCACAGATAAACAACCCTGAAGAGTCAATTAGTTCTGTGGTGTGACAAATACTTAATACGGAGGGCTGTAAAGGCTCTGCATTAAGAGAAGGAAGTCAAAAGAAACCAGATTGGATCACCATCTGTCATTACATGAAAATGAAAAATGCTAGGGAATGAGCACCTAGAGCTCAGGCTTCTCTGCTGAACTCATTCCTCTGCTCTTTCCTTATCAGATCCAGTGAGCTACAGAGAGCCACTGACATCTGAGTTTCCTCAGGGCTTTGTAAACACATCCATTTTCCCCCTACAGAGGCACAGGAGAGAACTCCTGTGTTAAGCAACAAGGACATTTCACTCCTCAGCAGACTATTCAGCTTAACCCTCACACCAGGACCCGAAGCTAGACTTCAGAGTTCCCACAGTCTTGTGCCGACTCCAAAACCAAGCCCAGATACCTTCTACCTTTCTGCAACCTTCTACCCTTCTACAAAGCACTGTTGGCTTTTTGTGTACGTGATGGAGAGAGAGAGGTTCCTTGAGAAGGAGGACTGGATCCTGTGTTAGAGGTCAGCTGAACGTGTCTACCCCTGTCTGGAGGTCGGAGGGGTAGCTACCACAGAAATGTGTATGTGAACATGCCAGGTAGTGACCCTGCTAGATCACTAGATCGGACTAGAGGATCTTTCGAGGTCCCTTCCTATCCCTAATGATTCTATGATAATTGTTTACATCCAAGTTCTTCCTCCTCTGTCTCCTAATTAGATACAAGCAGGAAAAGGCCATGGTTCAAAATTGGCTTCTTGTGGCATTAACAAGTCACTCAGAGACGCAGGCAGAGGCAGCTGTAAACAGCATGATAAAAGGGCAAAGGGCTCACTGGGCTGAGGGATATGAATGGTTTGTTGCTTGCAAATAACCCTTTCCTCAGAAACCTCTCCATGCTCTGTGTATCCTGTCTGCATATGCTGGCAGCAAAGTGGAGCCTTTATTAAGAGAGCTACAAATAAGGTCAAATTCCTCTAGGAGCTTTCCAGAGTTCCCAAGGCACTCAAGGAGGGGTCCAGCTGTTTGTAGAAGTTTCCCATTGCGGTCAGAGACACAAGTTTCAGCATGTTTCCAGTTAAAAGAGGACCCTGGCAGATTTCCTCTTTAACATGACAGGCACAGGATGGAGTTCTTCGCAGTAACCCTTCACAGATGCTAAGCACATTTTGTGTAGATGTTAGAGGTATGGCATGGCACAGTATGTGAAGTCTGGCTTGGGGATCTTCCATCACCCAAAAGAAGCACCATGGCAGCTGGGTTATGTAGGTGTTAGAGGACTGCAATGTCACAATACCTCTGATCACTCCACCCAAGCACATAACGTACCTCATCTCTCTGCAGAATCCAATGAACTCACTAGTATAAGACTCAGCTTTCCCACAGGAACACAAGGTCTTGTTTTTTAAGGCATAAACAACAAAAACTATTTGTTCCTTTACCTCAAGGCAGAGTCAGAAATCTATATGATGCTCTACTAGGCCACCCCTCCTTCCCACATTAGATCCAAGTTCCTTATAAGAAGCTGTAGATTTATAAATTCATCCCAAATGTGCATTTTCTTGAGAAAAGGAAATAAAATTTTCTGAACTGTTTTTCATTAGGAGAGGAAAAAAAAGACCACCCTTCTCCACCTTTGGGGCAAGTATGAGTTCTTCATATATCAAGTCACTCACACTGCTTGGATAACAAACAGTCATCACAAACTCGCCCAGGACCCACTACACAGGAAAAGGCCCTTTGCCAAGGTTCCAACTTTAACCACGAAGTTCAAACAGAACAAACCTTCCGTGTGCAGAACATAGCTGGGTTCTGCCTTACAGGAACTGGATGCTGCTGTGAAGTCTGAGGCACACGGTCATATTTGTAAGATCAGCTCATTGCGAATAGCTGGGATCAAAGGCTGTCACAGAGCAGCCCTCCCTGTATCACAGGGCTGTGGAAACATGCAGGGCAATGTTCTCTAGCTGGAGCAAGCTTTGATTTATAAGCCGTGATGTTTTCACCTGCTCCTGAAGGAACAGATTGCCTTCTGGGCTAGGAGCACAGCTTCTGCAGCAGGTTGGAGGACTCTGTGCACAGCTCCCCTGATTGCTATCGGCTGGGAGCACAGCCCCCAAAACTTCAGTGCTGCCAGTGTAAGCAGGACTATAATTTCTTGCTCGTGCCATGGGGAAGCACAGCATGAACGTGCTTTTCGCTGATTTGGGTTGCAGATGGGTCCTACACCAGCTTCTACTGTGCAGCCAAGAAAGGAGTGACAACAACAGCCACAGCTCACCTTCCCTTTCCTACATCACTAGACTTCTGTCCCATTGCATCAGCTTGAACAAACAGGTGAAGGGAAGGTCACGATAAGCAGAGACTGCCTGCAGCATTGGCAGCATCAAGTCAAGGGGATCAAGGAACAGTTGTTGTGTTAGTAGTCCCAGACAAGCATTCAAATATAGCTGGGATTTGAAGGATGGAGCAGGCTGAGTCGAAGACCACATGTAATGTGTTTTTTAGATAAGCTCACACACACACTCAGGATTTCAGCACGCAGGGAAAGATCAGCATCAAGAGCTAGACTGTCTGCCTTTAACTCTGCACGTGCAGTGCCCTGGTGCCTGGGAAATCCAGGGGAAGACATTGCTCCATGGTGAGTAGGCACTCACCTCTCATCCTGAGCCCTGCAGGGCATGCAGCCAGCCACTGTCCCAGAGAGACTCCCACCCTGCCTTTGCTGTTATGCACATGTCTACTTCCCTTTCAGCACACCAGCAGCAGCGGGCTGACATAACAGATACTTGAGACCCCCAGCAACTCCACCCATACCGGTGCTCGCTCCTTGTCCAATAACTCAGTCATTTCTAGCATCAGTTCACAGCTTTAAAACTTGCACTGGATTTCAGTGCAAACCCAGCTCAGCATTCCCACCACTGGCTTGGCATTCCATCGTTTTGTACCGAGCCTGCTCTTGTGGCTAGTTCCATTTAATAGCTGACACTAGAGGAAGGCAGATTGCATCCCAGGAGCAGACTGCATGATGATCCCAGGATCTAACTTGTAGAGATCACAAGAGCAGTTTGAAAACAACAGGGCAGACAAGTGCAGCTCTAATGTCACACCTCACTGCTTGTTCTCTTAACCGCAGCTTTGCTATCCCAGCTCCCCTGCCTCCCATCCCAGTATACTAGTGGCTGAGAGTCACATACCCTGCTCTCAGCCAGGACAAGATTCTGGACTTAGAATCTGTGCAGAGTAAAACTCGACCTTTTGTGGCTTTATGTAGAGTTTTGCTCACACTGACATTCAAGAGCACGTCATGGTGCTGGTACCTGATCACTGGTATGGACCACCTTCTGCTCCTTCAGCAAGGTTAAGGAATTGGTGTGCCCAGGTACACATCAGAAACTCGCTGAGTTTTGCTGACTCGCCAAGTTATCACCTAGCAGCCAAACCACCACAGCAAACAGTGTACGTACTCTTAGCCCATCCCAGAAACAACATGAAAGAGATCTAGGCTAACCTGTTACACACAGCTGTTTTGGCTTCTATACCCTGGCAAGTGGGGGGACAACAGGAGCATATCCAGGGACACAGCTGACTGCAGGAGACAGGAGGTAAATTGTTAAAGGGGAGTGAATCTCCTACCACGCATCTGGACTGTAAGCCTAGCAGATGTGGTGTTGCTAGATCATAGGCTGGACTTGATGATCTTAGAGGTCTTTTCCAGTCTCAGCAATTCTGCGGTTCCGTAATAGGTAGGAGACCCTGACCTAGTCAGCTGTGCTGCAAGTGCTCACAGCTACACCACGAAGGCAGTCACCACGTTGCACAAATAACCTGACTGGCCTGATTCCACCTGTGCTTTCCTACTGACACCAGTCATCACATTTCCAAGCAGTCATTTCACATGCTTCCATTTGAACAGCATTTAACTCCTTAAAGGCACTGGATAAGCAGCTGTGATAAGCCAAAGATTCCCTAGACACAGCTGAACAGATACCACAGGCAATAGCAGGGGCTCAAGCGTCTGTGTACAGCCTCCTCTGAAGCCTTTCCTCCCTAGAGGCAATTCCTTGGGGAAAGCAGTTAATTCTCTCTCACCTCTACAGAGAAGAATGATGAGAAATGCTGACCTGAGGATTTTGCACTGTAGACAGTTGATCTCTCTGCCACAGCCTAGAATATTCAGAATCATTTCACATTGGCTCTAGTGAACTTTTTAAATTTATTGCTCTTTAACACATGAATGTAAGAGGGAGTAATGAAGCTACTTGAAGGTACTGTAAGTCAACTGTAACATGACAGAACTGAATAACTTGCCTTTTCAATTTTCACCCCTTCCTTAGCCTGGTAAAAGTTTAAATAGAATGCCAAGGCCTAACTTGGCCATGCATGGTCATGCCATCCACAGTAATATGATTGCCCATGTCATAGATAGAGGTTCAATGTATGAGCTACTGTGAGGGCAGAAAATTTAGTAAGAAATTCAAAAAGTACCTCCAGGCTGCCCAGGGAGGTGGCTGAATCACCATCCCTGGATGTGTTTAAAAGTGGTGTAGCTGTGGAGCCTAAGGATGTGGTTTAGTGATGGGTTAATGGTTAGACTCAGTGGTATTAAAGGTCTTTTCCAACCTAAGCAATTGTACAAAACAATTCTGTGACTCAAGCATATAATCTGATTAATTTGCTAGAAGTCTGTGGTGTGTTAACTTGTCTACAGCATCTAGCTGAACCTCAGCTTGGTGCTCATGATGAAGCTCATCCAGTTAACAAGGTGCAACACAGCAGGAGTACCACTATGGCTAGTTGCATGTCCCAATCCTGCTTCCCATAATCAGGACCTGTGCCAGCTCTACCGTGGTGGCAGTAAATGAAATCACCCTGCCCATACCAGTGTGCTCTGTCAAGCCATTCTCCTCCTTACCAATCGCTGGCATTCCTGGGCTCTGATACGGGCACTCCAGGTTGCCTCCGTGTGTCCTTCCAAAGATAGCAGAGTAAATGGCTATCACCATGCTCTTCTTACAGCTTAGCTTCAGCTTGTCATCTTCACAGGCCACTTTACTCTTGTATTCATCTGGAAAGAAGCAGACACTTAATTACTCAGCTGATCCAGAGGCAGGCACTCAGCATGAAGGGAGCCCTCTCACCTCTGTGGTGTGAGCTTGTCAGAGGCAGCAGTGACTCTGGGTATATGCCCAGAGGTTCATGCCAGCTGCCAGCACAATCCCAGCCTCACAACTGCATTTGCTAGAGTAGCAATGGCCATTTGCATTACACATTCTCTCTCTGGCATTATCAGCACATTTAATAAACGTGTTTTGACTTAGCATCTGTCAGTTCCAGTAAATAACCAACCATTTCATTCTGCAGAATAATAAGTGAGGTGTGGCAACTGAGTGATTTTCACATTGACATTAGGAGCCTGTAGCAAGGAAAGGTATCTTCAGGCACCTTTCCCATCCACAGACCAGCTTGTTATGTGACAAACACTTATTCTACCTCACAGCAGCTTAAATGCAAACATAATTATGCTTAATAGTTTTTTTCCACGGCAGCTCTCCTTTGGCAGATTCAATAGGAGCTGTAGTAAACTCATTAATGATGGAAGTTGTTCTTGCTTGCTGCAAATACAGATCAGTAAAGCTGCTTCCCAAATGCTTCTTGAAATGGCCAGCTCAAGAACACAAAAGACACTCTTGCTGTTGTAAGGCTGGAGCACACAGAATAGGCACTCGGTTTATGTGAAGGAGACAGAGCAATTATTTTACAAGAAAACAAGTCATTCTCTTTCCTATTATTATTTGGATTATGGGAACCTCTAGAGGTCCCAACCTAGAACAGGCTCTCCCCATGTATGACAGCCAACACGCCACAGGAGACAAACAGTATTTGCACAGCTGAGTCTTTACAAGTAGGCATCTACAAGCGTGAAAGAAAGTGGTATCTCTGGTCACCCCAGCCAACGTGGGGCACAGCCTGGAATATAACTTCAATATCATCTACAGAGTGACCTTCTGCTCGGTTATGCTCTTCACCATTAGAAATGTAGCCACAACAGCACCCAAATTGCTTAATAGGAAAAGCCCCTGACCCATGGTAACCTCTCAAGCATGATCAATGATTTCATCTGAAATGCTCCTAGTTGTGCCAGGTCAAAATTGTGCTATTAGAGCACACTAACAGCCCAACAGTGGAGATAATAATCAGTCAGTGCCCGGAGCTGCCCTTGGCCCTGTATCAGCATAGACATGACTTTTGTCTCTCCTCGCCACTGGTTCTCTATGACCAGTGTCACACACACACACACATATATATATATTAGAGCTGACACAACGTTTAACCTATGCTCAAAGTGGGACTAATTTCTACATTCGATTATATTTGTTAAAAAGAAGAACTCCACTGAGAAAGCACATATTGTATGGAAACTGATACTGCTGATTTAAAAGAAATACCTTAGAACAAATGGCTCCTCATGCTCAACCTGGAAATTCCCATTTGAAGGCAAAATATAGTCTCCTTAAAATAACTTATTACCTGGTGACCAGATCATCCACCTGAATTGCAAAAAACCCCAGTCCAAACCCTCACAGTCCAGGTGAGAATCTGAACCCTAGACACTGTCCAAATATCTAATCTTCCTTCTCACTCTGCAACCTTTTCACAAAGATCTCTGACAGATCCTAGTTTTTATCTCACTGCAAGGAAGCTTTCAAAATTTTAAAATATTTACTGAATGATAAAACACTTTCTCATCCATCCCTGGAGGCAGAGACAGAATTAAGACCTAACTCATGCACGGGAGAAGAACACATACCCTTCAGCAATACCAACAGGGATAAACCCACAACCAGCTGAATGTATAAAACAGTGAGAGGAATCGGGAGTACAAGCTGTTTTCAACAGCAGAATGTGTAGGAAACGAGGAACCTCATTCAGTTGTAAAGAATCAACAATACTTTTATCTACGTGGGCATTTCTTCCACAATCACCACAAAGGCATCTGAATAACACACTGAACATACTAAGGTTTCTCCACCTATAATTGTCTCCCTTAGTATTTTCTGTGAGGGAAATGGGATCAAAGCTTTAACCTTAACAGAGCACAACAGAACCTTATAGTCCTAATAGACTGTCCTTAGGGGAAAAAACCAACACGGATGCAAGCTGCAAGCACAAAGGCACAAGGCTCTGCACTAGGACAAACTATACATAAAGTTAAACCAGTATCACGGGAGAGTACTTGTGACTGGCTGAAGTGGTTGAAACATGAAACAGTTGATTAACTTTAGAAAAAGATCGATTTTGAAGTCTCTAATGAGTAAGTGTCAGGATCCTCTGTGAAGGTCTTACTTCTTACAAGACACTAACTCAATTTCCTCTTCTGATTTGGTTATTATTAGCTACATCTCCAATTAACAAGTACAACTGATTGCTTAACCACATGTCCTCTGGAGCCATTTAAAATCTTTATCGTATTTATTAAATTCTGTTGACCATTAAAGTCAGGGCTTATCATTTAGAAACTCGACTGGGATTTCAATACAATGAGTAGTGTGTTTAGCCCGTGAGACACTGAGGTGCACAGACAGTCACAGCTCCAATGAAAGTCAGTCTGGCACTCGTGAGACAGGTAATAACGAAGCTCACATTTGCAGTTCTTACCCTTGTAGCTGCTCTAGGAAGATTTGTTCAAGATTTATGAGGGAAGCTGCCTGATGGATGGCTTGAGCAAGTGAGTCTGAGTGCCCTCACCTTGGGAACCAGTACAGTTTGTGGGTGATGTGCTCCTGCCACACTGCAGTGTGGAGTAAGGCAGCTGTGTCACTTGAACAGTCACTAAACTTTGCTCTAGGGAACACCTATTGGAGCTGCCTGTCCTTGAGAGCTCTGGCAGAGTCCAGACTGGTTAGGGCTGCAGACTCCTGAGCTGGTACATTGCTTTCTTAAAAGGAAGGAAACAGAAAGGATGAAACATGCAGTAGTATTTCAGACTCCCAGAAGGCTCCCTTAAGTCGATCACTGGAGAACAGATGTTTTCAGTGTGTCTGGGCAACCTGATAGAAGTCTGGACAAACAAACAAGACAACATTACAGAGAACACAAGTTTCTGAAAGTATTTTCTGCTTCATAGCTTTGCCACCTTCATCTTAGCCAGAACGAACCAAAGCCTGCTGTCTTTCATCCAGATGCTCCCAGGCACTGGGCTGTGGTAAGGCTTGTGACTGACGTTAAAAAAATACAGAGCCAAGCAGCATCCATACATTTAGTGGTTCTTCAGCCCATAATAGCCTTATATAAATACTGGAAAGAATCAAGGCAGTGCAAGTGACATAAGAGAGCTGGGACTGGGAACGACCCTGCATTTTTCTCTCTCACTCCTCCAAGAAGAACTGGCCTCCTACAGATCAGTCACAATCTGGTCCTGAGCCTGCTCTAACCGTTACAGTCTGGATATAATTCAGTCCAAATGCAAACATTTGTATTAGTAGGTTTCACGTTTCACCCTGAAAAATTAAACACGCTTAAATGGCCCAGGGAAGGTGGCGGTGATATTCAGCAAATGGCTTGCTCAGCTCTAATCCCCCGTGCAGTCATTTGTAGGGCAACAGAGATTTACCATGATTAAGATATTTGCAAAGGATAATATCCCTTTTATTACTGACTGTTCTCAGAGACACTGGCTTCAATTTAACTCAGTAGAGAGGAACCAAGGAGGGAACAGCTGCGGGCTTTTCTAGACACATCTTTAAAGGTCACTAAATGGCATGATTCTAACATAGCTACAACAATTAAGAGAAAAGAATTACAAATGCTTCTAATGGGGAAAAAATGGTGTTCCCAAACAGTAAAGGGAACAAGAAGATCCTTCATAATCACAGGATGTACACAAGTATTAAAATACTGACCGCTAGTAAACATAAATGCAGTTGCCTGGTGTCTTAGGAACAATTTTCACCTAAGGTCCATGACAATTTTCTGAATGGTCATGACTAGGAAGCCCAAAATCAAATGTCAGTTGGCTCAATCTCTGCAATACTTTAGAGAAAAAAAAACCCCTAAAAAGATTTATGTCATGGAATGCATTGATGCCAGAGGTCTACCTTGCCTAAAATTAGATTTTCAGCAGAACCTGTGGAAAAATTAAGGAAATTTTGCTAATCAGAAGCTGTGCATAATAGTTGGTCGTATTTCCCAGATCACAGAGCTGGAAATGAATGTAAAGAGACATCTGTCTTCCTCACAAAACCCTAAAGGATTTAAGAGATTTTGTAGGAAACAGAGATTATTTTCCCCACTTCCTTATCAGGTCAGAACTGTTTGCCATAGAAGACTATCTTATCTAGTTTATGACTGTTAAATTAATGAGAAAAAATTGAAAATACATAACTCTTCGTTACATCCTGCCTTTTCACCGATACCTATCTCCCTTTCACTGATAACTGACCGTGTTTGAGTATTGGGTGGCGGTTAGTGTTGGCCTGTGAAAAGGGCACAGGGACAACTCCCTCTCTTACTCAGCCACTCTCTCCAGAACAGTCTCCGATGCTTCACGTCACTCACACCTACATCTCGTACTACACCTATCAGACACAGATTGGTTGCAATATAAAGCACCTGAGCTGTGTGCCAGATGGCACGAGTAGAATACAGAACCATGTAGTCACAGATTAGAATTCAACAGATACTTGTGGACACTGAGATTTTGCTCATTTCAGCACGTGTCTAGACTTACATTACGAAAGACATCACGTAGCAATTTTTTGTATCAGACTAAAGAAAAAGTCCAAATAAGGGTTAACCATAGAAATATGGACTCTTTACTGTGGATGTAGTCAGTCCATAACATAATTTACAAAGTCACAGAGGACAGAAGGTCCCTCTGGAGACTGTCTAGGTCAACCCCTGTGTTCATACCAGAGTCAGCTACAGGAGCAGGTTGGTGAGGGCTGTGTCCAGCCAAGATTTTTTCACTCCTCTAAGGACTGAGACTCCACAACTAGCTTGGCCAACCTGTTCCAGTGATGCTATTTATCATGTGAGAGATGAGTATAGTGAGCACCTGTTACTATCTCTCCCAGGGATGAGCTTCCGAGACAGAAAACCTATCAAACACACAAGCAGTTTCCTCGAGCAAGAGTGCCTGTGCAACAAGACTGCCTATAGGCAGCGTGTGGAGATACTCATCCAGTACCATAACCTGTAACCTGTGGTTTTATACATTTTTATTTTCCCCCACAATCAGACAATTCCTAGGACCTTCTGTAAGATATAGACAACTGGTTTTAGTGCATACACATCTAAGTCCCTTCTCCCAAAGAGGACACAGATGAGTACATCTCAAAGCAGACAGATCAAAGGTGCCTTGGACACCTTTCACTGACTCTCACACTCTTCTGAGAAGAAGGCAAGTGAAAACTTTCATATCAATCAAGTCAGCATTCCCTTAAGCAGGATCAGGCCAAGGAAACCTTTCCAGGATAGCAAAGGTATCCAGAGTCCTCAAGTATAACCGTTCCTCTGACTCCCCCACAATCATTTAGGCTGTGGGCTACCTAGTCACTCCCTCATTTCAACAGCCAGGATCTAAAAAGGATTGCCCACTTTAATTTAGAGCATAAAAAATTACTAATTCATAAATTTGCATAGAAATACCTTTTAATACGATTTTAGTTCAATTTTCCCTTAAGAAAATCTTTGTGAGGATGCTGTAACTCAACTTTCACAAGTTGAAGAGCGCTACCCTTGCTGGCACGGAGTGCCCCACTTGCTTCTGCAGAAGGTAATCTGAGAGGTGGACGATACCGCTCAGATGACAGTCCAGAGTTACATCAAACAGGCAGTTTGTCAACTTCAGAAGCACCCTGAAAACTCAAGAGCGCCAAGTTTTGGAAGGCTGAAACCGTTCTGACATGGAAGAAGACTGTTCTTTGCAAACAACCTTGTCAGACTCGTTTAAAATTACACCCCTGATGCACTCATCCAATTTGCAGTGTTTAAAAGGTGCCTTTCCCCACTGTCACTTTCATTAGGCTGAAACACTTGTCTTTTTATAGTCTGCTGTGAAAAGTGCTGCAAATTAACTGCTACAGTTCATTTCAAAAGCAGAGTTCAGATGCACCTAGTTGTACTTTTCTGTTGGACAAAGAGAGGTGTGTGATCTCCTAAGGAGGAAAAAGGCAGCAGTATCAAAATATACACAATACACTGTGAGACGAGAGTTAAAAAACTCAGGAGCCTGAGACAAGCATAACCCTTACATGATGTTTTCTGTTACTGACTGGGGGCTGATTTGCTGGAGCAGGTGTGACTCCACTGGTGTTCTGCTACCTGATCTTCTGCCTCACAATTTATTAGCCCTCCTTCCAAGGATCTGAGAAACTGCTGGCTACACTTTGGTGAAATGTAAGAACTGGTAGCCAGTTCTACAGAGGAGAGCCAAATCAGTGGCAAAGCTGGTTGTAATTGTTGCACTGTCCCACCAGCCAACCAGCATGGATTTAGTGTCTGGCCAATATAATCTGGACCAGCTACAACATGAGAGGCAACATAGGAGGCATGGCGAAAGTGTTGAATCACCATCTCCGGATGAGTTTAAAAGTTGTGTAGATCTAAAGCTTAGGGACATGGTTTACTGGTGGGCTTGGGACAGTTGGGTTAAGGGTTGGAGGACTTAAAGATATTAAAGGTGTTTTCCAACCTCAACAATTTGATGATTGTAAAACCTTTATTACTGTAATGAAAATACACGAGAGATGCACTATGGAAACAACTGAATGTGAAAGGGAGAAGACTTCATTAGTACCACTGCTTCTCTTCCAGTGATAGTGTAAATCTGAAGGAACGGTGCATAAAGTTATTGTTAAAACAGCTGAAAGGAATATTTAAGCCTTATGTGATTAAATGGGTCTTCTCCAACTGCTAGAATAATGCCTATAATAAATCTGACACGGGAACATTAAAAGGATACCTGACTGATATTTTTACATATAATCCATGGGATTGCCTAGAACATAAAAGGGGAAAATGAGACCTAATAGATTAAAAGTTACTTCACTACTGTCCTTAATAATTAAACACACAGTATGCCTACAATGGCTTGTCCTGAGAAGAAAAAGAAATGTAATGGGAAGAAATACAGTTATCAAATCTCCCCAGTTCGTCATGGATGCTTTAGAAGTCCCAGTTCACAGACACTTGAGATGGCAACCTCCAGTAACTTCTAAGTAGTCAGAAGAATAAGTGTGCAACTGAGAAGAGGTTGATGCACCATTAGTACGCTGAAAAATTGAAGATATCAGGAGATGCTGATCTTAAAAAGTTATCATTAATTTGAAAATCAAATGTAGGGCTAATACTGAAAATGTTCTAGGTGATCCTGCTGCGGCAGGGGGATTGGACTAGATGATCTTTCGAGGTCCCTTCTGAACCCTAATGATTCTATGATTCTATGAAATACATTGAAGAAATCCACAGTATTGGAAAGAGTTCATTACCATGCCTCTACCTCACAGAAGACACAAAGACAGATCATTAAGGGGTTGGAAGGGACCTCCAGGGGTCATCAAGTCCAACCCCCCTGCTTCAGCAGGATCATAAAACCTAAGACAACTTACACAGAAATGCATCCAGGCAGGTTTTAAGCATCTCCAGAGAAGTAGACTCCACAACCTCCCTGGGCAGCCTGTTCCAGTGCTTTGTAACCCCCACAGTAAAGAAGCTTTTTTCTCATAAATGAATGGAATTTCTTGTGCTCCAACTTACACCCATTACCCCTTGTCCTATCACAGGGCACAAGTGAAAAGAGATTGTCTCTCCCTTCTTGACACCCAGCCCTCATGTATTCATAGACACTGATTAAGCCTCCTCATAACTTTTTCCTTTCCAAGCTGGAAAGTCCCAGATCTCTCAATCTCTCCTCATCCCGTAATCATCCTTGTGGCCCACCACTGAACTCTCTCAATCAAGTCTTGATCCCTCTTGAACTGGGGAGCCCAGAACCGGACACAATATTCCAGATGTGGCTTCACTAGGGCAGAGCAGAGAGGGAGAAGAACCTCCCTTGATCTGCTGGACACACTCTTCTTGATCCATCTCAGCATTCCATTTGCCTTCTTGTCCACAAGAGCACATTGCTGTTCCATGGGTAACTTGTCCACAAGAACTCCAAGGTCCCTCTCAATGGAAGTGCTCTCTAGTAGATTGTCCCCCAACTTGTGTTGATGCATTGCATTACTCTTTCCCAGGTGAAAGACTCTGCACTTATTAAACTTCATTAATTCCTCTCAGTCCATCTTTCCAGTCTGTCCAAGTCTTCCTGAATCGCCACACATCCATCAGGTGAAGTGACCAGGCTACCCAGCATAGTATCATCAGCAAACTTGCTGAGGAAACACTCTATCCCATCATCAAGGTCATTAATAAAGATACTAAACAAAACCAGACCCAACACAGATCCCTAGTTTCCAGGACTCCACCTGGATTCTGTGCCATTGAACACCACTTTTTGGGCTTTGTTATGTAGCCAGTTTTTAATCCAAGCCACAGTCTGTTCTTCAATCTTACTCTTTCTAAGCTCACTCACAAGGATGTTATGGGGGACTGTGTCAAAGGACTTATTAAAATCGAGGTAGACCACATCTACTGGTCTCCCCACATCCATCTATGTAGTCACAACATCATAGAAGGCTATCATATTAGTCAAACATGACTACCTCTTGGTAAATCCATGCTGACTACTTCTGATTACCTTCTTGTTATCAATATTCTTAGAGATGACTTCCAGAATGAACCACTCCATCATTTTTCCAGGGATGGAGGTGAGACTGACTGGTCTGTAGTTGCCCAGATCTGACTTTTTACCGCTTTTGAAGGCTGGAGTGACATTAGCTTACCCTCAATCCTCAGGTACCTCTCCTATTAACCACCATCTTTCAAAAAAAAAAGGGAGAGTGGAGTAGCAACAACATCAGCCAGTTCTCTCAACACTCTTGTATGCACCTAATCAGGACCTGTAGATTTATGAATATTCAGTTTTGAAACCAGTCACAGTATGCCCAGGTAGCACGAAAGACCAATGGCATCTGGTGTGTATCAGCAATAGTGTGGCCAGCAGGACTAGGGATGTAATTCTCACCTCACTGGTGAAGCCTCCCCTCAAGTATTGGGGGCAGTTCTGGACCCCTCACTTCAAGAAAGATATTGAGGTGCTGGAGTGGACTCAGAGGAGAGCAATGAGGCTGGCGAAGGGACTAGACAGAAAGCCTTATGAAAAGAGGGTGAGAAAGCTGGGGTTTAGCCTGGAGAAAAGGAGACTCAGGGGGGACCCTATCACTCTCTACCTGAAGGGAAGTTGTAGACAGCTGGGGGATGGTCTTTTCTCCCAGGCAACTAGCAATAGGATGAGAAGGCAGGGCCTGATGCTGCACCAGGAGAGGTTTAGGTTGGATGCTAGGAAGCACTTCCTCATGGAAATGGTGATCAGACATTGGAATGGACTGCCCAGGGAGGTGATGGATTCCCCATCCCTGGAGATTTTAAAGACCAAATGGATGTGGCACTTAGTCTAGGTGATTGTGGTGATGTTAGGTACTAGGCTGGGCTGGATGATCTTAGAGGTCTTTTGTAGCCTCAATTATTCTGTGATTCTCAGATCATTTTGTCTCTGGCAGTAGGCAAAGCCATTCACAAATCTCGAAGCACAATCCACAATACAGCCTCCATCGTCAGCACAGAAAGGTACCACAGGAGTCTACAATGCCTAAGAATGAGCTAGATCTTCTGAAGCGCCTGAAGCCCCCAGTTCATTCTGGCCATGCTATTAACTCATCTGTCCCAGAAAGGCTGTGGTGTATCCTTCCATGTCCTTCACTAAGAATTCATGGCTTAAAAGGGTTTTTTTCACCCTTGCTTTCTTCCTAGAATGTCATGGAAAATTTAAATGCCAATGGACAAAGGGGATCTGTAAAAGTCACAGCTCTATGATTTATACAATTTCGTCATATTTCTGAATTTGTCTTCCATCTGGATACTGGAATTTGATCCAGCAAAGGGAAAGTTTCCACTCAGACCAGTAGGAAGCACCCCAGTCTTCTCTCACTCCTTATTATGTCAGTCAGGGCAGACTGATGAGGTTTGAATGTAAACTGGGATTTACTTTTTTCCTGTTGTTTTAACTCTCCCAGACCAGCAGGAGTGTCCTTTTGCATGGGGGCAGAGGCTGCCAATAATCCCTGCATTTGCTGACAATTAAATCACACGTTACTCTTCATCCGGCTTCTGACAGCCAAGTGATTAGTGAGCTACAGAGACAGGGCAGTTCGACAGCACCTGAAAACTGCTGTGCGCCAACGGCTTAAAACAATATTAATCGTTAGCATTAGATTCTCTCTGACCCCAATCGTAGGCTGATGGATCTGTCCTCTGTTATTTATAACACTCCTCTATTTACACCATCTCATCACCACAGTGTTTGCTGCCCGAGGTTTTATTGCCCTTGTAAATTTCCACTCCCTGCACCACCTCAACAGCTCTGCAATAATACAAATAAGCCAAGAGCAGGCTGATGAATGCAGGACATAAAAGGTTTATTCTTTTCCCTCAGTGGCTGGGCCAGAAGGATGTGCCCATTAAATGGCCCTCACGCCACTGCACTGCTTTGGAAATCCTGACCCACCAACAGCAACGCAGCGGACAATGCAGTGAACTTCTCCTGCCACCAATAAACCTGTCTTAGGAAGGAGATTAACGCTTTTCTGAAAGGGTTGATAACTACTGAACTACAAATCCATCCCAGCACTAAAATCAATCACCAGCATTAAAAGACCAGGAATAGATTTAAGTCCCTCTTTGCTCTTGTCTGAAATTCCTACAAAAACTCTGCTCGTTCCCTAGCCCTCTGCTCTCATTTCACAGCATTTTGCACATTACGCCTCGGGAGTGAAAGTCTCGAGGATGTTTGATGAGACCAAGCTTTTCATGCCATGGTCACTGAATTTAACAGAAAAGGTCTAATCATCAGCCCAGCAAAGTCAGTGTCAAAGCCCACACCTGATCAAATATCGATGGAAACGACCATAGAGAAATCAAATGTGAACAAGATGAAGTCACTGCAAGCCTAGGTGGTCCTTCTAAAACATGTTCTTTCCATACTTTTCAGCCAGTCCATTGGAAATATGATAAACAGAGCTGAACAACTCCCTGAGAGACACAGAACAGCTTCACACTCTCCAGCAACTGAGAGCCACCAGAACAGAAGACACATCTTCCGCTTGTACAGACTTCAAAGTGCCACTGGCAAAAACGTCACAGATCCTTACCTAAAGGCAAACACTCCTTGAACACAGCGTGGCAGCCCCACCACTGTACGATAGAGAGTGCACATCTGAAGATGACTTTTTTATCGGAAAATTATCCAGTTACTTTCAAATTAATTTTAAAATTCTGTTATTAATTACAATTTGCTAGGGCTATTAAGTGGAATGAAGTGACATTTTGATTTTGGCAAGCACGTCAGGGTGGGCTTCCCATGTTAGAAACAGAAATAACTGTCCCTCCTAGATTAGAATGAGTTCTATGATGGTGAGTTCTATGATGGTGAGTTCTATGATGGTGAGTTCTATGATGGTGAGTTCTATGATGGTGATGCTCTTTTAAAAACACTTGTCCAGGTTGATGGTTGATTCTTAGCACAAAACTTTCCTCATAAACCAAAGCTACTGATTCTGAACTTGAACCAAGTGCCCTCCCTCAACCCCTTTTCTCCTACTCCTCCACACACCAACTTTTGGCAAATTGCCCTTTGCTAACAAATGCAAGTTTGCTTCCCAGAGTCATTTAGGTTGGAAAAAACCTTTAAGTTCATCGAGTCCAACCATTAACCCAAATGTCTCAAGCCCACTTGTTCCTTGTGAGAGGAGACCAAGCCCCACGTCTCTACAACCTCCCTTTGGGAAGTTGCAGGCAGAAATAACATCTCCCCTCAGCCTCCTTTTCCTCAAACTAACCAGCCCCAGCTCCCTCAGCTGCTCCTCACAAGGTTTGTTTTCCAGACCCTTCACCAACCTTGTTGCCCTTCTCTGCATCCGCTCCAGCACTTCAGTGTCTTTCTCGTGCTGTGGTGCCCAAAACTGAACCCAGTACTCGAGGGGAGTCCTCATCAGTGCCAAGTACAGGAGGACAATAACTTCCCTATTCCTGCTAGCCACAGTACTTCTGATACAAGACAGGATCCTGTTTGCCTTCTTGAAACAGCAAAGCTAAAAAAGCAACCAACCAACCAACCAACAAGCCACCATGGGCAAATAGATGTTATGCAGAGGCAGATCGATCCCTTCTTGTAAAATAGCCCAGAGCAACAACCAACCCCAGCAAAATCAGCTGCCACGGTATTGCTGGGGTGCAGAGAGGTGAACTTATTTCTTCTGCATTACCTGGACAGCCCCACAGAGCCTGTTACCAGCCAGGATTACCCTGGAAGGAAAGTCTGGCACACAGAGCAACTACTTCCTAGCTTGCAGTAACACCCAATATTCCATGGTTCTCTGTCTCTAACACGAGGGGGATGAACAAACACTGAATTGTTTGAATAATACTGGAGAATCCAGGTTTCAGTTAGAGAGAATTCATGTTAGACCAATTAAATGCTATGTCAATTTCTTCTAGTTATATGTTCCTGCAGCCTACCCGGTAATTCTACTTACTGGTCCTAAATCAAACCAGCATGTTACCTGAGAAATAATCAGATTTGTGTGCCATTTTTTAATGATCCCAAAAGGTACCCCGGAGATTGAAGTCCTCTGTGTGTTCAGGGTCTGATCCTAGGCTTTAGGATGCTTTGGTGTGGATCTCAGTCTACACCAGCTCTGACAAATTAAATGTACCAGTTGCCTGACTGAGGCCAACTGGCATGGACAGCCCTCAGACAATCTCAGCAACTTCTTTAGCCTCTAAAATAGGGTGGCTGCATCCAGACTTCCCACTGGAACCCACCCCTGGCCACTGCTAGTTGCCAGACTGCATCTACATTAGCAGAGAACAACTTCAGGATTCACTGCTGTGGCATCATGTCTCAACCTGGACCTGCATGCAGGAACACTCTGGGGTCTTTCTACTGGGTCTGCAGAGAAAATCGTGATTTACAGGCACACCTTCAAGTTTAGAAGCACAAGTCATAGCTGTGCTCTGCTGAGACCTGTACTGAGCTTTCAAACATCTTCCCAAAGGTAAGCACAGACGAGAAATTAAGGCCCACATGCTGTGAGAAAACAAAAGCGAAGCCTTTATACACTTTGGTGAACCTTAGCCCTTAAATCACGTATCAGCAATAAATAAGTCTCACCCCAAACTGAGACAGAACTTTACCATTTCAGATTTCCTTAAACATTTTATACCTTAGAATCAGAGCTACACAGACAGACAGTATTTATGCATTAACAGGCACAGAGAATACTCAGGATTGACCAAAAAATGACATTTAAGAGCCATTCCATGTACATATCTGATTCCTGTATGCTCAAGATAAATGTTCACTGCACCCTAGATCAATCCATCGGGTCAGAGGCGACCACAAGCCATTCCATTTCACACTGAGTTTAAGCGTGCACGTCTCTGAAATATGTCCTTGGATTTCTAGAAGACGTGAGCACCTCAGCACTAAATCTCTGCAGGAGTCTTTTCAGTTTCCAGTCAATTCAGTCTCAGAGCAACTAGTGCATTTGAGATGCCCTGCCCATTGCCCTGCTCCTTGGAGCCACATCACTTGAAAAATCTGTGACTTTCCGTTTATGATTTACTGGCCCCCCATCTCCTTGCAATTCTGCCCATGAGAAACAAAAATAGCACCTTGCCACGTAAGTGAACCCCACACAGTCAGTGAGCATCGAAACCACTGGATTTGAAATGCAATGTAATGTCAGAGAGGCATAACTGCAGTGACAACGGCCAGAGGGGATGACTGCACCATCTAGTTATTCTTCAGCAATGGTACAAGTAAATGCCACTAACTTCAGTTTTGGTTTCTTTCAAGAAAGTCTTTAATTTTAGATAACTACCTCTGTTCAGGGCCTTTTGGGGCTCCAGCATGATTCTGAGAGTGGGAAGGGCTGAGCATCCTTAATTTCTGTTAAAGTTATCTTGTCCAAACCCTGCAGGACACTTCTCAAAGCACCTTTCACACTTGTACATAGGAAAACTCACATTCGTTCTGCCTAGGTAGGCACTTAACCAAGCACCTACTTCAGCAGTAGGGTCACATCAGGCTTCCTCTTGAAGCAAAGGAAAGAAATAGACATCTCTAGATGCCAATTGAGACCTTAAGTAGCTTGTAGAATCATAGAATCATTAGGGATTGGAAGCGACCTCGAAACATCATCTAGTCCAATTCCCCCTGCCATGGGCAGGGACATCCCACCCATCAAATGGTCCACCCATCAAACCCATGTTCCACCAGCTTGGAGACCAGAATGTGGTGCAGGACAGTGTCAAAGGCTTTGCACAGGTCCAGGTAAATGGCATCGGCCACTCACCCCTCATCCATTAATGTTGTGACCTGTTCATAGAATGCCACCAGGTTGGTCAGGTAGGATTTGACCTTGGTGAAGCCATGTTGATTGTACCAAATCACCTCTTCACTAGTCTCCTGTCTCAGTAGTGCCTCCAGGAGGATCTGCTCCATGATCTTACC
>JAOXOE010000698.1:17869375-17923464 GCA_028565055.1 Phoeniculus purpureus
CGCGGCAGCCCAGCGCCGGTCCCAGAGCCGCGCCGGTCCCAGCGAGCAGCGGCGGCGGCGGGGGAGCCGCCGCGGCGCCTTCCGCGCCTCCCAGCCAACCGCTTGCCCCGGTGCGGCCTCGGTTGGCTTCGCTCTTGAAACTTGGCGGAGGTTTTGGAGAAATTCTGGATTATGTTCGTGCTGAGCCGGTCTGCGGGGAGCTGAGCGAGAGGAGGAAGCATGCGGGTCTATCTGATGGTCTTCTGCCTTATTTGCTGCACCGCGAACGGGCAAGTGGTGTATTCCATCGCCGAGGAGACGGAGCGCGGAGTGTCTGTGGGCAACATAGCGAAGGATTTACAAATTGACGCAGCTACACTTTCAGCTCGGAAGTTTCGCATGATCACCTCTTCAAGTAAGCAATATTTTAATATAAATGCAAGTACAGGGGCTCTGACTGTTAACGAGCCCATAGACAGAGAACAGCTTTGTGAATTGAAGTCTGCCTGTCTTCTCAATTATGAACTCGTGTTAGAAAACCCTCTTGAGCTTTATAGGATGGAATTTAAAGTCTTGGACATAAATGACAACTCCCCTAGCTTTCCCTTAGGTGAATATCATATAAACATGCCTGAGTTCCTGTCACCTGGGGCACGGTTTACACTTCCCAGCGCCCAAGATCGTGATGAAGGTACTAACAGTGTCCAGAATTATACTCTGAGCACCGATGAGCATTTCCATTTGGAGATGCAGACACGCGGGGATGGGAGTAAATATCCTGAATTGGTGCTGAAGAAAGCCTTAGACAGGGAGCAGCAATCCACTCACCAACTTGTCCTTACAGCCAAAGATGGTGGAGATCCTCCAAAGTCTGGTAATGTCTCGGTTATTGTGACTGTGTTGGATACCAATGACAATGCACCAGAATTTGAACACTCAGTCTACAGGGCGAGTATCTTGGAAAACTCCCCCAGTGGCACTTTAGTAGTGCAAGTTCATGCCACGGACTTGGATGAGGGTCCAAATGGAGAGATCACATATTCATTTAGCAATACTACTTCTGCTGATCTACAGCGAATGTTCTTAATTCACCCGCACACTGGGGAGGTGACAATCAATGGCGTTTTAGCTGTTCAGAGACCTTTCCTTGAGATGCTTATTGAAGCGAAGGATAACGGAGCATTTGGCCTGTCCAGCACAGCTAAGCTGTTGGTGGAAATCACTGACGTGAACAATCATGGTCCAGAGATAACAATTACATCCCTTTCTAGTCCTGTCCCTGAGGATGCTGTTCCTGGCACAGTGATAGCTCTGCTGAGTATTTTGGATAAGGACCCTGGAGAGAACGGGAAAGTAACCTGCCAAATCCCTGATAACCTTCCCTTCGAATTAAAGCCTTCCCTTGAAAACTACTACAGCCTGGTTACCAGCGGGCTTCTGGACCGAGAGCTGACTAGTGGGTACAATATCACCATTACTGCCACAGACTTGGGATCTCCACCCATGACCACTCAGAAGATCCTTTGGGTGCAGATTTCTGATGTGAATGATAACTCCCCTGTCTTCAGTGCTGATACTGTTGATGTATTTGTGGAGGAGAACAATCCACTTGGTGCTTTTCTCTACCAGGTCTCAGCATCTGACCCTGATATGGGGGAGAATGGACGGGTCTCTTACAAGCTCAGGAATTCCACAGTTGCAGGCAGTGCTCTGGCCAGCTTTTTGTCTGTGAGCTTGGCCAATGGGAGCATCTATGCAAAACGTGCCTTCGACTTTGAGCAGCTTAGGAGCTTCTATTTCCAAGTGGAAGCCAAGGACAATGGGTCACCAGCCTTGAGTGCTGCTGTAACTGTGAATGTTTATATCTCGGATCAGAATGACAATGCCCCAACCATCCTGTACCCCACCACCCAGAATGGCTCAGTAGCTGTGGAGGTTGTGCCCCGCCTGGCTGATGAGGACTATCTGGTGACTAAAGTTGTGGCAGATGATGAGGACAATGCGGAAAATGCCTGGCTTTCCTATCACCTTGCCCATGCTTCTGACTCCACCCTGTTCCGCTTGTCACCACACACTGGTGAGCTGCGCACTACGCGCTCCATGCGCTCCACTGATTTCCTCAAGCACAGGGTGGTTGTGGTGGTGCGGGACCATGGGGATCCACCACTCTCATCTACTGTGACGGTGGGCATTTTGCTGGCTGACACTCTGCCCCAGGTCCTGCCTGACTTTGATGATGGCGGGGAACCACCACCACTGCTCAATGCCACAAACATCTACTTGATTGTTTCCCTTGCCTGCGTCTCTTTCATTTTTGCAATGTTCCTCCTTTTTCTTGCCATTGTGCGGCTGTGCCATTGCCAGACCTGCTGCTGCAGTGGCTGCTGCTGCCCAGCTAAGGAGTATGAAAAGTATTGCTATAGCGTGCACATGCTTCCCACCTCCCATCTCCCACCCGATATGCTGGAGATTACTGGTATGGGTAAACTGATTCATACCTACTTGTACAGGGCATCTGTAGGTCTTGGACCTGATAACAGCAGCATCCCAAATGGTGATGCAGGGAACATTCCTAGTGGCTCAAGGTTACAAGTGCCAGGACCCTGCATCCAAGTGCAGCAGGTCCAAACTGATCGATTGAACGCTGTCCTTGTGGTAAGTACTTATTTCACTTACTTTAAATCCCAAGCACATGGATGGCACTGTGTTTACGCTAGTTTGCTGTCATTGCAGAAGAAGGTACTGAGGGTATTTGCAGGAGAGCAGGCAAAATGACACCTGCAGGAAACTTGTCTTTGGGTGAAATATGGCTGTGGGGTGACAAAGGAGATTTATTTTTTCCAAAAACATTTAGAATCTTTGGATACAACTGAAGGTAAAGAACATACAAGTGAAAACTAAATACCTGGCGAGATGAGCTGTTGTCTTTAGATAGCTAAGCAGAGGTATGAATCCATGGGTAGTTCTAATCTATACTGCATGAAGCGTGTATTTTTATTTTTCTTAATTATTTTTAAAACACCCCTACTCCATTCCTGAGATTTTTTTTTTTCCTTTGGTGTGTGAGTAGTTTCCTGAGCCAAGTGCTGATTTACAATACCTAAGTATGTGGTGGCATTCAGCACCTCTTTAGAAAATGAAGTGCTCATCTCTCTTTCCAAGCAAGCCGTGTGTTTTCTGAGTGTAAAATAATTATTTTCTGAGACTCTGACTAACCCGGTTTTTTCCTCAGTAGCGTGATGGGTGATCACAGTGTAGGTCTGCAAGGTGGGATATGTCTACAAGTCTCATCTAGGTATCGCTATATTACTTGTCCAAGATTCAGTTTGGTTATGAGTAAAATAACATAGTTTGCGTTTCTAATAGGTGCTGTGAGGAATCCCTATATTTTTGTGAAGTCTTGAGATGTTTTGCCTGTAGACTGTCAGATTTCCTTAGATTATGTAATGGTACCTAACCACCATTGACTTTGTCCAGGCCAGTATTCTGTGGTAGGAGCTCTTCCAGATGTTTTAAAGGAAAATGCAAGAACCCATGTTAGGCAGATAAGGTATAGTTTGTTTTCCGTAGCTATGTTTAATCCTAGTTGACAGTTATTAGAAGTTGTCCTGAATCTTTAACCATTACATTTATTTTGCTTTTGAAATCGTTATTGCACCTTTGAATGCATGTAAATGGCCAGACTCCTTTTGAACCTTGATGTAAGGGGAGCTTCAGCAATTTCTTTACATAATAAAATAGATGCTCTGCTATATAGTATCTCATTTAATACCTCTTGAATGCCTAAGCAGTGACTTTAAAGTTGTTCCTTGTTGTAGAAAAGATGCTCCAATGTCCTCTTGAACCTAAACCGTTCTGTGATTTCTGACTTGCTCTTAATTGTGCTGTTGGTTTATCAAGCACTCACTTTATCTTTTGGCAAGGTGAAATAGATTTGTGGGTTGTGCAGTTTTTCTTCTTCATCTTTTCTGAACACCTTTCCACACAAATCCTACTGAAAAAGAAAGGTCTTTTCTCAAATATTTTTTGATTTATTCCTAATGGTTTAGCTACTATTTAATCCAAGTCATAATCAGCTGTATATTCTGTTCTCTGTAGCGGCAGAGGGTTGCACATCTCAGAGTCTCTCTATGCAAAGCATGGGGTGCAGAGTAATTATTGCAAAACTAGAAGCTGCAGTGTCTTTTGATATGAAATTGTAGTGTCTGGGACAACTGCAGCTGGCAGCATATAAAGAGGAATTTGTGCCTACTGCATTGGTGTAATTTGGGAACATCATTAGTTATTCTGAGGATGTGGGGGGAAAAAAAGCTGAGTTAGAATCTTTGTAATGGGAACCTAAAAACCTTTTTGGCAATCATGTAACTCAGAAGTTGTCTGCAAGAGCCCTGATAGTGTATCCTGGCCTGAAGAGTAGTTCATAATTGCAAAACTTTTGTAGCAAAGATGAGGTGCAAAAAAACCTGGTACAACTAATTTCCATGTTCCCGTTGAACAAGATCTTGAAATTCAGGTTGCCGACACATTAATGGACTGAATGACGGCAAAAAGTATCACTAGTCTCTCCAACGACCAACAAAATACATCTCGCTGCATTACAGTCAATCAGGTGACTTTTTAAACTTGAATATGAGACACCTTTTTAGGAGCTTTTGATTGTGGGTGAAATAAATACCAGGCATTTGGCCATTTAATTTTCTTAGCTCCTAACACGCTGAAATTGGTAACCACAGATGTGACCTACTTGGAAAGTCCGAAGGCTGTGCATTAATTGAGTAGGGGAGCAGAAGCAGAGACTGTGAAAACTTGTCTTCCCTTAGCACCAAAATGGTATTTGTTGTTGTTAATTTGCTGCTACTGATTTCAGTGGTTCTGAAGAATCAACTATATACACACACACATATAAGTGTATATATACAATTTACATGTTTTCTGCAAAACTTGTGAGTTATTATAACGACACTGATGTTCAAATAATCAGGATTGAACAGAAGCTGCAGTTTTACATTCACCAAGATGTAAAATGAAGTAGAACTGTATTAGAGATGCTTGGAAAATAGTTTGAAGTCATCTGAGATGGGAAGAGAACGGTCATTCTTGAAAACTATTTGTAAGTCCAAATCTCTATGGACTTAAGTATGATTTCTGTACAGAAAGATCACAGTAACTTGATTAGTTGTAATGTTTTTATGAAGTTTATATTAAAAAGAAGGGGTTCTAACTTTTCACTGTTTACTGATAGACATTTCAGTTAAAAAAGTTTGATGTTGACTAAGTTTTGTCTTTAAGTGCTTTCAGACTGACTCATTTGCAGTTAAAACTATCAACATGAGTGACCCTTTCTAAGGAGGGATCGTTGTATTGTTCCCTAAGAATATGCTGTTAATAAAACTGAAGCATTAAATATGTGAACAAGGCACCAGAAATTAATCCAACATTACAATTTTTGCAGAACTTAACCATGCCTGATTTTTTTTTCATTGAGAGGGAGATTAGTTTTTTGTAGTAGATAGGAAAAATAGGTAGTAGAAGATAGGAAAGAAGTCTATATACACCAAAAGTTAATTGAAATTCCAGAAGTTAGAGATCTTTTCAAAACTTAACTTCTTTATTCTTGGTCTTTTCTTGTTACTGAATCAAATGGCAGGCTTGAATGATTTTGTGCAGATGCAAGAGACCTTTTTTGTGCTTTTACATCTTCTGTTTAGGTTAGGGCTAAAAATAGAACAATGTTTGGTTGTAGTAGCAGTATTGTAAACTGCAAATGTGTCTCTGTATTTTGCTGTGTTTTTCTGCAGTGCAGCATAAGCAACAGCCAAGTGAAAAGCATGTTATGCTGCTGTACTCTATTAGAGACAAAGGCAGGAGTAGGATTACTAAACTAAGCAGTTATTTCACTGAGTATTTCTGGGATCATGATGTGGCTGTGGATACAGTTCTTTTGTTTGCTTCTGTTGTCCTTTGTGCTGTGCAAAAGGCCTGTAAAACATTTCTACATTCAGAGTGTGGTGACCTCTCTGTGACTTGACATTCAATATTTAGGTTACATCCAAAAATAGGCACAAAACTAGCAGTGGAAAATGTATCCTGCTGAACTGTAATAAGAGTGGAATAATTTTGCGCAACGTGGCATGCATTTCCAGTGACAAAAATGGATGCACTTATACCGAGACACTGATGTGCAATCTAGGCTGAAGTGCTGCGGGCTAGGCATCAGTAGCTTATTCGCACGAGGAAAGACCAGCCATGTGAGTAAGGCATCCCTGCATCTTGTTCTGATACGGCCAGGTTCCATTGTGTAGCCAAATGTAAGAGTGAAGCACCTTCCCTATGTTTTCTAGTCTTTGCTGATAACAAACTGCCTTGAAACAGCAGTCTTACACTCATGTTGTAAGAATTCAGTTATGTAGGCAGGTTTCTTGGCTACAGAAGTTACTCTTGGGTTCAGGCCAAAAAAATCCTAGAAAGAGATGAAAATTCAGCAAGAGAAGCTGCTGTAGGTTTCCCTCTTTCTGACCACTCCTTTTGCAAAGAAGGAGGCAGCTCCAGTGGTCCACAAAATAACACCATCTATAGGAAAGGCTACAAATAACAGGCTGAAACTTTGTCTGATGTCTGCTTTGGAGCATTGTTTTTAGTCCCAGTGGGAGAAGACAGAAAGAGTAGCTTGAAGTAAAGGGCTTGAGGAGGTGTGGAGACTAATGTAATTATTTGGAGAGGCATACGGAAAAGGCAAGGAAGCATGAGATTGGATGGTGACCTGGGCTGAGGGTATAGAATCAGAGAGTCATAGAATCATTAGGGATTGAAAGGGACCTCAAAAGATCATCTTTTCCAATTCCCCTGCCAGAGCAGAATCACCTAGACCAAGTCACACAGGAACATATCCAGGCGGGTTTTAAACATCTCTAAAGAAGGAGACTCAGCAACCCCCCTGGGCAGCCTGTTCCAATGCTCCATCACCCTCACTGTGAAGAAGTTCCTTCTGATATTTGTATGGAACCTGCTATGTTCCAGGGTAGTTGTGAGTAGTAATTCTTGTATGAAAACACAGAACAAAAAAATCACTATTTGCATCAGGTTTAGTCCTTTTCTATATCTGTCACCATTCTATCTTAAATCTACAAATCCAAAGATTTACATTTTAATTGTAAAAATACTCAGTTGCAAAATTCACTAGGTGATGCCCATTGTTTTTATCGGAAAGTTATTCCTTAGGGCTTTAAAACCCTCTTCTGACATCCTGCCAACAGTTATGAGTTTGTAGACATCTGTGCTTGTGCCAGCAATGCCCTTCTGGTATAAGGAGTTATTTTTCCCTCTTTGAGGTTTGCTTTCTTCATACTTTAGAAAGCAACCACCACTTTTCTTAGGCTTTTCTTGGCCAAGCCAAGTTAAACAAGCCAATCCTTTTCAGGCTTTTTTTCTGTGGTCACCCTGGCGCTTGTCTGATCATGCTAATATCCCTTCTCTACTCCTTAGTGGAGATATATTTCTTGCAAACATGTGACCAGAATGAGACGTCGTGTTTCCGACAAAGGACCTCTTACACAGTGATAGGAACACCTTCCTGCCCAGGGGATGGGAAATATATCACCTGATACTTCTTGAAATGGCCGTTACCTTCTCCGTAGTTGTAATACATTGATAGATCGGTCATAAAAGTATTACTTCAGAACATCTTTCAGGTGTAGGTGGATGGGGAAAGGTTGCTTCCCAAGATGGTGATCCTTGTGCCTAACTTAATCAATCTAAATTCTTTATATCCGAATCTTAGATGTTAGAAAGTCACAGCCGCTTGCTGAAAACAACCTGCCCTGTTCATCTTAGACACAGGAATTTAGACATAGTCTACAAACAGTGATGAAGCTAGATGCTCAACTTTTAAATAACTGAAACCAGTTGGTATAGGCCAACTAGTGACTCCCACTGATATGGAAGTCTGCACTTTGAATTATTAGATGTCATCCATTTTTGAGATAGGCATCAAGTTGCTCATGCAGTGAATGATGCCATATGTCTGCCTTCCACAACTAGTACTAGAATAGCTCAAATCTTTATGCCATAGTTAAACTTTACAGTGAATGTTTTACTGAAATCAGAATAGATCAATTTCAGTTTGTATTTGGTGTTCAGTTCTCTTCAGCAAAATCTAGCTAATAGTTGTCTTTGGTAAGTCTATGACAATTTTCCTTCCTTTTCAGTGTATCTTCCTTTCCAGTTTATTCCTTCTGCCAAGTTATTGTCCAGACAGGCAGGTTAGTGGCCTTGTGGTCACATGGACTTGATTTTACCATTCTAAATTCTAAAAGCACTGCGGTTGCTTTTCTCCAATCAGATTGTTCTCCTTCAAGCGTGGCAGGTTTATCTTAAAAAACAGCCCAAACCAAGACAAACCCTCCTCAGTCCTATGCTTTTATTTGTCAGTTCTTTTAGAAGTCTGTAATGGAGATCAGACAGTGGGGATTTGAGGATACAGAACTCCCCACATTTTAATTCTGCCTTGGTGACAGAACATTCTATTCCATCAGAGTAATTTGTCCTGTAGTCAACATCACACTGAAAAACACAGGAAAATACAGATGTATTGTCATAAGACAGGATGGCGTCTGAAGGGGAAGATTGATGCACATGTGCCATTTTGTTGGCCTGAGCATCCTCTACGTCCTGTTGGAGAGATACTGCTGCTCTTCTAGTGTGGCCCAAAATAGCTGTACTAAGGCTATGTGGTTTTGGGATTATGGTGAGCTTGTTTCAGTGTAACTAAAGGGATTCTGCTAAGAGTGTGGCTTGCTGAGGACTGTTTCAAATTACAATTAATCGAAAGAACAGCTACAAAATCCAACAGTGGAACTGAACATGGAGGGAAGCAGGAACATGGGGGTTAAGATATTCAGTTGGTATTTGTAAGGCGAAGAAAAGGGCAGGGCAGCAGCTCAAAGATTTGATGCTATCAGACGCATTTGAATAATAAAGCTAAATTTTATAAATATGGCAGGTGGAAATATCAGAGAAAGAATATTAAGAAATAAAGAAGAGGCTTGTAGTCTCTGGTATTTGAGCCGGCTCTCTAAGGAAATTGAGCACAAATTTGTCTTTTGGATTCTTTCTTCTCCAAAGGACTAATTTTAATATTTTGATCTGTTCTTTCTGTTGTCTCTCTCTGGGCTTGTCCCAGCCTGATGGGTCTTGAAGTCTTATTTAGTGGCTTTTCATTTATTTCTTACTCTGCAAAAGCTTCCTTCTTATGGCCAAATATCTTTGCATGATTAGTCTAAAAAATGTAAGTTTTTGATGTTCGCTCATGACACCTGAGCTATTGGTTCCAAAAAGTTATATGCTGTTGTTCCTCAAACTTTTCCAGTCTCTTTGTAGAGGGCAGAACCCAAGCAGGGAAGTTTTACAGCTGAATGAGCTCTTCATCATGTCAACTAAATAGCTGTTTCCTGTGTGTCTTGGGAATGTATTCTTAGAGTTATTAGCTCTAATTTCTAATGAACAGCTTTGTAGAGACTGGTGCAATATACCTATGGTTAAAGCCATTTCCATTGCATAGTATAAAATTCACAGGGGTGAGACCAGACCTGTAGTATGTAGAAATGAAGACTTTTCAATATAAGCTTGATTTCAGTCTTCTAACTTTGTGGAAGTACACAAATCATTGGAGACAGTCCAGTAAAGGACCAGTAAACTAACAGGAACTGGAGCATCTCTTGTATGAGGAAAGGCTGAGAGAGCTGAGCCAGTCTGTCCTATAGAATAGACGACTCAAGAAGAGGGCAATCTCATTAATATATGTAAATATCTGAAAGGAAGGTGTGAAGATTGAGTCAAGTTCTTTTCAGTGGTGCCAGTGAGAGGAAAAGAGAAGGTTCTGTGTAAACATAAGAAAACTTATATTTGTTTATTTATTTTCCTTTGAGGATTACTGGGCACTGGCACAGGTTGCCCAGGGAGGTTGTGGAGTCTCTGTCCTTGGACATATTCAAAGTCATTGGGACATGGTCCTGAATAACCTGCTTGGATTACCCTACAGAGGTCTCTTCCAACCTTAACCAGCTTGTAATTCTGTGTTGTCCTTAATGAGGATTGTTCCTTATATTACAGACCTGTATGATGACTGGGGAGAAAGCTGTGACTTCTGGAACGTGATATATATCCTCTGAAAGGTTTCTGTTGGATAAAATACTCTGAGCATTTGCTGGGGTGAAGGTGATGCTGGGTTATAAATATGAGCTAGATGTTGGTAATGTGTGAGTAAATGCTTGAGAACCACAGAGACTGTCTATATTAAAAAAACCCTCAAGTTTCATAGAATCATAGATTCACAGAACATTAGGGATTGGAAGGACCTCAAAAGATCGTCTAGTCCAATCCCTCTGCCATAGCAGGGTCACCTAGACCAAGTCACACAGGTACACATCCAAGAGGGTTTTAAATGTCTGCAGTGAAGGAGACTCCACAACTCCCCTGGGCAGCCTGTTCCAGTGCTCTGTCACCCTCACTGTGAAGAAGTTCCTCACGGTTCCCTTTCTCAGACTAAATCAATCACAGCCTTTTCAGTCTCTGTCCACACATCCTATTTTCAAGAACTCTGGCAATGCTGGTCAGTCTTCTCATCTCTTGATGCATTGAGTCTGGGTACCCAAAACTAGATATGACATTGCAGCTGTGTAGAGAGGAAGGATGCCTTGGTGATTATATGTGATGCTGCACCCCAGGATGCAGCAAAGCTCTTCAGCAGCTTCACGTGAGGTGTTTCAGCAGCTCAGATCTAACACAGCCCTGAGCATGACCTCCTTCATCAAATCAACTCTTTATTGCTGCTAGCACACAATCATTGCAAAATGTGCTGTAAAGTGGGGCAACTTATATGGGATGCTGATGGGTTGAACCAGTGCAGCCCGTTTCCCACAGAGATATTCCTGAGGGCCAAGCTCAGCTTGGACTTTATAGTGTCCAGTAAACGAGGTGTTTCATGCTCTGTTGTGACTGTCGATGAGAAGCATTTTGTGCTTGCGGAGTTTCTCCTCTCCCCAGCTGCCTGTTTACTACACACTTGTTAGAACTGCATGTCTGGTTCCCCTGTGAAAAATTTAGTGAAAGCAGCCAAAGGATTTAAAAGTTATTAGGGGAAAGAAAGAGAGAGAGAGAGAGAACAGTAGCATAATTCTGCTTCCTTCAGAAATAAAGCTTAAAAAAGATGAAAGGTATTTGCCTCGACTCTGTACAGGCTCCACCTCATCAGCCAGCTGGAGAGACTTGGGGAAAGCAATTCCAGGAGCCTGGAGCTCTTAGTGTCAGTAAGACCTGCCCCTGGGACAGCTGAGCTGTCTCACTGCAATCCACTCTCCTCTGCTTCCTGGCAGTTTTGGGTATTTTCTAGTGGGTTTTGGGGCTGAATGTCCCCAGTATCTTGATCCACTTCCCGTGCAAGGTGGCAAAAGATTGCCCACAAATGGCAAGCAAATTTCTTGCCAGGCAGTGTTTGTTTTTTTTAATTGCTATAGAGACTCATGAAGGAGCCCCCTGCTCCCAGAGCTGCAGTTGCGAGCAGAATGCAAGGGACAGGAAACAAACAGCAATGCCAAACCAGGTATGGCAGCTTTGGAGCATGGCTAGGAGGCTGGCTTGTGGTGTGGTGTAGGGCAAAGAGTCTACAGTGTGGCTGGTTTGGAGAGCACCCACTCATGACTCTACTGAAGGCCTGAAGGACCTTAACTCTATCCCACACCTCTTTCTTCTTGAAGCTTTTCCCTCTGTGACTGTAGATGCCACTGCATGTGTTAGCCCTCCTGGATTTCTTTCATGAGAATCCTGGGGTAGCACCAGGCAGGGGACACTCTTTTCATCCACTGAATGTGGAGGCTGAAAATGCTCTGTGACTGGGATGAAGGTTCTGGAGTGTCCATCCTCAGAGATCTTCAGAGCTGAGCCAGACAAAGCTCAGAACAAACTCATTTAATCTTTAAAGCTGTCCCTGCTTGGAGCATGAGGTTGGACCAGAGACCTCCGGAGGTGCTTCCTCACCTAAATGAATTGGTGATTGCAGGCACAGTTTGGGGTAAAACTCATATTTCTGGTTGTCAGGTCTCCCACCCTGGAAAAAGGAAGAAGTCACCTTCCTAATTCTGCATTATCCAGCCAGCTCAAATCATAAGAGCAGACAATAAAACCCCAGAATACCCAATCCCTTTTTTCAAGGCTGGGAAGATTGTTGTGCTTGTCAGACATTTCATTTTTTATGACATTTTCACTGATTTTTTTTTCTTGAAAATGTTATTGCTTTTTAGCTTGACTGAGAATCCTGCTTGCTGAGAGGAGACAGCCTCAACAGCCATCCTGATAACGCTCTCTGTTGTTTTTCTTCACAAAAAAAGAAAATAACCCCCCAAATGATTAAAATCACTCATTGCAAGTGCTAAACATCCCTCACAGTCTGCCTGTTTTGAACCCTCAAAAATGAGAACAAGAGATTTTTCTGTATTTTAACCAAGTAGTTTCAACCCCTTTATTTTCTAAGCCCTTCCATTCAGGCTGTGAGCTTTTCAGGGCAAAAATTGCCTCTTTAACAATGTCATTTTCCAGCTCCCACTTCACCGAGGTTTTCAATTTGGATGGGAGCTCCAAGTCAGATAATCATTGAAGACCACAATATCTCTGGTTTAAAGCGTGGCTGGCTGACCATTTTAGGTCACACTTCCAAACTAAGGCTTTCAGTTTATTAAAGAAGCAAGTTTGAAGTTTTCCCAGTAGCTGAGGTCACTGCTGCCCTGCTTGTTTTGTTAACTCTTATTAAAACAAACCTAATTCTTTCCTTTTTAAAAATGGAGATGTTCTAAAGTCCCTGCTTTTTGTGATTGCCTTTGTGCCTAAGAGATCTGCTATGTCTACCCCTTCCCTTAACACTTACAAACATGTATCATGTTGATGAATTTAGATGGTCATTTAAAGGCAAATTGCTTGTCCTACTTTTTGCTTCTTATTGATTGTCACGTAATTAACTGATTCGTTTCATTAATATAATCCAGAGTGTCTGCAACCCACTTAATCAGCAGAGCCTGATCAGAAGACTGGGGTTTAATTAGACTGCACTAATTGCCCCAATGAAATGATGTTTCCTCTGTCCTGAGCCATTATTTATAGGAGCCAGATTTTTTTTTTCTATTGAGATTCAATCAGGGGCAGAGAGAATAATATTTTGCCTCCTGCCAGAGGAAGAACTTCTCTAAGCAAAGACAAAGCAGCTGGGGAGAGCAGTCACACACCATTAGAAGTGACACATCACAGAATATTAGGGATTGGAAGTGACCTCAAAAGATCCTCTGCTAGCTGAGCAATATGATGGTCTGTCCACTCTGTGAGACCAGCTACCTTTAAGGTCGCACAGTCCATGCTGTGAGTCCCCAAGCTTGCCCTGGAGCAACTTAGTGCTGTAGTGGGAGGCTCTGAGGAGGACTATGCAGTGCCACAGAAATAATGAGAAAACCCTGTTGCCTCTGTGCTCTATTGAACCCCTGCTAGACACCCTTTAAACAGAAGAGTGGATGTGTATGGGGACTGTGCACACTTCAAAAGATGTCTTCCAAGGTATGTACCTACCCCACCCATCAAGACACTTTCCTCAGACCCAGGTCTCAACATAGAAAGCTGCCAGCCAGCTTCCTGCCTGGTCTTTGGAGGTTGTATAAATCACAAAAATCATATGTGGGAGCCAAACTCTCTTCCCACAAGAGCCAGTGCTTCATCCCTGCAAAGATGAAGCATAGACAGTGGAGAAGGGAGCAATTCCTACTGCCCTGGAGAAAAACCCATTTGCAGAAGTCTGTCTTTGTTGTGCAAGATTTTTAAATGTGGTGGAGAGCGCTTGGTAGATCAACTGCTTAGAAAGTAAGTGTGTGTGTCTAACATACAGTCACATATATCCTGTCTTGCAGCTTTCATGCTCAGTCTGACTGTGGTAGATGTCTCTGCATACTTCATAAAAGTGACATGATGGAGGCAGCTGTTGAGGGAAGGTGTTTGCAAACCTGTTTATTGCAGTCTTGGTCCTGCAGCTGGTTTTCATAAAGGTGTGTTTGTACCTATAAGCAGCAGCTCTGAATGCAGCCCCAGAGAATTCTGGTGAGCAAAGAGGACCCAGTGAGGATCAAGGGCAGTCCATCAGGTTGAGATTTGCTCTTGGGCTTGTGCAGCTCTCTGAGTGCTCCGTAATTGTTTCAGCTTGGCGAGGGAAATTGCAACTGATAGTAAATTTCTTGCAAGGATGGACCTGTAGCCAGGCTAAACCAATTTGCAAAATCAAGCTGAATGTGGGAAGCCGTTCTGGGCTCTCCTATTCTCCTTAAGAAACAAAAGATGTGTTTTTGGAAGTGCCAACACAGCTTGATTCTGACATTTCCTAAACCCAGGCTTTTTAACATTTGCAGGCTGAGTTTTGGGCTTGCCTGTGCTTCTCAAGGTGAGGGAGGTTGGACTGGCTAACTAGCTTGTAAACAAAACAGAACGTTTTGCTTTGCATCAGTTGCTGAGTCAAACTCGTGCATGTTTAAAATATTTTGGAAAAAAAGTTCAATTAGAAGCTAAGGTGGAGCAGAGGGAAAGTACCCCGTGGGGACAGCCTTCCTCTTGAATGTGGGGCTGGCTTTTAGGAGCAGTTCCAAGGAGTGAGGACTGCCTGAAGCACTTGAATTGTGATGTTTTTGCTCAGCATGGGACGGGGTATCACTCTGTAGGTGAGCAATGCTAAACCCAGTTTGGGGGGTCAGCCTCTGCTTCCAAGTACTCTTTGGTTGGTGCCATCAGCCTGAAGAGGAATCAGCTGCTTCACGTCAGATTAGTGACAGAGACTGATTAGTGCTGGATGCATCAGCAGCATTGAAGGGGGAAGCCCAGAGCTGCTCCTCTGAAGGAGGTCGTTGCATTATCCAGAGGTCACTAACCCTCTTTCTGTTTCCTCACTCATCCCACATCCTCTGTGCCATCAGTCCTTTCTACCACTCATGGTGTGTGGCTCAGCACAGTGCAGAGCTCCCTTCTCTTGAGGGGATGGCATCTTGATTTCCAGTGCAGGGACAGGCTGGTATTCGGAGAGGGATGCATCAAACCTGTGAGGAAGGAAGTGGGTGTGCAGCATTTCTGGGGCCAGAGTTCACTGGTGTAATGGCTGTGGAGATCTTTCCCAGCTCCTTTTGCTGCTTTAAGGAAGTATGATTTTGTGGCTGGTTTTTATTTGTAAATAAATGAGATTAGCACAGATTTATTTTTTCCCTTCTAACAGTGATAAGTATTAGGACCACAGGGTCAAAGGGACAGCAGTTGTAAGTGACTCAAAAGAAACTGTGTAATCTAGTCTGTAATGTGTGATGGCAAAGGGCTCCAAGACCAGAGTGGGCAGCAGCTGCCCTGCTGTGCCACCCAAGAGCTGTGCCTTTGGGTGTGCTCGCCACAGAGGAGTTTGCTGCTGTATGATTGTGATGGAGGGTGCTGCAACTAGTGATAGGACAAGAGGTCATGGCCTGAAGCTACCGGGGGAGGTTTAGGTTGGATGTTAGGAAGCCTTTCCTCATGGAAAGGGTGATTAGACATTGGAATGGCCTGCCCAGGGAGGTGGTACAGTCCCCATCCCTTGAGACGTTTAAGAAAAGAGTGGATGTGGCACTTAGTGCCCTGGTCTACCTGATTGTGGTGACGTTAGGTCATAGGCTGGACTTGATGATCTTAGATGGCTTTTCCAGCCTCAGTAATTCTGTGAGTGGGATGTGGGTCAGCCCCATAGCCACAGCCCATCATCATCAGGCATAGCTGTAATTGCTGAAGCACTGTGGCAGCTCAGCAGCCAGACGGCTGGGGGTGGGAAGCGGATCAGGCACCCGACTCGCGTCAGTCTGGGCTCATGACTCAGTTTGCTTTCAGGTGATATTAATGTAAAAGTGCCAAAAGCAGTGACAGCGCTGGGATCCTTCACGCTGAACCTCTGCCTCCGTTGCATGTCCAATGGCACCTGGCCTCCAGAAAGGACAAAGATTTTTTTTCACTCATGTTAATATTTTTAAATCACTTAATGATTCTTCTTTCAGTGAGTGGCTATGGTGGAAGGACAGTTGAGCTGTCTCTGGTGGTGATAAACAGGATCACAACTCCAGCTGACAGCAATTTGGTATCTTCGTACTCAGTTTCCCTCTCGTGGTTTGCAAAGGAATTAACTGGAAAGATATTTAACTAATTACTTTCCCAGCTGAATATGGCCAAGCTATGCTGGTGAGTAGGGATCTTCATCCTGCAGTCCTGGTCAGTTCAGAACCTCACCTGAGAAGATCTGGGTGGCACTGATGCATTTTGCTAAAGCTCTAATTTGGCCCTTCTTACTGTGATTACAGATTTTTACCTCTGCTTTTCATTGCAAAAAGGCTAAAGCTGATGAGGTCTGATGTGTCCTTCCATCAGGAGAGATTTTCTTGCACATTATGTCTCCCCTGTGCTGTTTTCTGCCTGCTACAAAGGTCACAAGCTCTTTTGGGCAGGACCTGCCCTTACTCCTGCCTGCAAATTGCTGCATACAAGGCACCAATTCCTGCAGTGTATTTCTTAAAAGCTTCTGTGGAGAACTGGGGAGGGTTTGTGCTCTACAGCAAAAGGAATGAACCTCAAAAAAAAAAAATGGGGATGGGGTGTAACAGAAGGGAGATTCCACAAATCAAGATCCCTGAAGAGCCACTGTATTTACCACGGTCTGGGTAGAATAGTGAGGTGTGGTGATGGTTAACACTGAGGCAGTGCCATGAATTCATACCCTGTGGTGACTGGAAGACAGGCTCCGTTTGGTGACTTTTTAAACTTTATTTCACTGCTATTTGGCCTAATCCTGTACAGTCCCAGAGGAAAAAGTTTGGCATCCTCCCCTGTCCCTGCTCATACTGAAGAGACTCAACATCCTGCAGAGACAGCAAGGGAAATCACAGGTTTATTCTCCATGATGATTATCCCATGATCTCTCAGGGCTGTATAAATGGGAGCTGATTACAGCTAGAAAAGGAGTAAATTATGTAATTATAAAGTGGGAAGAGGGGAAGGCTTAACCTCTGCCTGCAGGTGCCACTTTGGAGAGAAGAATGGAAAGGAGAAAACTGAGTGGTGTCTACACTGGGACCCACAGCAGCAGAAAGTTGACACCACTGACCTTGTTCCTGGCTGCTCCAACTACCTTGGGTAAATCCTTTGGTCTTCATCTCTGCAGGAAAAAAATGAGATCATTCTTTTTGCTGTATCTCCTAGCCAGTTTCTCTGGGAATAAAGGGGATCTCCCTTGTGCATATCCACCTTGCACCAGGCTTGGAGCATGGTTGGCTTACAAGTGGGCTGGCCACACTCAGGCATTAGCATTGCCCCAAATTTCCCTCTGGGGCTCTTCATGGATGATTAGAAGAGAAAAGGTGTTGCAGGATGGAGTCCTCAGCGGTTCTGTGTTAGGTGTAAGATGATTGAGATCTTTCTTGCTACTCTGCATGGAGCAGGAAAGAGCATTTTACCGCCCCTTCCTCTTATTATTGACCCAGCTTGGCCTGGGCCAGAGAAGTGTGTCTTTTCCTGTCAGAGCAAAAAAGCACACAGCCAAATTGCTCTCAAAGCCCTGATGAGGAAGGCTATTAATGTGAATATTATTCATGCCAGGAAAAATAGCCAATTACCTTCCTATAGAACCACTCTCGGGCCAGTGAGCCAGTAATTGCAACATCTAACATTTGTCACTGAGCTCTGAAAGCACTTTGGGAATAAAATACTGACAAATGGATTTGGACTCAAAAGAAAAAGATGGGAAAAAAGCCCTAAAGGAGCTAGATATTCAGGTGTCCTGTTTGGCTGCATAGAACCTATGACCGCTTCACCTCACACCTTACAGATGCAAGAATTTGCCTTTGTCTTATATCCACTTTATGTTTTAAAGGTCCATAACTGCATTAACATACGTGTGTAATAAACTGAATAGAAAACCAGTATGTAACTTGAGGTGGGGATAGTGACAAAGGGGCTACTTGTGTTTCTTGATATTTAAGAAGCTCATGTGTATCCCTGGAAGGGACTGAAGTAAAAATTAGCATTTAATTTATTTCCCAGATTTACCAGGAAACAAGCAACAAAGACCAAATCCATCCTTCCGTTTCTCCTTTTCTTCCTTGGTAGAGGAAGGAAAGACAAAGTCCTATTAAGAGCTGCAGGACATTGTGCATTGACTTGTTTGCTCTGCTGGATTATGCTAAAGGCCACACTTTCCTCCCTGCCTGTGCTCTTTGGACAGAATCTGGAGATATGACAACTTCCACAAGATCTATTAATGCTGTCACCTGCTGAGACCTTCAGGAACACACAGGTACTGGGGGATGTGCTCGGAGTCTTGTGACAGGCACATCTTGGTATCGCAAGCTGTGCAGGAATCTCATCTTGAGGGTGCCTTCCCTGCCCACTGGTGGAGGAATTAACTACATGGATCAGAGAACTTGGCTTATTTCACGGACTTGTTTGGAGTTTCCACTGTGTAGCCAGGAGAATTTAGCTGGATGTCTCTAAGATGCTGTGGGTTTGTGATTTGAAAAGTCTGTCCTTTAAATTGCCTGATGAGCACCAGCCCTTATTTATCATGTCTGCTGTGACTCATGGAACAGAAACAGCCTCAGCCTTTCCAGAGGACCAGCCTACCCTTCCCTTTAAAGGAAAAAAACAGTCTTTCAGCAGCAGTTTGCTTTTGACCCTGAACTTCCTCCGACACCCTTTAGGATGTATCAAAGGGATTGTCCTTTTGTTCTGTGAATACGCAGATGCTGGTTCATAGCCAGGGCTTCAGGCTAGCCATCCTCTGAACAGGTAAGTATGTAAAACAACTGAATCGTGACTGTAAAGGGAAGGCACCTCCCTCTCCACAGCTCTTATGCCTCGATGTGAAGGGTCACCTGCCCATTTTTGTGTAACACCCAGTAATTTAATTTCTGCTACCAGGAGTCAGTGCAGCAATGGGGCTCTGCCTTCAGAACCAGTATCTAGACTGATTAACGTTACAGCTCAAGCTTTCATCCTCACACCTTTGTGCAAAGATGCCACCTGTCAACGGGTTTAACTTGAGAAGAAATGAAGCTATTAATTTAGTTAATGTGCTAATGGGCTGAAACAAAAACAAAACAAGAAAGGTTTGAAAAAAACCCCCACAAAATCAAAACTAACTTGATTTGGGGTAACAAGAAGATACATTTAATTGACCCCACACAAAACCATATCGAGATTAATCATGTTTTTACATGTTTTTACTGAGCCAAACTGCAGTCTCCAACCCCTCAAAGTAAAGAAGCTTCCAGCAGTTCTTGCTTTTTGTGGAAATGAGGAACCCATTCGGTCTATTCACATGTCCCCCAGTGTCAGCAGGCATTTTGAAGTCCAGTTCTCCGTTTCATGCACTTCCACACCAGTCATCCATTTCCAGAACACTGATTCCTATGGCCATGGACAAGGGCAGACATCTCTCCATTTCAGCAAACCATGGAATTCAGACTAAATCTTTCTTCTACTGCTCCTTAAGGTACCAGTCTCTATTTATAGTACTCCCAGAGCAAGGTGGATGGCCACAGTGCCTAACTCAGAGCCACGCAATTTCTCTGAACAGATTGAAGAAGGAGGAGCTGGAAACCCAAAACTGGAATCTTCAAACTACTTCTGTTCACAGAGCTGCAAAAACTCAGCTTGGAATTGGCACTCAAAAATCACAAGTTGCTACGGCAGCGTTCCTGTGCATCTGGCAAGAAATAGAAGAGTTTTGAACCGTGACACCACCCGCCTTGTGTGAAGTTCACTAAAGCTAGGTCCCAGGTCTTGCATTTGGGTCATGACTTGAGATTGGTCTTTTTGAAAACTCCATGTGTGAAAAGGACCCACGGATGTTGTTCAACAGCTGGCTGAACAGGGGCCAGCAATGTGCCCAGGTGGCCAACAAGGCCAGCAGCATCCTGGCTTGTATTACAAATAGAAAAACCAGCAGGAATAGGGCAGTGATTGTCCACCTGTACTCAGTAGTGGTGAACCTCCACTTCAAACACTGGGTTCAGTTTTTTTTTCAGGACATGGGGTTGCTGGAGTGTGGCCAGAGAAGGGCAGTGAAGCTGAACAGTCTGGACCCCAAGTCCTGTGAGGAGAGGCTAAGGGGACTGGAGCTGTTTAACCTGGAGGAAAGGAGGCTGCGATGAGGCCTTATTGCTCTCTACAACGAGGTTGTGGTGAGGTGTAGGTCAATCTCTTCTCACAAGAATCACAGTGACCCACCAGTGCTCCCCCTGCTTCCCCCTCTCCTTCCGTGGCGCCCTGCGCGGGTCGATGGCGCTCGGCGCTCGCTTGGTCCCGCCTGTTGCCCAGGAGACGGGCGGGGTCCGCCCAGCGCTTTTCCCGCCTCAGACGGCGGCGCGCGCGGGGGCTGTTGCGGGGCCTTCCTTGGGGCCATGGTGAGTGCGGGCGGCAGGGCTGAGGCTGCGGGGCTGTGCAGTTACCCGGCTGTCCCCTCACTCTCTGTGCGTGTGTCCCTGTTGCAGAGAAGGAGCCTGGCCCCCAGCCAGCTGGCCAAGAGAAAGGCGGGCGATGAGGAGGAAGAAGAGGAGGAGGAGCAGCGGCATCGTCCGACGGTGAGCAGGGAGACCCGGGGCGCAGGTTGGGGTACGCTAGGCCCTGTGCGGCCCCTGAGCCGCTGCAGCCTTGGGCAGGGGCTGGGTGACGGACTCGCTGCGGCCCCTCTGGGTCTCGGCCCTGTATTCTGGGGACTGAAGATCAGGACCTGAGTCTGAGCTGTTTCCACCAGTTATCCCTGGAGTGTGAGGAGGATGGGACCAGGTTTTTGTCGGTGGTGCCCAGCGACAGGACAGGGGACAGTGTATACGAACTGGAATGTAGAAGGTTTCACCGAAACATACGGAAAAACTTTTTCGCGGTGAGGATGTCAGAGCACTGGAACAGGCTGCCCAGAGAGGTTGTGGAGTCTCCTGCTCTGGAGGCATTCAGAACCTGCTTGGATGTATTCCTGTGTGGTCTTCTGTAGGGGATTCTGCCCTAGCAGGGATATTGGACTAGTTGATGTTCAGAGGTCCCTTCCAACCCCTACCAATCTGGGTATGTAGTTGATAGAGCATCATTGCTGTGTATAGGTGATGCTTCATGGTTATGGAGGAAGCTACTCCTAGGAGAGCCTCTGCAAGTTTTGTGACAGGACTGGTAGTCAGGAACGGGTAAGTATTTAGGAGGAACCAGAATGCAGACGGCAACAAAGATGTTTTGGGGCCAGGAGAATGTCTCTTAAGAGTGGTTGGGAGAACTGGGAGTGTTTAGGCTTGAGAAAAGAGGAATGAGAGGAGACCTGATCCACACCTAGAAAAATATCTGAAGAGTAACTGTAGGGAGGGTGGTGCCAGACTGTTTCCAGTTGTTCCCAGTGACAGGACAAGGAGCACTGGGCACAAAATGAAACACAAGAAGTTTCATTTAGAAATAAGGAAAATCCTTTCTGTGGTTCAAGTCACAAAGCCCTGGCACAAGCTGCCCAGAGAGGTTGTGGAGTTTCCTCCTCTGGAGATACATAAACTTTACCTGGATGCAGCCCTGTGTGATGTGCCTTAGTCAGCCCTGCTTTGGCAGTGGGATTTGACTTGATGTTATCTTGAGGTGCCTTCAAACTGCAATGATTGTGTGTATGTTGTTCTGTGTCATACAGGTCAAAGAGTCTTACCTTCTGCTTTCTGTTTTAGATTCCTTTTCTGTGCCAGCAGGTGGGTCAGAACATGCCTCGGTCTGAAAAGGTTTATATTAAACCAGGAAACAGATGAATGGCTTATTTATCTTCATGCTTTGCTAAGAATCTGAAATACTGCCTTCAGTATAAGGCCTTTCACCTGCATAACAGCAGATGCTGTGGGAGCCTCTGGGGGTTGTGTAGTTTGCTGCTGGCCTTTCCCTTTTTTTCTTCTGCTTTTTTGGGTGGGGAGGAGGGCAGAATGGACAGAAGAATCTTAGTGCAGATTAAGCTGCCCTTAGCAGTGGTAGCTGTTTTTCTAATTAGGAGACTATTTTAGCCCTCATGCCAGTTAAACTTTAGTTTAACCTTAGTGGTGGCATTGGCTCTTGACAGTGGGAGTGAGTAATGGTTGTGTCTGTTCAGAGATACTCAACTGTCTGCGTGGATTGTCTGTGTGGTTAGGTGCTTACTGAGCGTGACAGCGATGCGTCTATCTTCTGGCCTCACCAGCTGCCACTGAATTGTTTTGTCTTGATTCTGTTTTTCAGACTCGGAAGAGACAGAGGCCTGTCAGTGAGACGGAGAGTGGAGAATGTTACAGGTCGCCTTTCCGGAAGCCCTTGGCTCAGTTGACCAATCGTCCTCATTGCCTTGATAGCAGTCAACATGTAAGTGGGTGGTACTGCTGGCCCACTGTAGCAGGTGGGTTGCATATGGAGCTTGTTCATCAAGGGAGTCTTAAGTGCTTCCATGGACCCATTTAATCAGAGGCACTATGGAAGTGCCACACACACACTAGCAGGAGGAGATGCTTTTTGCTATCTCCATCCATTTAATGTTGAAGGTGTGGTGGGGTGTTTTCTGTAATGGAAATCCTGTATAAGAGAGTTCTGTGGGGCCCAGCTGAAGGCATGTGGGTAGTTTTCCCCACAGATGGCTCAAGTGGTGTCTGTTTGCCCCATTCTTTCTGTGTTTCTACTGCTGGAGACAAGGTGCTAGGTGCCTGCTGGTCCAGCGTGGATGTTCCTACAGTGATAACTCAACTGTGTAACAGGAAATGAAATTGCCTGACTATATTACCAAGTCAGAGGGAGGCAACAGCATTTAAAGAAGTGAATAATGCTAGTGGATTTAAGAAGATGGGAGTTACGAAAAATCAATTTCACGCATTAGAAAACCTAAAGGAAAATATTTTTGAAAAACAGACTTGGTGGAGAGAATTGTGCTAGTTAGTTTTTTTCTTTTTTGGATATTCTTGAGAACAGTTGAGGTTGAAGCATGAATAGATTGAATGGAGGAACTCTAAGCACTTGGCAAAATTGAGTTCTCAAAAGATGTTCTGGGTTTGCCTTCTTAAGCAGTCTCTGATTTCAGACTTGTTAAGTGTGTTTTCTTTCTGAATTCTTAGGAGGCTTTTATCCGCAGCATTTTGTCCAAACCCTTCAAGGTCCCCATTCCAAATTATAAAGGTAAGATGAGGAAGCATAAGGATTGTCTATTTCCACTCACAGATGATGCTTCAGCCTGTCAAATGTATCTGTGAGGATTATTGTTATTCTTCTCACTGATGCATGTATTTAGTGACATGTACTTAGCAAAGTCTTTGTATTTCTTACTAGTATTTAGTTTGGATAGTGCTGCATTTCACACTTGAATTTTGTATTTTTACTGCTGTGTGTTTGATGTAGTGCTAAAAGATCCTACATCGTATTGTAAAGGCAAAGCAAGATGAATTTCAGGTGATGAAACTTTACTATCTAAATAATACTCTAGTGGTACTAACAGACAGGGGGTTGTAGGTGAAAAAGATGTTGTATGCCAATTTTCTTTCTCCCTTGGCTTGGTGTGTTTAGTGTCAAAGTGATCTTCAGAGCAATTCTGAAGTTTAAAGGCTCAGCTGGTTTGAATCAGTGAAACACAAGATCTTAGAAGCAGGCCTGTTCTGGTTGCCTTTTTCCTCTTCACCCTCAAGCTGAAAAAATCAAATGCAACCAGTATCACTCAGACTTTAATTATAAAAATAGTCTGCCTGTAAGCAGACACTGATTATGAAATTACAAACCCACAAAAAGGATGACAAAAGTTAGCTTGTGGCAAAGCAGATTTATCAGGAGGCTGAATCAGAACTGGAACTGAGGAAGCTGCTTTGTCGGTGTCTTACCTTCCTGTTTCAACAAGTAAATGAATTTGTTCCACGTGCTCTTTTCCTAGTGTGTGTGCACTGTCACCTCCACCCGTGGTATGCTCATTTTGCAAGAAGCTTTGGCAAGCAGTGGGCAAATCGACCCTTCTTGAATCTTGCCCAAATAAAATCACTCCTGGGAGCAGTTGCCAGAATTTTGATGGGGAAAGGGTTTTCTGTGTGTGTTCTTTTCACGCTCATCTTCATTCCAGAACTGTGACATCAAAGTGTACTAGGAAAAAGAGATTCATCCTTTATGTCTACTTTTCACAGAAGTTAAACATCTGCTATTCCTCAGAGAAGTAAATAATACCCTGGACTAGGTAATGGCAGTACAGTGCTAACTGTGATACTGTTAAAGGTCAGCTCCTGACCTTGCCGAAATATCCAGCTCCACCAGTGTGAGGTGATCCAAAAAGGGGTTTTATCCTTGTGTGTACCACATATGTGTTGGCATATTTATTGAGCTGCCTAAGTGTACTTTCTAGAGCTCTGCTTGTCTTGAAAAAAACAGATCAGCCATGTTTGGGTACTAGGAGTAGCTCTGATGCCCAGAGATAGCAGATGGGGACGTTGTACCTGATTATGGTTGAATGCCAGTGGTACAGGTCTGGGATGAAGTCATCAGTCAACTTGCAGGACAACTTACACTGCTGTGTATCAGTGTATGTTATCTGCTGCACCAAATTGTGCCCATTGTGGAGCACCCAATGTGCTGGGCAGTGCTGTTGCTCCATCCTTGTCTGCTCCTTCATCGTATTCTTCCCTGCTGCAGAGCTGCTGGCAGAGTGCTGCCAAACAGTCACCCTGCGTGGGTTTGCTCTCTGCACCAGTAGTGCATGCATCTCTGCGCCAGCATCCAATTAATTTACTGTTCCTAAACATAATCAGACTTTTCTGCAAGGCTCTGCTTTCTTCCAAGAAGTTGTTCTTTGAGTTCTGCCTTTGTTTGCTTTCAGGGCCACTGGGCTTGCGCGCGCTGGGTATCAAACGGGCTGGGCTGAGGAGTCCTCTTCATGACCCTTTTGAGGAAGGAGCTCTGGTTCTATATGAGCCCCCGCTGCTGAGTGCCCATGACCAGCTGAAAATAGACAAGTGAGTCATCATCTGGCACAAATACTTCAGCTCTGACCTCCTTGTTACCCATAGGTTTATGGGTATACTGCCTGAATTTGTGTGAGATGGGGTCAAGGGAATTTTGGTTCTGAGTACTCTGCCTCTCAATTGGTTCAGGTAACAATCAGGGAAGGGATGTACCCATGCTGGATTGTTTGTATTCTTCCACAGGCCGTTTTGTCTCCCACTCATCAAAAATTTAAAGCTTTTGGAGGGAATGAGCATGCATGCATGGAGAAGCTGCTTAGAAAATTTTATGGCTTAGTTGTTAGTCAGGAAACATCAGCAGCTAGAGACCAGCAAAAGGAGATGACTGACAGTCAAATGTTAGGTGGCCTAATGGGTTTTATTCTGAAGTAGTTCCTTTTGTGCCATTGTTGTAACTTAAAAGAGCTGTCAGATGGATCTTTGTGGACTTAGGATGAGGTTCTTCTTTCCAGTAATGCAGTTACAATATTGTTATTGAAACAGGGAAAATAATAATTGCTTTTAAACTGTGTCTCTGAACCACATTTTGCCCTTGTTTTAACCACAGCCTGAATACATGATTTCACTGATGCTTTAGACTGTAGATCAGGCCCCTGTGACTTCATTTTCAAAATCGCATTAATCCATATTTTACTTTCTTGTTGGCTTCCTTCATGCCACTTGAGAGTCCTCAGTACAGGAGTGAGATTTAAAAAAACCCTAAACATATGCTGTGCTGAGTTATTAATCACTGTCTTCTTCCTTGTCTGCCTCCTGCAGGGACAAAGCACCTGTCCATGTTGTGGTGGATCCTGTCCTCAGCCGTGTTTTACGGCCTCATCAGAGAGAAGTAAGTTTTCCATTGGGACCTGAGGATATGGCTGGAGGACTTGGTGCATTTCAAAGAGCTGCAGTTCCTCTGCTGGAATTGTTACCTGCCAACTGTGAGGTCTACATAGACTGCGCAGACTAACAGTCTGTGACAGTCTAACAGACTCATCTGTTGCAAATACAAAGTGAAACATTTGTTAAAACCCTCCTCTTAGAGCCCCCAGTGCTGCAAATATTTTCTGTCTGTGTTGAGCAAGAGGACATGCTAGGAGTATTACAGCAGCCCTGTTTATCCTTACGAATGTGGAAATTCACTGCTTGCTTGTCAGGAAGAACTTTCGCTTTTGCTTCTGATCTGTCAGGGTCAGAGCATAGGGTGGGGTAAAGTAATATACTGTCTGAGGGGTTGTAGGGGTCAGTTGATGGTGGAAACTGGGGAGATTCTGTGTTATGCACTGATAGCGCAGGTCTGGTACAGCACATTGGCTGACTTTCTGTAACCAGTGATACCTTAGGACAAGACTAGGTTCTGCAGAGATGGGATCTTGCAGGGTCAGGGCTGAAAATGCAGCCTTTACTTGAAGTCTAGAAGTGCAGCTCTATTGAGTGGAACTTGGTGTGGAAGGTGATAGGATATAGTTGCAGCAAAAAATGCCACAGACCAGTCTTGAATTGGGCAGGGGAGATTCTCCACTACCCTGTGTTGCTGGTCAGGAGAAGTAGTTGGATCTGCAGCCCATGATGCAGGAAACACTGAAGATCCTCTTGCTGGTACCATGGGTCCCACCGCTGTGGAGTAGATTCCTACTTGGTCGTGTTCTGTTTGGAGGCTACCCTTCATAGATGTGAGCTGACCATGACCTTCACAGACAGAATTTGCCAGCAGAGAGTGCCGAAAAGCATGTCGTAAATATGTGCAACCTCACAGTACCAAAGCAGTGGGTGTTAATCTCCAGATATCTATTGTAGGTGTGTGGATAGGTTGAAGTTTATCACAGGTGCAATCTGTTAATAGTTTAAGCCTAGAGGCACTACAGATGGAAGCTGTGATTACTGATCTTGTGGGCTAAGCAGGTTGAGCTGGATGCTTTCCTGCCTGGGGAGATCTTCAGATGGCTCTGAGAGTGCTGTAGGCTGCTCCTAGCTTATACTTTTATCTCAGAGTTGGTACTGAACCTGTGACCCAGTGTTAATGCTTATTTCTAGTTACATAGCTGGAGGCACTCTGCTTTGGGTGTGATACTGACTGCTGGTGCTTTTGTCAAGTAGTGGTACTTATGTTCATGTCCTAAGCACATGGTCTGGTTTTTGGCAGCTAGATACCCTGATAAAAGTCTCTATTCTATTCTCTATCTCTGCCAAGATTTCTGTGCTGCTTTATTCAGGTGATGCTCCCAGAGCGATGTACAGGTTCGCTCTGTCATGTCTTCTGCCCAGTCGCTGGTAGATTACCCAATGGGATCCCCACTCTTTTAGTCAGTAATGTATTTCATAATTGTTCAACTGGCTTAAATTTCATTAACATGTTGTTAATGGCTAAAGAAAGAAAGAAGAGAGCTTGAAAGTGCTCCATCTTCCAGTCCTACATAGTCATGCTTAGAGAGATGAATGTCCACGTTGTATCCCTTACATCAAGCTTTGTTGACATAACGCAGGGAGCTTGTACATTCCCAGCGCAATGCTCTGGTTTTCTCTGACTCTCTCACCAATGATAGAGAAACATTTTTCAGTCTGTTTCTATCCTCTTCTATCTGTCTTGGTGATGTGTCAGAGTCTAATGCAGGGCTGAGCTCTTCCTCTGCCATGCGATGTGGGCTCTAACCTCAGTTCTGTGGCTCCTGTGTAGCTGAATCTGCTTTGGGCCCTGAGGTGGATTATTGTACTTCTAGGCAGAAAAGATAAAAGGCTGCTGAGGGTTTTGCAGAAGTTAGACAGGCAGCAGAAACAATTCTGCTCAGTCTGTGATTTTGTGTTTTTAAAAATATGTCGCTGGGTGTTGTTAAGGTGATTAACTTCTTTGCAGTGATTGATGGAGGTAAGCTAATGGCCTGGGCCTACCTAATGCAGCCAAGGGTAGAAAGTTTTGGCAATTCATGGCAGAAAGCTAGTTGTAATTGTACAGATAAAATGTGCTAAGATTCTACATATGTTATGAGGTACATGTCAGTACTAATAACGTTGTTCTGAACCAGATGTGGCTGTATTTTAGCTGTGTCTCGTGATTTCCTTATGTCTCATTAGAACACTGCCTGTCCACAGGGACGTGCTGCATAGATTTGCTGTTTGTTGTGGTATCAGTCCTGTGCATAGCAGTAATTAAACTGTAATGAAGCTGTAACTCTGCTGATGTCCCCATCCTGCTATGAGAGAACCACTTTTTGGCAGGGAGTGAAATTCCTGTGGGACTGTGTGACAAGCCGTCGGATCCCCGGCAGTCATGGCTGCATCATGGCAGATGAAATGGGGCTGGGCAAGACCCTACAGTGCATCACGCTCATGTGGACTCTTCTCCGTCAAAGTCCAGACTGCAAGCCTGAAATCGAGAAAGCCATAGTGGTATCTCCCTCCAGCCTGGTGAGAAACTGGTACAATGAAGTAGAGAAATGGCTGGGGGGAAGAATCCAGCCACTGGCCATTGATGGAGGCTCCAAAGAAGAGATTGACCATAAACTAGGTACAGAAATGTTTAAAAATGGTGCAGCTGGCTGGCTTGGGTCAAAGTCTTGCATTGAAAGGAGTGTTTAGCAGCTGATGTGAGCATCTCTCAGCTGTCATGAGAGCTATGGAGATTATTAAAGTCTCTCTGCCACCATATTTTGGTAGTAGCTGATCTTTTGGAATAATCCAAGTCCAGTCATGTGCTTAAGTTAGGGCAGTCCCAGTGCCTCTTCTATGCTTCAGCCAAAAGCCAGAAAAGGAGTGGACAGAGATGGGGAGAGGATTGGAAATGGGGATGCCCATGGGAAAGGAGTGTGGGTAGAAGAGATTTTACAGAGTAATTGGAACAGACAGGTCCTAGATTTTTAAGGTAAAAGTTTGTACTACAGAGCTTAAGTCTTTTCTATTAGTTTTCATCATTCCTCTTTTTGTTTTGTTTTGTTTCTTTCCTCTTTTCCATCTGCAGTTGGCTTTATGAACCAGCGTGGCCTGCGAGTGCCCTCACCCATCCTGATCATCTCCTATGAGACCTTTCGACTCCATGCCGAGGTGTTACAGAAGGGCAGTGTTGGGCTGGTTATATGTGATGAGGTACAGCAGAATCTTTAAGGAGAGTGTTCCTGGTACTACTTTGAGATCTAGGCAAAACTGGCTCTTTTTTAAACTACGGGAGGGTAGTGGGAGACATTTAACTGTGAACAAGACCTATTCTGGTGTTTGAGAATCTCTGCATAACTGACTCATCTGTACCAGGTGAACCTGAGCAAGAGATGGCATTCTCAGGAGCTGAGATGTGAGAAAAATCCGCGTGGCCACTTTGTAGGTCCCTGGCAAGGCGGAGGCACCTACTAGGACCCCCCTTAGAGTGAAGTATTTAGCAGAAAAGCAGTACACTGCCTGTCTTTGACTCTGAAAGAGGCCTTACTCTGCTGGGAGAGTAGTGCCCTGGCTCACCAGGCTGGTTTTCATTTGTTTGTGCCTGTCTTTGCTACAGTGAGAGATACTTTCTGTTTGGCCTGGCTTCGTGTTCTGCCCAGTAGTTTTTAACCTGGCTCTGTTTTGAGCAAGAAGTTGGACTGCGCGAAGATTTCTGAGGTCTTTCCCAACCTAAATGGTCCTGTGATTAAGTGTGCTTGTATGTGGTGCTGGCTGCTGTCAGCCACATTATCTGGCTGTCTCATTCTGTGTTTATGGAGTGGTTTGAAGGGCACTCCCATGGCAAGACCCTTTCCCCATCTCTCTGTGTTCTCAGAGAGCACAGGTATGAGAGCTAGGTGAGGAGTTACCTTGTGTGCTACTTGTTAAAAGTGAGACAGACCTGGCTTGACTTCCTGCTTATTGACAGCTGGATCTGGCTTTGCCAGCCAGAGCGGTTAAGCTCTGTTTCTGCGTGGCTGAAATGGAGTTGTTTTATCTTTGTGGCTATATAGGTAGTGAGAGCCAAAGGTGCTCTGCAGAACAAAATAATACAAATGTCCTTTGACTCTTTGAAATGATGGAGCCAGAGACCTCAGCCAGCCACTGCTGAAGAGTCCTTTGTGGCCAGGTAGAGGGGATTTGTTGAGTAGTGATGCCACCCAGCGGTTTGGACTTGTATTTGCTACAGCAATGCTAAGAAAGGCTTAAAAAGAATGAGTGTGACTCCCATCTGCCTTCTGTTTACCGAGTCCATAGTCGGCAACACTTGTCAGTGCCTTCTGTGACGGGGCCAGCAGCTCAAGGTGCTTGGAATGCAGACCCTTGGCCTCGTGTCTTCTGTATGTTCCAAATAAATACTCAGTTCTGTACTTGTAGAATGCATCTCATCACTCATGCTTTGTCCTCTAGCGTAGCACTCAGATGGTGATTAAGTTGCTTTTCCCAAGCATGGAAACGAGGCCTGTGTTCAGATTACCCCTGTAAGAGATGCAGAACCTATTTTTATTAGTGTGAAGAAGCCTGTTAATCTTTGATTCAGGCTTGTGATCTTGACCTTGGGTGATGTATGCTATTGGTATAGAGTTCAGTACCTAGTGTTGATAGCTAAAAACGTCCCTATCTTTGAATGAGACACAGTTGGACCATGTGGTGGTTGTTATTTTGGATTATAGGGCGTCTTTCTTGGGTGTGACTTGTGTATTCCTGGTTTGGGAAGCTTGCAATGTCATGCTTGTTCATATAATGGTTTCCCACCAGATTCTTGCTTTTGAAAGAAGTCTGTTGCAACAGTAGCATACATGTGCAACACAGTGCACTACTAGAAAACGGGAAGAGTAGTGAGATGCCTTGCAGGGGAAAAACAACACTGTTGATGAGAATCTCAGAGCTGCTTCCCATCAGGGCCAATGCATTTATCAGTATTAATCCTTCTTTCTTTTTTGAAAGGGGCACAGATTGAAGAACTCTGAAAACCAAACATATCAGGCTCTCAATAGCTTAAATACGCCTCGACGAGTCCTTATCTCAGGCACCCCCATCCAGAATGATCTGCTGGAATATTTCAGCCTGGTGCACTTCGTCAATTCAGGCATCCTAGGTAAGAGGTGAATGTAAGAGATGTGAAGGAGGGAGAAGTTGCTGGTAAGGACTCCCTTAGATACCAGTGGCAACTGAAAGCAGCAACCAAGATATAAGTGAGGTGAAAAATCATCTAAAGGTTGTAGTCTTATTCCTTCAGTTTGTATCTGAAAGGTCTAGATCAGGGTCCCTGGTTCTAGAGACTGTATGTGACCAGAGATCTGTTTCAAGAGGATTGTAATTTAAAATACACCAATCTAACAGGTATTTTGGAATGAAAATTAGTTCAGGTAAAATGAATAAAAGACCCTCAGTGCTACCTGACTGATTGCTATTCTGATCAGCCAAAAGGTTCATGGAGGCTTCGTGTTTCTCTGACAATAAGCCCTCAGAGATACTGCAGAAGTTGCTGGGCAGGAAGAGCCAGCTTGTAATGCTATTTCCCACAAAACTCAACACTCCCAGGCTTTGCCAAATTCAGGAATCTAAGCCACAGATTATGTCTTTGTGGGAGAGGCTTTGTGGAGAGGAGTTTGACATGCCATGCTCTCTGCACTGAGTTCCAGGATACGAGAGAGCAGGGAAAAGCTGTCTCTCCCAGGCTGTCCATCAGGCACAGGAGGTTGAAGTGACAGGTCATGGCAGAAGGCTGTACTTTATGGTGCAGTTAGGCAACAAAGCCTGAATTGCTGTCAGTCTGCCATCCCACTTTCAGATGATCTGAGAAGGCTGAGGGTAATGTCTAGCATTTGGACTTAAGACTGCTTTTTTTTTTTTTTAAGGCAAAGGAGGCCTGTGTATCCTCATTTGAGATAGTCTGTCTCCTCTCAAATCTTTTTTTTCTGATTAGTGTGAGTTTTCAGGATCAAACATCATCTACAATTGCTGTTAGTAGACTGAAATGTTATATCTCTGACTCTTATACTCTGCTTGTGTCTGCAAGCTGTTTTCATTTTAAAAGCAAAGTAGTCTTTGTATATTCTCCTGCATCACTGGGTTAGGAGCAGGTCTCTTGCTTTCCAGTATGGAGAAGCTTGTCTATGTAGAGATAAGTATTTTTTCTGTCAAGATACAAAAAGAAACCAATCTGCAAGTCACTTCCTTGTTACTGTAATTCGTCACCCATGTTTGTCTCAGATTGTTTGGCATCCAGTCCAGGAGGCTTCTCATTAATTCCAGTGGATGCACAACTCTCATTAAATCCATTCATTGGATTCTTAATTGTACAAGCAGTGTTTGAGCCATATATTTTTCTCTTAAGCTGTTCTGCCTCCAGGATTTCCCAAGGAAAGGAAGTGACGAATTGGTAGATGTTTTACATCTGCTTTTCTCTGGTGCTTTACTTTTGGGTAGTTTCTCTTGCCCCCCTCGTCCTGTACTTTGGGCAAGACCAATCTTTCTGTGCTTTCAGTTTGTTCTTTCTGAGATAAGCTTAATACTGTAATTACAGATGAGCTTAATACTGTAATTACTGTCAGCAGAGTTGCTCGCATGTAGAAGTAATTTTTCCCACTTTCAGCCTATGGCCGATAATAAGCAACCAATTACAGATAATTTTGTGACAGGCACACTTAGGACCTGTCCTGTTGTTTACAAGACAAAATCTGGGAGTAAAAGCATAGCTGGAATGTGAGCAAAAGCAGTACGTGCTTGGCTGGGCTCAGGTTTGACTAAAATTGAATGACCTTTGGCAGTGTGTTGTTGATGGAGTGCGAAATTGTTTTCTGTTGTACACATTAGTCTGGCTTGTTTGAATCTTTCCTGGCTGGAAAGGAAAGCAAATCATACCAGTAGGGCAGGAGTTCATTTTATCTGTTGCACACTGTGCTTGTGGTCTAACAACTGAGGTGGTGGGGTACTGATCTAAGATTACTTGGTAGTAGTTGTTCACCTTTGCACTTCTGTTTTGTACAGGGACTGCACAAGAATTTAAAAGGCATTTTGAAATTCCGATCTTGAAAGGCAGAGATGCAGATGCAAGTGAAGCCGAACGACACAAAGGAGAAGAGAGGCTTAAAGAGCTCATCAGTATTGTGAATAGGTAAACTACATCCGTCTTCTCTTTGCAGAGCTTTTGCATAAACCCTTGGTGAACGCTGGTATCTTTCCAAATTGCGGTTGTAGCTGTAATGAATTCTCTTGCCAGTTATGTCTATTCAGCAAGTGATTGTGCCAGTATTATTGCCTAAGAAGCCTACACTGCATGTAGCTGTAGTCTGAAAAAAAAGCATGTCGATGTGGCAAGTGGATGAGTAGTGTTGCTATGTTCTACTGTTGATTGCCCAAGTCACAAAAGAGTACAGCTCCCAATTTCACAGCTATGTCAGGGGATGTAGGGGTAGGGCTAGTGGGTTTAGACTACTAGTGTTAGAGATGTGACTTCTGATTGCCAAGAAGCACTTTTGCGATGTGTAAATGCAGTCTTGTTTCTCAGGTTGATTTTTAGTGTTTGTTGATACCAGGATTCTGTTCACGAATGCAACCAATTTATCCAGATCTGCTGGCAATCACTTATCTCAAAGAACTCTTACAAGAGACTGTTTAAATTCTCAGCATTGCTGGTGTTTTCACTTTTTTTTTTTTAACCTGAGCTTTTTCAACAGTTAATAGTCATTGTAAATTGTATTTCACCTTGAATAAGCCTCTCTGTAGAGATAGCTCTGGCCTTGACTCAGGTCAGGTTGTAGAAACCTCAGAGAAGGAAATGGTTTAGAGGAGAAGAGCTTATTCCTTCTTGAGGTGCATTTCCTTTTATGGTTGATGAAAAAGGAGTGTAAACCTGTGCTCATGAATGCTTGTGCCTGCCTGTGTTGAGGTCTGTGACCTTTATTGCATAACAGGTATGATACACAAGTACGGAAGATGAAGCACGTAAGCATTAACAGATAATTGTCTGAATTGGGTAGGAATTACAAATGGAGACAGTGATGCAAAGATGTGGAATCATAGGTGCAAGGCTAGAAGGTCCCCCGAGATGGCATCTAGTCAGTTCTGCTGTCCTAAGGACCTAAACCATCCCTTCCTTAACCACCATCCAGCACTGAAGACCTTAAAAATTTCCCAGGATACCTTTTCCAGGGCATCACTGTCTTTGCAGTTAGAAAATGCTCTTAATGTGTAACATAAATCTTGCTTACTGCAGCTTAAGGCTGTTACTTTTCATCCTACTGCTTATGGGCTTGGAGACCAGATAATTCCTTTCTTTAACAGCCTTTGACAGATTTTGGGGCTGTCACATATCCTTACTGTCTTTCTTCTATAGGTTTTGTAACATGCTGTTTTTGATGTTTCCTGGCAGAAATGGGTTTCTGCACCTCATTCTGGTTGCTCAGTTCAGCACTTTTTGTAGTCCCATCTTATCTTTTCTATGTGTGGTAAAAACACTATGGGGCATTTCTCAAGCCCCTTTGCAGAAATCTCAATTCAGACAATATACCCATCTTGGCTGAGGATGGCTATTAAGTTATTACATGAAGAGCTGCCTGTTTGTACTTTGGCTTGTGTCCATAATGTATCTGCTGCTTCTGAGAATGCACAGGTAGTCTGAGGAGGATCTGAACCTAGTCTCCTAAGGGTCTAGGTTCTCTTAGGTAGAATCATGCCTGTTTGCTCTAAATGTCTTGAACTAAATTTGGAAGCATCACAAAGACAGTGGCTTATACTGGCCTTCATGGCATGAGCTGATGGAGACTCTTAATGTGGCTTTGAGCAGATGGTGTTTGGCCATTGCCGTGTATTAGTCTGTCACAGACCTTTGAGGAATAATAATGATAAAATGGGTTTCATGTCATCAAAGCATCTGATGTTCATTTCCTTCCTTGCAGGTGTTTAATCCGAAGAACTTCAGACATCCTGTCCAAATACCTGCCAGTGAAGATTGAGCAGGTGGTCTGTTGCAGGTACTAGGAAGCATGTTCTCTGCCTGGGAAATGGCAGAGCAACAGGAAGGACTGAAAAGTTGCAAAAAGTCCTTTGATGCTTGTTGTGACTACTTCCCTCTATGAGTGGGGTTGTAGCTATTTGCAATATGCTGCTTTTCCTCATGAAGCAGGGGTGGACAACTGGCAGCTGGTGTGATCTGGGAAGTCCTTAGCTGTACAGAGTATGTGCAAACTTCTCTTCCAGCTCTGGGCTGAGTTATCAGTGGTCTACCATCTGGCTTGGAGGCAGGTCTAGGCTGTCTGTGCTGTAACTAAAAACAGGCTAAAAGGACCACCCTGCATGGATGGAGGAGAGACAACAGGGTGGTTTGGGCACAAACAGACACTGCAGGCCTCTTGTTCTGTTTCAGACTGACACCTCTGCAGGCTGAGCTGTACAAGAACTTCCTGAAACAAGCCAAGCCGGTGGAGGAGCTGAAGGAGGGCAAAATCAGTGTGTCGTCTCTCTCTTCCATCACTTCCTTAAAGAAGCTCTGCAATCGTAAGCTGTTCCACTCATACAATGGATTTGGATTTTTGCACTATTTGGGGGGGGTTTTGTGCCCTCCTTGTGCACTCCACAGTCTCTGAGCTCTCTTTGGTTTTCAGACCCTGCCCTTATCCATGATAAGTGTGTGGAAGAGGAAGAAGGTTTTATGGGAGCCCTCAACCTGTTCCCTGCTGGCTACAGCACCAAATCAGTGGAGCCTCAGCTTTCAGGTACTGTGGAACTCAATAGTACAGATGTGCTGCCTAACACAGGCAACCATGAGACTATTTTTAGTGTCTTATCAAGTGCCCTTCCAAGATCGGAGTTCAGAAATTTTAGAACTTCTGCTTTAGCTTTCTTCTTTCTTTCCCTTTCATCCAGGAAAGATGCTGGTTTTGGACTACATTCTTGCTGTTACAAAAAGCACCAGTAATGACAAAGTGGTTTTAGTGTCTAACTACACTCAGACACTGGATCTTTTTGAGAAGCTCTGCAGGAACAGAAGGTTTGTCTTTAGGTTACTTTTTTTTCAATCCTGTAAGTCTGTACTTGCAGTCTTTGCTGTAAAGGAAACTGATTATTTTTAAAGATCTCAAGTTTCTGGTGCTCAAAACTTTTACCTCAGATACTCCTGAATTGGAACTAATATGGCCTGTGCTTTGACTGCTGAGGTCATTCAGCAGGACCTCTGGCCCTCCACAAAAGCTTCTAAAGCCCAGGCCCCTGTTACAAGGCTGTTGCGGAAGATTTATTTTTGAAATAGGATGTTCTAAGGGTCTCAGCAGTCTGATTGTAGCAAATGCTGTATGTTCTAGGTATTTATATGTCCGGCTGGATGGCACCATGTCCATTAAAAAGAGAGCAAAGATTGTGGAGCGATTCAACAGCCCCTCGGTAGGTAGAACTTGTTGGATGTGAGTAGCTCTCCTGCTGGTTCTTTCTGCTGTGAATAACAGTATGGCTGCCCCTGTAGTTTAATCCAAAGTCTGCCTTTTCCCACAGAGCCCTGAGTTTATCTTCATGTTAAGCAGCAAAGCAGGTGGCTGTGGTTTGAACTTGATAGGGGCTAACAGACTCGTTATGTTCGACCCAGACTGGAATCCAGCTAATGATGAGCAGGCCATGGCTCGTGTGTGGCGGGATGGCCAGAAGAAGACATGCTACATCTATCGGCTGCTTTCAGTGAGTCCTACTCCTCTCATCCCCTCAACAGCAGTTCATGGTGGCAGCTCAGACTGCTGCTGCCATGAATTGGGACCAGCAGGGGAACAACTATTTTGTGTAGTGACTGGAATAGATTTGAACTTGATTGCTTCCTACCCTTAAATATGTTGCCGTAGAAAACCATGAAGGTTCAAGCTGGAGAGTCGTTACTGTAGGCCTCGGTTTCTAATGGTGACTGGCTTCTGAGAAACAAATCACAGTCTTTCCTGGATAAGATGCTCCTTTGAAGTCATTTAAGTCTCTGACTTAAATTTTATGAGGGTGTCAGATGCCAGAGTTGCTGTTTTTCAGTCTGGTTGTGGTTGGTGTGGGTTGGAGGTATGGGTATATAATAAAGTATGTTCCCAGAATTACAGCAGCTTTTGGAATGGAGTTACCAATTAGCAGGTGGACTGGCTTTTCCGTAAAGGAGAAGCACAAAATGACACTCTCCACCACTGCCAGCAGTGATTACTAACGAGAAATGTCCTCTCTGCCCTTGTTCACTTTCACTTCTTGTTCAGCATGGGGTTTTTTGGTTTGTATATGGGTGAACCAGCAAATACTGCTTATTCTTGTGTCACTCAGCGCTGGCTTCGTATCTCATTCTGTCTCAGCTCTGATTGTGTCCCAGCTGTGCTTCATCTCTGATTCTGCCTCTTGTAGACAGGGACCATAGAGGAGAAGATATTCCAACGCCAGACCCACAAGAAGGCCCTCAGCAGCTGTGTGGTGGATGAGGAGCAGGATGTAGAAAGGCACTTCTCCCTTGGGGAGCTGAAGGAGCTCTTCACGTTGAATGAGACCACCATCAGTGACACCCATGACAAGTGAGTCTAATGAAAGACTAATGGATGTGATCTGGAAAAAACCACCTCCACTGTTTGGACTAATAATTCAAGGATTCCTCAGGCAGTAGGGGAAGCTCAAGGAGAGCGAAGGCCTTAAAGGTCTCAGCTTCTGAAGGTGTTAGCTACATGGAGATGAGCACTTCCTTACTCCCCTCCCTTTTTGTTGCCCTAGAAAAGCTGTACTGGCAGGGCAAGTGAGCAAACTGTCTTGTTGCCTTTGTTTGGAGGTTGTGAAATACTGCAGCCAAGGAAAAAGAGAGGTTGATCAGAGCTATTCAAGTCTTGGTCCTTCCTCAACACTTTCCTCCTAGTGGTTTGTGATCTCCAAATGCTAAGCTGCTTCACTGTCAGGGTTTACTCCATCTTCTAAGAATTCATGAAGCCAACAGAAGTGCTCTTCTGGGGCCTAAAAGAATCCTGTTCTCATTGCCCTTCTCTCCCACCCCTGAGACCTGTGGTATTGTAGGCACCAGAAAGAGGACAAGGAGTGCAGGAAAATGTTTCACTGTGGATGTTAAGACTCTTAGTTCAGGCAAGAAGTGAAGAGGATTAGTTTAATCTGACTCAAAGCTTAGCTCTGTCTGCGTAGCAACAAGCCTTGCTGGCAGAGCTGCTGCTGCTCTTTTGTCTCCTTATGTGGCAGCTCAGTAGGGCATCTCCAGAACAGCCTGAGCACAACATGGTGGCTGCAGTGGCATTCAAGATGGAGTTTGGGTTGTGATGTGCTCTCTTGAACTTGGGAAGCTGATGCAGTGCTAAGAAGGTGTTAGCTGCGGGGCTGTTCATTCAGCTGTAAGCAACATCCCTCACCTTTGAGGGTCACCTCCTCCTGAGCTTCCTCTGGGTCCTGCTGGACCATTCCCACATGGCTAAACATGGAGGGGGAATGTGAGTAGAAACAGAACCTTCGGGGTTTCTAGAATGAGAGTTATTCCTTAATCTGTCGCATATGCCAAAAGGTGGTTGTGTATTGAAATGGGATGTGGCAATAATGAATCCTATTTGATAATCCAATTGCCAGTGCTGTGGTTGAAGGGGAGTCAATCCAAAATGCTGTCCATGGTCTGCATTTTACAACCAACCTGTACACTAAGGCAAGTGGATGAACTTTGCACTGACCTGGCACTGGCTTTATTTCAGGATCAAGTGTCGTCGCTGTGTGAACGGCCACCAGGTACGGCCCCCTCCTGAAGAGTCTGACTGTACCTCAGACGTGTCCCAGTGGAACCACTGTGCTGATAAGCGGGGGTTGCAGGACTCTGTGCTGAAGGCTGCATGGGATGCCGCTGTCACCTTCACCTTTCATCATCACTCCCATGAGGAGCAGCAAGGGATTCCCTAACAGGTTACTGTCCTCTGTGGGGGCAAGGGGAGACTGCTATGGCAGCCTGCATCACTTTAATCCCTTTCAAGGAAAGGGGCAGCAGCACATGCTGGACTCCTGTGTGGCTATGGAACAGCAGAACATTGTGGTTTCTGAGGGGCCACAGGGCTGTTAGCATCCATTAGGCTGCTGCAACAGCAAGGAGACTGGCTTTTTCTCTGCTGTTGTGTGCTTGAAAAACTGCCCTTTGGGAACTGGGCATAACAGCACCTTGTGTATTTGCTGAATCAGCACTGGTTCCTGTGCTGTTGGTATCTGTGTGTTCTACTCAGCCAAGTTAAGCTAGCAGTTCTACAGTGCTTGATGTGCAGCACAGTTCTTTTGACAGTTGAAGGATCCATTTCTGTTGTGAAATGTGAACCTTACAGTGATTACTTGAGAACAAGAGGATTTTTACAAGGGAGAAAAATTACAGCTTGTGTTTTGAACATCTGGTCTTGAAAGATCATGTAGGCAGTAGGGCATCAGGCTCTATCCACTAAGATAGCTCCATTTCTAAAACCACTTGCTTTGTTATGGGCAGGATCCCCTGATCTAGCAGAGTGTTTTAATTGGATCACATTGCAAGCCAGTAATAAAATCCATGCTTCAGTACATTGAGCCTTAATTAGATTTTTATTATAAAAATCTTATAAAAGAGCTATTCAAAACCTCTGTAAAATGACTCCAGACATTGGAGAGGAACAACAGGATTGCAAATAAACACCAGGCTACTCTGTACATAAAGTAACACTTTCCAAATTAAGAGGTCACAGCTTGGGGCTTTTGTAGCTTGTTTTCTACTCCAAGGGGAGGACAGAGTTCTTATTTCACAGAGAACAGAATGCCTGATGTTGGAAGGGACCTCAAGGTCATGTCCAGCACTCCTGCACAAAACCAAGATCACCTAGAGCTGGTTGCCAAGAAGCACAACTAGATCGCTTTGAGTTTTTCCAATGATGGGGATAGGTATTGATGAGACACTCTCTGAAACATGAAGCTTGTAACACCACCAAGTGAAATAAATAACTTTGTCCTGAGATCTGCAGGAAGTTGCAGAAGCTCATTTGGTATCTGTCCTGCTTACAGTCTTCTCAGTTGGAATATCACAAGAGTTAGATTGCCTTGAAATACAGCTGTTGACCCACACTCCTGTGTGTCACTTCTTCCTCAGATGGACAGGAAAGTGAACATCTGTACTCCGCTTCAGTCAGAGGAATTAAAACCCACCTGTGCTGTCAAATTATTGGCTAGGGACTGAACTGTGTCAGGGTGATCTAACTCCTTTGTCCATCACATGACACTGATATAGTCAGCAAAGGCCTGGGAGGAGTCCCATGAGTCGCTGACCACAATACACACAGCTCTGAGACGTCGAAGTGCCTCTTGAGCTGTTTCAGCATCCTGGTCTAGCCAGTTTTGGAAGAGGCGGAGGTGTGTGAATTGAATCTGTCCCCCTCTCTGCTGGATGTGGCCTTCCAGCTTCTTTGAGAACTCCAGAAGCCCATCAGGTTTGATGCAATTTGAACTTTCCATGGAAAGAAAGACCAAAATGCCATTAAGAGTCTAGGCTATAATTTGAAGAGTTTAAATTACTGGTTCTTCTACTAACTGCCACTTTAAGTACCCGACAATGATTTAGTGCAAAGTACAACTTTCTTAATCCATACCAAGAGTGAATAACCACTGACAAATCCATTATCCTGGCATCCTTACTACTGACTTAACTAGACCGAGTTCTGACCTTAAAATGTTGCAGGAGCAGTTGAGTCTCATAGCAGCTTTCACGACTAAGGGACCTGGCCCAACCTAGAGGTCCTAGTGCAAGCAACAGCAGTATGTGATTATTTATTATTTTCCTTCTCAGAACATCTGGGCAGTGGGTGACAGATCCTGGTGTTTCTGGGAAATAACAAGGTCATTTACCCTGAATGAATGTTTAAATAAACACCAGTTTGCATGCTGGACTTAACCTTGTGAGAGACACAGTAACAGTCAGGATTCCAAGCTGCTGAAGGAGTGGCTGTGGTTAAATAAACTGTCACACCCATGTACTCTCAGCAATCTGAGCTACCAGGAAGTATGGAGGTCAAGAGGAATCAAGCAAAACAGACTTCAGTATTACAGAAATGCCACCCTCCCTACAGATTACTGCCCATCTTTATGCTCAAGGAGGGAGCAGCAGTTCACGCCAAAACACAAAGATGAGGAAAGGAATGTAGCAGCAGTCACGATCTGGCATCATTTGCTCTGTATTCCAGGGCAGTGGAAACAGCTACTTATGCTGCTGCCTACGAATAAATGCATGTAGGAACACTAGCTCTAACCTACAGCACCGGAAGGGCTTGCAGCAGTGACCCTCAAGGGAGCAGCAACCCAAAGCTGCTTTTAAGATGGAACTTGACTATAAAAGGGGTAGTGAGATGCTTTGAAGATGCTGGAGATCCCTGCAGTTTTAGGTGCCCATTGCAGTGTTTCTCTAAGCTTTTCTTTAGCACACATTATCTTGAAGGAACAGAATCATACTGAGTCTTACTCAGCTCTAGCCCTCCTGAAAACTAACTCAGCAGAATACCTGATGTCCAGCTGGCAAAGAGAAGAGGAGGAATCTTCAGAGAAGATATCTGCAAGGGCAACCAGTCTGTGATTCCCTAAGAGGAGAGAAATGCAGGTGTTAGATGAAACCCAGGAACAGTCTCAAACATTTAAATGGCTGTGGGGCTGGGATAATAATGCAGAAAGAAGGCTGTATGAGCGTGCATGCAGCACAAAGGGCTAATCTCTGTACCCTCAGTCTGTCCCCCCAGTGGCCTAAAGCAAATTAGCAGCTGAGCACAATGCTAAAGGCCGTGGAAACACTTGTTGACAGAGCAGTTTGTTTCACTACAAAAATCCTGGTTTTGTTTGAGAAGTCAATATGCAGCTTTTTTTTTTTACATGACCAATAGCACAGGGTTAAACTCAAACCTCAGAAATAAGTTTTATTTCAGGTGATCCCAAGTCTTCCCATTTCTTTAAAAGAACAGAAAAATCTTCTGGATTTACTGAAATTAATTTCTCTGATGCTTCTGCTTGGCCTGTGATCCAAACGCCTATCCTTTCTGTAAATTCAACTCCACTTTTTACACACACTTCCTCACTGCTATCTCTCCAAACTCAGGCAAAATATGTGCCCCTCTGGATGAGAGGCAGCATGTCTGCTGCTTGGTCTGTTCCCATTAGACTGTAGCCAGTGTTCAGTCAAATATGGAGTCCTGCTGATGGTTTTGCTGCATAGAAAAGCAATTAGAATGCTCCCACAGGACCTGAGCTCCTGGTAGGATGCTGAAATTCTGCATTTAAAAAATTAACTCAATGGTCCTTATTTGTAAGCTTAATCCACTATGTTCATGTGTATGTTGAGGTCATGAGCAACAATGGTCTTAACTCCAACCCTGAAGTTATCTCCAAGAGAGCTATGGTCAAGGCACCACAGCAAAACTCACTGTACGTACCAAGGCGATTCCCAGGCAGTTTGAGGCTCCTCAAAGATGAATTGCTTTTCACTGCATTGATGATTTCAGATAAAAACTCAGTAGTAGAGCTTTCAAACAGGCGACAGAAAGAAAACGTGATTTCTGTGGAAGAGATGGATTGATGGTACATGTTAGTACTCCCTGCATGCTTGCTTATTCCATAACTGCATCCTGCAGACAGCCCCGGCCCCTCATCCATATGCAAGAACAAACCCTCCCCATCAGTGGATCACACACAACAGCACCTGCTACCACAAGATAAGCAGAGACTGTGCTCAGGGAAATGGCTTTGCCAGCTGACCCAGTTAAGGGCTGATGTGCTCTGCAGGTTAAAAACCTTTGTTTCATAGCCAAGACTATGGACTCCACAGCATACAGCAGCTTTGCAGCTGCTCCTCTCTCTCTGCCCCGCTGGCACAAAGAACCAGACACATTCTCACTCTGCCAACAGCTACAGATCTACACCAGGACAGTGGCATTTAGCTAAGCCTTGCACATCCAAATGTTACCTCTTAAAATGTCAGCCAGCCAAAAGCAGCCACATGCAGCCCCTTTACAGGCACTAGCACCCAGGAGTTTTCTATACCTTGCAGGCCAGGATCCTGAAGCAAAAGCAGAACTTCCTTGTGGTGCTCAGCCAGGTTCACATCATGAAAGCTCAGTTTCTTCAAATCTGGATTGCACTCTAAAAGCAAAACAAGTTCTCAGGTCAAGTGCTGTACACTTTCGTATGAAAAGACACCCACCTACCAGCTAATGCCCAGAAACCGAGCTGGATTTGTGCTGGACTATGGGTAACTAAAAAGTTGGTGACATCTACTTCTTTTTCTCAAGAGACTGCAACAGTGTCCATACCAAAGAAATGGACCTACCCAAACTGGCTTCATGATAAAAGATGGAAAGAAGGTACTCTGTGTCACAGTGATGCTACCTGCAGGTCAGCACAGTACCTCTGAGTGCCTCCAAAAGGAGCCCAAGCTGCCGAGAACAGGGCAGCGTGGCACTGTCGAGGGACAACTGTTGGAGGAACTTTGACGCCTTGAGCACTGGCAGCAGGAACATGGTGTGCAGTGGTTCCCTAGGGAATCGGATCTCCAGCTGCTCCAAGCAGCTCTCTAAGGGAAGAAAAACAATTACCAATCAGAGAGCTTGGTCTGGAGTGACAGTCGTCAATACAGCTAGGTCCTACAGCAAGCAAGCAGCCAGTGTTTCTAACAGTTATCATCTAGGTTGGTAGAAAGTGCCAATGTGTGGGGCATCCTGCCCCACAGAGCTCTGGCATACTCAGATCTGTGGTAACATAAATCATTTAAAGTTCATTTCAGGACTTATGACAGGTCACATGGCACTAATTTCTACTGCATTCTGGTACTCCAACAAGGTTTGAGGGAAAATGTCACCCTTTATACACAAACCAGTGTACTTCCAGAGGGCAAGTGGTCTTCCCTGGCCCCACTCTGCTGTAATAACTCAGGCTCTGCTCTGGTTATTCAACAGGTTATAAGGGTGATGAGAGACCTGTGAGCCAAGAATACACTGCTGTAACTCCCAGATTTTACTCCACAGGCTTGGGCAATACTTTGCCATTACCTGTGCTATTGCAGTGATTCAGAGATACTTCTCCCCTGCTTAAGGGTCTCACAGTCAATCAGGTGGACAAAGTATAAACTTCCAGCCAATTTAGATGGGTGTAACAGGCTCCCCATAGGCTGTGTAGACAGCTAGCAGGTTACGACTGGCCCCGTACAGGGCAAAGGTTGGCATCCAGCAATAAAATGCCTTGTCCAAGTCTCAGGCTCACAGACAAAATGACAAAGCGCAGCACTGTCTAAATAAAAGACCAGGCTGTAATTGCATATGCATTTGCAGCTCTGGCTGACACAACCATGATGTGTCCTGGTTGTTACTCAGAATGATTCCTACCTTGGATTTCTACCTCACTGCAGCTTGGATTCCCCTCAGGGCTGTTCCCTTCCAGCTGGTTTTTGAGGTCGAAGCTGACTGAGAGCGTGTGGAGCTGTGGAAAGGCGCTCAGGATGCAGCGAACAAGCTCCATGCAAGGCATGTGGGAGAAGACGTCACTCACACGCACCACACGGAGGCGGCAGCCCGATTGACGGGAGAGAGCCCGGAGCCCAGAGAGGATGCAGAAGATGCTGTCACCGAGGCCTGGAACAGCATTTGTACAGAAAGGTGTTAGCTCTGCCTGTAGAGACACCAATGTATACACAGCTAGAGCTGCGTCAACAGCAAGTCAGGCTAAATTCAGATTGCTTTATCCAGACGTATCTAAGCTAAACTGTCCACATAGGAGATAGAGATCTGGATCTTCCCTTTGCCCTCTGTAGATGGCATTTAAGCACAAGGCCAAGGGCTGCTCTGTCCCAGAAGAGCCCAATTCTCTCCCTCAAACAGGACCTCACAGTCACTGGGCATGTCTACCGATGGTGTTCTTGGGATCAGGTACCAATACTCTTACAATGCCCATTCCAGTAAAAATAAAGTCAGCGTAAACCCAAGCAGTAAGTCAGACCATTAGACCAAGGCTGGCAGGAAGCACCCAGTTTACACCACTAACCGTTGTATGACAGAATCAAGTTTTCTAAAGATACCCAGGAGCTCAGTAGATTACTTAGAGTCCGACACGTCTCTCCAGTCAAGGGAACGGAGAATAATTCCAGTGTGGACACGCTTCGGAAGCAGTGAGTGGCTTTCAGAGAAAAGATCCCAGCAGATTCTTTTTTCTTACAGCCAGTGTGACCAGCGCATGGAGATCCAAGGGAGGAACTAGTCCAGTTTCCAGAATTTTCTTCCTCTGTGGTGCTGTTATTGTCAAGTAACCCCGAATTATCCTCTCTAGCAACAGTAAAGACAAAATCATACAGGTCTTCTGGGTCGGCATGCAGTCCCCTGCTTCGCCTGAGGCAGCGACGTTTCTTTCCCACTGCAGATTTCAGCCGTCTGCGTGTCTTTTGAAGAACAGAGTGATGGGACAGCTGGTCTGAGACACCAGAAGATCCTGTGTGGTCACAGAGCTCTCTGTCACTTGTCTCCTTGCATGCTTGGTTTTGCAGAGGAGGACTTCTTGCTCCAGAGTTCAGGCAAGTGTCAGACCTGGATACATTCACTTCCACGTCAGCCTCCTCTAGGGCTCTGGGGGATCCCTTCTGGTTCTCATCATCACTCCACTCCTTCTCATTGTAACAGCCCCCCTCTGCTTGCTCCTGTGCCAACTCCTGGTTTTGAGCAGTGTCCTCCTCTTTGCAAAGGCCACATGGGCTGCTGTGATACATGAGGGCATTTCCCGAGCGCCAAAACCCAGCACTCATGCTCAAAATGAGAACGAGAAGAACTGTGTCAGGAACAGGCCAGGAATACACAGACACCTGGCTGACAGAGCCATGGTGAATCAGACGGTGCAGAAGTAAAACCAGTGAACGTCTGATGGACTGGTCAGAGGATAGGAGGTGCTGGAACTTCAGAATCCGCAGGGAGCCAGCCAAGTTTTCAAGCACTTTCTGGTTGTGCTCAGCAGTGAGCTCCACTGCACCCTGCAGCATGTTGCAGAGGGTAAGCTGGGAAACATGTGGGGAGGTGTGCAGCAGTGGTGAGAAGTGGTGGTCATTGAGACGCCAGTCAGAGGAAACATCCAAGACACCATGAAGAACATTTGAAAACAACGTTTCAAGGAACTTCTTCCTCCAACAGGTTATATTCTGCAATTAAAAAGCAGCCCCACATTATCAAAATGCCAGCTGCAATTTTCCTCCTGCTTTTTAAACTTAAATTGCTGCTGCTGCCTGCTAAGCTGGTCAATTCAACACAACTGTGAGTTAATGACCTGCTAGTGCTCAGCATCCTTCCTCAGTGTATTTGTTCAAAATCAGATCTACTCTCATCACTCTCTGCATCCTGCTTCTTACCTAACTTATTCAGGGTTGGAAGCTAAGCCAGAGTTTTGTCTCTTAAAAAATTGTGTAATCAGGAATTTTATTTCCAAGTGTCTATTTAAAGGCCGCGATTGTCTGTTAGCAGTTCTTTTACGATGCTGAAACAGTGGAGCCACTTCAGTCTTCCTACATAAAATCATTCTTACCAACTCACTGTTTTCTGTGAGTACTTTTCCAGTGCTTTCTAAGACACACTAGCCCATTTTTTTGCTGGCGTAGGTGTGAGCATGATATACTGTTTTTATCCTGTTTCCCCCAGAATTCCATCTCTAAAGGCAGGATTTATTCTTTCAGCAAATTCACTATTGTGAGCTGAAGGCTGTGGCTGTACTCTGCAGTTCCTTTTATGAACCCTGTTTCCAAAATGACTGTACTACCAGGGTCATGCCTTGGTGCAGAGCCCTACAAACACTTGACACCTCACTCTGAGATGACTAACAGGCTTAGGAATCAAACCTGTTAAAGAATGGTTTTGACTGGAAGTGACCTCAAATATCATCTAGGTCCAATGCCCACCCTCCTCCCACCATGGGTGTGGACACCTCTCACTAGACGACATTGAGCAGAGCCCCATCCAACCTGATGGCAAAGACTGGGTTCCTACGTTGTGGTCCTTCTCCCACCAGCAGCATCCCCTCACCTCAGAGTTAGGTGGTCTGGTTTTCATCACATCATCCCACAGCTTTCGCCAGATGGGCTGTGTTGAGAGGCCTGGGGGGAAAACAATAACCAACCAGGATTGCTAACGATCCACTCCCTTGTCCTGGAGCTCATAGGGCAGATGGGGCACTGTCGGGGGTGCAGACCCAGACCTGTGCAGTAAAAGGACTGCTTTGTGGTGAGGGAAAGACTACCACTACCTCCTACGGGAGGCAGCAGCAGGTTTTATTGTTCCTCAAACAGAACAAAGTCTCAGCAGGGCTCAGACTTTCATGAACCAACCTGGGTACAGGGTTTGGATGCGGAGTAGGGGGTTGAAGTGGGAGGTAACAACAACCCCGGTGGTAACAGGGACTGTGCTCTAGGGGTGTCCCTTGCTCATAGAGGGGTTCAGCCCTCTGTCCTGGGGCTCCCACGGCCAATCTGGACAGCTCCTCTCTGCAACCAGGGAGCCCTCGGGCCGAGGCTCACCTCTGCGGGCCGGGGACAGCCCGGGGTGGGTGAGCGTGTGGGTCTGTCCGCTCCATCAGTTTTGGGGGATTCGTCCCTCCCTCTCGCCCACGGGTACCCGAGGATTTGTCGCCGTCCCCGCCGGTGTCACCTGCTCTCCGCGCGGCGCCCTCGGCCCGCTCCAGGCGGAACACGGTGAGAAGCGGCAGGAGGCCCCGCAGGAGGTGCCCGGGCAACGCTGCGGAGAGGCGGAGAGAGAGGGCAGCAGAATGCGGGCAGGCTCCGGCCCCGCAACCCCCCACCGCCCCGCGCCTTACCCCAGACTTCCCGCTCCAGGGCCCCCATGCTGCGGCTCACGGCCGCCGCGCTCAGCGACCACAGACTGCGCGGGCCCTCCGCCGCCATGGTCGCACTTATCGCCTCTGCGACCCCGCCGCCATCTTGGGAAGGGGCGCTTCCCGCCGCCATCTTGGAGGCGGAGGGCGCGGGCCGCCATGTTGGGGAGGTCACAGATGGGGCTGCACAGAGAGGCAGCTGCAGCCACGCTGGGACAGCCTCAAGACATCGATGTCGGGAGGAAGGGCGAAGGGAAGGAGGCGCAGGGAGCAGCGACCATCTTGAGGGGGTTCACAAGCCCCTGCTGGGAGGGGACGTGGCCGAGCCTGAAGCACCGCCCCGTAGCGGGCGGCCCCGGGACTTCCCGCGGAGCTTCCGGCGGATGACCCTGGCGAGTCCTTCTGGGTGGGAGCGCTGGGGACATGGGGCTGCGCGACAGCGTCGTTCACGCCGGGGAGCCCGAGGTGAGCGGGGCCGGGCCAGGGTGGCAGAGGCTGCGCCCAGGGGCCTCGGTCGGTTGGTAATGGCTGTTTTCTTCTTTCTTCTTTTTCCCCAGGAGGAGGAAGAGGAGCTGGTGGTGAGTTGGGGAGTGGGGCCGGGAGGGACGGGCCTGGCCCGGCCTGCGGAGTCTGCGGGCCTCGCTGGCGGTCAGGAGCTTGTGCACAACGCGGTGATCCCGGGGGTAGATGCCCTCAGCCTTTTAGCACTGACAGACAAACTCATAGGGCCCTGGGCCTCCGTCCCTGCTCTGTGCTGGTGATCTAAAGCTCAGCGGGGAGGCAGCTTGAATCAGATTTGTTACGAATCACAAAAGCATAGAATGATTTGGGCAGAGACACCTTGTGCTAGACCAGGTTGCTGAGAGCTCCTTCCATCCTGATCTTGAGCTCTTCCAGGGATGGGCATCACCAGCTTCTCTGGGCAACCTGCTCCAGTGTCTCTCCACCCTCATAGTGAATAATTTATTCTCAATATCTAACCTAAATCTACTCTTTTTTAGTTTTAAACTGTTAACACTTCATCTTGCTTGAGTATTGGAACAGGGTGTCCAGTTTGGTGGCAAAGTCACCACTCTGGATGTGTTCAAAAAACATGTAAATGTGGCACTAGAGAACATGTTTTGGTGGGCATGGTGGCATTGGGTTGACAGTTGGACTTGATGATCTTTGAGGTCTCTTACAGCCTTAATGATTCTGTGATCTTATGACTCCAGTCCCTGATAAAGACTCCCTCCTCCTGTTTACTGTAGGCCCTCTTAAAGTATGGGAAGGCTGCTATGAGGTTTCCCTAGAATATTTTATTTTCCAGGCTGAACAACCCCAGCTCTCAGGTAATCTTTACGGGGAGGTGCTCCAGCCACCTGATCATCTTTGTGACCGCCTCTGGACCCACTTAAGCAGGTCCACAACCTGTTGTGGGCCCGCAGAGCTGGATACAGTACTCCCAGATGGGGGTTCATGAGAATTAGAATAGAGGAACAGAATGACCTCCTTTGACCTAATGGTGACACTTCTTTTGATGCAGCCCAGAATACAATTGGCCCTCTGGGCAGTGAGTGCACCTTGCTAGCTCATAGTAAGTTTTTTCTCTGCCATAATGTGGCTTTCAGTATGCTCATCCCTCAGCTTGTATCTGTGCTTGAGATTCCCTCAATCCATGTGCAGGAGCTTGCACCTGGCCTTGTTGAACTTCATGAGGTTTACACTAGCCGCCTCCAAGCCTGTCCAGGACCCCCTGGATGACATCCTGCCCCTGCTGTGTGTCAACATACGGATTCCTCTTAAATCGGTGGGTCTTGAGAGGAAAAGAGTGTTTTGGGGTCTCACTGTCCTCACAACAGCCCTGTGTCTGCAGGATCCTTTAACCACAATCCGGGAACAATGTGAGCAGACGGAGAAATGTGTAAAGGCACGGGAGCGGCTGGAGCTGTGTGATGCACGGGTGTCTTCCAGGTCCCAGACAGAAGAGCAGTGCACAGAGGAGCTTTTTGACTTCCTGCATGCCAGAGACCACTGTGTAAGAGCCTTGATTCTTTTTCTTGTTGAACGTTTGATTCCTTGTTAAAACAGTTTCCTCTGGGATTCTGCTTTGCAAGTGATGCTCTGCTATTTTAGTGTTATCTTTGCCTTTTTAAAGTTAAACCTTTTTAATCTGACGTGAAACTGTGTAAGAAATCTTTGCTTGTTAGTTTTTTTGAATGACTTGTTGCCAAACAGAAGAGCAGAGGGCTATGGATCTGTGTATTATAGTGGCCCAGAAAACCACTAAGTGGCTGGTAACACCCTGCTGATTTCCAACCCTAAATTATGAGTTACAGAGCTTGCTATATTTTTCTTTTCAGGTTGCTCACAAACTCTTTAAGAGCCTGAAGTGAAGGTGGGTGTGATTGTCCATCTACTTCCACAACTGGTGTTGGAGTTCCTGGATCCACAGTACTGCTACCCACCCAGTCACTCACCATGCCCAGTATAAATTAAACCGCTTCCTGGCAGTGACCCAGTGTCACAGCATCTATTCTCGTGGAAAAGGTGCAGCTAAAGAAAAGCTGTGTTGATGTTCTGTAATTTTACATATTAAACATTCAGACTTCTCATTGAGATTGCTTCCCATCCTGTTTATGTCTTGTGCTTCTAACTGGTTCTCAGTTATGATGAAAGTAGTGGGGGTCAGAGCCCAGTTTGTGGAGGGGACACTCCTCCTTTCCTATGGCAATGTCCCTTTTGCGCAGCCATGAAATGCAGCCTGATCCCACAGCCAAGAATTTGTCTGTTGGAACCACAAAGGTGACTTCCAAGCCCCACAAGACCAGTATTGTTCACACAGTTTAGTTCTGACAAAATTAAACTGAAGAGAGTGCTCCTTTTTCTACAGCATTTCCTCATATCCTGAGGACAATCTGTTGTCCTGTCACCTGCCAGCGGCTGGAAGAGCCTCCTGGCTGTGCTCAGCTTTGTGTTCTTTGCTGCAGATGGGCAGGGTGGTGGTTCCACTTGGGAAGGGCAGGAGGGGTCACCGGGAGGAACTGAAGCCAGGGACTGGCCTGTGGAAAGGTCAAGCTCACGCTTTGCACGATGTAATTCCTAACAAGGTACTCCGCAGGGCACAAACCCCCTCGGCGCCTGCCCGCTGTCGCGGTCCGTGATGCTTTTCCGGGCGGACCCGAGTTTCCGCTGCCGGTCCCGCCCCGGAAGGCGCAGGCGAGGGTGATGGCGGCGTTGGGTGGCCATAGGCAGCTGGCCGCCGCGCTGTTGCGGCGGGGACTAGCACCGGAGCTGCGGCTGGAGCTGCGCCGGCACCGGCACAAGGAGAAGTGGGTGAGCGGGACCGAGCGGGTCTTGTGTCAGCGCTGACTTGATCCTGCGCTGTCGAGGTTCTCTGTCCTTTAACATCTCTGCCATTCTCCCACCCGCAGGCTACCACGGCCCCCCGCATCCCACCCACGCGGCTGGCCCTGCACCAGTTCGACGCGAACTACAGCCTGCACCTGAAGGAGCTGTGGCCCTCTGTGCGCGCCAGCCTGCTCTGTGAGCAGAAGTACGGTGCCCTGCTCAACAACTTCTCTTCTGCCGACTATGTCACCCAAGAGCTGGAGTTGCTGAATGCCACCGATTTTGTTTCTGAAGCTTACCAAAAGGCACAGTGGGGTGCAGCTACGGAGGACATGGGGAGAGGGAAAGACATGTCCCAGGAGGGGGCTGGTGAGGGCAGGACAGTGGTGCAGGCAGAAACGATGACACAGCCAGAGATATCACTTCGTTCCTCCATCAGCTCCAACATCAAGTGCTACACCTTCCCCAGGGGTGACATCACGCGGTTTCGCCCTGCAAGGTGAGGCATCGCTGGGGCAGAGCACCCACCGTCACTGCCAGTCACAGGGGCTGCAGGTGTGTGAGCACCCGCTGCTTCTGTACTCACCTCCTCACCTCAACTGCTGTTTTGCTTTTTCTTACGCAAACTGGTGATTTCCAGGCCAGACACTCTGGGGATCCTTGATTATTATCTCATGGATGCAGCATCTCTCTTGCCTGTCCTGGCACTCAATGTGCAACCAGATGACCTTGTCCTTGACCTCTGTGCAGCTCCGGGTGGCAAGACTCTGGCTCTGCTGCAGACTGGCATGTGTGGTAAGTAGAGGTGGGTGTTCCTTGTCCTCGTGTGTAAAACAGGGCTAGGAGAGTGTGTTGTGCCCATTATTAATAATTTCTCGTTACAAGAGTTGGAAATTGGGAGTGTTTTTGCAAAAGTGGTGTTCCCAGGGTGCCTGTTTTGTCCTCAGGACACGTGGCAGCCAACGATGTCTCCATTTCTCGGACAAAGAGACTCTACCAGATCCTCCACAGCTACATACCCAAAGAAGTCAGGGAAATTGTGAGTATCACGTCCTATGATGGAAGGGACTGGAAGCAGCTGGAAGGTGGCACTTTCCATAAGGTAAGTGACTAGGAACTGGTGAAGATAAACCTTCTATTTCAGAGGAGAACAGCAGCTTGTCATACAGTACAATTGTATAGTTTTCTGTAATCTTAAACACAGAGAAAAAGACTAAGCCATATCAAGTCATATTTCTTCTTTTTACACCCATCCTACAGGATCTGGTGCATATGGGCATCTGGAGCTGTACCTTTATTTACCTTACAAATGCTGTTCTAAACCAGCCTCTCAGCCATGTCCAGCTGTGAGAGCTGGGTTTGTCACTGGGAGGTGTCACTGCAAGAGCTCTGGCCGTGTGTGGTTGCAGCTATAAGTGCTGCAGTAACACCTACTAGAGGGACACACAGAGTAGAAATGTTGAAGACGTGTGAGAACGTGATGTTACCCACTGTGTCTGCACATTGCCAAAATGCAAAAGCAGCCAAATGAGGAATAGGTCAATGCTCAGGTAGCATCAGCTAGGCAGGATACTGAGAGCCGCTGGTGTGCAGCAAGGACACAGGTTGGGTGAGGGGCAAGTTGCATTAGGAGACTTGCTGAGCTTGGCCCAGGCCCAGCACTGATGCAGAACTGCTGCCGCAGGTGCTGGTGGATGTGCCCTGCACGACGGACAGACACTCTGTCATGGAGGATGACAACAATATCTTCCACAAGAGGCGAACCAAGGAGCGTCAGATGTTGCCCATGCTGCAGCTGCAACTGCTGATGTAAGTGAGCTCAGTGCTGTTTTGGTGTGATTTGTACTGTCGTAGCAGCTCTCTGTTGCCAGAACTGAAACCTCTTCTTAGTTTGTGTGTCCTCAGCAGGGAAATGTGGAAGCCATGTGTAATTCTCTGGAATGACAATAGCTGAGCACATAAATCCCAGCAAGTGTAAGAAAGCACAAATGTTCTTGGTCAGGTCCTATGTTCTTCCTGTCCCCAGCAAGAGCCAGAGGAGTTAGGGAGGAGGGACTGAGGAAAGGAATGGGATATGGTGTTGTGTTTTTGTGTGATGATCCTCTGGGTCCCAGTCAGCCCTGGAGGATTCCTAAGTGTCCCATGTTTCCTTCTACCAGATGACATGGCAGGGCTTTGTCACCCGTTTTGCTGGGAAGGCTGAATGGGCAGACTGCAAGCCAGGGCAATTAGGAAACAGGTTAGAGAGTCCCATGGCAACTTGAACTGTAGGAATCTCTTCCACTGTTTGTACTGTCATCCCATTCCCTTGGATGTGAGTGCAGGATTACTCCTTCCTGGTGCTCTCCAGTAGCATCTGTCTCATGTTATCAGCCTGAGATTTGACCCCCATTGCCTGGTCTAATATAGACCTCAAGGTACAGTGACACAATGAGACTGCTGAGCCTGTGGAGCGCAAGGAGAATTGCCTTTCACCTCCTGTGAGTTACATGCTGGTGTCCCACACAGTCCTTTCCACGATGGTGAGTGTGTTTTCATTCTGCCTGCAGGGCTGGGATCCTCGCTACCAAGCCAGGAGGAAAGGTGGTGTATTCTACGTGCTCCCTCTCCCCACTGCAGAATGAGTATGTGGTTGAGAGAGCAGTAGAAATTGCAGAAACCCAGTTTAACATCAGTATCCAAGTTGAGGATTTGAGCCACTTTCGAATGCTCTTCCAGGACACGTTTTCCTTCTTCTCGGATTGCCGGCTGGGGGAGCTTGTTCTGCCTCACCTCACAGCCAACTTTGGACCTATGTACTTCTGCAAGCTACGTCGGATGTAGAAGCGGGGTAGACTGTGCTGGCCACGAGGAGATACCCCAAGTTTTCAGGAAAAGCAGAGGTGCTTTGTATTTATTTTTCTTTTCAAGATGTTTCAAAATGAGTCTGCTCTCTTTTGCTGCAGACAGAATAAATGAGAAGGATCTGCTATGGAGTTTTCTGAGTATGTTCTCAGAGAACGAGGAAAGAGAGAGGTCTATCAGAGGAAGCATTTATCT
>JAOXOE010000698.1:17923564-17951499 GCA_028565055.1 Phoeniculus purpureus
CATTAATGAGGTCACCCCTCAGTCTCCTCCAAGCTAAAGAGACCCAGCTCCCTCAGCTTCTCCTCATAAGGGAGGTGCTCCTCTTCCTTCATCATCCTCGTTGCTCCCTCCACAAGCAGCCTCCAAGAGTGGCTTTCACCTTTCAAAGTCACATCCCATGCTGGCTTTCAGCAAGTGACACGGATGCTGCCTCTGCCACTCTCACAATTAATTATCTCCAAATGACTAGTGTTGGTACTGCTAAGCCTGGCTGTGCCAGTGACAACCTGGAGGCTGAGCGCAGCAGGAAGACTGAGGAACGCTCCAGCTGTATTTTCTGGAGTTCTTGCTTAATTTCATTGGCTAAATCTTCCCCCTGCCTTGCCAGCCCCGATGTTCGAAGTATCAAGCATGAAAGCAAAGGGAAGTCACTAGATGTGCAAAGCCCTGTTGGAGATAATGGCCAGGCTGTCTCCCAGAGAAGTTTCCACTGCTCAGCTTGGTCATTTGAGTGGGCAAAGCCCTGACTACCTGGTCTGACCTCAGAGATGACCCTGCTTTAGGCAGGAATTTGACTTGGAGACCTCCTGAACTTCCTTCCCACTTGAATTATGCCATGACCCCGGGCACACGTCCTTCTCAGAGCCCAAGGCAACAGAACAAAAGTGGAGATAGAGAAGTTGAGGCTGAACACTGAAGAAAGCCCTCCCAGAAGTAGGAAGAGGTAAGTACAGAGTTGCATCTGCATGGAGTGGATGATGAAGGGAGTAGAACACCTCCCTGATGAGGAAAGGCTGAGGGAGCTGGGTCTCTTTAGCTTGGAGAAAAGAGACTGAGGGGTGACCTCATTAATATCTATAAATATGTGAAGGGAGGATGTCAGGAGGATGGAGCCAGGCTCTGCTCAGTGTTGTCTAGTGATAGGACAAGGGGCAATGGGTACAAGCTGGAACAGAGGAGGTTCCACATCAATATGAGAAGGAACTTCTTCACAGAGAGGGTGACAGAGCACTGGCACAGGCTGCCCAGGGAGGTTGTGGAGTCTCTTTCTCTGGAGATGTTCAAGACCCGCCTGGATGTGTTCCTGTACGATTTGATCTAGGTGATCCTGCTGTGGCAGGGGGATTGGACTGGATGATCTTTCGAGGCCCCTTCCAATCCCTAAAGTTCTGTGATTCTGTGATCACACCATTTCTCAGAACGTTCTAGACTTCTTTCTAGGCTATTCCATGTTCCTTTCCAAGATGCTTTCCAGGAATCTGCCTCGAACCCTCTAGGTTTGTCCCTATGTTCTTTCCAGAAGCGTCGCATGGTGCTTTCTAGACCTGCTCGTGGTGTTGTGTAGCTGCTCCCTCACTATGGCTGTTAGGAAGCAGCTCCCCTCCACTTCTTAGGAGTGTCCCAGGCAGTTTTGCAGGGAGCTCTCTTTCCTGGAATTTGCTTTTTTTTACAATTGCCCCAGGAATTCTCGGTGTTTCTCCCAAGGAATGTTTCAGCATGGTTTCCAGGAATTCTTATATTCTTTTCCAGGACTGTTAAAGTTCCTTCCTAGAAGCGTTCACACTGCTTGCTAGAAACCCATCCTTCACCTCCCAGGAACGTCTCCCGTTGCTGTCACGCCTTTTTGCATGCTGTTCCCTAGGAACGCTTACCAGGGACTTCACAAATGTTTCCCCAGAGTTTTCTAGGACTCTTTGTAGGAAGAATCCTTTGCTTCCTAGGAAATTCGTTGTTTTCTAAGAATTTTACATCACTTTCCAGGATCTGTGCAGGATGCTTTCCAGGAATTCTAGAAGCCCTGGGGACTTCCTTCTTGCTGCGTTCTTGTCATCGCTGTCTTTGTGGAGACCTCGGAGATGCCTGTCAGTGATGCCTTTGAGCCTGTCTCCAACTCGCTTCCTAAGCGAACACCAGTCTGATGATTGCTCAGGGATCTGACCGTGCCCAGAGCCACTTGCAGTAACAGGAGTCAGAGCTTTGCTGACATGGTGCTTAGACCTCCAAGGTGATGTTGTGAAGAGCTGCAGCGTTCTCTGCTCTGTCTTGGCAGTAAAACCAGCCACACAAGGTGTTTGCTTGCCCCGCTGGTTGTGTCCAGGCAGCTCAGGCACAGTGCTCATGAAGCATGCTTAAGAAGGCACCTGGAGCAGCAGAGAAACCGTGTGGAAACCACCAGTTCCTGCACAATGTGGTGCCATTAATCTCCTAAGGAAGTAATGTGGTTTCCATGTCGTGCCTGCAGATGAAAGATGGGCCGGAGATTTGAAGCTATTAGTGAAGCTGGTGCTGTAAAAGGCAACAGCAAAAGACAGCAGGAGATCCAGAACTGGCCCTGCAGCCTCAAACCTTTGATGTGATGGTGATTTAGTGTGTGACCTTGGGTGCAACCTTGGTTTCCCACCAGCTTTGGGCTATGACTGGAGTGGTGAGGGCGGCTGTGCCTTTCTCTCTCCTTGTCTCTGTGTCTCTGAGCAGAGCCAATGAAGTTGAAACCTTTTGCAGGTAAAAAAAACAAGAACAGCTTTGACAAGTGCCTCAGTTAAAAAAGAGCCTTCAGAGTCTTGAAAAGAAATGTGACATTTTTAGTTTCCTGATTTAGTCTCCTTGTTCTGCAGTTTAAGCTGGTTATCAGCAGCACGTTCAGCAGCTGCTGAAACACACTGGCCTGAACCAGGTGGGTTTATTTTAGTTTGTTTCATTCTCAGTTCACAGACACTTGAGGTTCTGAGCTAATGTCTTCAGCTGGAACAGGAGAGGAAAGAAAAGAACTCTCCAGAAGTTTTGTGAAATACATCCTTTCCCCACACTGCTCTTAACACCCACACTGAGAGGAAAGGCTCACATCTCATGGCTCTGCCTGCTGGGGGACTCCCTAAACATCCCCCTCCTCCAGGAGAGCTGCAGCTCTCAGCTGAGTGTCCTGCAAGGAGCTGCAGTCACCTGGAGGCTGAGGGATGAGCAGGCATCTTCAGCGGGTCCTGTGGGTGACATCTCCCAGAGCAGCAAGCAGGGGCGTAGGCAGGAGCATCTTTCCCTGACAGGTTCCTCACCTGGACGTGTAAGGTTGTTGGTGGTGTTTCCTCTGTGATAAAAAGAGAAGAAAGCCTGTTACTCCTCCTCCCTGAACGGGCATGGCTGGGCACTCTGTGATGTTCACGCATCGAGAGAGCCCTTCAGCGGTGCTCCCGGTGAAGTAGGACCAGATGACCTTTTGTTGTGCTCATCCAAGTCTGCAGCTCTCGAGGCGAGCATGACAGATGTAAATACACAGCTCATTTGAATGCTGAGCCTTTCTCAGCCGTGCTAAGGGGCAGCTATTTGTTCTCCTCAGCCCCTACTGAGCTCTCCAATTAGCTGGAGAGCTAATCTGTGTGATGGAGGGACTCACCAGCTCTGTGCTGCCCTGCACTCATCTGCTGTGGGTAGTGCTAGAAGCAGCTCTTTCTAGGGAAGGTGACAGCCTAGTGCTCCAGGGAGAAAGCCCACCAGCCCCAGCATCTTGACAGGCATTTGGCTATTGAAAGAGCAGTTTGTAAAGCAGGGACTGGTACAGAAGCTGGCCTGTGCTGGAGGGTCAAGAGTAACTGCAGGAGGGCCCTTTCTTGTTCATTGTGGAGCTGATCTTAGTCGTGCCCTGCGCAAGATCAGGTAGGGCTCAAGTCAAATTGAGAGGCTGGGTGGAGCAGAGGATCTCTAAGGCCATTCTATGACTCTGTGGTTCCTCAACCTGGTGGGATTCCATGTGCCGTTCACAGAGGAGATTCAAACATGACTTTGAGCACAAGCCAGATTGCTGCAAAGACCATCCAGAATCTATTTGACATGCTCATAACTCTCGAAATGACTTCCCGTGGTGCTCTTGATGCCACGCGAAAACACAGACCTTGGGAAGAAGAAATAAGGATAATTTTACAAAAGGAAGTTAACAGCCTTTTAATAAAAGTTATTCAGGGGGTTTCACGGCAAAGGGAGGCACTCACTCCCCTGCTGCTTGATATGGGAAGAAAGGGCAATGGATCTGAGCCGGCCACACCTGCAGTGCAGAGCAAGGAGAGGCTGAGCTGGCGGTGTGGGCAAAGACAGAGGAGGAAGAGGCAGCTCTAGATGTTTAAGTTGAATGTTCTCCCCCCGCTGCACCTTTTGCCTTTTATGTAATGCCTCTTTTCCCCAGGGTTTGCTCGTAAAGCTGGTGCTCACTGAGACATGTGCAGCCAGCTGGGGGATGGAGGGTGGGGGGCATGTCTGCAGCTTGTGAGGTAGAACCTCCCAGTCAGAGACCTGGGAGCAGGACATCAGAAACTGGTGGTAGTCCTGAATCCAGTTCTTCACCTGACTGCCTCAGCTCTACGAGACCTGGCTCCTACTCTGAGACAGAGGGTTTTCTCCTAGAAGCAGGGACTTCCATCTCATTAGTTGTCTTTAGACAATTTCTTTCACACTTTTGGGATCCCTCTGTGTGCAGACAACTTGTGGCTCAAGGCCATGTTTTCAAACTCTCAACATCCCCAGAAGGAAGTTTCCAAACCACATGATTGGTGGCATTGGCTTCATGGTTGGACTTGATGATCTTGGAGGTCTCTTGAAAGCTGGATGGTTCCATGATAGTCCAGCAATGCTCGTGCTGACATGGCCGTGCTCTTGAGTGTCTCCATGCTGGGGTAGAAGCCAAAGGACTGAGGTGACGGTGCTTATCAGCAGCTTGACATCAATGTATGTAATGGGATTATCTGGGGATAAAGACGGAAAGGTGAATGACAGGGCAGGAATGAAGAGGGAGAGGGAGGACTCTGTGCTGTCCGAGGGTAAACTGGTCCCCAGGACTGGGCTACACCTCAAGACAGGGCAGCTGTCCCGCTCTCACCCAACTTCTCAGTGCTGCTGTGTGGGTCCCTGTCTCAGACTCCATCCCTGTGAAGTGAGCTGCTGGCAGGGAAATGCTTTGCAACAGAGAAGCAGTGGGATGTTTGGTCTCCTACTGGCTGCAAGATACCATCGTGGTCTTGGAAAGACACAATTCCCATGGCTCCTGTTCCCCTCTGCTGCTGCTGGCCCACGCCACCTCTGGAGACTACTTTTTCCATGTCTTGATTTCCCTGATGTGGGAAACGCTGCTTTCCTGGCTGGTTCCTACCAGTTTTCAAGAAAATCTCTTTGGCAGAGGAATTAAAGGCGTTTTTTTGACTGTGTGACAGTGTCAGGTCAAAGCTTATCTGACTAAGGAGGTCAGGAGGAGGATGAGAGACAGACAGCTGAGCAGAAGCTGGTCAGAGCTTCAGGCTGTGGCTGACCCTGGATTTCCACCACCCACCACCCCTTCCTTAATTCAGCTCTTCTGCCTGACATGGAGGATTATTTCCAACTATCCCAGTCATTTGGAAAGGAACAAAGTGTTTCCATCAGACAGAGAAATCCTCCCGAGAGAAGGGAACAACTACCAGTGCAGAAAACAGCGAAGCCAGCTCGGTGGGTTCAAGCAAGATGAAACTAATGGGGAGTGAGCTGGCATGGAGTGAGTCCAGAGGACTTGCTGCTGTGCTTCATGCCTGGATGCCTGGTTCACATCCAGCTTCAAACCTCCTGCTGCTGCTGCCTGCTGATAGCATCTTCCATGGCTGAACACCACCGTGTTACTGGGTCCCTTTAGTGGCGGAGACTGGCCTGTCCTCCCAGCACCAGAGAGATCTGTAGTACCTCGATGGACAAGTGATTGAGGTGCACGGGAGCTGAAGATGATTTGCCTCTAGTACCATGCTCTAATTAGTTATCTAAGTGCATAACAAAGTGCCACAGCACTAGCTGACCTTTTGGGTTGTAGAGCATGTGTATTAAATGCCGAGCTGCTGGAGAAAACTCATGCAGACCTTGATTTTTTCTTGTGCTGGAGCGTGTCCAGAGAAGGGTAACGAGGCTCGTGACAGGTCTGGAGCACAAGTCCTGTGAGGAGCAGCTGAGGGAACTGGGGTTGTTTAGCCTGGAGAAAAGGAGGCTGGGGAGTCTCAGAAAGGAGGAGAGGAAAAGGAGTCCCCACCCTATCACTCCCTACAACCACCTGAAGGGAGGTTGGAGCAAGGTTGGGGGACAGACTCTTCTCCCTAGTGATAGGATCAGACAAAACAGTTGCAAGCTGCACCAGGGGAGGTTTAGGCTGGCTATTAGGCAGAACTTCTTCACTGAAAGGGTGCTAAATATTGGAACAGACTGCCCAGGGCAGTGCTGGAGTCACCATCCCTGGAGGTATTTTAGGGACCTGGTTTAGTGGTGACCTGTCTGTGCTGGGTGTAAGGTTGGACTTGAAGCTCTTAAACATCTCTTCCAACCAAAGATATTCAGTGATTCTGTGACTCTATTGTATGGGTTTTCTGAAGGATGTCACTGAAGAGGGTGGCTTACCAGACCAAGGACATCCAGGACTGCAGAGGGGCTTGGATGCAATATGACCAGTGCCTGTCTCTCAGTGAAATCTAGATTGGAGGGATGAGTAAGCAGAGAACTAGAGGGTGGCATGACTTTTGCACAGCTACTCATGGCCATTTTGAAGAAGAGAGGTGCTCACCAGCTACAGGGACAGTTCCACGCTGCTTTTGATCCGGTTGTGGTGACTGCTAATGCAGCTTAGTGACGCGATCCCGAAGTAGCCTGCTTGTCCAGCAAGAAGCCGTCTCTAATTCAGCCTGCAGGTTTATTTAAGGAGACACTCATTTCCTTCACCCTGGCTTTCCCTGCTTCAGTGACCAAATAATCACCTGTCAAGTGGCTTATGCAGTGACAGACCAGAGGAGGGAGCACAGAACAATGAGGAATCATCACTCCAGGTGATTTTTAATATCCAACAAGCAGTGGTAGACAGGAGAGTGATGGGGAGGTGTGGACACTGGCAACGCATCTGCCAGGAGCCTGCTGGCAGACACAGCACACGTTTCATCGGGACAGTAACCTGTAACACAGCATGAAAAGAGAGAGAGAGGACATCTCTGGTGACATGGGTTAGCAGGAGGGGATTTTTGCAGAGTGTGAGGCTCTATCGATGTATGTTCAGGTTTTGTGTTATGGAACCCCCTTTTCACAGCCAGCAGAAGGATTGGGATTATCTTTGTCACATGTGAGTTCAGTAGTGCCCTTCTTATCTTCCTGTGGTACTTTGGATGCCTTGTTCCAGTCTGCAGGTCCGGATGGTTTTGAGGATCTTGCACTCCAGGCTCCAATTCAGGACTGTACCTGATTCTCTTACAGGCAGCCTCAGCAGTGAGGTGTGAGGCAAGACGACAGCGAAGGCAAAGTTCTCCAGATTTCCCTAGACAGATACTTCATCTGCTGATTGTACCATGATCCAACCCAGCAGTGTGCAGTGTTTTGTCTCTGCAGGCTGTGCCAAATGCAGCCCACTGGGAGAATCTGAGCACTGGCTTTTAGTGCAGCTAGGGCTCTTACTGCTCTGAATCATCAAATCCAGCGTTCTGTTTCAAACAGTGGCTAAACCATGAGGAATCTCCATTTATTCCTTGGCACATCCTGCCATGGGATGAGTTTGCTTGGCAGGCGTCAGCATAGCCAATCCTTTGATGAATTCTTCCAGAAGCAATCCCTGCCTTGTGGGGTTTTTTCAATGAACACTTCCATTTCTGCCATAACCTTGGGAGGTGGTCGTCACAGCTCACTTGTTTTTCCATTCTCGACAGCCCAGGGAAAGATGCTCGTATTTCAAGGTTGAATGTAGCTTGGAAATGCATTTTCTATTTCATTAGCCTACTCAACACCTCTGACAAGGTATGATAAGAAGTGAACCCTCCCCTCCCTCTCACTGCTACCTGCCAATAAGGTAGTAACAGAAAAAGATGTGGTAACACCCCTTGTCGCTTTAGATTCCTTTCCACTTGTCTCTCTAGTCCTGATTTATCACTTTCCCTCACTTGGAGTTGTCAAAGGACCTGTCTTGTCTCTGCTTCTCTTGTTCAGACGGTGAGGCATCCTGCCCTGCTCTGTGAGGGCCACGTCTGCCCCCAGTTTGCTCCTCTCCAGAACCAGCCCTGGCTGCTCTCTGACGCCCAGCCTGCCTTTGTTTCCAGCTGAGTTGTGATTGGCAAATGCATAAATATAAATGCTAGCTTGCGTGTTTGCTGAAGAGATTAAGTGTCCTTCCACCTCCTCTTTTCTTGGCTGCTTTTATCCCATTACCCGATATAGCACCGGCTAAGCCCCTTTTGCCTGTCAAATGGCTACTGTCCTCTCCCACCCCTGCGAGCGGGAGCTGGGCTTTGACCTCCAGAGCTGGCTTTTCTTCCTTGAGAGCAGAAAGAACCAGTGGGGTGTTTTCATCCTCCTGAGTCAAGTGTCCTGATCATCCTCCTGAGTCAAGGACTCCTGTCCTGATGGGAGTGTGCCTGCGCTTGTGGTACGTGGAAGTGTGTGAAAGCTGTGGAGGTCATGACTCCCAGCCCTCCTGTTTCCTGCAGAAAACCTTAAGCTGGGACCAGGGATCACAGCTAGGACTTGTTCATTCCCACATGGCCCCCTCAAGGCTATGGAGCTCTACGCTGGCCCAAGATACTGTGTGCCCTGTGGTCACATCCCCATTCGTAAGAGAAGAGAGTGACTGGGGTTCCTGGATTCGTTTGGGGTCCTGTTAAGGAGATTTACACCATAGGTCCACATAAAAGTCTGAGTGTACTGAATTGCCAGATTCTGAACTCAGAAGGCACAGAAAACACTCAAGGTGCTAGATGCCCAACTGAGAAAGTAGAGAAGAAGAGGAAAGGGAGAGAACAGCGATAAGAGAGAGTTAAGATCATCCACCACTCAGGACCACAGGCTCTGGCTTCCCTCCACCCCACCTCGCTGAGCAAAACTCATGTTCTCAGGCTCCCCAGATTCTGTTCCCACTCAGAGCATCACCAGGTGCAGGATTCTTCCTGCTACCCTGTTCACAAGTTGTCTATTTGCTTAAATTGTTTGAGCCATCTCACTTGTTGATCAAAGTCTGGCAGGGGAAAGAGGTTATGGGTTGACCTCTGCAGCTTTGCATAAGCTCTGCTGGCAGCCTGATTGCTGCTTCCTCCATCCCAGGACTGGACATGCCTAGAGACACTGGCACCACGCTGTGTTTTCAGGAGCAAGATCACTAAAACTCCTCTTCTACCTGGGGAAATCGCTCTTTGTGTTTCCGCTCCCCAGTTGCCCCAGGTGGAGCTGGAGTCAGGGCTGCCTCCTGCTCACACATCATTTGGCTGAAGTCTCCAGTTTTTCCACTTTCCCAGGTGACCCTTAAGATTTCTACACTCCAAATAGATATTTTTTTCTTAAAGAAGTACATTTTTTCTTAAATAAACCACCCCAAGCTGTCCCCTGTATGGAATGCAAACTGGACTTGTCCTAGCCAAGTGGTTCTTCTGGTGCACTGGTATCAGAATAAGAGAAGCTGCTTCTATTTGTCTCCAGCTGATGTTAGGGCTGGACTTGATCTCAGAGGTTTTTTCCAGCCTCACTAATTCTGTGATGCTCTGATACCATTTCTGGAGGTCTCTCTGCTCTTCAGGCATACAACAGCCCTTGCCTCCACTGCTGCACTGTCAGCTGTTCTTGCTATCCAAACGCTAAGTGAAGGAGGGTGGGAATACACCTACATGTCCTTCAGCAGCAGTGCTGAAAGATATTCTCAATTACAACAGGCTCCTGCTTCCACCTAAGTGGTCTTGTCTGCAAGCAGGTGGTCCCAGGGAAGGCTACAAATACCTCACCCTCTCCAAAGCCCCTGGTGATGGTTTCTCTTCTGAGCAAGTTGGGTTTTGATAGATGCAGTACTTGGGGAACTGGAATCCCTCGGAGTTTAGGGGACTGGGTGGGTCTTGAATCAGAGCAAAGGTTTTCCTGAGCTTTGAACACAGAATCATCATAGAATGGTCTGGGTTGGAAGGGACCTTTAAGATAGTCTAGTTCCAACCCCACCTCCCGCTAGACCAGGTTGCCCAAGGCTCCATCCAACAAGGCTGGAACACTTCCAGGGAGGGGGCATTCACAGCTTCCCTGGATGTTAATGTGATAGCCACAACTTCCCTGGATGTAACTCTGCTGTAAGCACCAGTCGGCTCCAGCACTGCTTTGGATTCATGGGTGTGTGAGACAGTCAGACAGAGGTGGGTGGGAATAATGGAGGGGAGAGATGGATGGCAGGAATGCAGGGGCAACCACGTGAACAGGAAGATGAGTGGGGCATAGCCCAGCCAAAGCCTTTCAGTCAGTTATGGGGCCTTTTGTTCCACTTGAGGAGCTGCTGGCTAGTTCTTCTATGACTCCTGAAGTATCAGGGGGGACAGATCCTGCCTGATTTCTCCAGGGTTTGCTCAGGTACCATCAGCCTCTGTGCTGCTGTGGATCTAAACCCTGCTGCCAGGAATCGGATCAGGCCAAGGGGAGGATGTCTTGATCCCTAGCAGAGCACACGCTCCTCCCCAAAGCACCTGCCTCTCTCTCAGGTCTATTTCTGTCCTCCAGCTTCCTTTGATCCCCCCTTGCAGGCGATGCTGTGACTCCCTTTTCTGCTCTTCTCTTTTTCTTGCGTTAAACAAGCGGTTTGCTTTAAAGTCAGGAGACGGGCGAGCAGAAAGGTTAAACCAGTGACTCTGGCACCAAGCGAGAAGCTCATTCCCTATCCACACCAGGGAGCGTGTTGTTTTGACAGTCAGTTTCAGGTTGCTTCTCTTCCTCATTCCCTTTGGGGGCCAGGCAACATTATGAGGTGTTGGTTTGCAGATTATTTTGCGTGGCTTCCTTCTGGTGCCCGTCTCAGAAGGTTCTTCGTAGCTCCGAGCTGCAGAGTGACAGGAGGGACCATGCACTGTGCTGTGCAACTTGGCAGTCAGTGAGATCTGAGTCACCACCTCCAGGCCCTTTCTGCTGCTCAGGGTGTCTAACATGAGGAAACAGAGGACTTAGTCCAAAACATCAGTGCTATGGATGAGCTTAGCTCTAAGCACGTGGACAATGGATTCAAACCGTCCTAGGGGGTTTCTTGTTCGTGTCCAGACCTCCTGGTAGCAGGAGTGGGTGATTTGAGTACACACGTTCAACCTCTTTCCTTTCTGTGGAGGCAGGCTGTAACTTTTGGCAGGGTTTGTCTGACCCAGTTGTTGTGGAAGGCAAGTTCCATCTGCCTGGGAAACAGTCCTAGGAAGAGGAACAAGAGACAACAAGAGACAAGAGGTGCTGGGGTATCCAGATCATCATGGTCAGCTGGTGGGATGTTGATTTCTGTGCTTCTTGGATCTGAATGAACTCTAAAGGCATCTCCTTGGAGCTGACCTTGGAGATCTTTGTCAGACATGGACTGCTGACTGCTGCATGTGAGCCCTGTTGCCTGCCAGGTGGTGGGGTGACCAGCTTGGGCAGGGAGTCCCTGGGGATGGAGCTGCCAGCCTTACCCTGCTCTTTCATGAGGGTAAGGAAATGTCACCTCCACTCAGTGACCATGCCAAGACTTCAGCCAGCTGGGCTGTAAGAAGGCTTCGTGGTGAGTCTTGTAAGTGCAACGATTCTCCACCTAGGGCTGCTGTCACCATGTTTTTACAGAGCTGGAGCTGTTCCTCCTTGGGTTCTCAGCTATTCAGGCCACAAAGGCCACTGAGAAGATCAGACCTCTTGCTGGTTGTCAGCCTACCATAGCAGTAGGCAGGTCATATGATCTTCTGCAGCTTTTTCCAAGGCAGACCCTCTCCCCACTGTCTCTTATTTCCATGCAGTGGAGTTGGTTGCTCACAAGCTCTCTGACCTGAGATCCTTGTCTGACTTTCTGCTCTACAACCCCCACACTGGGTTCTTTGCAGAGCCATCCCAGCTCACTATAATCAAATCAGCTCCCCACAGGGATCCATGGAGGGACACTCAATCTCAGTGCCTAACTGACTGGGTTTGTTTCAACACAGGTCGGTTGTTACGAGGTTTTCTCAGGGCTGTGTGGTCGATCTGCCTTTGGGAATGGAAATGCCCTGCTGTTTCAGCAGCTGATCATGTCCTTCTCCTGATGAGCCCAGGCTGAGCTGTGTACAGAGGTTTTTCTCTGGAAGGTTTTGATTCCAGGTGTTTGGTTTTCATTATATGTGAGGTTTGTATTTTTAACCCCCTCCTGTTTGAGGCTGGTTGCTGGAGGAAACAGAGAATGGGGCAATCAACAACCTGCAGCCAAATGCCTTGGCTTGGTGCCCATGGTCAGCTTCCTCCTTTGGGACATGGGACCCTGGGGCTGACGTGCTGGTTTCTTGGTTTGCAGCCTGCACGTGGAAATGGCTCTCAGGCAGATCATGGCTGTCACCTTTTTAATGATGCTGGCACAGGTTTCTTCATGGCTCTGCCCTCACTGGTGTGTTGTAACAGGTTCAATTTATCCAGCTGCATCCAGACTCTATCGGTCTGCGTCTTCTGTGACCAGTCACACTCCACCTGTCTGCTCACAGACCATACCAGAGCATTCGACAGTGGCAAGAGTCATGAGGTATAAGCACAAGCTCCATCTGGGTAGAAGCTTTCTGACAGCTCAAGCCCTAGATCCCACCTCAGGCTGGAAGTGTCTTTTGGTGTTCCTCGGGCAGTGGACCTTCTTGCACTGGAAACTTTTTGGTCTTCTGGAGGGCTGCAGAAATTGAGTCTCCTACTCTCCCCCAAAGGAGGTTGTGTTCATTAAAGCAGACCTTGCTCTGGGCTCCATCTCCAGCTAGATGTATTCCCCTGGTGGGCTTTCCTATTGTTTAAGCCAATAGAGTCCAAGCCTTCTCCCAGTGAGCTCGGTCTCCTATCTGCTGTTTCTATAGCAACCTCTTATCCAAAAAGAGCCTGAAATCCCTTTGTAAACACAGCTTGAGGATATGCCCACAAACACACACAGGAGGGAGCATGGCAGGTGCCCCAGAGCCCAGAGGGGCACCCAAGAGGAAGTCAAGAGTCATTTTCTACAGCTCTGGCTTTGCAGACAGATTTGAGAGATTTATTTTTGCCAGCCCAGCTGGTGCTTTAATAACTCTTAGTGCTGTTCTGCACTCAGAGGAAAAGCGGCAGAAGACCTGTTGTGCCTGTATGTGACTATGGCTTTGGGCTACTGCAGGACCAATGGCTGTGCAGGACTTAACCTGGGGACACTTCTCTGGAGCTTTGGCCTGAAGTGTTCTAGATGAAATCTCATGGCACAGAGAGCTTGTTTTCCCACCTGCTGCCTAGGATAGACGAAGAAGTGGTGTAAAGCCCATGCAGATGCTCTGAAGGAAGGCTTTCTGGTCCCCCATCATCACTGAGATCAATAGGCAATGGATGGGCACCCTCAGTGTGCATCCAGAATGGTTTTAGTGAGGCAGAAGAGACAACCAATCTTGCACAGTGTGCAGGCAGGCCAGACCATCTGGAGGCTGAAACAAGTGTTTGACAGCAGTATTTCCAGCACTGGCCAGAAGAATTGCTTGTCCTTCCTCTGTCATTTCCTGAGAGCTGACGTGAGGATCTCCAAAACTGTCATCTAGAGATGTGTCATGTTCTGCTCTCCCCATACATGAAGGTAACCGGGTGGGGGGACTTTCAGAGATACCTCAGAAGAAGTGCCCAGTTACAGCCTCCTCTCAACAAGTCTTCCCTGGGAGTCCTCAAACACTGGTTGTGCTTAACTCTAGAGTGCCAGTGGCCTTTTGGTGAGGACAGAGGCTGCCTCTGCCTGGCTCTGCCGCAGCATGAGCTGTGTGAATGATTTTGAGGAGGTGGAAGCTGTGGTTTAGCACTTAATAAGTTTCACTGAAAGGAGCACAGGGGCTGGGTAGCGGAGGAGCTGAGAACCTCTGTGGTGTAGAAACACAAAACAATTGGCATGAAATTATGCTGATTATTCATGTATTCACTGGAAAAAGGAAAAGCTCTGGAGGTGGCTCAGACTGCTAATTTCCTTTCTTTCCACAGAAAGGTCTTAGAGCAAAATCCATCCCCTGGGAAGCCCTCCCTCAGTCACCTAATATGACTGGTTAGACAGAGTGATGTGACAGTGTCTTATCACATGCTCATATTCCACCTTGCCTCCCAGGGTTAGGTCTGTGTGGAAACACAGGGCTGCCTTATTGACCTATGGGCATCAGCCCAGCCACTCACCAGCTGCTCAGCTCTGGAATGGGGTTGGTGACCTTCACCGGGGTGGGTCTGAGAGCTGATGATTAGAGGTAAACCAAGAACCATCACCTCAGCAGGTGAGGAGATCATCGTCATGCTAGACTGAAACATCAGACCTTCCCAGGCAACCCTCGCTGCAGGGAGCCTTGTTTGTTCCTAAGATCTCTGCCAGCTGTGAGAGGCTGGAAGGGGAGCAAGGAGGAGATGGCATGGTTGTTGCTGGGAGACAGCAAATGACAACGGTTGAAGTCACTTTCTTGTTTTTGGGGGTGTTTTGTTTTGGGGTTTTTTTTTCCCCTCACTGTCTGTACCTGTGAAAAATGGACTCTGAAAGCCAACACACGGGAAAGGAAGGTGTGAAAATCTCGACCTTGGATCTGCTGGGAGTGTGACTCTTTTGTTAATTTATTTTGCTGCTTTACTTTAAGGCTGTGCTGCTGTGTAGTTTAGATCCTGGCCAGAAGTTAAGCTCAGCCTTAAGCCTGTAGTTTGGTTAGATTTCTAGATCCCATCCCTTTTAATTTATACCATTTACTACTTCAAACAGCCTGGTGCTGAGACGTGCTCCGCGCCAGACGTGACTTGGATGCTTATGGTTTGTCACCATGAGCACTGGTCAACACTTGAACGCTGTTGTTCGTGCACAGCACAGAACCTTGTTGTGGGTCAGGGGTTAAACTGCTGGGTACAGCAAAACTGGTCCTTCCTGCACCCACTGAGCAGACAGGAGTGCCTGAATCACCGTGGCAGTAACAGCCAAGGTTCTACTGGAGCAAGAGCAGTTGTGGAGGTCTTAACCTGCTTCACACAGACATGTAGCAAGGGTGATGCCCCTCTTCTTATGTGAGCAGTTTATTTCCCTTAGTAATGAAGGAAGAAAATATGAGCAAGAGGAACTTGGACTCAATGATCTCTTTGGGTCCCTTCCAACCCCTATGATCCTATGAACTGCTGCAGACCTGCTATCTAGCTAAGACCCTGTGTACATGTACTGCTCCACAGAAGGATCCCACAGTGAGAAGCCTGGTCACAGCTGTGGGGGAGTGGGCTGAAGTGACAGATTAAAACACACGTGAGCTCCAGGTAACTGGTAGAGAGATCTCTTGGGTCCTCAGGGTTCTGCAGCATGAAGAGTAATGATTCTCAGCTGAATTGTGCCCATGGCTTGGACTGACTTCAGCTTTCCATGGGAAACCCTCCCTGTGCTTCCCGGGCTGGCTACTTGCCTGAGTTAGTGGCAGGGTGATGGATGGTGGTTTGGATGTCACCCAGGCAATGAAACCTTGGTCTTGCACTCCTGGGCATGCAGCACTGCCCGCAGCTGTGTGTGAAGGCTCATGTCCCTGCTTTTCCCCTGGGCTTTAAAGGGGACAGACAGCTGTCTTTGGTTTAGCTGGGATGGAGCTTATTCTCCCCATGACATCTCTCCCAGTGCTGTGTCTGTGGTGGGAGCTGGAGGGGTGTTGATAATACACCAGGGTTTTGGCTACTGCTGAACAGGGCTCGCACAGCACCGGGTCTGTGGGTTGTTTTCTTTCCTAACTTTCTCCCCAACAGTAGGCTGAGGGCCAGCTAACCCAGACTGACCAAAGGGATGGTATTCCATACTCCATGGTGTCAGACCATACATAAAAGCAACGGGCAAGAAGGAAGAGGCTGGGGTGCATTTGCTGATGTTCTCCAGAGCCACTGCTGAGCGTATTGGAGCCCTGCTTCCTGGTCCCATCTGCTGATGGGACGTAGAGAGTAATCTTAATCACTTGTCTTTGCTTCCACACGTGGCTTAGGCTTCAGCTTTATTAAACTTCTGTTTTGGACCTGCCAGTCTCTTGTATTTTCTCTCCCCTGTCCACACAAGAAGGGGTAGTGATAGAGCAGCAACAAACTACCACAACAGCTCTGACCTCCCTGGAGAAAAGCTGATCTGCCTCCCTGAACAGCCCCTGAGAAAACCAACAGTCCTTGGGGACAGTAAATTGCAGAGCATGGACTGATGAGATGGAAAGAGAGCCAGTGCTCAAACAGGTCTGACTAGGAGCTGTGCTGTTAGCAGTGAGGCTGAGTTGTGTGGGGTTGGAAATGGCTATTTGATTGTCCAAACCAGGACCAGGTCCTTAGAAAGGGCACTGAGCAGCTGCTGATTTTCGTTGGGGTGACCAGTTACACTCCCTGTTTAGCCTGTCTGGTCTAGAGGTCTTCAAAAAGCCCTGGGGATCTGCGAGTCTCTGGGACATAGGATGTGTCAGTACTTAAACAGAGGCTTTGGGAGCACTATGGCAGGACATAAGGGGACAGAGGACACAACCCTCACCTCCCTTGGGTCTTGTAGCTTGATGTTGGCACCTTCCTGGACCAGAGAACCAGCAAACATTCCCTGAGCAGCAAAACTTACAGAAAACATGAGTTGTGGGGGTTTTCTGCTGTTTTCCTGCTGTTTAAAAAAGCATGAAGTGGGGCATTGCCTGCTCTCCCAGGGCACGTGGTACTGTGTCGAGCAGTTCTCATAGCCTGCCTCAGCCTCCTCCCGCTGCCTGTTCCAGCGGTACCTGCACAAACCAAGTCTTCTGGCAACCTCCACCTTCTGAGCTACATGGGTTGGAACTAGCCGGCCGATTAAAAACTTAGAGGGGTGGGCTGACCAGCAGGCAGTTACACACAGTGTGCTCTGACTGTCTTCAGAGAGCCTGGTTAATAACAGTCATAAAGGCAGCAGCTCTGCGGCTCTGCTGGTGGAGCAGCGTGCTGTCATGCTCTGATGGCAAAACACTTCAGTCCCAGCGAGCAGAAGGTGATGGGCCTGTGGAGAGGTGTATGTTCCCGCTCTGATATTTGTAGTGCTCATAATAGCAGCGCTTCTAAAAGCCCCCCATTTCCCCATCACACTTGTAAGGGACAAAAGTCGGTCTCTATACAGTAGGAGGGCAGGAGGAGAGGTCCCGAGGAGGCGGGCGGCGGGGACAACCTCTCCTGCAGCCGCTGTTTCGGCTCCGTGGCAGAGCGGGCTGTGCTGCCGAGATCATAGTGTTCCTGAGAAACCATTTGCTTCACGATTAACCCTCTCTGGCTGCCAGCAGCAGCGTGTGCTGAGGGAGCCCTGCCATGCTTACCAGCTCATCTTTGTTCAAGCTGCCCTGAAGAGGACCCAGTGCTCAGCAGATCAGTGATTGACCATCTGGACTGATTTACAGGAGAAGCAGCACCTGGGCTGGTTTCTTTATTGTCCTGCCCTGAACCATCATTGATATCTCCTCCTGAATCACCAAGATATTGATAGCCAGCTTCAACTCAACTAGCCTCATGGACCAGGAAGGGGAGTGGGTGAATGTCATCTTATGCTGCTGCCCCCAGCTCCTAACCAAAGGGGGATTCAGCCCCCTCAGCAGCCTGTTGGATGTCTCTGAAAAGGTGTCTTCTGCTGAAAGTCTACAAATTCCTCCCTGTCTGAGGTGACCAAATGATTTATCTGAGCCAGAGACTGGGGGTCTTCACTGTGGAGTGACACTGGCTCAGACTCTGGCACAGGGGTTGTCACCTTGGCAGGGCAGCGACCTCCTCTGTGCTCAGAAACCCTCAGAAGCTGCTAGATCAAAGATCTTTGGAGAGATCAGAAGGAATCTATAATGTCAGTGCTCAGGCTTTTGGTGTGACAACTTCTGCTTCTAAGCTTTAGAAAAAAGCATCACCCTGGCCCTGGGCTGGTGGCGAATTCCTAATCACTGATGTTTTGTAAGGGGGCAGCTTGTCATTCTTCTCTCCACCTGTCGGAAGGAGCATCTCTCCTGCAGATCAAAACAAAATAGATTGAAGTGAAGGTTCAGATGAAGAAGCCTGTCCACCCAGGGAACCCTGTACGTTGCTCTGCTGCCTGGCCGGGAGAGCGGGGCGATACACGTGTATTTGGTCTCCATTTCCAAAGAAAATGAGACTCAGGGAGGTCTGGAGGCAGTGAGACAGAGTTCAGGACAGAGCTGCGTGTGTGGGTGGAAGCACTGACAACCGGGAAACCTCCAGTCTAATAGAAAATGCAACCTGATGGGTACAGTTAATGGCAAAGACATCTGGGCTTTCAGTGTCTGACAATCAAATGTGCCTGTGTGGATGGATGGGACTGCTGAGAAGATGACAGTTCTAGTCCAGCAGCTCCTCTCTGCATGTGAGAGCAGAGCCTGCCTGGGGGTTTAAGGCTAAGCCCGTGCCTAAGCGACTGCGTGAGCAGAGCTAAGTGCTGGAAGTGGCTCAGCCTCCCTCATGGCTCTCTCCCAGTGAACTCACAGTATTTCTTCTCAGACACCTTAGTAGAGGGGTCCTTGCCCTGCTGCGGTCCATCCTTCTCTGAGGCACAGCTGCACGGCAGCGCTGTGCCCAGGCCAAGCCTGTCTGAGCCCAACATGCAGCATCATCTACACGACCTCTCCAACCCTCATGGACCGCAGCCAGGGCACTTGGCTCTGTTTTCCCTGCTGGTCAACACAAAAAATGACAGGTCTGTCGCTCTGGAAAATGCTCAGAGCAGGAAGAAAGAGATCGGTTTTGTCTCAGTGGAGCAAGGAGGAGAAAATGGAAAGACTCAGCCCTGGCAATCTGTGTGCCGGGTTGGTTTCAGCGATCAAAGGTGACAGTGCTGGGAGAGGAGCCGCTTTAAATAAGTAGATTTCATCTTAATTACATCTCTCTCTAAAGCCAGGGGAAACCTTTCTGAGCCAGAGTCTGACTGACAGGGTGCTGCAAAAGAGGAAAGGGAATGGGCAGAGCAGAGCCACATCCCCAGCCTTCAGTGTGTCCCTGTCATCAGCGGGGTCTCTGCTGTCCTCAGCTCTGTCTTGCTGTTTGGTTTTGAGCTGCTAATACACAGGTGCTCTGTGTGTGCACGGGCAGAAATATTCTCCTACATTTTTCTGAGCTGGTGGAGCACTGGTTAATGGTGGTGTGTGAATTAGCAGGGGCTGGCGGGGTGTGGGGGGACTTGGAAGGATGGTACCTGCAGAGCACAATCCTCTGGCTCAGCCTCCCAAAGGGATGTCATTTCATCGCATAAATGCTCTCTCCTGGCTCTTCTTGCAACAAGATCCGGGGGTAAAACACACTTGGAGGAGCTTTAACTCCATCACAGACATGGGAAGTCTGGTGTGGGGAAAGCACAGTGGTGGCCATGGGGACCAGCCACCCAATGGCTGTTGAAGAGGTAGGTGGGGTTGGTTTCAAAGTGGCTGTGTGTGATGTGAAGGTGGAGATGGGAGAGGAGACAGAAGCACACCAGGTGTAAACCAGGGAAGGAGATGGGAAATGGCAGCTATGTGGGGACCTGAAGAGAGGTTTGGGCAGGTTATGGAGTATTTGCTGGCTTTTGATTTTTCACCAATGACTAGTTTGCAGCAGCTGTGCTGTGGCTGCAAGGCTGGACCCAAAACTTCTGTGAAAGTGATGGTGTTCATCCTGCTTTTCTATAATCTGTTGACTCCTCTGTTGGCTGCTTTTAGGGTATCAGAGCTGTTGGCTCTGCGGCCATCTGCAGCTCACTAGAGGCTAGGCTGAGGTTCCTCTGTGGAGGCTGTGCTAGTTGGGTAAACAAAGTGGCTCTCGTAGATGTCTCCTGTCTCAGGATGCGGAGATTTGTAGCACCTCTTGCATGGCTCTCAGCCCTCAGTGCCACCTGGGTGTCCCCTGGAAGCCTCTCACAGTCCAAAATTCCCTGAGAGCGCTGAGATAGAGCACTGCGGTGATCAATCCACACTCTGAAAGAGGGCTCATCTCTGTTGGGATTAGATTTGTTTGCCAGATGTCAGCAGTGCACTGGAGAGCTCTTCTCCATCTGTGGGGAAACCCAGGGTGGGAAAGCAGCAGAGCTGAGGAACTTCAACACCCCCTGGTGACAGAGGTAGCTGTGCCATGAGGCTGGTGTATGATCAGCTGAAGCCAAGGAACACTAATGAGCGGTTGATTAGTATAATCACAGCTTCACCTCTTCATCAGGGAATGGAGCATTTCCTTATCAGCTACAGAAGAGGCCCTGGAGTGTGGTCCAAGGTCGAGGAATTTGAAGAACAGTTCAGCAGGCAGGAAGAGGATGCTGGTCTTTGGCTGGCTTGGACACAGCTGTGGTGTCTGTGAGAGCCAGTAGGCAGGATGGTGGGGCTGCAGAAGAGTGGAGGCTCGTGGGCAACTTTGTGATGTTTGCTGGTTTGTTGATGGGGTGTGAATGTTGAGATTGGAACCAGTGTTTCCCCACAGATGAGCAAGAACTTGGTGCTTTAGGTGCTTGGTGCTTTAGGTGCTTGGTGCTTTAGGTGCTTGGTGCTTTAGGTTCTTGGTGCTTTAGGTTCTTGGAACTTTGTTGGTGCTTAGGTTTGCTAGAGGCCTGGGAGATTTTGGTCAGAGAGCAATTCTTCTCTATAATGTGCTTTTGCTCTAGGTGTGGCCATAATCTGAGATGGGAAATGTTTTGCCTGCTGCAGGAATGAAGCTGTCCCTGGGGAGCAGCACCTCGCTGAACAGCACTGACAAGCACCCAAGAATCGTTCTAAGATTCAAGCTGTGGCACTGGTCGTGCCTCAGTTTCCCCACTGGGTTTGATTGCTCCAAGAAGTTGCCCAGAACTGGCTCTTGAGTTGAAAACACCAGACATCCCATGCCTGGTAGCTGCTGCTCTGGGGGGCCCTAAAGGGTACTTTGCTAAAGTTCAGCTGGGAGGGAAGGACTGGACTGGGAGGGAAGGAACAGCCTACAGAGCCTTCACCCTCTGACAGAGATATCTGCTTTGCTCTTGCTTTTAACCACCTTTGGCTTTCAAGCCCACTTGTCTGCTAGCCTGCTCCTCAGCCCACAGCGTGTGTCCTGCCAGCCTGCTCTGCCTGCTGGAGGAGGACAGGGACGGTTGCATAAGCCGCACGCCGTCCTCCCGCCCGCTCCTGCATCGGCATTCATGCTGCACAGCCCCTATTATTGGGCTTGCAAATGACACTAATTTCCCTTCCCAAGCCCTCCCTATAATTTAGCAGCAATGTCCTGTGCTCAGATATTATTAGCTGTGTCTTACGTGAACAGTTGCCCTCTTTCTGTTGGCAGGGGGAAATAACGACCCTGACAGGGCAGCAGACCTGGACCCAGTGCCTTTGTCTTTATTTTTTAATTGACCCAGCTGGCTGGGGTCGGAGCTGCCTTAAACAGGCTCTGCCTAAGCCAGTCTCATTCCTCCTTAGCTGTCCCCATCAGCTCAGAGGGGATCCCCAGACCTCTGCACTGCAGGAGCGGGGTGTCTTACAAAGTGACCCGCAAAGGCAATGGACGTGGGGCTTTCTAACGTCCAGGTAGCTGTGATCTGTTTCAAGACCCATCACTCCTTGAGAGGCTCAAAGCCACCTGGTTCTGCTCTTATACCCCATTCTTTTACTGGTTTATTGTGCTGGGCTGAGTACAAGGTGACCTTGAACCTAAGACAAGCTGTGCATCACCTGCAAGAGCAGAGAGAAGAATGGGCTGTGAAAAGAGAAGCCTCTGATATGCTGACCTGCCCTGACCCATGGCTGTCCATGCTGTGACAGCTCAGCCCATGCTGTGCTGCCTGTCCTGCCCTGCCCTGCCCATGCCTCATCTTCCAACCACTGAAGCATTTCTAACCCAATACATGATGCCGTATGGGGAGTCTCTGGTGGCTCCGCAACCGTGTACTGAGACTTGGCTGGGCATCCAGTTCCTCCTGCTCTTTCATTGTAGAACAGCCACATGTAGTGCCCCTGCTCTCCAAGTGACACTTTGCCCTTGCCCCAGCAGGCAATGAGGTGGCTTCTACACCATCACAGAGCTGGAAAAATTGCTTCTGTAGTCCACATCAAGGGAAAGAGCCTCCAGCCAGCAGGCAGAAGGAAGTGGGATTGTGTTCAGTAGGCACAGGAGGAGTGAGGAGTCTATGCACCAGGCATCTTTTGTAGGCTTTCCTCTGCTCCAGACCAAACTAGGAGATGGATTGGCACTTAATGCCATTACTGGTTTTCCTGAAGATCTCCTACCCTTGCCAGTGGCCATGGGCAGACTCTGCTGCTGGATATAGACAAGGGGCCCAGAGAAGGAGCTGCCCAAGAGCAAATGAGGGAAGGAGGGCAGCTAGGAGGAAGAGAGTGAAGCAGTGAGGTGCTGGGCAGGATCTCTTGGTTAAGAACTGGAAACTTCATTTCCCTGGACACTCGAGGAAGAACACTTTCCTTCCTCCCACATAGTCACCAGGAGTTTCGTACTGGCAACGGATGAGGAATCGATACTCCAGTTGTGTTAATCTTCTGTACATACTGGTACCCAGCAGCTGCATGGGCTTGCAACAAGGATTTGCATCTGGCTATGTAAACACGTTAGAGAGCTAGCCTGTAGAGGAAGACTTTAGAGGATAATCTTCTACCGACTTCTGGCTTCCTGATTACCAGCCTTCCCTCGAGCAGATGATCAGCTCCACTGCAGGGATCACAGATACCAGCTTTTTCTCAGGTTGAATTCTGCAAGAACGTGATATTGCTGATGATAATTAAAGACAAAATCCATGGCTTTGCTACAGGCCATCTCTGATGGTGACCCAGGAACTTAATCCGAAGCTTAGTGAAGGTTTTGCTAATTTAAAACCAGGAAGAGCTGTAGGGCTGAGTAACTAAGGGAGGGAGGGATGAGAAACCTCCAGCCAGACTGAGTCAGACCAGCTTGTGCTGTCATTTCTTCTGACTTTGATGCAGTTCTCCTGGGAAGACACCCAGCTGGGCTCCACTCCTTCTCCTTGTCACCTGTGGTTGCTCCACCAGCTGATTTCAAAGCTTCAGCATTGGCAGAAATCTCTTTGAAATATTCCGTGTTCACCTGAGACCACGAGAAATAAGAGGAAGAAAGCAAGAATAAAAATGCCACGGGCTTTTGGACGTGTGTGATGGACATGCCCCCTGCTAGCTGTGTGCTGCATTGGCTGTACAAACCCTGGAGGCTTTGGGAAGGTCCACCACCAGCTCTGGAAGGGATTGAATCCTGAGGCTGGGAGAAGAGGACAGAGAGGGTGAAGAGGAAAGCACCAGGCAGTGGTGTCACTAGAGCTCTTGCAGGATATGCTGACAGGAGGGGACAGGGCTCAGTACCCTGAGAAAAAGGAGGTGGAAAGCAGGTAGCTCTGCAAATGAGGCTCTTCCATCCCTCCCCACACACCCCTAGATCAGAGAGCTCTGCTGTAGTCTCCGTAGCTTTTTCTCCTGGGTGGTGATTCGTAGTTTTAACCAGGTCTTAACTGGACTTCTCATCTCTGGTCTTTGACGTGATGGCAACACAACCCTTTCTGCCTGATCCAAATGAAAAGAACCGACCAAATTAATCCAGTGGCCGTGAAAAAGCAAGCAGAGCCACGACAGAAGATGCAGACATGCTCCTTAGGCATGCAGGAAATTCTCCGGGGCTGTCCTGCCAGACCTTTCCCTTCTCCCCACCTTCACACTCAGAAAAGTTCCCAGCTCAGCAGAATTTCTCAGTGATGATCTTAACTCTGCAGATGTTAAGGTGCTGAATGGAACCCAGAGGGGTCCAGTGCCAAACATTGGAGTCTTCCAATGACCGTGATGATCTTTAGAGATGATGCTACATGGGTTCCTTGGCCAGGAAGCCAGACTGGTTGTGAAGCCACTCCTCTGTGTGGCTCAGCCCTCTCCCATCCAGGGCTGGTCTTTAGGTGTCGGGGAAATGTGAAGCCTTCAATCCATCCTGGCATTTGAAGAGAGGTTGAAAAATGGGGAAGGCTTCAGGTGGGTCAGCTAGGTTGAGAAACTGCTCTGATGGAGCAGTGAAGTGCCAGAGATGCCCAAACCTGACATAGCCACCCACAATTCCGTGGGGGGTTTCTCAGCAGTTCTTGGGACATCCCCAAGCTGAGGATCTCCCAGTATGGCCCAGTAATAAGGTAGAGTTCACTCTGATACTCTCACCAGTCCACACTGGTGACAAACCAGGGACTAGGAAGAAGAGCTATGGTAGAAAATCACTTTGCATGGTGGAACTAAGACCCCCATTGCAGCATGGTCAGCTAAACTGTGAGCGGGTTCTGAGGAGGGTCCCATCCTGCCCTGACACTGGCCTTCTGGTGAAAGCAGGTGGTAAGTCAGTCAGGCAGGAAAGACAGTCTGAGCAGGAGGTTTCATCTCTCCCATTTTGTATTGTGTCTGGTTGTTTGAATCCAACTTACATGTCCCTCAAAGAAACAAAACAAACAGCATCTGCTTTTGACTTGAAGTCACCAGAAACCAGAGTCCTCACTGCTCTCCTGGTTAGTTGCTCCAGTCATTGATCCATCCTAGGGGGAAAAAAACCAATATGCTGTTCACATTTACATGTCTTTGACTTCAATCCTTGTAGCCCCTTTCTCTGCTAGACCCTATATCCCTAGTAAGGTATCTGTATGGGACATGCAGATCACCTCATTTTCTCTGTGGAGGGTGACTGATGTTGGGGAGCTGAATAAGGACTAGAACCGTGGGGAGGAGCAGGCAGGAGACACTGCTAGTGCCATGAGAGGCTGCTGGGAGTTTCCTTGCAGCTTCAAGGTTGTTGATCTCTATAGTGTCTGTTTGGAAGGATCTGGTGGTACAGCTTCTCCTTCCTGGCCAAGATGCTGCTGCTGGTGGTTAGCACTAGTTTCACTGGCTCTTCGTATATTACCAAACCTCCAAAAGACCCAACTGAGCAAGTGGTGGAGGTGAGCTCACGGTGGTGACTGTCATGTTGGTAATTATCTCTGATCAGAGACACTCTGTAATGGTTGGAGATAATGAGGGGATCCTTATTGCTGCTGAAATCAGCTCTTGTGGAATGGAAAGGCTGGGCAAACCCTGCTGTTCTGTCTTGTCTCACATGAAGGCCAGCAAATGCAATTTGCACGCCCAATGCCTGGTGTCCTGAGGAGCTGCACATCCCTGCTCCTCGTACCTCACTCCTACTGCCAGCCCCTTCCCCTGGCAGCAAGGTTTTGGCTGACAAGTCCATGCTACCTATTCACCTTTATTTAGCACTGATGTGGTGAGTACTGGTGCCTCCTGTCTCCTGGGGGTAGATGTGCCAGTTCCAAAAGTGTGGGGCAAGGTGTACTAGGCACGGTGCTAGCAGGCAAGCACAATGTGGAGCAGGGTCCTGCTAGAGGGCAAGAGATGTCACTTGTGTCCATTGGACAGCCCTAGCTTTAAGAATTTGATGACAATGTAGTCCTGGCCAGACCAGAAGCAAATTGCCCTGACTCCAACTCTTTCCAGCTGAGGGCATGAGAAAAGGAAGTTCCCCCAAGGCTGAGGATGCTGAGGCACAGAGCATTTGTCCAGAGACATCTGGAGCAAGAGGGAGATGAAGGCTTTCCCTCCTTCTGCTCGTTCCTCCACTTCGGCCAGCTGCAAGGTGCTTCTCCCTTGAGAAATGCTGCTGGGAGAATGAATCCCAAGGAGCAGGGATGTAAAGAGACAGCTGAAGGGAGCAGTGAGTACAGGAATATGAACCCCTGTGCCCCAGAGAAGTGGATTTATGCTCTCAGAACAGGCCAGGGGAGCACACCATGGAAGGGTGGTTAGATGATCTCTCAGGTTACCTTCCCCTCTTGCTTTCTTCAGAGTACTTACACAGAGCTCCTTCCCATGTTCTCCTGCTGACCACTGCAATCATGATCAACCATTACCAAAACCATAATCTGATCATCTTCATTTTTCAACAGCCATATAACCAGGTTTGACTGTAGCTCCAGCCATTTACCAGTCTGTTGTGCCTGGAGTGGAAAAAAAACCAAACCCCAACAAATCCAAGACCGCAAACATCAGTTTTTGTCTTTCCTTTGGTGAAGGAGAACGACCCCTCGAAAGGGAACCCGTGTCACAGCTGTCTGTGGGTCTTTCAGGCTATCTACCAATCCTCTGGTTCTGAAGTCTAAGCAAGTACTTGGAGAGTCAAAACTGAGAGGAGAAAAGAGCCAAATCACAGGGGTGAGGCACGTGAAAAGGGGCTGTGGTGCTCATTTCCGAATCTTAACATCCCACGAGACGACAAGATGTCCTGCAGTCTGCCAGCTCATCGTGCCCAGGAGTATTGCTAAGGAAACAGCTCTGAAAAGTGTGGAAGAATGGGAGCTGCTGCACCTTCCCTGGGTAGTTTCTGGAGATCACAGAAGCTGTGGGTTGATAGTCTTGAAATGTAAGGAGGGAGCTTCTGAGGAAGCTTGCTCCATAAACTTGGAAATGCATCTGAGCTCTGCTCCGTGGACTCTTGAAACCTCTTCTGTTGCTGCAAGAAGTTATTAGAAAAGGACATGAGGAGAGAGCAGGGAATGTCTCTGTGCCACTGTATAAATCCAAGAACCTGAACCTTGAAGACTGTGTTTCATTCCCACATGTCCTCATTTCCAAAGGCGTGGTGGAACTGGGAGAAGCAGCAACTGGTGCTTCTCTGGTAGCTGCTCGTGTGTGTCTGTACAAGGAACAAAGGGAACAGGATTGTTTGGAGTCTCTTTGCTGCATGCAGTGGTTGCACCTTGGCCAACCACTGTTCTCACCAGATGGGCATTTTCAACAGTGATATCGCTGGAGACAAGCAGAAGCTGTCACTGCAATCAAGCTGTCAAGCTCTCATTGCTTAGCTGGAGAGGGTGGAAATGGCCACCAGGCGAACAAAAACTGGCAGGTGAGGGAACAACAATTCCTGGGCAGAAGGGGAAATTCCATGTGGGGAGAAGAGCTCCAAGCATGGCAGCTTTTGTGAGCATGTGCCTCTCTCTCAGCAGCAATGTGCTTTAACATGTTCAACCTATGTTCTTCTCCCTTATCAGAGTCTCCAAATATGAAATCAAAAGTGTCTTGACTGAGCACAGCAAGAACAAAATGGAAAGTGCATGGCACAGGGCTGGTGACAGGAAATTCCTCTCTTGCTCTGTCTCAGCGATTTATTTCCCCAAGCAGGCAGTGAGCTCCAGAGGAGCAGTAGATGGTCTCTGCATGAGCTGGACACGGAGCCCTTGATGTTTGCCACATGGGTGCAATGTAAACAATTCTCGTGGTATCGCTGAGTTCATTGGAACCACCACTTGGGAGCTGGTGTCTGCTCCCTGGGTCTATAGCCGGTGTTTGGGGTAATGAAGGCCAATTACCTTACACGCCGAGCAATTTGGGAGTGATTTCACGCTTCCTGGGCGTACCAAAGCCGTGCCCTGAGAACCTCTCCTTTTGGAGCACGGATGCTAAACATCAAACAGGACTTGAAGTTTCCAGCATTTAATTTCCCATTTAGCCAAGGCAATTAAAAGCATCACCATGTAACACAGCTGATTTTCTCCTCAATTTTTATTTGCCTGTGTCCTTAAAGAGAGTGGCTCAGAAACAACCACATCCAGCCCACAGGAGTGTCCTGCTGCAGCATGACCAAGCCCGGCTGCTTGCCCTCTCAAGGGCATCTGAATGTCTCCTCGGTAGTTACACAGCTGGCTAGACTAATATTCAAGACTTGGATGAATGAAGCCTTAGGCAATCTGGTCTAAGTTTGCTTTGCTTTGAGGAGAGTTGGATCAGAGACTTCCAGAGATATGTCCTCCAATCTAAACTATTGTGTGACCTGATGAACAAGTCATGTCTAGATATGACACCAGCAGGTTTGAGGGATACAGTGCTGGTGTTAATGATCAAGGCTGTCTGTAACTGGAGGACACCTTGGAATACTCGCCCCAGTATCCCACTGGTGGGGGAGTTGTGGAGTCTCCTTCACTGGAGGTATTTAAGACCCACCCGGATGTGTTCCTGTGTGACTTGGTCTAGGTGATCCTGCTGTGGCAGGGGGATTGGACTAGATGATCTTTCGAGGTC
>JAOXOE010000698.1:17951599-17965639 GCA_028565055.1 Phoeniculus purpureus
TGTGACTTGGTCTAGGTGATCCTGCTGTGGCAGGGGGATTGGACTAGATGATCTTTCGAGGTCCCTTCCAATCTCTAAAGATTCTATGATTGTATGATATATCCCACTGGGTGAGGGTCAGAGTTTTCATGTGCTTAGGTGGACCTCCTGTGTAGTACCAAACGTTAGAGGACTTCAAAGCTGTCACTGAATCTGCTTGGGTAAAGCCATTGGATGCTTGTAGCCTTCCTAGCCAGTACCAGAGATGTGATGATGGGCTTTGAGCTTTGCTGCCTGGGCTGTAAGAAATGCTGCCTGCTCTCATTTGGAGGAGAAGCAGGTCATGCAGCAGCATGAGGCAGGGTCACAGGGACAAATGCCTGAAAGTGGTGCTACTCCTGCTTCAGGCCAGGCATGGCAGGGGTGTCTCGAGGCATCAGCATCTCTCTATAAAATGGAGAACAGCACAGATCGCTGTAAAACAGTGAGAGGTATCTGAGTGGGTTGGTGGAGGTCCTCCTGAAAGCAGGGTAGCAATAGCCCAACTCTGCACCAGTGCGTGGTTTACTCCCAGTGCAGGGCATCTCTCTGGCTGGCCGTTCCTCAGGGTACATCCAGTTATCACCTGTCAGTGCTGGGTCTTGGGGGACTTTGAAATTTGTTTCCTTCCATTCAATTATCTCTGGGAGCTGTAAAGTGCAGCGGCAGAGATGGCTGTATCATTCCATTTGTTCCCCGGCAGCCAGCAGGTTTTTAACCAAGTAATTAAAGGTTGGTTTCATTTGTACCTGAGAATCAACCAGTGAGGCAGAGATAAGGTAACAGCAATGCAGCAGGTACCCTGCTATTATTTCTGGCTATGAATTAATCCCAGGCACTATGGCTCTGTGAATAAGTGCATTGATCATTTGGAACAAAAATAAGAGTTTGAACTATTTACGCTCTTTTCCTCTCTAGAAATAGTTTGGAGACTGCAGACTTAATGACTACAAGTCCTGGCTCTTCGCAGAACACTAATGGCAACCATTTAAAAAAAGATAATAGCCCAGCCCTTTATTTTACTCCTGCAGAAAAAAACCTGTCGCCGTTAACTGCCCACGGCTGGGGTCTGCCAAGGGAGACTGAACTCTCCAACTCATAGGAGGATCGAAGCTGCTCCTTCAGAGAGCCTGGGAAAGATTAAAAGCAGCTGAAAGCAAATCACGCTGGCTTGATGAATGGTGTTTGGATGCTGTCATGTCACAGCGGCTGGAACTGTCTTCCCTGAGAGCTGTAGCCTGAGTCTCATGGAAAACACTGCTTCAGGTAAAGCCTCAGGGAGTCACTGAGCGAGCAAAGTATCCCTCCTTGCCTTTCTACTTTGGTTTTTACAGCTCCACAGCGGTGGGGGATGAAGCCCCAAACTAGGAAATGAAGTTAGACGTCCCTGAAAAGCTCAGAAGAAAATAAACCATTGAAGGAAAGTGGATCACTATCTTTTGAACCCAGGTATGTGTTTTTTGAACCCCTGAAATTCACTCTCTGTGTGGGGAAGGGGAGGAAACTCAAGATTGGTCACTCCTTTACCCAGGAGAGGACAAGCCTGTATCTTGCAGGCTAAATGTTGTTTATTCCATCCTCCTGTTGCTGCCCCCAGACACAGTCACTATGGCAGGAGCACCGTGGGGATGGATGACATGAATGCATGTGAAGCCAGGCTTTGTCATCTCTGCTTTCTGGAAGAGCAGGGCTGATGGTGCTGAGCAAACAGCTCCACATGCACCTCACACACACAACTCTGACCTGTACTCAGGACCCTGTGCTGTCCCCACTTGGGATGGGTGGCACAGGTGTGGGCACAGGTGTGAGCACAGTGAGAACAGAGACAATCCGGCTAGCGCAGGATCATCCCAGATGGCCGCTGTATCTACGTACTCACCTCAATTCCAAGTTATAAGAGTGATTAAACACAACTGTGGAGGAGAAACCCTTAACAGTGTGTTTCCCACATCTCTAAGTAGTCAAGTGATGTTTTTGGGCAAGTTTCTTCCCCTCTTGTAGGAAAGATTATCTACACACAGATAGAAGCAGATTCAGTAAATGGAAGAAGTGCAGAGTCTCTAGCCCTTACTGAGATAGCTACCATCTGATTTTTAAAGCACTGGGAATCAGTATGCACTTGGTTAAAACAGGACTGACAATCTTTGGTACGCCTATTTACACTGCAAACTCTTCCACATCAAGACTATCTCCTAGTTTTTCCAGCTGGGAATTGGTTGGTCTCATTTTCAGATGGAAAGTGGGCACATGGTGTTCTGTAACAAACAGTAAAGGAAATTCCCATGTGTCCCCAATGACTCAAAAAGTCAGGGTTATTCACTCCAGTTTCCCACCCAAACAAAATGGGAAACAACTGCCTCAACCAACATACCTGAATTAAGCTTTCCAAACGTGGTCTGGGTTGCAAAGCTCAGCACTGGCTTTTACTGCACTCCCAAACTGGTTAACTCTCAGCACAGATCAAGTAGTGGGTTTCCTCTTGACACTTTAATATATTTGATATTGTTTTAATCTAGTTAATCTTTATTTGAACATACATTTTATAAATCAAATTCATTAAACTGAGAAGATTAATACCTAAACCCCTCAGGATGATTAATGAAACTGGATTCCTTTGGGTTTAGAGTCATAACAAAAATAGAATGTGGATTGAATCACTGGGCGTTGTCATGGTGGGTTTTTATTTAAGACAAAACACTTATTTCAGCAAGCTTAGGCAAAGATCTGGCAGAGTGACCCACTTTTAGCCCACTTTTCCCATCTCTGGATGGACTCTTTAAGACAGCTCACAGAGTTAAGGAGAATAAAGATGGTTCAGTTGTGGTAGGATTTAGCTACTTGCTAATAAACAGCCATTACTGATAAGAAATGGTTGCCTAGACTTAACCAGAACTTCAAGTCAGTGGTGATTAAGCTGCCTTATTTGCCAGACAGCACAAACCAGAAAATTCCTTCACATTCAAGTGGTAAACCTTGAAATACCAGTTTCACCAGCAAATAACCTCTGAATCGGAGAGGGTTTGCCCAGCTTGTTTGTTAAGAGTTTTCCTTTATTGAATGCAGCCACACAGAGAAAAAAGAGAAAACATGGCACTAATAAAGGGGTAACTGCCCAGACATCCCTGGAGGTTCCAGACTTGGAAACCTTACGATAAACCAGGCAGGGATTCAAATAGAAAACAAAGAATCTAGTGCTGAGAACTTATTGTGCTTGACCAAGTGTCCACTGTCTGAGAGATGCCCAAAGATGCTCGAGTTCCAAATAGAATAATAGAAGGCACTGGCTTGGAACGGACTTTAAAGGTCATCTAGTCCAAGCCCCTTGCAGCGAGCAAGGGGAGAACTCTCTCCATTTCAGCTAACCATGGAACTCAGATGAAGCTTTCTTTCCACTGATCCAAAGGAACCACGTTCGCTCTCTCCAGTCACCACAATTCCAGGGCAGAATGGCTGCTGCAGTCCACCTCAGTGCCCTTTGCGTCCTCTCCATAACACAGAGGAGAAGTGAAGAAGATGGAGTCCAAAGGAAGAAGGGTGGGGGTGAAGCAGCAAGCTGAAACTGAAACTCCAAACCACCTCCACCAGCCCAAACCACCTCTGTTTGAAGAAAACACACACATGAATCTTGCGGCTGTGGCTTGCAGTTCTCAAGACAAGCAACAACGTTTGAAACCGTAACAGTGGGAGAGAAGCCTCAACAACCTTGAACAGCACAAAGAAGTGGCAATTAGTCAGTATATTGTGTTCCTCACACCACCAATGCAAAAAAGATACCAGCAAGAGGCTCAGAGGATTTGGAACAAGCCACAGGATGTGCTTTTTCACACACTGTGTTACTAAATGATGAATGTTGTGGTTCCAGGAATAACTGATCCTAAAGCAGCCTGAGAACTTCATGGGAGAAGCATCCTTCAGGGCTTTCTAATTGTTTGTGTGCCAACCTCCACTTCATGCATCCATCAGCCACAGGTTGCTGGAAATAAGGATGAAATTCCAGGAAAAGATGACTTGAGACTCCTTTTTGCTCCCTAAACCCCTTCTAGAGTCCCCTACCAGTGCCAGAGGTAGGTACATGATGAGATGAACTTCTAGTATGTCTTTTTCTGTTTTATGCTCTTAATTGGCCATGCCTTAAGTCCTACACATGTCAGAGTGGAAACTCCTTCCACTAGGCTGGAGTTTCTCACCAGCATGTGGCCAGTCCATTGCCAAACACGCTCAGTCCTTTGGAATCCCTGGCCTCCAAGATACAGTTTGGACTTAGAAACCACCAACAATGAGCTGAGCTTTTCCTGTTGACTGAAGTCAGAGCCTGTGCTCAAATGTTTTTCTGCCCCCACAAGAGCAAGGAACTTGGATTTTCTTTCTATTAAGAGGCAAAGAAGTGCCAAACCCACGTACCACAGGTTCCTAAAAACCACCTTGGAACCAACCCTGCTCTTCTCTGGCTCAAGCCTGTTATACAACTTCCAACTGAAGGGACCCAAAGATTTTGAGAGCTGGTCTCCTTGAGTTTGCTCTTCCAATTATCTCCCTCTCTGCTAAAGATATGCTCCCTATGTCTTATTTGCATTTGTCTGGCTTCATCTTTCAGTCATTGGCTCCTGTTCCAGCTTTCTCTGACAGATTAGAAAGCTCTTTAGAAACTGGTGTTTTCTTCTGATGATGGCACTTCTGCACTGTAATCAAATCACCTCTTGACCTCCTTTCTGATAAGCTAAATAGACTCTTTCAAAGTCCGGTTGAAATGTCTTCTCTTGCTCTCAAATTATTTGCAAGCTCCATCCTGCAGCACTTAGCCTCTGTGCAGCTCTCCTGGCCTTCTCTTGTGATAGGGAGGGCGAAAAGGGTGTTATACAGAAACGGGAGAAGTTGTGTCATAGCTGAGGCTTTGGGTTAGGGTCTGGTTTCACTGCAAGGACGTCTATGTGATCCACAGTCCAGGTGCTCATGGCATGCTTCACCTTCATCTCCACGTGCCAAATCTCACCCTTCACAACATCAATGTCTTGTCCTTCTAGTCAGGGCACAAACGGTCTCAGCCCACAGCAGCCCTCATTCCCAGGCAGGAATGCTTCTTTCAGAGAATGCACCCACCAACAGAAGTGACCTGCTGAAGTGTCTCTTGTGGACTTGGGACTGAGCTGTGCTCCAACACACATCTGGTGCATGCTGCTACTCTCTTTGGCTCTCCTCCTCAAGAGTACACCTTCCTCTCTTCTCCTCCACCCTTCAGTGTTCCACCTCCTTTACGGACTGCAGCCCTCCTTCTTGGGACACAAAAGCAGCATCCTTGTCTTGCATATGTCCCTTGCAGAGGTGTCTCCCTTTCTTTAGAGTCCTCCTTTTTGCCACAGGGTGACCAAATACCTTCTCTGCAGCATTATAAGAACTACTGGGATGGGGAAGATCCTCCTGTCCACAGCCAGTTGTTGTCAGCCTTTAGTTTCTAGCTCCATCACTGTTAGAGCTCCTCCACCGTGTCTGTATTTTTACAGCGGTGAAGTGAGGACCCCTGGATTTGAAGCCATCCCTCAGCGTGTCAGATTTGGAATGACTCCACCGCCGTTTTCCCACCGCTCAGAGGCATTCAAAAGGTATTTAATTAAACCCACATCAGAGAGCTGTTAGCAAGCTTTCTCCAATTAGCAAGGTAGAGAGGACTACATGTCATGGGGGGAAGCGAGCAGACATGAAATGATTTTGTTGCCTGTGCCTTTCTCCGTGTCTGGTTAATTGGCACTTTTCTCCCAATTTAAAGAAGAGCCCTGGGCACAGGCAGGTCACAGCATTGCAATGCAATCCCATCCCATTTTCTAGTTTCTTCTTTCTCTCTTTAAGTATGACTTAAAATATCCTTAGACACCTCAACTCTGTTGGACTCTTATCTGCCAGGGCAAGTAAGTAACGACACTCGGTCTGGTCCTAGATGTAGGGTTCTTTCAGAAAGTCCACTCTCCTTTTCATGTTCTGTGTGTGTTATGTGTGTCATCCTTTTTTGTTGTTTTAACACATGCCCCAAACCATGACTGGATCAAATTGACCTCAAATTAACTTGCAGAGCTCAGCTGCTCTTTATGGAGCAAGTGGAATTAGTCAGATGAGGATCACCATCCTCAGTCAAATCCTGGCACAACCCTTCTGTCTCTGTGGGACCTTCCTAGTTAGAGTTGTCAGTTCTGCAGGGGTCACAGCTGTGGCACAGGACATGGGCTTCCTTTGTGTCCGAACATCTCCACGTGGCCAGCATGGCTAAGAGCAAATTGAAGCAGCCAACAAGCTGGAGTGTGATTAGGGCAGCATTATGTGACATCACCTGACATCACATCACACCCCACAGCCTTGCATCCCACTCAGGACCTGGCCAGTGACCCCAGTGCACAGCTCCAGGATGGTCAGCACAGACTGTAAGTGGGCCTGCAGCTCAGAGGCTGAAGAGGATCATGTGCCAGGATCGGTTAAATATGCAAAGCCCTGCTCCTTAGGGCATCCTACATGAGTAATGGCAAGGGACTGCCAGAGTGTATGCTGCCTTTGGGACAAGAGGGAACCCAAATCCAACCCCAGAAGATATAGAAACACATTTAACAGACCTTTTCTTTAACTCTCCAAATCAAAGTAAAATCCTTTTCTTTAACTCTCAAAGTCAAATCTAAGCTACATTTTCATTGTTGGAAATCCTTGCAGGGGTGTCCTAAAGGTATTGACTGTTTTTCCTCCACGTTAAATGCTGTTGCAATTCTAACACCACAGCAAATCCTCTTCTGCCAAAGCAGGGCACCAAGTTTTGCTGATTATTTACAGGTGTCACACCAGCACATACGGAAGAGCCCTACCTCAGCGTGCAAACCCACGGTGTAGCCACGCTGCTATGACAACATGGGGCTGAATCATCCCGATAGGCAAGACACGCGTAATTGTGTGATCACCTGTTCCCGCTTGTTCAAAGGAAATGTTATTAGCGCTGCTAAAAGTACATTAGAGAACAAAGCATAAGGCATCCTCAGATCCATCAGGGTTCAGCTAAACAGCGCAAGCACTGCCTGAGCTCAGTGTCTCACTCCTCGGTCATTCAGCATTTCATCGGCTTCGGGACAGCATTTACAGAAACTTGTGCTTCCATGTGAGACATCAAGAAAAACTCAGCTTCTACTCAAATGAACCATTTGTGGGTTTTGGATCTTGCTGATAGCACCAGACTTTTGACTGTAGGATGTTTGTGGTTAGTGAAGGGAATGGAAAGTCTGGATCTGGGATGATGGTTAGTGCATGATGATGGTAATGAATGAATGATGGTAAACATACGTTCTTAATATTTAAAAAACAACCCCAAAAGTAATGGAGAACAGCAGATGGAAGAGGACAGCTGGGCTTTTGTTACAGATTAGCAGGAATATGCAGGGCCATAACTCACCCAGCCTATGTGTTTATGCTGGCCAGGTGCATTAGCCACAGCATCCATTCCCAGCAAGTGGGAGAACAGTTCCTCTTGGATTCTTCACTCCCTTGTTTCTCCGAACGCAAGGGCACCAAACCCATGACTCTCTAATCATGAGACTGCTTCATATGTCCTTTTAAAGCCATGTAAGTCCTGGGCAACACAAAAATGGGTTAATTAATGTCAGTCTCAGACCATCCCTAAATGTGAGTGCCTGGCACTCTTCTTTATGCTCTGTGTTTCCTAATCTCCTGGCGGTTGTGCTTCCTCAGGTCTTTCATACTTTAATCTCATTCACCCAGCAGGTATAAAGGGCTGCTGAAGTGGAAAAAGTCCACTGTGTTTATTAAGCACACTCTCTTGGAAAAGGTTGTCAAAACATTCCAGATGGATCTTTTTGTTTTCAAGCATTTTGTCAAGATTTCATACACACAACAGCAGCAGCAGCAGCAACAACAAAACAATTTCAATAGGGTATTTACCAGAATTTGATGATTTTTCTACCAGAACCATCAATGGTATTTTTACATGACTTGGGGATTTTTTTTTTCCTTTCCCACACTGGCTAAATAAATATCAGTTGAGTTCATCCAGAAGCTGACAGGCAGCTTTGTTGGCTGCAACAGTAAAAGCGGAGATGTTTTCCTCCATAGGCATTGCATATGCATGAGAGTCTCACTGAGGCAATTTCCATCTGCTCCATGGTGAACGGAAGATGTGGGTATTCCACGAGAGCCATGCTGAGACCACTCAATCAACCACTAATAAAACCAACCTCAGAGTAATTTGAAAACAAGAGGTTCAGATGCACAGACACGGAACACTGCTGAACGAACCCATGCTAGAGCCAGGGCTCTTCCTTTCGGTGACGGAGCAGATCATGAAAAGCAGCATCTCTCCCCACTCTCCTCTGTGCATGGCACTGGGGTTCAGGCAGGTGCAAGGAGGGACTCTTTGAAAATCAGCTTCAAAAGGCAGTGAGGAAGATAAAAATATTCCAAGAGGGAGGACAGTGAAGCACGACAGATTTGTAGGCAAAGGCAAGACCTTGCCAGAGATGAGCAGTGAGAGGCGTTTAAAACTGGCCGAATGGCTATACCCAGGTGGTGGTGACCAACATGAAGTCTGGTTGGAGGCCAGTTGCTAACAGCGTACCCCAGGAGCCAATACTTGCTCTAATCTTGTTCAACACCTTTATTAGTGATCTGGATGATGGGGCAGAGTGTACCCTCTGCAAGTGTTGATGGAGAGGAGTGGCTGATACACCAGTAGGTCATGCTACCATCCAGAGAGACCCTAAAAGGATGGAGAAATGGGATTGCTGGAACGTTGTGAAGTTCGCAAGAAGTGCAAAGTCCTGCACCTGAAGAGGAACAACCTGAAGCATCACATTGTGGTGATAGAGTACTGGAACAACACAGCCCAGGGAAGCTGTAGTCTTCAACCTTGAACATATTCAAAAGCCGTATGGACATGGTCATGGGCAAACAGCTCTAGATGGCCCTATTTAAACAAGGAGGTTGTACAAGATGACCTTGAGAGGTTCCTGCCAACCTCAACTTTTCTGTGACTCTGATTCCATTAAGATTTTCAACGGCAGGTCAAACAAATTTTCAGACTGATTTAGGAGGATAGGCTACCCTTGTAAAGGCTCTTACTGCTCTGCCTGGATCCCACTGGGACTGGGAGGACCACCTTCACACCAGACTGTGTTCCACACCAGTTGGCTGTGTCCCAAACTGCCACTGGAGTAGATCTGGCAGCTGTGTTTAGTGAATGGCACTCTGCTGTTAACAAGAATCTTCAAGACCAGATGGTGTTATGAGATTTCTGCTTAATAATCTCGAGCTCTCTGTTAGTATTTAAACTGAAAGCAAAAACCCCACTCTCTTTCTGATTTTGGATTCCCTTCACTACTTTGTCTCCAGCCAGAAGATCATAATCCTATTGCATGGCTGCAGAAGAGCACAGGAACCTGTGGGCATGCTTGTCACCTCTTTGCACGTTCTTAGCACTGCAGGTTCAAGTCAGTCTTTGTAACACAGGAACCTCAAAGCCTCAAGAAAGACACCAAAAAGCAGTCCTGTGACTTTTTACTGCCTAGAAACCCGAGTATGCCTTTTGATGGGGTTCCCTTGCCATAGGTGAGGAAACCTTGTGTAGTAAGTAGCTTTTCAACTCAGTTTCCTTCCACAGCTTGGCAGACTGGTTTCATTAATTGGAAAGAGCTGTAGAGAGTGGATCTGCCTCAGATTTATCCCTTGAACTCCTCCTCTGGCAAACAAAGCCAGTGCAGGTGATGGACAAAGAGTGAAGCATGGGAATGGCTGTCAGTCTGCTACATCAAGTTATCAGTCATCTCCTCTTCCCCAGCCCAGCTATGAAAAGACGAGATCCTGGCTACCTGTCTGCTTGAACAGAGCCCAAGGAGCATGCACACACACAGAGCAGAGAACAACATAACCTAACCTGGCAGACAGCAGACACGCTGTCACACCTCCAAGGGGAAAACTGATAAAGCCTCTTGCTTCTGTTTCAAAATCAATTTCAAGCTGGTTCCATTAAAGAAATAGCATAAAGGGCATTAGGTCTGTCAACAGAGGCTGATGTTCCCAGGATGATGGATGGGAGATGAGTACGATTACCTGGATGCCTACTGCTGGTACACAGCCCCTTCCGTTCAGCAGCCTCTGGCTGTCCTTCTCCATCAGCAGGAAGATCAAAACAAATTCTGCAGAACCTGTTATGGGGCTGGGTTTGTCTCTGCTCTAGCTGTCTTGGAGAACAGAATGAGGAGAAGCTGTGACAGCTGCTCAGAGAGCACTGTCCGTAACGTTGTATTGAAAATGATCTGTTGCACAGGGATGCAAGGGAACTTCTCATGCATCAAGACATTGTGCCATGGTTGCTTTCCTGTCCTCTGGGGCCCCGTCCTCTGAGCTGCTGGTGTGCGGTCCCACACAGCAGCACTGGCAGCACTCTCAGCAGAAGCAGCCTGGCCTCCTTAGATGAGATCAGAGACCTCCAGGTGGTGTATTCCAGATCAGCCTTCACCTTGATGGTGTTGATGACAAGAGCATCAGCCACACGCTCTTCATCAGGTTACCTGCCAAAGGTCCTCGTGAGTTAAAAACACACGACTGGGTTTACTTACACTAGTTGTAAGAGGTGATGTGAAAGTTGTGCTCACATCAGTCAAGCACTGGCTCTTATTCCTTCTTCCTCATGCCACAGAGCTGTCCATCCCCAAGGCTCAGTCACACCAGCACACCCAAAGGGAGCTGCCCAGACATGTGGATGCTCCCTCCCTGGAAGTGCTCAAGGCCATGTTAGACAGCGCCCTGAGCAACCTGTTCTAATGAGAGGTATCCCTGCCTAGGACAGGGGTTTGGAACTAGATGATCACTGAGGTCACTTCCAACCTAAACCGTCCTATGATCCTGTTATTTCCAATGGGGCAGTGTGTTGGCTGCAAGCCCCCTGTCACCTATACCTGCCATCTCGTCTCCCACAAACTCAACAACCCCCTTCCTTCTGCACCTGGTGAGAGAAGCAAAGCAAAAACTGCAGTACCAATTCCTGAACACACCCTCTTGAAGGTAGCTGACCTGAAGCTACCTTCAAGTAGGGTCACCTGAAGTTGACATGGACACTTGAGCCATCAGGAGCTTGTCAGAAAAGAGATGCTGAGGTTCAGGCACCATCCACACACCCAGTGTTCAGTGGGATCACAGAACAAGGACCCTGCCTGGGGGCTGTGTGATGCTCATAGAGCTGGCCATGGAGCTGAGAGACCCAGCTGGTCTGGGAGAGGCCAACATGGTGAAAGAGATGCACAGTGTAGCCCTTGGATTTCACTTCTGTGGAAGGAGCCATGAAGGGACATGGCAGGCAAGGAGTGGTGGTTGCTGCATTCCCCTGTGTTAAGCCAAGGGCCTTTCACTGGCTTCTTAGCTCTGCTTTTGTTTGGAGGTCAAATGCAATAGGAAATGATGGAAAGTTCCAGTTCAGAGGTGGTCACTAACTCCTGGCTGTGGTTTTTCTCAGGCCAACAAAAGCACAGGAATCTGTAGCCAGCTTTAGACAGATGGGGACTGTGGCATCTCTTGTTATTTGATGAAGCCAATGAAGTCTAGGTGGGGGCTTTTGTCTCTGGAAAATTGAATCGCTTTAGGAGAACTGTAGCCTCTCTCTTGTGGCTGCAGGCAGCTCTCCTGAATAAGCCATTGTCAGGACTGGGAGATGTGAGTCACAGCATCTTTAATCTCTGGGCGGGAGCGTTCTCCATGGCTTTCATGCTTTGGGATAAATCTTCAGAGACGTTCCCAAATTAAGCACGATTCCTTTCTAATCTCCTTGCACTTCTTCCTCTCCCCATTTTATCAGCCAGGCTCAAACACATTCAGCATGGCCTACTTCAGAGCAAACTGATTAATGCAATCGCTTCAGGTTTTAGGAGGGATCAGTGCTTAGAGCAGTGGAAAGGTCTCCTGTCATTGCTGGCAGCCTCAGCTCCACAGTGGCTTGGGAGGCTTATAGGGATCTGCATGTGAGCAGAGCTGACAGCAGAGGGTGGCTGCAGGGATCATACACTTGCACCGGCATCTTCCAAGCTCCTGCAGAAGCTTGCTCAGTGTCGAGGTAATTCTCCAAGCCTTCCAGCATCACAAGCTATGTCGTGCTGCATAATGTTGCTGCTGCCTCCCAGGGTTGGGGGAGAAGGACAGAGGAGCTCTTGGTCTCCAGAAGGGATGTGCTGTGCTGGTCAGCAGCATCCCTGCCCTTCCGGTGTCCTAGCAGGAGCTGGGTACCCAATCTCTGCCTGCTCCTTCAGCCAGAGGCACCTTAGCAGAGGACCACAGCTCATGCTGCTCAGCTGCAGCTGGCACACATCTGGCACAGGAGAGAGGTTTTTAGATTTGCATCAATGCCTTGTGGAATTCAGGCCTGGCTGTAGCATGTGGAAAACCTGAGATGGGGAGCAGCTGTTGGAATGTCATGATGGTATGGGACAGGAGTAGAGAGGCACATTGAAGGGGTGGTGGTGAAATGCTGTGGAAGAAACACTAACTCGGAATCTATACACGTGCATTGATGTTGCTTGCTGGGAAGAAAACTGCTTCTTTTGGCTTCTGTAAATCAATTTTTGTGATAAAAGATTCCATCTCTCACTGGCAGCTTTGGCTGCATTCAGCTCACGCAAGTCATCTTCTGTTTGCCGAACGGAGGGACTCCTCACACGCGGTGTCCTTGGATAGCCCCTAAGAGCTTACAGCCTACAAAGACAAAAGCTGTGCAATGATCAGCTGCATTTTACAGAAGAGAAGCTAGAGATTGAAGAACTATGCAGAAGGGAATCTCCTTCTGGCGTTACATTTGCCTGGGGCTGGGAGATATGAACCTATAAGTGTCCCTTGATTTGTCACCAGGCTTCCCAGGGCCAGTGTTGTCCAGGCTATAATTTTTGAAGGTGCAATGAAATAAGAATTAAAATGCATGGCTAAAAAGTCAGTGCATTTTGGATGGGTAAGACCAAAATGGGACATTGCCTACAGAAAGCTGAAGCTCATGGAGCTCCATAGAGCTCATGGAGCACGGCAGATGTTGCTCTGGCTGCCTTAGCCTGCCTGAGCAGGGTGGAGAGGAGCCCTATCAGCTCCTGCCTTTGCAGTCTGGCCCATGTGTCTACAGTTTTGCTGTTTTTCTTGATTGACAAGAGCAGAGAACCCTCATGCTTTAGCGAGTGTATAATGGCTGCCTTGATGTCACTCATTGAAGCTTTGGAATAGCTGTGCTTTCTAATTACTCCTTCCTGCCTGCCTGAAGAGCACCGTTTGCTTTCAGATTAGCGCATTGCTGTCTCTTTGAACTTGAGCCTCTGTACTCCGAGCACCCTGGGTTTTGTGAGATCAAGGCAGGCTTGGTTAAGGTAAAAGGCAAGTAGTGATCAAGGGTTTGGGTTTTTTTCCCTCCTTTCTGCACACAAACGTGCCAGGTTTGCTGATTAGACAGTGTGTGGCACCATCAGCTGATTTAGGGTCCTTGTGCCTTCAAAAGAGAATCTTCAAGAAGAACAAGGAGCTAGTAGGCTGCTTTTGAAAGGGTAAAACCTTCTTCATGGTGCGGGCAGTGCACAGCATGCACATCCACACGCACTGTACGTATATTTTGGGCATGGGCAATGGCATCTTTGCTCTGGCAAGCAAGGGGGATCTTTGATCTGAGTCATAGGTGCTTCCTACATGAGCACAGCTTTACAAGCCAAGCTGAAAGGGCTGATGGGCTCCAGACAGCCAAACATCCTGCACAGATATGATAACGTCCAGATCCAGAGTGAAATTCTCCACTATATAGTGTGGTAGTGGTTTGGCCAAGTTTAAATTACCAGCAGTGGCATTCTTCTTACCTAACACAGATTCAGCAGAGCTTTTAAAACACTAATTCACTGTAGTTTACTTATGGTATAGAGGAAAGTCATGGAATCATAGAATCATTAGGGATTGGAAGGGACCTTGAAAGATCACCTAGTCCAATCCCCCTGCCACAGCAGGATCACCTGCACCAAGTCGCACGGGAACACATCC
>JAOXOE010000698.1:17966799-17998994 GCA_028565055.1 Phoeniculus purpureus
GCCCGCATGGAGGGCGGCGGGGAGGCGCTGCCCGCCGACCTGCGGGAGCTGGCGGGGAAGCTGGGCCGGCGGCCGCCTGCGGGGCTGTTGCGGGGGCTGCGCGCCGAGACCGCCTCCGCGCCAGCGGTATCGCCGCCGGCACCGGCACCAGGAGTGGGAGCGCCCCGCGGCTCCCGCTCGCCCATCTCTGAACGCCTCCGCGCCCTCCGCCTTGACCTGGTGAGTCCCGCCGTACTGGGGGGAGCTGCCTGACCCACACCCCCGGTAACTGATCCCCAGCCCACCGGTAACTGTACCCACTACCTGCCCCCTCCGCTCTCCGCCTGCGGTTTGGGGAAACCGTAACCCCCCGTTTTGCTCTTTCCCGTCAGGGTTAATAGCCCCCAGATCACGCCCCGCCTGGGCCCCCGCAGCATCCCGCACTGGGCTACCACGCACCCCCAAGCGCTGGCTCCGGGAGTATCCCGGGGATCCCCGGGACCTTCGCCAAGGGCACGGTGCGGTCCCTCCCGCCCCCCACTCCTGGCTGTGACCGCCTGGGTGACAAGTTCGCTTTCCGCTGGGGCTTCTCCGATGGCTCGTAAAGGGCTGAGCCCCGGCGGAAGCCTTTCCCGGGGAGCGTGGGAGCGCCAGTGGAGGCAGCGGTCTCGCCTCTCCGCTTTGGCAGAGAGAACAAACCCCGGTGCTGCCTGCGGGAACGTGGCGGGATTGGGCAATGGGCTGCGGTGCTGCGGGGGGAAGGGACGCTCCCACGCACAGATACACAGGGGCGGGAGGAAGGGAATCGGCAGCGTTTCCATAGGGAAACCAGCTCAATGTACCCGCACCCCTCCCTACCCACCGCCTCGGAGCTGGGCACTCCCCGCACCCCGCCTCGGCCCTACTGGGCCCCACTGGTCGCTCCTGGGGTAAAAACTTTCATCCTCCCTCCGCTTTCATCCTGCCTCCGCCCCGGCCGCCGGGCTGCACCCTGACCAGAGGAGAAAGGTCTGGGCTGCTCAAAGGAGGAGGAAGCAGCAGTGGTGTTTGCCCTTCCCAGGTGCTCTGCAAGGCTGGGCTTTGGCCATGCCTTGTTAACCTCGGCTCAGCAAAGCTGCTTTCTCTGCCCCGGCTCTTGCCAGCAGGTGAAGAAGCAGGGACACCTAACATCCAGGGCAGCTGTCTGGGAGTGGCACTGGGGTGCCCAAAACCCACCATGGGGCTGCCCCTGTCTCCTCCATCCGCATGAGCAGGAACCAGAATTCCCCTTCCAGCAGCACAGACCAGCAAATGCAGTGCTCGGGGGAGAAGGTGGCCTGGGAGTGGGGGATTGCAGAAAATGGCAAATACCTGCTCTCACCTCCTGGTCCAGAGAGGATGTTTTATCCCAGGAGTTAGATGTTTTGAAGGGAGAAGGTGTCTGCAGCTTTCTTGTGTGCTGAAGAGGGTAACTGGACCGTATCCCCCTCCCTGGGAGAATGCTCTGCCCCACTCTGCTTGCCCTTAGAGAGCCGAGGAAGAGTGTGACATTCCCTGCGTGGCTGTTCTTGGTACAAGGTCAGCGGGATGGTGTGCCCATCGCTGCATCTAGAGGAACACAGGGAACAGCTGGACCTAGGTGCCCTCCCACACTACCCTTGCCTTGCTGGAGAGGGGCTTTCTTGGGGTGCAGCAGGGGAGCTTGTGTCAGGCTGGCCTGAAATAGCAGCAAATTAATGGATGATTTTTTTTGGCAATCAGTATGGAAAATGGGGAGTGTTTTCCCACCTTCTGCTTTTGGGGTGCCTCCCTGGCATCTCTGACAGCCAGCACAGTTACACAAAGCAGAGAAAAATGGGGAACCCCCACCCGCCCATCAAGGGTTCCCAGCCTTCCTCCTCCTCCATGTTCTCCCTGCCAAAGCCAGATGCTTTAGCAGCACATGCAGAAAAGTCCATTGTAGGCAGTTTTTGAAATAACTTGCCTAGAAAGGAAGTTTCTGCACTTCAAAGCTGGCTCCTGCCCCAATCCAGGCACATCGCTGCTATTTTTTATTTAAATCCAGCTCGAGGAGCGTGGGGAGGGGGTGGGGGTTGGTTGTCGTGTTTCTGCAAATCTTTGGGCCCCCCCCCCCTTTTTTTTTTCATTCTCTGGACTGAGAGGTGTCATGTGCCACAAGTCCGGCTGGAGTTTTCCCAGGCTCCTTCCTTGGATGCTTTTGTTACTGTGGGACTGGAGACAGGGGTCTCGAGAGGCCAGTGGGTCACCCGTGGGCGGGCGAGTGACTCTGAGGGTACCGGATGCTGGGGACCAGGCGCTGTGCTCAGAGATGATCCCCACAGGAATTGCATATGGATTTCTGTCACAGCTTGCTGGTGCTGGGGACAGAGAGTGTGAATGATCCCACGGGCATTTTATCTGTAGCTCCGAGGTTGCCCGTACCTGTCCTGCAATGAGGTTTTCTCCCTCTCCTCCCGCCACAGCCTTATTCCCTTTCCTGGCAAAATATCTTCATCCTGTGCAGGGGAAATCCAGTGGCTTTCGGCGGCCAGTATCACACAGACAGGAATGTCTTGGCACACAGGGCTTTCCATTAGGAAAACAGATGTTTCTGCAGCAACTGAAGTTTAGCAAAGAGCTTCCTCTGGGTTTAGAGGGGCAGGAGGCAGTGAGGTGAGTGGCGTGTGCTGTCCCCTCCCTTCCCCATCCTCCCTTGTTTTGGGAGTGATTTGGGTCTCAGGCTCCAAATCCAGCCATGCCATGCTGTCACTAGGCTTGGATCACTTCCTAGAAGAGGGGAAGAAATGCATGAGGGGATGTGGCTGAAACAGCTCAGGGAGGTGCCAAAGGTTCAGCCAGACCCTTGCTGTAAGCAGTGCCCACACCTGGCCCTCTTGCCCTGCCAGTAGCCTCCTAGGGCCTGGGAGATACTCTCAGCTCAGATCTGCACCCAGTGCCTTTAGTTCCTTGCTTACTCCTTTCTCTGCCTGTCGGTGATGTAAGTGACCCCAGGTCTTGGAAAGAGCCCCTTGGGATGGTTCCCTGCAGGGTGTTCTCTCATGCTGTGCTGTTCATCAAACAACGTGGGATACTTGTGGACACCGTGGTGACCCCCCTCTGCCAGGGTGGTTAGGACCTGGGTACCTCAGCAACCCAGGTCATTTCAGTCCCCACAAAACCCCCTGTGCTCTCTGTCTCCCTGCCAGGCCTACCTGAGAGCGGTTGATGTGAAGATCCTGCAGCAGCTGGTGGTGGTGAATGAGGGTATCGAGGCGGTGAAGTGGCTGCTGGAGGAGAGGAGCACGCTGACCAGCCGTTGCAGCAGCCTGGCCAGCAGCCAGTACAGCCTGGTGGAGAGTCAGGAGGCTTCACGGCGGGGCAGCTGGGACAGCCTTCAGGACCCCAATGACCCACTGGACAGCATCTCCGTTGGTAGCTACCTGGACACATTGGCTGATGACATGGATGAGTATTCCCATAACGCCACTGAAACCCCCGCTGCATCTGTGCCAGGCAGAGCCCTGGCCAGAGCGGAGCAGGACTGGGCCAGGATTGATACCGAGAGGGGTCTTGCAAAGCAAGAGAAGGGCAAAGCAGAGCATGAGTGGCCCCATGTGGACCTCTCCCTGCCTGGTGTGCCCCCGGATCACCGCTTGGTTAAGGAGCCCCAGGTGGCCAACGGGTATTTGGGTCAGCAGCCCTCCCCTCTGGAACCAGGCAGAGACACCAAATTGCCACTGGGGGCAGGGGAGAAGCTGGGGAAGGTGAACCCCAGTGGGAAGACTCAGAAAGCCGAGGCTGACTTGGAGAACTGCAAACTCAACAACAAACTGCACCTGGAGTATGATGCCCACTGGCGCTGGCTCCAGTCTCAGGATGATGTGACGTTCTTGTAGCCCATGGCTTTGCTCTCCCTAGTCCAGATCTTCCAAATGCCTGCTCTGCTTGACTTGTCTCTGCTTGGGAGAGTTGGCTTGGCTGGAGAGGCTGGTACAGACTGGCCTGGTGGTGTTGCACTGTTACTCTGACATCATGGACAGTGTTTGGTGATGCAGCCATGAGGGATGGGCTGCCTTCCCTCAGACAAATTTATGGGAGAGGCAGGATGAGGTGTGTCCTGGTAAAGTTAATCCTTTGCTCTGTGCTGATGCTTGCGGGTGGCTGGTCTGATGTTGGTGATGGGGAATGGTTGATGGGGAAACCTGGGACAGTGGGACTCCTGGAACCTCTCTCCTCTAATCCTCAGCCTCCTGTCTGCAAAAACTGGAGACCTTGCTCCCAGCCTGCCTACTCAGAGAGGACAGATGGTCCTGCACATCCATAGCTCGGTGGTACCGGCATGAGAGGTGTGGGGTGCAGGGCAAGACCATCAGCAAGGCATCCCTGTTGGATGTGCTCATTTCCATCATTATCTTCAAGGCCAGTGTCCAGCCAGGGTAGAGTTAACCTGGAGCACGTGGGGTTTGGCTGCAGCACATAGTGGATGCTAAAACCCCCTTCCCTGTGGGTGAAGCACAGCCTGAGTTTAATGCCTCTGTGAAGCCAATCTGAAGTGTGATCAGGGCGGTCACTGTAGTTGCTCCCGTTGGGCTGGGAAACCTTTGTTCATGCCCTGTGGGGGAAGAATCATGGTTCAGACTTCTCTTCCCAGTGTGATTACACAAGAAAGGCAAAGCACTAGGTGGGAGACAGAGATCCAGTTCTCCCAGTTTGTTTCTGGATTGTCTTCCACCTTAGGACCGGTTCCTGCAGAAACCCCATGATGTGGCAGCGTACAGCCAGAGCCTGTAGTGCTCAGACTCCGAAGGGCTTGTGCTTTCCCCTGACGCAGTGTCATGGGGATAGTGGCCTGAGTTCTCCATCTGTGTGATGACTGGTGCCAGATCTCTCCTTACCAGTAACCAGAAACACAAGGCTTTTCTGCTAGGGTGGATTCACAGCAACCCTGCCCTGGAGACATCTTCTCTGTCCTTTCAGCCTTGGCTTTTGCCTGTGCCTTTCACTGTACACCCACCATCCCTCCCAGCGTGGCTTGCAGGAAGTTGTACAACAGCTTGGGCAGGACCTGTTGCCTTCACCAGCCGATGCAGGGAAGGACTTCAGCATCTTGCTTCAGGAGAGAGGCTCTTCCACACTGGTGGACAAGCCTGGAGGATCCTAGCTTCACAACCTGTGGGTGTATCTGTTCTTGGCCATGTGCTGGGATGCATTTGATCTCTCTCTGGTGTTGTTCCCCTTCCTGCGTGCATGGGTCACAGTGTGGCTCTTTCCTTGCTGGGGTGCTTCAGATGGGATCAACGGATGCCCAGAGAGAGGGGAAAGCCTGGGTATGCCTTTCTAGGTGTGAAATGTGAGTAGCCATGGCTAAGAAAGTGGTTGGGTGCACAACAGGTTTAGCATTGTGTTTGAAGCAGCACCTTCGGTGGAAAATATCCTCCGTGCTGAAACCCCCAAGCACTCTCCCTTCCCCTGCAGATTGTCAGGGTTTCCCTGGATGAACACAGAGAGCAGGACAATGTCCAAAATTCCTGGAGATGGCACCTGCCAAGGACTTGAGGGAATCCCAGCAAACTGGGACTGGGTTGCCGTGTGTGAGCATCCCATCTGCCTGCCCTGGAGCAGCTGTACTTGGCTCCTTCCGTAGCTCTGCCACTGAGCCACCACGTCCCCCAAGGCTGGCTGTCCCCTGCTTTTCTGCTAGCCTTGCACGCAACAAATCAGCTGAGGGTCCCTGCTGTTAAAATAATTCTCAGAAATATCTGGCTCAATAAATGGTAGCTTTTCTCCCAGGCCATACTGTTGGTGCTTTGCTGAGCTTGTGGGGCTTCCAGGGGAAAGGGGGCAATCCAGGCCGAAATGCCTGGTAGCCACTGGCAAAGACCACGTATCCTGGGACCTGTCCCTTCTCACACATAAGAGTCACCTCCTGAAGTAGCTGAGTACTGGAGCACCTCTGGGAGTGAGGGTGCTGGTGAGACTGGATCTCCAGGAGATGGGGCGTATTGTGTTTGGCTGATCTGTCTCCAGTTACAAATGCAGCCTCACCCTTCCTGCCCCAAATTTCCAAGGAAAATATTTCTGTTTGCCAGCCCCATTAGTTGTGCTGGGGTCTCCCCTTCCTCCTCTTGTTCCACAGCACCAGCAGCCGTGGCCCCTGGGGCCTCCTCCACTCAGGATGTGTAGGGGGGGATCTGGGTGTAGGGCAGAGCCCTCGCCGGCACAGTCCAGGGTGCGCCACAGCTCTGATTTCAGGCTGTTGGGATTTGCTCCTGGGTGGGTCCCTTTAAAACCACTGCAGCCTGTGCTCATGCAAACATCAGCGTTTCCAAAGCAAACGTAAGCGGCTTATCCAGCCTTGACATCCCAGCTGCAGCATCCGTTCGGGCTTCTGGCTTTCAGACCTTGAGCTTTGGCAGATGGAGAGGTGGGTGGTGGAGCCATCAGGGCTCATCAGGGTTTCCCCATTTTCTGCTAGATCGAGGTAAAAATACCCCAAAGAACAACAACTCAGAGAAACAAAATGCTCAGCCCGTTTGTCTTCCAAACCTAGATCCCAGTGGGCCAACAGGTCTGTATCACTGCAGATGAGACTTTACTGGTGCTGCTAGGCAACGGGAGCCTAAGTTGCCCATAACCACAAAATCTGGATATCCCCCAATATGCCAGCTCTTGGAGCTGGAGAGCTGGATGAGACCTCACAGTTTTCTCTGGGCTTTGTGGACAAGGGGTCATTCAGCTGTGGGTTTTGTGCACAAGCAAAGCCAGCGTGTCCCAAACTCACCCTGGGGACCTCTGTCTTGCTGAAAGGTGGTTGCAGCAATGGGGTGCAGAGCACCCATGAGTGGCTAGCAGCCCTCAGCCAGATCTGCCACTTCTTTCCTTGTTCCTGCCTGGGGACGAGAGGTCTGCCTGGCCTTGCTTGTTGCTGCCCTTGGGCTGTTCTTGGGCTGTTCCGTGCTGGTATCAGGTAAGAAAATAAGCAGATAAAGCAGGCAGGATCCTGGCGAGGCCAGAAAACACCCACCTCTGTTACAATAGAAACCAGCCAGCCAGTTTTTCCCCCAGATATATACAGAGATTAGCCTGTCTTAACGAGGCTGTAAAACACTTTAATAGCTCCCCTTGCTAGTTACTGAAAAGTCTCCTGGGCTTTCGCCTCCCTGGTTGCAGCTCGGCTCCAGAAGTGCCTGTCCCCTGAGCTCTGCAGCCAGCTGAGTGATGTATGTTAGTTCCTGCAGCGAGACAATGAGAAAGGAATCTTTTCCTGCGTGGAGGGAAGACGCTGGTTCTCATGGTCAGAGGGGAGTTGGCATCCAGCCCCTTCTCAGCACTACAGCCCCACTCGACACCGTGGACTTGCTGGCATGGGGTGTGTTGCCATGGGATGTCCTGTGAGGTGGGTGCAGGGGACATGCAGTTGCAGATGTGGATCCTGGCACCCCAGCGCTCCTGGGAGGGGAGCCCTGCATTAGGGCTGCTTGGGGCTGCTCCATGGGCAAGCACAAGTTTGTTTCAGGTCTCCCTGCCATGGCCCTGCCTCTGGAGATGGCAAGATAAGAAAAGGTCATGATTAACCGCAGGCTGACAGTGAACCCACTGGTTCTCCTGAGCTGAGCACAGGCTGCCTGACCACCAAACCCCTCAGGAAGAAGTTTTCAGCTAGAGCAGTGTGATACAGGGAACCAGTGAAATCAGTGGCCGGGGTGTGGGGGGCACCCTGGAGGAGCTGTGGGCCCATGTAACCCATGGTTCTGTGAGCAGAGCCCTGGGCTTGCACTGCCTGACCCATTGCAGGCAGTGTGGAGCAGGAGAGATCAGCATATTGGGCAGGAGGGACTGGTCATGGTCTCCTGGGCAAGGCAGAGGTTTTGGTAGGGGTTGGAGCAAAGTGGTGATCCCTAGGGGGAGCTCATGATGCAAAATGGACGAGCACGTCTCATCCAGCCTGCTCCACACACCCTACCCAGGATCACCCAGTAACGGGTTAAACCAGCCCAGTGAAGGGTTAATGGATTTCAGCTGCTTTTCAGCTTTTCCTTCCCACTGCCCCAGGTCTCCATGGCAGGAACCTCTCATAGGTTTTGTGTGAAGTGGCATCTGAGAAGGGTGAGATGTCACCTAGAGCCTGTGTTCTCAGGAACAGGCATGCTTGCAGCATGTGCTCAACCTCACTTACACACTGGAGAAGCCACACTGGGCACAGGATGATCTGAGTGCCTGGCGCAGCTCAAGCACCAAGGAGGAGTCTTTTGGTCACCTCTTGCCTCCTCCCAAGCTGGAGCATGAACCAGGAGCCTTTGGGAAATGCAGCTGCCAGGCTAGCAGCGGTACTGGCCTTTGCACTGGAGGCTGATTGTGTGGCTTTAGAGCTTCCCAGCACTCCTCAGGAGATGGAAACCGAGACTGGTGTTACAGGCAGGGCTTTGGGTTCTTCGACAATAACTGGTTTTATAAGGCACCAGACTTACAGGTACAGATGGGAGTGGTTTACCTCAGAGGGGAAGAAGAGTGCTGGGGCAGGAATTGGCAGGGCTCATTCAGAGGGCTTTAAACTAGATTTGAGGTGGAGTGGGACAGTTGATGGGTGAGCACCAGCGGGACAGAGCTCTGGTCTTAATGAAAACCAGGTGGCCTCTCGCTGTCCTAGGGTGAAATCGGAGTGATCAGCTCACTCCCTGAAATGCCTGCACACCAATGCACGCAGCATGGGGAACAAGCAGGAGGAGTTAGAAATCTGTGTCCAGTCAGGCGATTATGATCTGGTGGCAATTACAGAGACCTGGTGGGACAGCTCGCATGGCTGGAATGTGGTCATGGATGGCTATGTCCATTTCAGGAGGGACAGGTCAGCAAGGCGGGGTTGGTGGTGTTGCTCTCTGTGCTGTGGGGTTGGTTTCACCTCTACGAGTTTCAGAGTAGAGCAGAGAGGCCAGGCAGCTGCTCTGGTACCATCCACGTGTCTCTGTTCATCTGTCTGTCTGCCCTTCCTCGGCAGAGTGCTGTGGCTGGGAAGTGGGTGCAACACTTACACCCTCCCAACACTTTCTGCAAAGGGGTTTTGGGTACAGAGCCAGTCCCAGACAGGACCTGTGCCCTGGGAAAGAGGCAATAAGGGGGACTGAAGGGGTTTGAGGCAGATGCTCAGCCCTGGGTCTCGATGTGAGAGGGCACAGGCAGAGTGAGCAGTGGGGATTACGGCTCCTATAAAAAGCACCAGCAGCTCTCCCTGATGCTCCGTAAGGCGCTTAGAGGAGGAAAGAGGGACTTAAAGAGCAACCTCCTGCATGAAAGCGGTGCAGGGACTGGAGCAGTCAGAGCAGCCTAGCACCCTCATCAGCTTCTGTCCCTCTCAGCGTTCCCCAAAACCTCCCCCAGGCAAAGCAGCCCCTACCACCTCTTCCCATGACACTTTTCCCTGGGCCCCGGATGTTGGATGGCCAGATCCTCATCACTTGCTTGGAGGATGTGGAGTCAAGAAAAGGGCTGGGAGTAGTGGGGTACAGCCCAGCCTGGAGCACAGGTCCTGGTGGGTGAGACGAGCAGATGAGGTGGTTCTACTGTTTATACTGGCCCCCAAACAGCGATCTGTTCCCCATCATCACAGCCTTGATTGTCTGCCTGGTTCTGTCCTGCCACCCTGCTTCAGAGGTCCTCTGAGGGGGCTGGAGGTGCAGCCAGCTGCAGGAGTGGGTAGCTGGACTGAAAGCCACTTATTTCTTGGAGGGACAGAGGCTGCTTTCACCCTCTAGCCGGTTGGCGGCTGAAATGGCTCCATGGCTTTTCAGGACACTCTGAGAGGCTGGCAAACACACTCAGAGCTCAGTCAGCACTAGTGCAGCTCCTGGGGACATATCTGGGGACAATCAGTGGGGAAGGCTGGTGCCAACAACGCCAGGATGCAGGGATGTGGTACGCACAGGAAGATGCTGTGGGAAATTGTTCTCTGCAGTTTTGCCCTGGCAAACCTGGTAGGTTCCAGGGGGGTCATTAGAGAAAGCAGTTAGAGCTTTGGGGTCCTGCACAGCTCCAGTGCCAGACCGGTTCCTGATTCTTTCCCAGCCTTGAGCAACTTGGTGGACCCCGATGCAGGTGGCCACAGGAGGGAGCTTGGCTCCTTCCTTCTCCTCGTATTCGGAGGACAGTGGCTTAGGGTGGGTAACTGCCACATAGGCTCTGGGTATGAGCAGCTGCTTGGTGCAGGAGCAGCCACCCATGGTCAAAACACAGCATGTGGGACCCACGATGTCTTGGAAGGCAGAAAGAACCTGGCTGAAGCAGAAGTGGCTGCCTCCATCCTCACGGAAGCCCTCAGCAGCTGGTGGGTGATGGGTCCCCAATACAGAACAGCTGCTGGCGTTGTTGCCTGCAGCCACGTGGGGACCACTTGTTCCCAGTAAGTGGCAGAGACTGGTCACTTTGAGAGCATTTCCAGTGCTTGACACATGTCCTCACACAGCGGTGGCCATGGACACCTGTACAAATATGATGCCCAGGCTCAAGATGTTTAAAGGGCAGGGGAGCAAAGCAACCTGCCCCTTCCCCCCTGCAGAATGTCCTGTCTCCCAGGAATCTGGACCTTTCTAGTTTCCCCAGCCCATAGCCAGCTGCAGCCCCACCTCCAGGAGCTGACAGACCCAGGATCACCCCCCAGCACCCCTCTGTGCTGCCTGGTTCCCCTTGGCAAGCCCAGTACAGGAGCCAACTGGGAGCTTCCAGAGCAGTCAGTTACAAACCCAGAGCCAAAAAAAGGGTTAGTGGCAGTGATGTTGTGCCCGATTGGAAATGGGTAATGACTGGAGTGAGGTTTGCAGTGCTGTGGATTCTGCCTGTGCTTGCTGTTAAACCGACAAAGCCCCAGTGTGGGACTGCTGGTAATAGCTCTCATTAAAAGCCATCAGAGCAGGAGGTGGAAACCACATCCATTTTCCCTAACCGCTTGCAGAAGGGGAAAGTATTGCCATGGCCCCTGCTCTTGGGTGAGCAGTGGGTACCACAGGCTGGGAAAGGCAGGGCTCATCTCCCTGAACACCGAGGCACAAGTCCTGACTGCTTGCCTGTTCCTTGGCCTTTGGGCCATCACTACAGGATTTTTTTTGTGCTAACTTGAGGAAAGATGTGGACATCAAAGAGATCTTCATAAGGAAAAGGCACTGGGACCAGGAGATGAGCTTGGTCCTGATGCCTCCATTCTGCTCTACAGAGAAACAATAGATCCTGCTTTAAAACCCCACGTGGGACAAGAGATGGCCCTAAAATACCAATGAAACCATCAGGATGTTCCTTTTTTACTTGGTTTGGAAGCCTGCACTGTGGCTGCTGCTGGTTTCTCAAGCAGGGTTAGCAATGGGAGGGGATGTACGTGTGCCTCACCCCAGTGCAGAGCCAGCACATCCCACGGTCGCAGCTAGTTTGGGTGCAACAAAGGGGGTGGCAGCACTGGGATGAGTTGGAAGGATGCAGCCATACAGGGGCTATTTTTGCCCATGAAGTGTTGGGGTTTCCTACCCTCCAGCAACTTTCTTTGGAGGATGCTCCCAGTCAGGAAGTGCTGGGCTCAATCAGAGCTGGTGGTGGAAGGAAGCAGGGGCCCTGCCTAGGTCATGAGGGACAAGGGTTCCTTGGGGAGGTGGGGCTGTCAGCTCACCATCTGCAATGGGCTATGAGCTGGAGCTAAACAACCAAAGGGAGGAGTGGCGACTTGGGCAGGTCATCAGCTTACTGGGCTGGATTTGTCCCTTGCTGACCTCTCAGTGACTTTCTGCAGCCCCCAGCTCATGCTGCCACCCCAGCTCCCTGCGTCTGTTCCCAGAAACACAAACACCCCCATTTCTTGTGCAGCCTCCTCGTCTCCTTTGCCCTTTTCACCACCCCGTCCCCACGCCAAAGCACTGCCCAGCTCCTTTCTGGCTCATTCATCTTGCGAGCTGCGTTTTGTGGGTGTATTTTGCATTTGCTCTCTTTGTTTTTGCTATTCACAGGGAGAAAAGGGGTGCATGAACCCATGGGCAGATGTCAGAGCAGGACTGACAATCTTGGGAGAGGGGTTGATGCCACCCACGCCCTGGCATGGTCCTTAGAGGTTGGCAAAACCAGGTCGAGAAGGGCTTTGCTCTGTGGTGCCAGCTCTGCCCATCCCTTCTTCTTGCTGCCTGGTCCTGCAAGGTGGCTGATCTGCCATCCAGCTACTCCACCATCCAGCCACTTCCTCCCTCCCTCCATCCATCCATCCATCCCAGCGTTCCATCCTGCCTAGCCTGGCCACCACACTGGTCATGTCTGCTGTGGCAAGTGGCAGGTCTCGCCGATGGCAATGACCACGTCCTGGGGCTGGCGGTCCCGGCGCCGCTGTGCCTCAGGCATCTCACTCATCTCATTGACGCTGTTGCTGATGCAGTTGACATCACTTTTGTTGCTGTTGTCATCGGGGCTGGGGCCAAAGATCCAGTCTGGAGGAGGGAAAAGCACAAAAAAAGCCCCTGGTTATCTCTGGCTGTTTCCAGCATCAAAGTGACTGGGAAACGCTGCTCCCCTGCTGCATCGTGCCCCTCATTCTGGGTGTTCCTCTCCCCAGGAGGGTCCTTTGTCCACTCCTGCCTCTTATCCTCCTCCACTCCCCTGGTACTGGGGTCTGTGCTCTTCCCAGCTCCTGGTGGTTTTTAGGTGGCTGGTTTCTGGAAGCCCTCCCAGCTTAGGCAAATAAAATCACTCTGCTAATCCCCAAAATGAAAATGAAGTGTCTCCAAAGCAAAGTGGGCATCTGGGCTCTCCAGCAATGATTTCCTACAGTGGGTCTTTGCTGTCAGAAACAGAGAGGATGATTAAACCATGCAATATCCAGGGGAGGCTGGAAGCGTGGCTAGGGACACGGCTTATTTGCCACTGGAGTCTATCAGCCACATCAGGGTTTGACCCCTCCATGGGCAGCTTTGGGGCTGTGCTTCTGCCAGGTCACCAGAGTTCTAGGGCATGGCTCTGCACTGGTGCAGCCCCTCTTACCGCCCTGGAGGTGACTGATCCTAGTCCAAAAGACAGTGGCTACCACTGGATGGTGAGGTGACTGATCACTGCAGCACGGGGGGCTGTGGCTCAGTGAAGGCAGGTGGTGCTCTTCCCAAATATATATAATTGAATCTGTGTTTATTTATTTAAATGTAGGTAGTGAGAGGCTGGACTCAGCCCTCACGGAAAGGCACCAGCAGTGAGGAAAACAAAGGTGGGGTAACACAGGCCAGGGAAGAGGAACACTTGGGGCTCAGCAGGACCAGACCATGGTGGGCATGGGAGCATTGAGACCATTCTACTTCAGCCCTGCTCCCAGAATAAAGAGGGATGGTTATCAGGTGGCAAACAAAAAGACCAGCTTGGTTTAGTTGTTCATCGGTGGATTTATCTCATGGAGCACCATTTCTCTTCTTTGTGCCTGAGCTCATGGGGGACTGCTGCTGATCGTTGGCGAAGGACACAGGCTGCCTGGAGGAGCAGGACCAGAGGTGCTGTCACAGCGAGGTGTTGCCTTTTCCATGCCACTTCCATCACCACACCAGTGAGGTCTGCAGGTTGTGAAGTGGGAACAGCAGGACAAGAACCGCCATAGACTCCACAACTACTGTGGTGCTGGCAAGAGTGATTGAGGACCTCAGGAAAGATGCTGTCCAAAGGCTTTTGGGGAGCCCTGGGTCTGCCCTGAGTCTCAACTGGGGCAGTTAGCTTTCACTTGCAGGATTCACAGCCCCCATCAGAGCCTGGGCTCCCCATCATAAACCTTTGCTGAGGAAATTGGCTAAGCCTTAAGAGTCGTTTAGTTGTTCTTTCATTTATATATTACATTCTGCTTGGATTTACTGGACTTAGCCCAAAGCCAAACGCTCCACCAGCTGCTTCCCAGGCTGGCCCTGCAGCCCAGGCTGGGTCAACATCAAGCACCTCTTGCCCCAAGCCCTCCCAGGCTCACCCCAGCCCCCACGCAGCTGCTTGGCGTGAGGAGGAGCCAGAAGGCAATAACAAGATTGCCTCCTACAAATGCTATTAAAGGTCTCAGCTTGCTCTCCTTGACGTCAGCTGTAAAACTCCAGTGGGAGCTAGACTGGCAGGGAGTAGCTGGTAGGTAAAGAGGTGACAGGTCCCCAAATACCCTGGGAGCCATTGGATGAGTGGTGCTGGGTGCAATGGGAAGCAAAGAGCACAGCTCTGCCTGTCTCTGAGCAGGGAACATGGCACTTGGTGGCCAAACGAGGAACTCCTGGGGACATCTGCAGCCATCAGAAGGTGCAAGAGCTGGGCACATCACTGGCACATCAATGGGCACCATGGCACAGGCAGAAGTGCAGAGGTCGGATGTTTTGGGGAGCAGTGGGGGGCTCAGAAAAGCCACCCTTAGGGGAAAGGGTCACGGTGCACTGACACCGCAGTGGGATGGCTGGGGAAGGCAGCTCACGTGAGGCTGCCACAGACTAATGGCTGGGTAGGAGCGGGCTGGATTGTGCACGCTAATCCAAACCACTGCTTCCCTGGGAATTATTTCTGGAGCCTGCTGGATCTAATTACCCGGTAATCTGCAGGAAGATGTAATTAGGCTGTCATTAGAGGGTATTTACTGCGATGCCTTTATGATTTGACTGTGTAAGTAAGGAGTGGAGTAATTACACAATTACACGTTATTTGTGGCCATTTATGGCCTGTAACTTCAGCAGCGTGTTGCCATGTGCTGAAAGAGGAGAGTGAGGACCTGTAGAGCAAATGGAAGGTCTCCTGCCAACAGGACCCTGGAGACACAACCATAAAAATGGCAGCACCCCAGTTGTCCCTGCCAGCCGCCACAGGCTGGCTCTGCCCCAGCTGTCTTGGTCCTACCCAGCTGCTCCTTCCAGTGCCTTCAGCCTGTGGCCGGGAGCCCGGTGTTCTCATGTGTTGTCTCACGCAGTGCAGAAACCTCAAACATGAGGCTGTAAACAGGTAGTGGAGAATGGGGAGTGTCTGGGAGCTGTGGGATGCTGATGGCTTACTGAAAGTATCATCACAACAGGTCGTTTTCCTCTCCATCCCTTACATCTGGCAAGGGGTCTGCATGAGCAAGCAAGAGAAAATGGACAGCGTTGTCCCTGAGGGGAAAACGAAATCGTCTTTTGGAGCAAAGTCCGAAACGTTCACGCGGGCTCCAGCCTGAAGGCATCAAAATCAGGCTGCACCCACAAGACCTGGGACATCCAAGAGCAGGAGTCCCACAGTGTGCTCCTGTGGCAGTGGCACTCCTGGATCCAGGACATCTGCACTTGGAAGAGCGCTGTCTGCCTCCTCCCAGTGCCCAAAAGGGGCTTGCAACCCGCCCCAGTGTGAGTGCCCCAGGTGGACCAGTGAAAAGGTGCATTGCTCTGCCAGGCTGGGGGAGCAGCATGGGACCCAGAGGCACCTCTCTCCACTTGCCGGGTCCTGTGGAGGCTGAGGATGCCTGCCGAGGTCTTCCAGTGTGAAAGGTGAGGTGGAAAGTACTGAGATGGGATGAGATCAATACGGAGCAATTGATCCAAAGCAGCTGGGGAGAGGAGATAGGGTCGACTGGGTTAATCAGAAACTGTGGAATAGCATCTCGGCACACACACCTTCCTGGCTCTGTCTGAGTGTTCTCTGGAAACAAGACCCTTGGGACGTGCTGTGGCTTTAGGAACAAAAATCCACCAGGAATGCCCAGATGTCACTGTCTTTTACCCGTTCTCACAGCGTGAAGGATGGTCCTGGTTCAGAAGCCCCTCGCAGGGCAGGCATCAGGGACCAGCCTCCTGCCTGTGTGCACAGGGATGCTCCACACCCAGTCTCATCCCAGAGGGGTGGTCAGATCCCCTGCATTCACTAGTGACAGGGTGGGAAGTTTACAAGCCACTTCAGCCCCTGGAAAAATGTCTCTGAGAACAGAGAGAGGTGGGAGAAGGGGCTGAAATTTAAATGCAACCCTTTGAGCAAGACATTCACACTCCCTGCAGAGACGGAAACAAGCGATGGAAGGGGGGAGAAGTTAGATGAACAGTTGAACTCATGCTTTAGTTTTACTTGCTTTAAATGGAGCTGGGTGTGAAAACAGCTGCTAAAACAGCCCTTTACCCCAGCAGCAGCAGCAGCAGCACCTTTCCCTTTGAGACAGGTCCTGACCAAGCAAGGCTCAAGCAGGTCCCTCTGCAGCAAGGCAGGACCAGCTCTGGCCAAGGCACCCGTGACAGACACAGGTTGAAGGGTATCCCTCATGTGTTGGATGTAATGCTGCATTCACTGCTGGACATCAGCTCTGTCTCATTTGCTGGACAGATGCTACTGATGCATTAGCAAAATCAGCAGATACCTCCCAGGTTTGTTCTGCTGGAAAATCTATGCCTGTCTCTGGCAGGAGTAATTTGTTAGCAATAAGTTCCTCTTTACCCTCAGATTCCCATCTTTCTAGATTAACTTGCTGTCAGAGCCTGTTTTTCCTTCCCAGGTTTGCAGAAATCTCTTGGGTTACCTGTATTGGCTGAGTCAAAGCTGCCTCTCACACTGTGCAACGTGAGCACCCTGCTCTGCTGATGGGTAGGTAAAGACAGTGTCCCTCTGCAGAGCTGTCACCAGCATGAAGGTTCTGGTGGGGAAAGGGGATGACATGGAAATGGCATTAAATTAAATACACTGTTCTCTTAAAAGTAGCTTCTCTGCACCACTATAACCCTGGCCCTGTATTTGATACTGGTCCTGTCTGCTGGGCAGCATTGCTGCTCTGGAGAGTGGCTCTTGAAGAGGCGGTGGCTCAGGAGTGGTCCCTGGGAGGCAGGGATGCTCTGGGATGTGGTTAGTTGTTTTCTGCATCCTCCAGCCTTAAATATTCACGATGGAGCTAGAGGGGAAGTGGCCAGAGGGTGAGGAGCTGTGCATGGCCTCAGCTCAAGGACAACCAGCTCTTGCAGAGGAGTAGAAAAGCACAGCTCTCAACCCAGGGGGACCTGATGCAGCTCATTGCTGGACCACATGATGTCAGGAATGGTGATATCACGGTGGGACAGCGCAGTGTTGAGGCCAGATTTGGCTGATCCTCAGCAGCACATATTGGAGCCACTGCTCAGGCTTCATGCTTCGTAGCCTTGGCTGCGAAAGCAGCTGTCCTGGAGTGGGGCCATCTCTACCAGCTTTTCTCAAGGCTAGGCCACTATGGCCACTTGCCTGGCCAACAGCTGCAGCCTTCAGCAGTGGGGCATCTGCCTGTTATTACAGTAGCTGGGAATCCCCATACCTGATGAAAGCTGTCTCATGGCAGCTGCTGCCAGGCACAGGTACCCCTAAACCAGTGGCTAAGGAACTCCTAATCCAACCTCACGCACGAAGAAGGAAACTGAGGCAGGGGAGTGAGTGTCAGAAGTGGGAAACAGAAGGCAACTTGACACAGTCTTTTCCTATAACTTCAGGAGGCAAATCCATCACCCTCAAAACAGCCCCAAAAGAAGAGTAAATCCTCTCTGATGTGCCTGAGATGCTATCTACAATCCCTGCCATGGGCTGGAGTTATCCTACAAGGTCCGCAGTTCTGCATGGGAGCAATTAAAAGCAGATCCTGAGTCCCTGCAGGATCACCCAGCAGCTATTTTCAGCACCGCTACATTCATGTCTAGTTTCTAAAGAAGTCTGAAATGTGGTGCATGGAGATAAGGCTGAAAAATAAAAATACAGCTGATGGGTCAAAAGGGTAAAGAAAAGACCTCTCTCCAAGAATGGCTGAGGGCTTTGAGTAGTCCCAAAGCCATTGACCAGCACAGTCTTGCCAGCACCTGTGAGGAGAACTTTCCTCAAGGTCTCCTCCAGAGATCAGCCACGCAGAGGAGACCTCAGCTGAACCAGGTGACCCTGGCAAAGGTCTCTCCACAAAGTACCAACTCCCACGCAAACCAGCAGACCCTTCTGCGTGGTTTCTGTGCAGCCAGGGAGATGCTTTTCTGGGGACCACATGCACCTCGGTCTCCATGGCAACCCCTTTGTTTCCCATCAAACTTTTTCCCCCCTACTTCTTCAGTGTTTAAATAGGGGTGATATTCAGTGAACTGCTGGGGATGGAGGACGGGGGCGAGCTGATTCCCAAGGATTGCAGTAATGAGACACTTTGTGGGTTCATGACAGGCTTGCCATTTGCCCAGCCGGCACTTCGCCGCAGCGACGGTGCTGGCAGCCCTCCAGCGCTCCCCAGTTAAGCCGCTTTCCAAATGCTTCGACCCAATTTGTCTTAACTGGTAGCCAGGTCTGAGTTGCACTCACGCAGGAGCCTTCCTCCCACCTCGGGGGTTCGCATCCATCACCAGGCAGAGGTGTCTAATGAGTTTTGTGCAAATGGTAAACATCAGGCTCTGTCAGCTCAGAGCAAATCCTTGGCCAGGTCTCTCCAGGAAGAGCTGACGAGCGACACCTTTAGACCCCTCTTACCCATTTCTAGGAGATGAGGACAAACAGGATCCCCACTCTGGCTGGAGGGGAACTCTGCTTTCCTCCTCTCCAACATATCTTTCCCTCTCCTCCAACACAGCCTCCCATTTTCCACTCCCTCCACCCCACTGTGCATAGCAGCTGAATTCTTCTCCCCCCAGGGATGCCTGGACAAGCTTCTAATTGAATTTTTAAGAAGCTGCTCTGGGAGAGGTGTCAGTGTCTCAAATGCCTGGTTCAGATTTTGCTGAGGAAGAAGCTCAGCAGCATCCCAAGAGCTTTGTTGCCATCTCAAACTGAGCCCAGCACCCACTTCTCATCGTGCCCGTAAGCGCGTGGGGCTGGGTGGTGCTTTGGCTTGCTCAGCCGTGTCCTACAAGCTGTTATTGAGGAATCCAAATCATCCTTGATGTCTCTGAGTGACTGTTTAAAGTAGCAATTAACTATTCATACTTTAATCTCCCCAAAACAGGCTCCAGCCCTTTGGCATCTTATTTCCATCTCTCTCTGTGTCCTTCTAAATATGATTAGCACGGAAACACTGATAGCGAGGACTGGAGCTGCTGCTGAGTGTATAAATCCAGGCATTGTGTTAAAGCAGCTAATAGACCAGCTTCTTATTTACTATCCCTGCTTCCCTCTGTCCTGTCCCTGAAGTCATTTTATGCAAACTCATTCAAATGAAACCTTCTCTTTAAAGGTTGCTGCTTGGCAGTGTTAACAAACACGGTCTTGCCTGCTCTCCGTTGAGGACTGGCTCATTTTAAGCAGTGAATGGTGTGAAGATGGGCCTGGAGTGCTAAATAGGACAGGCTGGAGGCAGCCTTGAGCACCAAGGGGTGCTGCTGGAGTTTGGGAAATGCCTCCTCCTCTTTGTCTGTACTGGGCAGAAGCTTCCACCAGGGGTGAGGAGGATCCTCTGCCACGAGTCAGCTGGGAAAGTGGCAGAACAAGTCCCTATGCCACTCCAGCCCCAGGACAGCTGCAAGGCTTTGAAAGGCTATGGAAGTCCCTCTGCAGAGAGCTTTGCAAGGTGAGGGACACCCTACTGGTCGCATCCGTTGCAGAAGCAAAAGGAAAACGTGCCCAAGGTCACCAGTGAGTGTTGGTGCTGAGCTGGAGATAGTGTGGCAGAACATGGGTGCCTCCAGCTGTGGCTCCAGCCTCTGTCCCTGCCCAGGGAGGTTTGACATCTGCGTGGGTTTTGCCCCTGCTTTGCAGCACCCACATCCATGCTCTCCTGCATCAGGGAACCCAGCAATTGGGACACGGCTGTCCACTTCAGGAGGTCACTGCAACTGGCCCAGCTCCTGTCCCATGAGGGTTTATAACCTGCTCTGACCTCATCCTTTGAGCACCTCGGGGCAGGAGCACTTATATTTTTAGGTTCTGTCCCTGCCGCTTCCCTTTGTTGGGAAGGCAATGCTAAATCAGATGAGCAGCAAAGCCCTGAGACATCACAGCCCCAGCCATCTCCTGATTAAGTGTTATATTTAACACTTTAAGATAGTATCTGTCCCTTCTAGTGGTGCCAAAGAAAGACTCTTTGGCAGCAGCTCCGTGCCGTTTTCCTGGCTGAACCTCACGCAAAACCTTAAACACTGCTCCCTGCCAGGAGATTCGACCTTTCTTGTCCCAAATACTTCCTTCCCACGTGCCCATGTCCTGCATCTGCTGGCTCCTGCCCAGCTGTGATCCTCTGCTTGCCCTTCCATCAGTAGGGCATGGATGTTGCCTGTCCCGCAGGCACCCGTCCCAGTTTTGGCCAGCATGTGTTGCCTGTGCCCAGAAGCAGGGAAATGAAGGGGAATCATGAATGAACACGTGGATTTTGCTCCAGATGAGTGTGATCTGCCTCCCACTGCAGAGACAGACCCTGCAGGGATTAATCCCTGTCTGTGGGGCAGACTCAGAGCACAGGGTGTGCAAAGAGATTTTAGCCCCACTCTACAGCCCCAGCCTGTGGAGGATATTGCTTCCCAGTGTTTCAGCGGGGGTATCTTCAGTAGGGGTGTCTGCAGGAGCTAGGAGCTTAAATCCCTCTGCAGATCCCTCCTAGCTCCCCATCCAATGTGAAAAACTGCCACCGGCTCGCTGCAGCGGGTTTCTGTCTGTTCCCCAAAAGAACATGACGAGCTGGCTGTTGGGGTGTGGGGCCCAAAAGTCCTGACAATTCGGAATGGAGTTGGGCACATTTGCAGTTCCCATCATCACCAGCCTTACAAATGACAAGGCAAACAGCAAGAGTATCACCGAGGGCTTGCTGTGAGCAGCCAAGTTCCTCTGCCTACACGTCCACCTGCCCACGGCAGCTGCAGCCAGCAGAGTGTTTGTGCACAGATGCACACATGCTCATGCAAACACACGCACACAAGCCTCATTTCTTTAGGAAGGGAGCTAAACTCAAGAATTTTCTCTGGGAAGCTGATACAGGGCAGTTTGGAGAACACAGCACATTGCATAAACCTGCAACTGTGAAAGGGTCAAGGCTTGGTCTAAACCCTACCCAAATCAAAGGAGAAGTGCCAGCTAGTGTCCCCCAGCTTTGCACCAGGAGCTTTCTGATCACACACACACAACTATGATGCCTACACTCACCTACAAAGTCGTAAATGAGGTCCTTGATGAGATGCCCAACAATGGCGTATGCCACTGCCACCACCACCAGGGCTGCCATGAGAAGATAGAGGACAGCCTTGGGCAGAGGAATGGCATCTCGAGGAGGGGGTTTGTACTCCTTGTAAAGTTGGTCATTGTCCGAGTATGAATACTGGAACAGGTGGTCCAGGCCAGCTGTGAAGTTGCTGGAGTTCATGGACTGGCTGTTGGACAGGTAGTTGTCCTGCTCAGGGTCCTGGAGGACACTAACCACCGAGCTGGTGGTGGCTTCCACTTGCTGTACCAAGTTCAGAGTCTTGTTAACGCTGGGGAGGATCTGAGAGAGGAAAGTGCTCCAATCTTTGATGGCACTGATGTTACAAATAATCATAATTGCAATGAGAAAAGAGATCTATCTCCGAGCCCGAGAGATGTAGAAGGGAGAGAAAGCGGTGAGGACTGCCGTGCTCACACCAAACCGTGCACCGCTGACTGGGCAGAGAAGGTCTTGCCGGGGCAGGTTTCTCATTTGCAAATTCTTACATGACCCGGGAGGGATGCAGCTGTGGTGTGTCGCTCCTCACTCCTGGAAGTGCCCACAGCAGACCCCTACGGGCATGAAGTTCCTTGTGAAAAAAGAGGTGCCGAAATGATTTTGACTGATATCATTTTTGTTCCTCAACCGCCTCTCCCTGACGGTGCTCACTGGTGCAAGCCGGAGACACAGGATCCTCTCGGTGTTTTCAGTCATCTGGGAAAGAAAGATAAATTGATGTTCTCCAGCTCCTCTTCGCAGGTGAAGATCCTTGGAGAGACACAAATCTCTTTCTGCCGTCTCCCGGACTCCGCGAGCAGGCTCAGGGGGTGCGGTGCGATGCGGTGCCTCTTCCCGCACCGCTGCCAGAAGTGTCCGCGAAGGAGCGATGGCAATTCAAACCCCACAAAGTTCAGCTGCTCCCGGTGTGCGACAGAGCCGGCGGTACACGGCAGCCGGCCGCGCCAACCTGGCTGTCAGCAACTTCTCCCGCCGGCATCTCCCGATCGATTCCTTTAAAGGCAAAACCATAGTCAGACACGGCGATGGCGACAGCAGTGAGCGCAGCGCCCGGTCTCCGAAGGGCAGCCGAGACGAGGAGCCGCCGCTCTCGGGTTTTACCTTAAGGACTTTGGCAAAGGAACAGACCTGCTCGCCTGATGCTCCGGCTTGTTTTAGTCAGCGCTTGGCTCCTCACGGACCTCCCTGGTAACGACAGCCGAGCCGGCACCGCTGCCTGCCATCGGCGTGGTGTGCGGGCACATGTGCGTGACCCTGTGTGTGTGTGTGCGTGAACGCTCCTCCTCGGCTTCTTCCCCGCCTGGCCCCTCACACCGCAGCCCACCGCTCGCTCTTCCCAGCCTGCCGGCAGCGAAGGGGATTAGTTGCTGAGAGGTTGGCTTCAGGCTGCCGAGCGTGAGGCAAAGGCGGCGATGCGTGGCGGAGCGTAGGCTCAGTCTTCGCCGCTGCTCCCGGGGGACTTAATCCTTTCCGAGCCAACAGATGTGTCCTGATCCGGCCAGGGGAGCTTCGCGGAGAGGTGGCGAGAAGGTGGGGAACAGCCGGAGCGTGGGTGTGCGTGGGGACACGTGTGTGTGCGGGGGCACAGCCGGGGCGTCCCAGCGGCAGCCGGGCTCAGGCGGCTCTGAGGATGGGTCTGATGTCCCCTCGGGGGTGACCCCCAGTTCCAGCCCACCCGCGAGTGCTGAGCACAGCCGTTGTGTGGGAGCTGTGCCGCCGGCAGAGAGAAATCAAATCTCGGGCGCTGCCGGGGGGAGGGCGGACATCATCAATCTCACTGCCGGCATCCCGGGGAGCACTGCTCCCCACAGCCCTGATCCCCACAGCCTCTGCCCGGCAAAGTGTTCGCATCGGTGGGATGCCTGATTTGCAGAAAGCCTGGAGGATGTGGAGCTGAATCCCCTCACCATCTCCCCTTCCCAGTTAGCTGTCTGTGTAAACTGCTAAGAGCCAGCCTGTCCCTGGTCACCTTGATGGTGTGTTGAAACTGGTTCCAGTTCCCCACAAACACGTCTCCTCATCTGCCCACCGAATGGGATTTCACAGGGGTGTTGTCTTGGTTTGAAGGCACTAAGACTTACCTAAAGAGGAAGAAGAGGAACCCTTAGAGAGGGACAAATTGTCTATGTTTGGGGGTGAAAATAAATCACAGCTCCATTTTTCACATCTACTTTTATATGTGTGTGCAGCTTCCCCATGTTAAGAAGCAAGAGCAAAGAAATCCCCACATCGGTCTTGAGTGCAGCCAAATGGAGCTTCTGAGAAATAATAGCAAAAGATTAACTTTTAACAATCCTGCCAACTGCCTGGGGGCTCAAAGGGCACCAAATAAAATGGCAGCATCTTTCCCTTACTGTGAAAATCACCAGTACTCAGGTAGGTGATGGACAGATTGTACAGCCCAGGAGCAAGGTGAATGTGGGGCAAAAAGCATTTATGTTCCCCTCTCCCCTGAGCATGCATGTTCCAAGTCACAGTGAGTTTTGTTCCCCAGGACCATTTTAGAGCATCCTAAAAATTCTTCTTACAAGTGAGTGGTTACAGAAACACATCTGGACAGCTGCATGGAGTCATGTCCTGCAATGGGACACGTCCTGATGTTCCCCTACCCCAGCATCATGATGCCTGGAGTTGGAGCCACTCTTCTGCCTCTGAAGCGTGAAACTGTGGGGATGCTTTGAGGACTAGAGCAGGAGTCAGGAGTTAAGGACTCTTTTTTCACACTCTTGAGTCCTCCCAGATTTTATCCTTCCAAGAAGGAAAATGTGGCAATAGCAGCTTTTCATAAGAACTTTTCAATGAATTTGGGCTCTGTGCAGGGGTACCACAGTGCAGTCTGGCTTTGCCCTGCTCCAGAGGGGAGCATCCTTTGGCTGGGGTCCCTAGGAGAAGAGGACAATCCCCAGAACATGCCCACCGGTCCTTGGAGTCTGAAGCTGCGCTGAAGCTGTATTTTCACTGCAGCTGTTTGATGTTAGCAGTTGCCATGGCACCAGTGTATCAACTGGAGGGAAAGGGAGAGTGTCAGCTCCAGGCTGAGCCAGCCCTCTGGCTACCTCCGGGTTTGACAGTCCCAGGTGGGCTCTGACCATGCTCTGCCCCTTTATCCTCAGGAAAAGATGGACCTAAGTGATCTTGGACAAAGTACTTGTGAGTGTAGGGAGATTAGTCAGAGCAACTGAGGGCAAAAGGGGATGCTGTGGCTCTGGAGGTCTTGAGATCCTCACCGTCTTCAAGTGCTTCAGTGAGGCCTGGGTTAGAGCGCCCAGGGAGCTTGGTCAGGGTTTCTGCCTCCTGCCATACGTGTCAAAACACCCCAAACAGAGGGATTCATAGTTAGCGAGGATGAATGGCTGAAGAGGGTTGCAGGTGGGAGACTGCTTCCCCACATAGGAATCCAGGCTGACAGCAGTCATTTCCTTTCTGCTATATCATCAGCCAACTGGTTTTTTAGCATTTAAAAAATGGTTTGAAAGCTGCAACCCACTGAGACCTGCTCACAGAGTCTGCCCAGACTGCCCAGTGGCTTGGCAGCATGGATGCTGGTGGTCCCTGCCCTGCTCCCCTTGGTCAGAGGTTTGTGGGACAGCTGGCCCAGCTGGCAAAGCTGGTCTGGCTCCATCTCCCACACTTCACACCCAGCTCTCTGGGAAACGCGTGGCTGTGAATCAGCACGTTGGAGGGAGAAGCAAACCAACCCCTGGCAGCTCTCTGCTTGCTGGGTACCAGCAGCATTTGGCTTCCCCCTTTGGGGTCCCAGACCTCCACTTAACGCTTCTGGAAAGAGGCTGGAAAAGCACTTGGGGGAGCTCTGAGGTCTGCTGTAGGTGCTGAATTCATTAAAGGGGCTTAGGGTGACACAGAAAAAACAATCCCAACCCTCCACCTATCGCTTTTCCTGCTGTGAAAGTAAAGTTGGTCTTTTTCATTAACACCCATATTAATTCCAAGTGCTAAACAGATACTTCACTCTTCACTATACATTGTCTGTGCCTCTCCTCTGAACGGGGGGGGGCTTTATTTCCATGACTACAGTTTCTATCCCATTACAGAGAGAGACAGACAGCACCAAGGAATAGAAAAATGTGTATTTTAATAACCTTATCTTTGAAATTCTCTGTTATTAAAAAAAATGTTTGCATTTGCTGTGATGGGGGGGGGGGGGGAAGATTAAAAGGATTGCCACGGATTCCACTTAGGCAACGCAGCTAAATTGTTCCAATAAATCACTTTAAATAAAAGTCACAATCTCCACAATTCTGCCCAAATGCCATTTGGCAAAGGGGTTGATTATGGGAGCAAAATGAATTTCAGATTAGCTGCTTTCTCTAATGCAACTGGACAAATTCAGTTTAGGGATACACACATATCCAATGACACACATCTCTCATGCAAGAAGATCAGAGTTTTGGCCCCTGGGAACAAAAGCCAATAATTTTTTAGTGGGTCGAGAAAGATCTTGTCCCTCATGATGGATGTTGGGTGTTTGTTTCAGCTGATTCCTTAGTGTTTTTATTTTACAGCTTACTCTCTACCTAAGTACAGTCAAAGTACTGGGTTTTTTATTTCCATATAAGCAGGGTCAGACGGGCTACTGGGTCTTTGGTGTCCATGCAGAGCTGAAAAACTGCTCTGGTGGGACATTGTGACTGATGCCCGGAGCAGACAGTCTGGTTCCTTGTCTGTATCTGGGGCCAGATCCCAGGGTTTCTACAGCAGGTGAAGCCTGAGGTTGTCCTACAACCAGGTGCTACACCATGGCCAGAGATCCGCCCCTCCACCCAGCGCTGCTGCTGGCTGTGTGGCCTCTTTTGCAATATGTAAGGGACATGGAGGCAACAGCTGTGGATGTGGCAACAGCTGCCAGGTGCAAACTGAGCTGTGGTTGAGGAGAGCAATGTAGGAGTTCATCACTGTGCAGTGTGCCATGGCATAGGCAAGCTTTGTGTCTGTCTTTGGCCAAGAGCTATCCAGAAGTTGGCTGAGAATATAATCAGGAGATGCAGCTCCAGCAGCAATTTGTCCATCTGTACTTTTGAGCGAGATTCATCTGCCCAAGGGTCATTTTTCAGTCTTAAGAGTTTTTTCTGTCTCTCCTCTGCACTGGCTGCCAACACCATACCCTGATCCCTACCAAAGGTGCCATCGCACTTCTTCAGCAGAACAAGAAACACAAAGATTTATGTCCTCATTTGGCACAAGATAAAACAGTCTTCACAGGACTTCTTCAAACCATTCATATCTCAGCTCTGCAGGTGACATATCCAGCTGCTAGCTCATGGGGGCTGCACAGCTTGTGTCCTGGTCTGCACAGCCTACCCATGGATGAGGCGTGTGCTGACCTTCATTCATCCCTAGGTGGGTCAGATGCTCCTCCCTGCCTGGCTGTGCACGGCTGCTGCACCACATCCCAAAGCAGTGACTTCATCCCCAAGCAAATTCCAGACTTCTTCCAAAGCAACCTTCCTACATGAGAAGAAGTTGTGAAATGTAGGTTTATCCCGGATTTCCATTCCTGGCATTCCTCTCGCCCAGAGATTTCTGCTTGAAAAAACAAACAAAGCAGGAGCAGCAGCAGTTTTTAGCAGATGAATCAGAGCGAGCTATCTTTATCTATCTATCTATATATATATAAAAACACCTTTAAAAGATTTTTAATGCTGCATTATTCATGCTCCCAAAGCTGAAGAAGTCCAGATTGTAATAATGAATGGCATCATGAAGATGCCATAATCAGCACAATGCCTAGCAAGACCCTTCCCTACCTGCTGTCTCTGGTAAACAACTGGCTTTTAACTCTGCACATCATCTCACAGGCAGCTTGGCTTGTGCAGTGGGTTCAGTCGAGACACTGAAGTCTTGCACACAATAAGCAGCATGGAAAGCTTCATGAAGGGAAGAGAGCATTTCCCAGGTCAAGAAAACCTAGACCAACAAGGCTAAATGCAGTACAGATGAGATGGGTAGAGCAAATGAACATGTTGGCTCCCCTAGAAAGTGCCTTTTGGCCACAGAGCAGATGAAAATAGCTGGAAATTATGTGCAGGGGTTATCTGTGGGCAAAGACATACACGTGGGCAAAGCAGAATGGGAAAACTTCATCACAACGGGTGCAAACCCACTGGTTTGCTTCTATTTCTCCCTCCACTCGCAGCTTCCCTACCCTGAAATCCAGCGAGAAGGTGAGCCAGGCTGCTTGCATCCAACACCTCCCAAAGCCTTTCAGAGGGATCTGGAGGGAGAAGCTGGCAGACTCCACGTTTTCTACCGTTGCTGCCATCTACACTGGATATGTAGAGCTAGAATGAAAAAAGCCACCAGCTGTTTCTTTCAAGACATGAAGTGCAGAAATAGCTGCGTGGCTGCAAACCCTGCCTGAGTCTTCCGAGTTGGAAAGGGCAGGACTGAACAGTCTGTCCACCCACTAAGGCCTGGGCTCCAGAAGGAAACTTTAAATGTCAACAGAGATGAAGGAACTGAGCAAGGCAAACAGGAAAACTCACCTGCTTCCCTGAAGTCCTTCCCCCACTGCAGCTGGAGGTACAGAACCAGGGATTCCCAAGCAATAGTTCTCATTCCCCTACACAGACACCCACCACACGCCCCCCCACCCCTCACCGTGCAGCTCTGCTCTCTGTCCTTCCTAAAGTTTTTGCTCCAGTGTTTTCTCCTCCCGGAGCTGGACTTGCTTCTACATGGAGCCTGTACGATCCTGCTGGTGTTTCAGGTGTGGAGGACAAGTTGAGTAGGGTTGAGCGTGTGACACGCAGCTGGGTTGCCAGGCAGGTTACAGATACACTCTGTGACTCCTGATTAATCTGCCACTGCATCCAAGAGGTGATGCAGTGCTCTCTTCTGCATTGCAGATTGTGCTCCAGCCGTGCCCCGTCTCTACCACCTTTCTCAACCCCTACCTGTGATTTCTCAGGCACTCAGTCAGCTCAGTGTCGCACAGTGCGCTGCATGTGGGATCCACTGGCTACTGCCTGCTCAGGTTGTGACAGTGTCTGCAGACCACTCCAGCACTCCCAGCTGGGAAATAAACCCCTGGGGTCATGTCCTGGCTGTCCCTGCCACACCAGAGGTCCTGATCACATTAAAGGAGATGATGGTAAAGGAGGGCTGCAATGTTAGTCTGTGTTTGTCTCCTGACAGACACCAGCAGATTCCTGAATGGAAGACTAACACCCCCTTTGCTTTCCAAAGCAATGTGGGGATCATGGATGAGAACAACCACTGCTGTAGGTATGTGGGTGCTGAGAGGGATGAAAGAGGGCACAGCCCTTCTGGATTGAAGGTTGGAACTGGAGGATAGCACTGCATTTCCCGATTGAGGTCAGGCAAGATCAGCCAACTCTTCATGAACTGCAGGAGGCTCAGACTAAGTGACAGGAGCATGAAGAACTCCAGTCTGGGCTGAGCTCTGCTGCACCTCAGTAGGGACATTGCCTGGAGCACCCTGTGGTGCTCCAGCTCCGGTGGCAATGCTCCTCTTGTCAGCAGCAAATAGTTGTGACTGGCAGTGGCAGCAAAATGCTTCATTACTTTGGGGATAGGATAAACTCAGGGGCAGAACCAGCAAGAAAATAAAACATGTATTTAACAAGTACAGAAACCAGTTTTAACCCATCTGCAGCCAGAAGTGTGCCTGTACCCCTCTCATCTTTCTATTTTGTGATGAAAGTGCTGCACCTTGTATTTTGCAGTCTGCCTGCCTGATGCTGCCACAATAATTTATGCAGGGAATACTCCCTTCTAGGACTTGAAACTCCAGGAGAAGGCTGAAGGTAACATACGTAATGAGCAGGTCATGACTGTGTTGCGTAGGCTGCTAACCACGCCAAGATGCAGTCCTTTGGCTCCCACACTTTACTACCCTGAAGGTATTAAATGTCCATTAACGTTACATCAAATTTCCACAGCTCACCGAAGCTCTTGGCTTTCAGAACGTTGATTGCATTGCATGTTCTTCCAGCTGAACCTGCTATTCCTCAGATGGAGAGGCCTCACCAGTGAGGAGCTATGAAGTCAGTCCTTGTCCTTCCGTGCTGGGCTATAGATTTTCTTAGTGAATTCAACTAGAATCTTCTTTACTGCATTTGGGATCCACATCTTCTCTGTTCCATCAAGCACAGAAAGCTTCCTATTTCCTTCCTCCCTGGAGCACTGTGATGTTTTTGATGGGCAGAGTGATCTGTAGATAAGTGTAAAAAGACCTTGCACACTTTATTTAACAGAGAGAAGGGATAAATCTAAGCTACATCCACTAGGTCCATGCACATCTAGATAATTCAGGAAGAACAGGTGAGAGAAAAGGCAGCAGCCCTGCTATTCGTGGTGGTTGAATAGCTGAGCCTCAATGAAATTGCACAGATGTGTTCTCCAGAATGGGACCTTGCTGAAGGTGACCCTGGGATCTGACTGGTAAGAGAGAACAGACGCTGTGGAGATTTCTGTCTCAAAACCTGCTCTGGCTGTGGAGCTGTGCCCCAAGGAAAGGAGACCTGACCCTGGCAGAGATCACAGGCATACAGTTTCCATCTTAGACTACACCTGTCTTCACTGTTTCCCTATGCAACTACTGCTTCCTCATCTCAGTGAGGCAGAAGTCTCCCCTCTATATGGCTGAATGTGCTCTGCTCTTCTATGTATCTCACCTGGTTCCCAGACCTGGCTCCCAGACCTGTCTCCTGTGCCCCGAGGCACGCTGCACACCTCTGCCCTCAGATTTGTTTTGCTGCCATGTTTTGCCTGCACCAGCCTCTAGGCAGAGAGCAGACACGTGGCCCTTCACCCACCATCGCTGATGATTTATAAGCTTGTCAACAGCTCCAGGGCTCCCAGTCACCGTGTGGGTTAATGGCTGCTACCAGAGGACTTTGCAGTTTAAGGCTTTCTTTAACAAGTGTCCAACAAGCACCTGAAATGTAAGTGGCTTTGTTTGGTTATTCCTGCGTTCAGCTCAGTCCAAGGTCAAAGCCAAGAACAATACAGAGGAGCAACAGCAGAACACACAAAAGCCCTCTGCAAACTTCCCTGCAGAGCTCTGAAGCACAAGTGTATTTTTATTCTCCCCATGGCTTTCGGAGGGAAGCCAGGAACAGCATCCCCGTGTCACGGATGGGGGTGCTGAGGCACACAGCAGCTCAGCACCAGGTGCCAAACTTGGTCAAAACAGGGACTAGATCCTCCTTGGTTTCAGCTGACTTTAACCCACAGAAAGTCAGGTGAGGTGCCCAGGTTGCTCACTATGACCAAGGTTTTTGACCACAAGGAAGGCTTTCATGAAGGGAAGCAGCAGCACTGCGAGGAAGGGAGCAAGCTTACGGAGCCAAGCTGCGGAGCCTGTGTGAGGGGAGGTGGAAATAGAGAGATCCCATATCGGAGACCCCAGCATTAATTCATATGTTGATTAATGCCATAAATTAGATTGCAATCAGCCTGCATTCTCTAGGGACCTATTCCTCACACCAAGGCAGAGCTGAGTCTGTTGCAAACCCAGAGAACTTCTGGAGACTCTGAGCACGGTTCCTTCATTCCTCTCCCTCAATACCTAAATGACATTGGGAAAGAGGAAGGTATCAGCTGTGAATGGATCTTAATTGTAGGAACAGCAAATTCATTTAATAATATTTAATTAGCAGAGGTGCTTGCTGGAAATGTAATTTACAGGAAACTTGCTCCTTTGCTTGGGCACTGGAAAGTCCCAGTGATGAGGCTGAGCAGGGGCTGTGATCTCTGCTGCCTTGCACGAAGGCACTCCTCTCTTGGGTTGAAGCAGACAGAACAGGCAAAGGGTCTCGAAGCTGATCCAGCTCCTGCCTCCAGGCAAACCTCAGTCCAGCTCCTGGCTGCAGCTGAGAACCAAGCAGGAAAAAATTATTAAAGTCAGATGATGTCTGGGTTTGGTGGTCTGAGCCTGTGAGTATCTTCCATCCTCCACACACACAGCCAGCTCCTAGTCTTACCGTGAGCCTCCCTGTTTTCTGCAAACGGTGCCTCCTGTCCCTTTGTTTTACTCAGTCTCCTGAGACCCTATGGGTCCCCTCTTCCTCTTCTTGTCTTCTAAAAGCCCTGGCTCACGCAGACCTCAGAGCTCATCTCCTGCGAAGGTGGGCTGGGGAGAGCTTTTCAGAGCAGCAGGCGACTGCTGAAACTCCTCTTCCTCCTCTGGCGTGTTCTCCGCTGCAGGACACTGTCCCACCTCATGACACTTTCAAAGCCCACCACTTTGGGAACAGGACAGGTCGTGAGGGATCTGGGATCTAATTAGGAGTGGTTAACATCCTATGATCCTATGAACTGTAGACATGCAGAGGTCCCTCACAGCCAACGTGCCTGTGGGCTGCTCAAACTAAATCACCCTGTCTGGATCTTCCAGTGAAAGAAACGGCTGTGAGTCAGGAGTGGTGATTAGGGACAGCTGTAGGTACAGCGACTCAGAATAAAACCAGCGCTCGCTTCTCTGCTTGTCTCCTCTCTGTTCATGCTCCACTTCGTGCCTGCTTACGCCGGGATGAAAGCAAGTTTCCTTTCATCTCAATTCCTAGCAGAGTCAGAGTTGTCCCAGCAAAGGGAGCGTGAGCCGCTTCTACTCCTGAGGTCTGTTGACGTGTTGCTAAAAAAAACACCCCAATTACTAGGAGAGAAGGAAGGGAAAGAAAAGAGGTTCTGCCTTTCCATGCTGAACACTTTGTGGGGTGTAACTGAGGGAGCACATCTACCTTAGCGAGTAATTAGTGTTATCGGAGAGGAAATAGCTTGACATGTGGATCCCATGCTGGGTTTGTTAGACCAGGCATGAGAAGCCAAGGTGCTCCCTGCTAATCTGAGGACACTTTGCAAGGGATCCTTGGGGAGGTGTGACTAACACATCCCTCCTGCCTCAGTTTCTCCTTGAGAGCCAGGGGATGGCACTGAGCTGCTGCATGTGCAGCACCTGGAGTGCATTTGGTTGGAGAGGGAGTAGACTTCAGTACCCCATGTGGGCATGAGGGTTGGAGTCTGACCACCTGAGTGTGGGCACAGTGAGGCACCCTGAGGCTGGCGAGGTCAGCAAGGATTGCATTCATGGTTTGCTGTCTGACAGGACATCTTGGTAGCCTTGGAGCACATCTCAAAACGTCTTGGTAGCCTTGGAGCACATCTCAAAACGTCTTGG
>JAOXOE010000698.1:17999094-18031804 GCA_028565055.1 Phoeniculus purpureus
GATGCAGCATCTCTGCTCAAAAATTACCTCCTCTGTGGGTTGCAGAGCCACAGATTGAGAGGAGGGGGTGGGATGGGGGGTGTCGGGAGTTCCATCCATCCTTAGAGATACTACAGAACAGGGGAGGACAATCACCCCATGCCCCCTCGCCCGATACCTCTCCCTGCCCGCACCCAGCCCAGGGATGGAGGATACCAGCTCCTCACCCTTTTCCAGACATGTTCTACAGATGTGGCGTTAAGGGCTGGGTACCCCATAAAACAGAGTGGGGTGATGTTGCAAGACCTCCTGAAAACTTAACAAGGCAGTGGTTGAAATATAATGGGGCAGAACTTATTGGGGGCTGGCAGCACTTGTATGGAAAGGGCCAAGCTCGGCCCTGGCAGGGACCCACTCACTGCCAGCAGTGCTGTTGTATCTCTCTTCCAGCCAGGGGATACCCATGGGGGCGCCTCTACCCTCGGGTGGTTCCTGTCTCAGCAGGGTGGTAACACGGATTAGATGCCCCAATATTTGGTTGTTCATAAGGCACAAAGAGGTTGACAAGCTGTTCATAGAGGTGCAATTCTTGCTTCTCACACCGACTTGTCTTAACTGGCAGTTGCTCCTTGTCTTTGCTGCAGGTTGGGCATCCTAAAAGTAGCTGGTACCTAAAACATGGACTCCATAAAATGCACGCTAGTGGCTGAATCCAGGCCAGTGCTGGAACAGTGCAGGGGGGATGCCAGGTCCAAGGAGATGCCCTGGGAAAAGGATGGCAAACTAGAGACACAATGGCAAGCAGAGCAAAACAAGAGACATATTGTCCTTCTCATCCGTCATTTCAGCACTCTGTCCCCTCCTTTCCCTGCAGTGTGTGGCCTGACCATGCAGGGCAGCAGCATCCAGGGGGATTTCACCCTGGCTGCATCTCCCTGAGCAGCACACAGCCCCTGCTGCTCCAGTCCCAGCCTGGATCCAGATCAGCTCCTGGCATCCATGGCCCAAAAGGGCTTTTTCTCCCTCTCATCGCAGCTGCTGGGACAGAGTCAGAGTTGGCTGCAAATAGCCAGGCACTACCCTCTCCTGAGTTGGGCTTCCCTACCTGGGGCTGCCCCTGAGCCTTATTTGGGACAAAAGGATTTTGCTGAGTGCCTAAAGCCCTGCTTGTTCTCCCTAGTGTGTCCCACAGGGGCTCTGGGCATGGTAGCAGCACTCTAGAAGCTACCTGGGGTAAGGCAAGGAGGTGCAGTCCTCCTGGAGAGTATTACCAGGGTAATATCAGCATCTGATATTGCTACCTATCCTCCTATTCTAGGAGGATAGATCCTATATAAAGTCCAGGAATTAATTGTCCTGTAGCTCTGGGGTTGGAGATTACCCTGGCACAACACCCATCTCCCCTTCCCGGGCTGCTGAGTAGGATCTCTTCTTTCCAGCAGTAGATATCTTCCCTCCCTGATGTCCCTCAGGGTCCTCAGACCTGACAGTCCCATTGCCCCCTATCTCCCCCCAATCAGATGGGGCTGAGCATCATCCCAGTTCTCCCCAGCATGGCCAGTTCCTGTCCCAGGGCCTCTTCTCATTGCTTGCTTCCAGGCAGCCCCCATCCCTCAGAGCACTAAGGAGTGCTCTGCAGTCCAGCTGCCCTGCAACAGGTTGATTTCCATCACACCGTGTCACCCCTACAATTTCAGTTTAATCACCCACTTCACTGCAGCCAAGAAGTGGTTGCACCCTCCCCAGGGTGGCCAGAGAGTCCCCAAGGAGTACCTGGTGAAGGAGTAAAAGGTGCTTCAGGCCTTCACTGGTATTTTTTGCTTTCCTGCCCTTGGTGGGAGCATCTCTAGGAGATGCTGGGCTGCCTGTCCCAGCCTTTCCAGAGTGACAGGGGTGGTTCTGCTGCACCCTGCTTTGTCTTGGGTGCTGCCAGCCCCGAGATGTGCTAGCTTTTAGTTTGCCTCGTGCTCCCCAGCAGCAGCTGGGGGAACCTAGCTGCACATCTGTGAACAGAGCATAAATAAAGGTGTTCATGTGCCTGGCTGGAGTAGGTGAGGCTGTGAGACCAGGCTGAGCCCTTCTCAGCTGAAGAAATCAGAGGGAAATGATGTCTGATTTCTGCTGACACTTCAGAGTCGACTTTTCTGGTTTTATCTGTTTCCTCCCTCTGGAGGGGACCACACTTTGCTTTCTCTTCCCTTTAGGAGCAGGAAAACTTCCTCTCTCTTGTTTCACTCCTAGAGTGCCCAGGAGTGAGCTCTGGCCTCTGTGGGTTTTGGTTTGGGCAGAGCCAAGTGCTTCTTCAAGCAACCTCCCAGCATGGTGCCTGTGGGCAGCTGGAAGCCATCAGCTCGTACAGCCACCGCTGCAGGGCTGCCAGGCTGGGCTGGGTGTACCTGACCCAGGGAGGGAGATGTTGGGAAAAAACCGAGGAACATAAGGAAAAGCTTGGGGCATGGCCTAGGGCTGGCACCAGGGCTCTTTCCTGTGCCTCTCAGCAGGTTTGAAGCTTCACAGCACAGAAGATGCCAGGAGCTGCAGGAGCAGGTGCCAGTAGGGAAGCTGCTATGCCAGGCAGAGCATCCCAGCACAGCACTGGGGATCAACAGCCCCTCGACACCTCTTCCCTGGGCAGAAGGCACCAGCACATACTGACACCAACCCCTGACCTGGACCATGTCCCTCACCCTGACCCATGGCAGCAGGAAGCTCCATCAACCAGGAGGCCCTGGCGAGACAGCAGCAAAGGCTTTGCAGCTCTGCCTGCAGCATCCCCCAGAGCCCCAGTGCTCAGGCACAGTGCTGTCCTGGCGTGACCCCGCAGCGCAGCCCTCTGCATCCCTGAACCCACTCAGCTTGACTTTGCAGCAGCTGGTGCCTCGGTATGGCCCCTGTTAATTAATTCGGGAGGGATTTGCTGGCCTGGACACATGCAAGAAACAAGAAAACATTGTCTGGAGGGGTGCGGGCATGTGGCCAGCAGCAAGGCAGGCATGGGGGGAACTCACTGCAGGGTGGGGGGGAAATGGAAGACGCATGGGAAGCAGCTGAGTTCGATGCCCAGGCATGGAGATGTCATCGGGCCCCCCTTTAATTGCATTATTAACACTCAGACAGAAACAGTATCATGATTAAAATTAGCTACATAAGGTGCAGACCAAGGTCCTTGCTATGAGGGACACACACTGGGGGATCCACTGCTGGGATCCACTGCAGCCCCCACTTAGCACCCCCGAATTCACACCCTGCACAGCACAGATCACGGCAACAGCTGGGGCAGCTCCCCTGTCTTGGACTCAAGCTGTGGTTTTGCACAGAGCCACAGGAATGGGGAGGATTCTCCTGAAGCAAGAGCTGCAGCCGTGGGGAGATCGGGGTGGTCCTGCTGCCCAGTTCCTCCCAGGCAGAGGGAATTGGTGGTTTCCCGAGTCCTCCAGCCAAAATGCTCTGACTCCTTTTGAAGCTGACAACTGAAATATTTCATTTTCAAGATGTCAGAAACTTTTGGCTCCTGTGGACTTCTATTTCTCCCCAGGCAGGAAGTGATGAATTCAGCACAAATTTGCAACGCTGAGTTACTTCCATCTGCAAATCCCGAACTAGGTTTGAGCGCTGACACACTGCAGTGCTTCTGTCCATCCATGTGCTCCAGGTGACTGGGCACTGGGCAGACAGCTGGACAAACACTGACAGCCCAAATCACACACATGAAAGCCCTTTGCAAGGGTCTCACCTGGCTTGGGCTTGGGAGGTCGTCTGTACCCATTTGAGTCCCCAGGTAGATGGCAGGAAGCCAAGTGAGCCCAGCTCAGCACTCACCTCCTTACTGGGAGGTTGCTCAGCCTTGTAGGCATTTGCTAATCGAGGGGATGAGCAGGCTCCAGGGAGGCTGCCAGGCTGCTCTGTGCCTCACTAGGTGCAAGATGCCATCTTAGGTACCCATACCCCAGTGAGGGGGATCCCCATGCTACAGGGAAGGGGATGCTTTGGGTCTGCGTGGAGATGGGGACAGTGAGGATGTGGCAGGACTCTGCTGAGCTGTGGGGACAAGGGAATGTCACTGGACTTGTCCTGCTGTGGTCGTCAGGCTTTCCTGGAGAGCCAGAAAATCCAGCCCTGTCTGCCCTAATGGGGCTTGGATGGGCCACACTGGGAAGCAGCCAAGCCCCAGGCATTGAGGAGGTGAGTGGAGCATCCCATAGCTTGTCCTTCGTTTTTCACCATAACTGGGGATGACTGGAAATGACAGGGAGTGTTTATGTGCTTGCAAAGAATTATTTTTGGGGTGGAGGGATTGTGTGCAATGAATAGGGTCGGGCTGGGATGGGGTAACTTTTGGGAATATAAAGGAGGTCTTCACTTTCATTTAGGGAGCAGTGGATCCCCTTCAGGAGAGGGATTAAGGCTCCTTGCATCTTCATGGCAGCAGCTGCCCCTGTGGAGAAGGGCTGAGGGTGCAGGCAGTGAGAGGGGAAAGTTTACAGCCCCCAGCCCCAGTATGAGGTGCACTGACACCCAGGGTGCCTGGGAGGGTTTGAAGGTTTCCCTCAAATACCACTGGGCTTTGGCTGGAGCCCAAAGAGGGTGATTTCATCCCCCTGAGATGTATCATTATGGCCAGGTGGGGAATTTGCTGTGGGGTTTTAGGGAAGCTGAGCAAAGGGTGGAACGTGCCAAGCACTCAGACCCTGCCTTTGCTGCTCCTCAGCATCGCTCCTCAGTTTAATGCCAACTGAACGGACAGATTGTGGGTGCTGGAGAAGGGACCAGCACAAGCCTCTGTCCCAAAGGGTGTGCTGGATGGCCAAGGACCCCTGCATGCTCTTTAGTCTCTCTGCTGCATAGGAAGTCATTCTGGTCTCAAAGTGTCTTTCCTGAGAAACTCTTGGCAGCCCTTAGGCAACAGCAGGTCCCCGCTGACCTGCTTCAGCGCTGGCATCTGCTGTGGCTGTCACTGTCCTGTCCTGCTGTCACTCTGCCAGTGAAAACCTGCTTCACCCCACGGCCCATTCAGCTCCAGTTTTTCCCCTGCAAACCAGCTTGCAGGGCCATTCCCCGTGCCCTCCGCTGTCTGATCCTTTTTATAGAATCACAGCATGGTTGGGGTTGGAAGTGACCTTTAAAGCTCATCTCTGGTCCAGCTCCCCTGCAGTGAGCAGGGACATCTTTGACTAGATCAGGTTGCTCAGAATCACAGAATCATTAAGGTTGAAAGAGACCTCAAAGATCTCCAAGTCCAACCATCAACCCAACCTCACAATGCTCCCTAGTGCCACATCTACACATTTTTGAACACCTCCAGGTGACTCCAGCCCCTCCCAGGGCAGCCTGTTCCAATCTCTGACCACTCAGTCAGTGAGGAAATCTTTCCTGATGTCAAATCCAAACATCCCCTGGCCCAGCTTGAGGCTGTTTCCTTTAGCTCTATTGCTAGTGACTAGGGACAAGAGAGCAATCCCCATCTCTCTATAACCTTTTCTCAGGCAGTGTAAAGGTCTCCCCTCAGTCATCTTTTCTCCAGACTAAACCACCCCAGTTCCCTCAAGCTGCTTCCCTGTTCCTCCCAGCACAAGTTCTGGGCAACCTGTTCCTGTTTCAGCCCAGCTGGTTGGAGATTTGGGGTTTGGAGACACCCCTGTGGGAACAGTCCCAAGCAGTGGGGTCAGCAGCATCCTCAGCCTGGGAAGACAGGGTAACTTAACCATGGCCATGCTAGGAGGGGTGATAGAGGGGCCGCGGAGCCCCCCGGGGTGGTCCCCGGCTGCAAAGCTGCAGCGGGACAGGGACCCTTCTGCTCGCACCCCACGCCGAGGCTGCCGGGCAGGTGTCCGCAGCGGCAGAGGGCAGCAGGACACCGGCACAAGGGACCCGGGGGGCTGTTCCCAGCGCTGGCCGGGCGGGGCCGGGGGCGCCGGGCGGGGCGGCCCCGCTCAAAAGGCGGCGGCGGCGGCGCGGGGGCAGCACTGCGGGACGGGGCTGCGCTGCTCTCAGCTCAGGTAGGCTGCGCTCGACGTTGTGGGGGATCAGCTCATGTGGCTCCCCTTGCACGGGGGTTCGCCCCCCATCCCCAGCTCCTCCAGAGTGGGGCTGAACCCGGGCGGTTCCTCCCGTAACTTCTGCGCTCTCCCCAGGTGCAAGGATGGGGTGCTTCACCTTTATCAAGGTTATGATGATCCTCTTCAACCTGGCCATATTCGTAAGTTCAGCCCAGCCGCTGGCTCTGCCTCAGGGGGCCGAGAGTGCCCGTCCTCCCCACCGCCGGCTGCCCCCGGGAAACGGGCGAAGGGTCGAGGAGTGGGAGAGCCCCTGATCCGGGCACTGAGTGGGTTCCCCTGCCCGTGTGGGCTCTTCTGACCTGCCACGTCTCTTCTGTCGCGGGGGAATGGAGAGGGAGTCGTTGGTGTTGCTGGGACTTGCGATCCTGGGACCCCGGCGGGTCTTTGGCCGCAAGCTGAGGGCTTCGCTGTGTAGGGTCTCCAGTTCTGGTCGAAGCCCAGGCACTCTGCGGGGCTTGGGGGTTGGAGGCTGCTGCATCAGCCACCGATGTCTGGTGGAGGGCGCTGGGTGCCCCAGAGCAGGGGGTGGGTTGCTGGGTCTCTGCCTGGAGACCTCTGTCTCGGTAGGGGAGCAGCCCATGTGCATTACAGCAGCCTGTGCTGTTGTGGGTCCCCAGGGCACCCAGCCTCTGCTCCCACACAGGGCAAAGGGTGACGGAGTTCCTGAAAGCTACTTTGGCTCTGCAGGAGCCATGGAGCCAACTGGAAGGCCTCGCAGTGGGATACAGCTTTGGGAAGGGGAGGTGCTGAGCCCCCAGGTTCACCCTGCTGCAGCGCCCCTTCTTAAGGCTCCTGTGTAGAACTTGGGGCTAGTGAGTGAGACTGAAGGAAGGGCAGAGCTAGGGCAGGCTGGAGGCAGCTCTGAGATTATTTTTTTTGCCTGCATCCTGAGAGTGTCTGGAACTGGGGGCTGCTCAGCCAGTCCCCTGAGTGAACAGGAAGCCTCCGTGGCTGGAGAAAGTCCTAATGGTGGCCAGCATCCAAGCTGGCTGCATGTTGCCCCTCTGGAGTCAGCCCATGGTGCTGCTGGCTTGGCTGCATTTCACAAGGTACTGCCTCACTGCTGGCACTGAAACCCCTTGGGCTGGGGAAGGAAATGGGGATGAGCTGGTAGTGGGGTGTGTTTTGGGGTGGTAGTGACCCCTGTGGTCACCTCAAGCCTGTGGCAGCAAAGCCCTGAACTGCCAGCAGTGGTCACAAGTCTTGCTTTAGTGTGGCAAAAGCTTGCAGAGGGGAGCAGTATGTATGCTGGGACCTTCCCCAGATCTCAGCCTGCCCGGGAGCTGACTTTGTCTTTTTCTTCCCAGCTTGGTGGCGGGGCCCTCCTGGGAGTTGGCATCTGGGTCAGAATGGATGGGGAGTCTTTCATGGGTATATTTGGGTCGCTCTCCTCCAGTGTCATGCAAGTTATGAATGTGAGCTACTTCCTTATCGTCGTTGGTGCCATCCTGCTTGTGATCGGCTTTCTTGGGTGCTGTGGTGCCCAGAAGGAGAGCAAATGTCTCCTGATTATGGTATGGACCTGACTTACATCCTTATCAAGCCTCATTTGAGCTGGGTCTCTGGTGGGGGAGATTTGAGGGACAGATTTCTATGTGGACATATGCTCCTTGGATGTTCCCATATGGGGGGAAGGTGGTGATGGACCCAAAGCCTGTCCTGGGCAAGGATGAAAGGAAGTAGAAGGTAGTGCTGATCAGAGGTGTCTCTTGAAGCATGTCTGGAGAGGTCAGCCTCCCATGTAGATGGAGGGTTTGAGGACTCGAAGGTTGTGCTGCTTTTGCCTTGTAGCGAAGCTGAAGGCAGCAAAACAGGGTTTGAACCTTGAAGTAGTGTCCTGCTGACCCTTGGGAAGCAGGTGGTTGCTGGGGTTCCCATGGACTCTGATTATTGCTTTGACCTCCATCCTCTTGCTGTATCCTAGTTCTTCTCAGTGGTGCTGATCATCTTCATTGCCGAAGTTGCTGTTGCTGTGGTGGCTCTGGTCTATACAGGTCTTGTGAGTAGCATATCCGAGTCTCAGGTTGGGCTAATGTAGGAACTCCCTTACACCTTGGGAAAACAGGAGACACTGGGGCTACCAGAGCTGCCCATGGGTGGGGAAGCTTGGGGGTGGGCACTGCTGCAGGAGGAAGGGGTGCTGGTCCCTGCTGGAACCAGCTATGTGGGCAGGCTGAGGGGGTTGAGGGTGGTGAGAACAGGGATTCCCATTGCCCTAAAGAAATAAGGGTTATTTCTTTACAGGTGGGTACAAGTTTTTCCCACTTTGTTCTTTCAATTCATTTAGTCCAGTACCAGCCTAGGCAGGACACCTCTACGTAAAGGAGAGGAAGTCTCTAATGCTTGGTGGAGAGCAAACTCAACCTCTTATTAGGCACCTGAGAAACACCCGAGGAGAAAGGTGGCTGCCTCATTAGGCACTGGAGAAGCCAACCTTAGGGCAAACCGACTTCCTCAGTAATGCTGCTTATTGCTGCTTATCTTATCAGATGACTCACTAGTCCTAAGTGGCCCCAGTGCCATAAAGCACTGGTTAGTGGGGAAGGGGTCACGCTGTCCTGGGGCCAGAGGGATGTGGTGTTATGTACTCCTGTCCGTGCTGATCCTGGCTGGTCTCCTCCCCAGGACCTTCTCTGATAGTGTTTCTCCACCTCTTCTTCCAGGCGGAGACACTGTTGACCGCTGTGCTGACCCCTCTTCTGAGGGAGAAATACGGGGAGGATAAACGTTTCACAGAGATTTGGAATGTCACCATGACAGAGGTAGGCTGAGCCCTGGGCTCCCAAATGTGGGTCACGATGCTCCCAGCACAGGCTTGGTGGTGCGTGCTGGGGTGGGTCAGTGGGTTAGGAATGGGGACACCACAGCTGAGTAGTCACTCGCACCATTCACTTGCTGGTTGTTGGGACCTCCCTGCTTGGGGTCTGGGGTGAGAGCTGTATGTGCTAGAGTGGGGCAAAAGTCTTGCTCCAAGAAGGCTGTTGAGCACCACCCCCAGAGCTGAGTTGATCTGTGTGATCCCCTTCCTTGGAGCAGTGAGGTCCAGACTGTGTCTGACCCAAGAGTGAGACCTGTGGGGGTAGGGTGCTTTCTGTACCCCTTCTTTCTCTCCCTCGTAGGTCCAGTGCTGTGGCCTGAACAACTACACAGACTTCAACAACTCCATCTGGCTCGATAAACACGGGACCTACCCAGCGCCCTGCTGTAAGAACGTGCAGCCCTGCAATACCTCGCTGGCGGCAGCGAGCAACGTCACGGTACGGATGCACCAATGACTCCTGGTGCAGGAGCCTGGTTTGCAATGGGCCTTGGCTTGGGGAGGGAAACCTGTCCTGTAACTCCAGCCTCAGCTCTGGATGTGGTGGTCCCATGGGGTCTTAAGTCCTGAGGGATGCTGTGGAGGATTTTGCTTGTCCCTGGTGGAGACAAGCTGCTACCATTGGTCCTAAAGGGAGCTGTGCAGTGGTGGGACATGCCTGGAGCTGAGCATGGACCCAAGCAGCACTCTGCCTTTTTGGGTGATTTCCCTGCCTCTTTCCCTTCTCTAGCTACAGTCCTGTGCTTTAGGCTGAGAAGTGGCTGAGTCACTCCTTGAAGCCCCCAGATCTCCATGGCTGTGCAGCCCTAGGCTGGAGAACCTTACATCCCTCTGGGGTCGCTGTACCCCAGTGGTTGGAGGATTGCTACTCCTCGTCCAGCCTCATCTGTGTGGTTGTCTTCTGCAGGGTTGTTTCAATCAGATTCTGAAAGAAATCAGGACCAATGCTGGTGCAGTGGGTGGTGTGGCAGCTGGCATCGCTGCCTTGGAGGTGAGTTGTCTGAGCATGGCCATGCTGCCTCTTCCTTGGACCTGGAAGTGAGCAGTGGGGCTGGGACTGCCCTGGCTGGCCAAGGGGCTGCAAAGGACTTGGACAGCCCCATGGACCACCATCTGCCCCAGGGTGGCTACTGAGCACACCTAGCTCTTCCTTGTGTGTGTGTTAGGGATGGATAATAATGGGCTGTGACCCAAACCCATGGTGGGGTGGGACACTGGGCAAGACTGACTTGCCTCTTGCTGCCCACAGATTGCATCCATGGCAGTTTCCATGTACCTGTACTGCCAGCTGGACAAGAAATGACCCCACAAGGTGGGAAGATGACGTGGCATGCCACCCTCTTGGGAGGACCCCATTGCTCCCTGGGCCCGATGGTGTCCTAAGCACTGTGATTTATAGCTGTGTTGTGATCTACTGAGCTGGGATCTGTAGAGTCTGTCTATATTTTTATACTGATATGGCATACCAAGTCTGTACATGAAGAGTTGGGGTGGGTTTTGAGAGGGGTGTGGGGGGGAGAGAAGCTGCTTGGTCTGTTTAGCTGATGCCAACAGGGAATAAAGTGACACCAGGGCTGCTGATCTGCTGGTGGCACAGCGATGCCTTGACAAACCCTTGCAGGGGGTGCTGTGCCTCTCCCATGCTGACCCCACTGTCCTGCTAGGCAGGGGCTGCTACCGGGAGGCTGGCCTGTGCCTCTGCGCATTGTTCCCCTCAACCAGGGCTGGTGCCCAGCCAAGGTGTTGTAGGTGGCACATCCTGTGTGAGGGTGCAGTTACCTACCTCTGCACCCGTCTCCTGTCACCTAAAAGAGGCACTGGCTGGTCTCTGTTCTGTTGGTCCCTGGGGCTGCCCTGTATCCCCTCTCCTTTAATGGCTGAGCCTCTCTCCATGCTGTAAAGAGGAAAACAAATAAATTTTGATCTTGGATACAAAATATTTTCTGCTGCAGTCAATAAACAGACTCTGGGGAAGCAGGGCTGGGGGCTGTCTTGCCTCACCCCTGCCCTGAGCCCCACACAAGCAGCCTAGTCCTGCCTGCCCTTCCTCCCCTCTCTCCTCACCTGCTCTGATGCTTGGAAACAAGCAGTGCCCTGTTTACACAACAGCTTGGAGTGCTGGGGGCTGCCTCTTGCCTGGCAAAGGTGCCCTGCCCTCCCCAGCAACCACCACCTGACTGAGCAACAGCCTGGCATCTTGTTGCATGAACTCTAGAGGGGTTTGTGCTGCTGCTGCCTGTGTCCCCATCAGCCCTGGGACCCCCAAATAGGGTGCTTGTGAGGGGGTTCTGCCAGCCCATCTCTCAGCATGCACCCACAGTCCCTGTGTGGGGATAGTGGGGTGTCACAGGTGGGCTGAGGGGGTTTCCCCAGCATCAATCCCTCCCTGCTTTCAGTACTTCTCTATGTTGAGCATCAGATTCCCATTTTGAACAACATGGCCAAGGCAGGTGGTTTGTGGGGTGGGTATTGTTGATGGCTGCTTCACCCCATTTTGATACGGGGATCCCCAGCTGTGGGGCAGAGTGTGAGGTTGGTGAAGGACAGGGCAATCGGCAATGAGGCCAGTGAGCAAACAGGCCAGCCTGCACACTGCCTCCTTCTGTGCTTGCTGGAGCACCCCCTTATCAGCTCTTGCTCTGGGTACTGGGTAGTACTGCTGTGGCCAGCTGGGGTTTGGCATTGGCCCAGCACAACCCAGCACCTAGCACACCACTGGAAGCAACCGGGTGGCCATGGGAAGGTTCCTGGGTGACTCAGCCCCAGAGATGTGTTTTCTGGCTCTGCCATAGGACAAGGTGTAGGGGAGAAACTGCCCAAAACCAGCCTCCCCTTCTTCCTCCTCGATGGACAGGTGATGGTTAGTTCCTGGCAAACACTCTCCCACCATCACCCCGTGAGGTGGAGCAGGACAGGGGGTGATGTCCCACTGACCAGAGGCTCCTGGCTTCACACCTCTTCCTACACTTGGGGTTTCTCTGTGCCAGAGCGGCTGTTTCTGTGACGGTGAGCTCAATAACCACCAGGCAACCACCTGCTTGGTTCCTCCCAGTCACCTGATGGGGAAACCCGAAGGACCAGTTTTGCCTCCCGGATGCAGTTCCTTCACAAAGCCCTTCCTGGCTCTGCTTCCCTGGCAGCTGAATCACAGGGCAGCAGCGGGGGCTAAGTCAGCCTGGCACAGACTGCCCCATGCTCTCCTTGTTTCCCTGCCCTCTACTTCCCACTGCCCAGGCACTGCCGAAGCTCCTGGGCTCCCTGCTGGCTCCTCAACGACCGCAGGACATACCCCAGCCCACCACCCCATCCCCACCAAATGACATGGGTACTGCCAAGCATCCCTGCATCACCTTTAGTCCTGCCTGGTTCCCCAAGACACACACAGTGGGGTACCTGCCAGCACCCCAAAAGCTGACAGTTGTGCCATTGGTGCGTGAGGCCAGAATGTTCCTGGGGTAGGTGGTAGCCATGTGAAACTTCCTTATTGCCCCTGGGAAGGCGTCCTTGGGCTTGATGTGCCTGAGCAGTTGATGAGGGGGTGTGCCAGGGTTGGGGTTCCCATCTATGGCACAGGCTGGAGGGGAAAGGCAAGGGGGTAAAGTCCTCCTGGCAGAGGCTGGAGACAGTGGCCAGTGCCCTGCTGCCTGCCCAAGCCCAGGTAACTGCTGCCTCAAGCCATGCACCCTTTGGTGGTCACTGGCCACAGGATATGCCACACAGTGGGGGCAGTAACACTTGTGTGGGTGTTGATCAGGCTGGCCAGCTGACACCAGCGCAGGCAGAAACTCTCTGGGATGGTCAGAGCTGGAAGAGGTGAAGGGTTGTCTGGACTCTGGATAAGATTTTGCTTTCCTCCTGGGCTGGGTTCCCCCATCTCTGTCTGTAGCGGTGATGAGGACTCCCTGTGATGTGCAGGAGATGCTGGGCAGCAGAGCAGGGTTCACCATCAGGGCTGGGATCACCTTCAGGCTTGGGCTCAGCAAACAGGAGGTGTTTGGTCCCTGTGCTCCAGGGTTTGCTCTGTACAGGAAAACGCAGTCTCCCTCCCCACCCAGCAGGAACTGCATGGACCACTGTGGCATCTCCAGCCTCATCGCATCTGTTGAGGCCCCACAGGCTCCCATGTGATGGTGACTGGCCTGATGTCTTTGTGTTCCACCTCACCCCCAGAAGGCTTGAACCTTGTCCCAGTGGGAAACAGCCACTTCCAGAGCCCATGTGGTTAATTTGTCCCATCTTTGGGTGTGGAGTGGCTCAAGGCTGAGCTGTTTCCAGAAGCAATAAAGAAGGGGCTGGTGTGTGTGCTGGAAGTTGGGCTGAGCCAGGTGGACCCAGCCACATCCCTGCTAGAACAAGGTGAGGAAAATGAGGGGCTGAAGCCCCTGCCCATGCAGGCAAAGCAGGGCACCTGCCTTGCACCCACTAGCAGCCCTGTGCACCCACTGACCCACTACGACGGGTGCTGTGCATGGTCCAAAGTCCTAGGAGATTAGCAGGGAATGTTCTCCATCACCCGCCCTGGGGCAGAGAGGTGTGTGCTGAACCATACATCCCTCCTGGCAGTTCCCTTTGGTGGGGAACAGGATCACCATGAGCAGAAAGAGGAACTGCAGTTCTCTGGGTTTATGCTGACGAACGGCAGCAAACACAAACTCACCTGGCAACAGCTGCCCAGGGAGTGCCCACTGTGGGCGACTTCCCTTGCCCGACCCGACAACAGGGCCACGACATTCCCGGATCAGGGAGGAGGGACAGCCTCAAAAGGCTGGCCCTGGGGACAACGTGAGGCAATGCAGTCTTTCTCCCTTCTCTTCCTCCCTGCACAGACTCCCACTGGTACTGGCCCAGCCCCAAGGGCACTTTCTGGGCAGCTCTGCCACGCAGTTATTTGTTAGGGTATCAGAGGAGGCGGAAGAGCTCTCTGAAGGCAGCAGGCAGGAGATGGGGGAGTTAATCATTAACGCTGTGCCACAGGATTCGGCACAATTACCAACAATCTTGGGTACCCAGTTGAAGATTAAATCACCACAGGGTGTTGCTGGCTGCGGGCACAAGAGTTGGCAGAGCTGTGCTGGGAAGTGCAGCTGGGATTAGGGCTGGGCACAGGGGTTGGGTTGGGCAGGGGATGGCCTCATCCAGCTGTCACCAAGGGGAGAAGCCAAGGAGAGCCCCTTACTGGGAGCAGCTTGGGCTCTTTATAAAAGCAGAGGGTGCTGAAACTTTGGTACCAAGTCCTTGGGCTTAGACACAGGTGCCCTGGGCACAGTGTCACTGCCTCCCTCCCACACAGGGTTGGGGATAGGGCCAGGCACTGGCACTCCTCCATCCCCAGAGACTTTTCTCTGAGAGGACCTTGTCTGTTATCTGGGAGGATGCAGACTAGAGGGTGCTTCTCTCCACCTGCACAGAGGGACTGAAGTGCTATGGGAAGGGTCAGCACGGACCTTGTCTCCCACATCCCAGACCACCATCAGGGCACGGGGACTCCCCAGACCTCAGCACAAAGCATTCCCCCCACAAAAAAGCATAATGCATAAAAATAACAATCTGAAACGATGCAAAACTCCCCTTCCCCCTCCTCAAGCTCTGGAAAGGTCAAATTTCATGCCAAGGCTATTTTGCCTTTGTTTAATTATCAGCCAGCTCCTGGGACACGGAGTAGCCCAGACAGGTTCTCCTTTGTAGGGCTTCACAAAGCCAGGGAGGCTGGGCTCCAGGGGGGCTGAAACCTGGGAACCCACCACTTGGGCAGCACGTGCTAAAGTTGGTGCCACACAGGAGCAGGGGGTCAGGCTCCTCTGAGAACAACAGTGATGAACCACTCACCCAGCAGGCTTTGGGACCCTGAGGATACTCCAGCACCTGTAGACTGAGCCAGGAGGTGAGCAGGACCCCAGGAACATGCAGGAAGGGGAGTGACCCATCTCCTCCAACAAGCCCCTTCAAGCGATGAACCTTGGCATCACCACCACCTGGGGACAATGAGCTGAAGCTTTCCATCAGCCTGGCACAGGCACTCCTGTCATGGGTTGAGATGGGGCTGATCACCAGACACAAAACAGATGCTCTCAATTAACCCCTCTCCCTCCCCAAAAGGGAAGAAAAAGGTAATAAGGGAGAGGGACTTAGAGATTGGAAAAAAAAGACCCCAAAACTAAAGCAGCTTTGTATCAAATACAACATCTACGGAATGGAACAGTTTGTTGGTCATTTTAGGGTCTCCTGCCCGCTCTTCCATGCAGGTGCAGGCTCTTGCTGCAGCCCAGCACGGCACATAAGATGAGCAGTGACCTTGGTTCTCACAGGAGGAGGTGTAAGCAAGAGCCTTCTGCACACCAGTCCTTGGTAGCAACCGTAAACCTCAGGCACTATCACTTGTGGAAGCAGACAGTGTCTGCACAAACATGCTGTTACCTTCAGAACGTGCAGATCGTTGCAAGTGACAGAGCTGAAATGTAAAAACATTGAAGGGAATCAGTTCTGCTCTAACTCAGATCAGGACAGGTCCCCTTCAAGGAGGTTCACCTGCTTTTAGCATCACCTCTCCGTTTCAGGAGTAAATGCTCCTACAAGCAGTGCCTTGCAAACGTCACCTCTTGGTAGTGGGACTCAAACCTGACCCCACATCACCTTTACTGACGATGCCCTGGGGCATCAGTCCCTATGGCCAGACCCTCGCACACAGCACCCCAGCAGGGGTGTAGCACCATATTGATGAGGTGGATGTGGACTTCCATCAAACCCCCTAGGGCTGGGGAAAAAAACGTTGTGGGAAGGTAGTGTCCTCCTGAAATCTGTGCCTGGTCCCAGGGCAGCGGTGGCAACAGCCTAGTAAGAAGCCCAGCCTGGCTGCAGGACTCAGGCAAGGGAACAGGAGGCAGCCGGTATGGGATGCAGGCTGTGGCTGGTCCGTGCCAGTGGCCAACGCTCTCCTACTGCAGATTTTTTGAGTACTGTGGTCGCTGCCCCAGAAACAGGCTCCCTGCCCTGTGGGAGCAGAAATTTGGAAAGAGATGCAATCTCTTGGGCTCTCTGTAAAAGGCACCACATTGGGCTGACCCACAGGTTCTGCAGCTGTTCTTCCTCATGGCAGAAGCCTGTTCCTTGTTCGGCTTCATTTCACCCGTGCATGCACCCACCCCAGCAGGGAGGAGCAAAGGCTGCTTGTGCTGCAGAAGTGGTTTTGCTGGAGGCCTCTCCTGCAGTCCCTGCTTTTGCTTGGCCATCCCTGGCCACAGCCAGGGGATGAAAAACTCAGGAGCAGTGTCTGGGGCTGAAGCTGGCCCTAGCGTGGCATAAGCTGAAACATGAGGTCTCAGCCCTAGCCATGGCTTGTTGATGCCAAGGACCCACCTGTGATATCACTTCCTTCTGCTTGGACCTCAGGCAGGTGGTTCTTTATTGCAAGACACCAATTCCTTCGAAGGAAAGGAACCCAAATCCACGGGAAAAGGCAGCTCAGCCCCGTGGGACTCAGACAGCTGGATGGTGGAGTGCGAACACCAGGGCTGTCTGTTCACTCTCCATCACCCCAGGATGAGCGAGTTGGCTCACCCTGCTGACTCCCAGTGGGACACCAAGCCAGAAGCTGTGGGCTACGAGGCTGTAGTTCTCAAGGGATGGCAGCTGGAGGTGCCAGAGGGGCACGGGGCCGGTTCTGCCAAGCAAGAGTGCCCAGGCAGCTACCCAGAGTTTCTATCAGTTGCTGGAGATAAGAGATAAACTAGAGGGAACAGCTCGCAAACCTGCCTCAGTCGCGCTAGCACAGGCACAGCACAGCTCGGAGGACCTCTACTGGCACAGGAGCCACAGGGCAGGTGCTCAGGGCCACTGTGAGCCCATGGCCAGTCCTGTGGTGGACAGGGCTCCATCCTGTCCAGGTAGGTGGCTAGAAGCGAGAACCCCAGCCTTGGGCCATGCACAAAGCCACCTATGAAACAAACGAGGCTCAACAGCTTTGCAATGTTTACTCTTGAAAAAATAATTTGATTTAGAAAGCGGCAAAGCCCCGGGGGTGCCCACGCACCGAGCTCCACCACACCAGAGCCTTGCTGGAGGACCAGGGAGGGACGGAGAACAGCACGCAGCAGGCCCATGGCAGTGTGGAGACTGGGGAGCAGCTTCAAGCCCAATGGTCAAGTCCTGCTGTCACTGAGAGAAGGATGCCATAGCTTCTTGGTCACAGCAAGGTGAGCAGCAGAAATTTGAGTTTAGCCATTCTCTGGCTGTAGGGCCACCTCCCCTGGCCCCAGGAGGAGCAAGGATGAAGCCAAGCCTGAGCTCTGCTAGAGAAGAAGGGAAAGGGGGTGCATTTACTTTTGGGGATAACAGAAACAGGGCCTTGGGAACAGAGATGCCACGGAAGAAGCCAAGTCCCTTTCCCGTTGTGCTGAAAGGACCTGCTTTACACTGATGGACAGTGTGAAGCCTCCTGCCTGACAGAGCAGCACTGAGGGTACTAGGAGAGCAGGGTTGAAGAGTGAGGGTGCCACCCTGCACTCTCTTGCTCCTCTCCTGTACCTGTCCCATCCCTGCTGCTTGGACATCAGGCAGGTCCGAGGAGACCAGGGGCTGGAGTCTCTGCAGTCAAGTTGGAACTGTGCTGCCTTCACACAAGACTCCTCTTAGCCAAAGAGCAGCAACTTTCCTAGACTCACTATCGATTCCTGTCCTGGGCAAGGAAGGAAGGAGGGGAACAGATAGAGACAGAGACAAGAAGACAAGAGACAAACCTGACATGACTGCCCTCAAGCAGCCTGGAGACTGTCCGCTCTCCACACTGCTTTCCTGCTGGCCTCCCCTTCCCACAAGCAATAAATAAATAAGTTACGTAGCATTGACCCCAACGCTCAGTTCACAGTGAGAAAATGAAGGGGAAGAGCCCCTGCCACCACAGGGAAAGGGCTGAGTAGCAAATCCTCCTCTTAAGGACAAGGTGGAACCTCACACCCCTGCTCAAGGCTGGGGGACACACACAGAGCAAGGATCTCTTACTGCACGGATGAGACATGGAGGTAACAGTGAGCAAAGGGATCACGACAGACATTAGTACTGAGTGGCTGTGGGTAGGAGGGGGCCCTGGGGTCCTTCCTAAGGCACAGGACAGGGGGAGAGGGAACCCTTCACTCTCTGCATGAGGGGTGTACCACAGCAGGAGGCAGGCTGCCCAGCCCAGCTCAGCGCTTCCCTGCTAGCAATGTACCAGAGTAAGGGCAGTGATTTGGGAAAAGACATCCCTTCTGTCTTCAGCAAAAGCTGGGGGTACCTGACCAGGCAAGAGGGAGAGACAGGGTACAGTACCACAGGTGAGGACCACACCAGAACGCAGCATCTGCTCCAGAGGACCCTGGTCCATCCTGCTCCTGCAGCTGTGGGATGCCCATTGGCTACTCCCATCTTGCTCTGCAAGGCACTTTCACCCCCTCTCCTGTGACTTCGGGGGCAGAACTGCTCCCCACAGAGAAGGTGGGTGAGGATGGTCTGAGCCATAGCACATAGCATGGTCCACCCCCATCTACAGTCATCTCCAGCAACCATAACTGCAGAGAAAGGAAAGGGGCATGTGACTGCCCTCACAATGGGTTTGGGTGTCCCCGACGTGTCCACAGCAAGCTCAGCTTCTCCTCTGCAATGGTTTGTGCCTGCGAGCTGGGCTGCACCAGCTGCTGCAGCCAAAGAAGCGAAACCAGTGTGTGGGGAGATGTCCAACTCAGCATACAGTCTTCAGGGTGCATCCATCGTTCAGGAGACAGAAGAGACAGTAGAAGATCCTCTCTTCATCACCATGTTCACCACTGGGCACAGTGCCAGCCAGGTAAGAGTTAATAAATAATACCCAACTGGTAGACTGCAGCACTTGCACAAGAGCATGCTGCCTTCTCAGGGCTTGGGAGGCCAGAAAGGGAAGCAGAGGTGCTTCTCAAAGCCTCCTGTAACCCTTAATGAAGCATCCCTTTCCTCCAGCCTTGCCCAGCCAGGGGGCAAAAGCAGCAGCATTAGTAAAGAGTCTGTGTTAAAAAAACAGTTCTTGGGATGGGGGTGGTATATCTGCAGGGAAGGACTCTCTCTGGAGAGGGAGACCACAGTAGGGGGCTGGAGGGAGCCCAAGAGCTCATTTTGCAGCCTGAAATAGGAGTCCGTGTCCAGTCACCAGCCTCCCAGAGCCGCCGTCGAGTCTGTCTCTGCTCTGGGGGAGGTCTCCACCTTACCCCAGGCCCCTTTGCTTCCCAGCTGCCAGTCTCACGTCTGCTCTGCTGCAGCAACTGCTGGCACAACTGCCGCCCCCTCCTCCTTAGCTGGGGGCTCCATGAAGATCGGTGTCACTGACGAGGGCTTCTTAGACCTGCAGGGGAGGAGGCTGGATGGGAGCAAGAAGGGGTGGTGGTCCCCCCTCAGGACCCCAGTTCCTAACAGCACTGCTGGGCCTTCCTGTCATCATCTCCTTCCCACTGGAGCATCCTCCAGCCCTGAGCACATAATTCTGTACCAGCTTCCACCAGTGGTTCAGCAGTGGGGGATGGCATGCCCCAGGATTGGGCTGAGACAGAAGGGGATCCTGCAGTGCACTGGGCAGGGAACAGTGCCATAAGGCTGTGGCTTAGCGAGGTTGCTGTGCCCCTGATACTCACGAGTAGGGGGAGGCAGGGACCCCCACCACGAGGAAGTGGTTTTTCTTGCGGAAGAGTCGCCACAGCCCCTTGTGGTTCCCGCGGACGTCCAGGTCCCAGATGTGGAGGCACTAAGATGGTGAAGAGGAAGGAAGAGGCATCAGAGCCCATAAACAGATACTAGAGCCAGGTGTCTTCCGGCAAGGAAAGAGCCACCACCCCTGCACTCATCAATACACAGCAGAGAAGGCCAGACACTTTGGTTAGGGTGGTGCAGGGCATCACCCCTCTGGCCACCACCAGTGGGAGGAGAGGGGGAACATGCTCCCATCCCTGCCTCTGGACAGAAGAGCTGATCAATTGGAACTACCAGATAACAGACAAGCTCAGTCCCTGAGCTTCCATACTGGGAGGTCCTAAGAATTATCTTCTCCACAGAGAGAAGCATCTGCCCCGGATGACCCAGCGTCTTCTGTAAATAGCAGGAGCATTAACATCACCCAAGGACAGCAGGAATCTATTTACTGAGCTGTATTCCATGCCATGGGCAGACCTGAAAACAGCAGCCAGCTGTTTCCAGTGATGCTGAGATCAGTGCAGGGGTGAGGATGGGCCATGTCAAGGGCCTCACCTTGGCAAGCTGAGTCCAGGTGGTGAAATCTGCTTCCTGCTCCATCCTGATGAACATGACATAGACCCTGCCCTCGGTATCGGGCACAAAGGAGTCTTCACAGGGGTTCTTGCTGTGGTCCAAGACTTCAGCCTCACTGAGGAAACAGAACAGGGAGTGAGAAGGGACCTTACCTCCTCCCTGTTGCCACTGCAGGGTACTTCAGACAGCCAAGTGGTGGCTGGGACTACCAAGGCCACCTCCATGCTTTGCGTGTTGTATGTTCACCCAGTATGCCCCATATTCTCCCAAGCTTTCTGCAGGCACTTACCCCAGGAGGCGGTGAATTTCAGTCTCATAGGCATCTTTCCTCAAGCTGTTGGAGGAGGAGAACATGGAAATCAGGGAAGAGTCAGACAGTTTGATACGGAGGAAACATCCCAAGATGATCCAAATTTAAAGACATCCCCAATTTAGCACTAAAAGGCAAGTTGGAGGTAATAAATAGAGAGCAGGGACCACCACGCATCCTGGAGGAGGTGGCAGCAAAAAAGTGACCCTTCAACATGTTCACCAGGAGCACAGGGTAGCTGAACACAACCTCACAACAACTACTGCAGGGATTTCCCAGTGAAGGCCAGTGTGCTGGGGTGAAAGGTTATGGCTGTTGTTCCAGCCATATGGTGATGTCCCCAGCATGAGGGAATAAAGGTCAAGTCAAGCAACTGTTTCATGTAAATCTCATTCTGCTCAGCACTCACCTCTCCACATTTTTAAGCTGGACATTTGGAACTGTGTTGAACTTGTGCTTCTTGAAATAGGCTTCCTGGAAGGAAGAGAGAGGGAAGGAAATTTGGCTTCAGTGCTTAGCTACCCTGCTAAGTATTCCTGCTACCTGGAAAGATGGCTGAGCCCAGAACTCAGCACCAGGATGGGACTCAGGGAGATCACTCACATGGAAGTAGCCGTTCATGTTGAGCCCCACAATGCCAAAGTGGTAGGAGCGCGAGATGTCGGGGATGATGCACTCCCGGCCTTTCCGCTGCTCAGGCATCCGCATCCACATGTCCCAGTCCCAGAGCTGGGGAAGGGAAGCTGCCACTCACACTCAAGTTTGAGAACATGATGTGGTAGTGTAGTCATCCAGGGACCTTTCTGGCTGCCCACTCAGCTCTAGCCCCTTTGGCCACAGCCTGCTTGAGCTGTTCCAGCCAGCTCTATGGCTCATTACACGGACTTTGTGTTACTCAAATTGATTGTGTGGGCATCCTTCCCAGCAGCTCTCGGGGAGCCAGAACCCCTCTTAGAGCTGTATCCACAGGGACTGGGTGATGATCAGGGACTGCTGATGGGCAGAGATGGGGATGCAGAAGACAGGGTCCCTTCTAGGATACTCACCTTCTCAGGAGTCGGCCACTTAGGCTCCAGCTCATCCTTGTACAAGCTCTTACGGAGCACCCAGCCCAGGCCTGGCATGGTCTCCACACGGTACAGGAGCGAGGGGTCCTCAGCGGTGTGCTCATAGCCCTGTGTTGTGAAGTGGAGCATTAAGCATCCTGAACGCACCCTTACCTGGCCTAAATAGAGGCATCTTGTTCCATAGGGACTGCCAGCACAGGGCAACAGGGATGGCCACTGGGAAGCTGTGGGCTTCCCAGTATGGGCAGGACAGTGATTTGCAGAGGCGCTTCTGGACAGTCTAGGTCTGATGAGACAGACCCACCTACAATGATGACATGGGGATACCCCAAATTTACAGACAGAGCTCGGACCCCAGCCTGACATGGGAACAACACAGGGCAAAAATGTCCCTGCTTCATCATCCTCCCTGACCCACCTGGTCATTCCAAGCTGAGATGCAATACAGGCTCTCGTCCTCCTCCAAAAGGTGTATTGACTGGCTCAGAAAGCTGAGGAAAGAATTGCACAGTCCCTGGTCAAACATCCTCCCTCCAGGCAAAGCAAGGCAAGTTATCCACAAATGGACAAAGCCACCCCCAACTGTTAGGACTGTTAACTCATCTCTTGGGCCAAGATGGCTGACATTGGCTTGATATCAAGGGAGGAGCATTCAAACAAGCTAAGATGGAGATCACCATGGGGAGAGGGCAATACTGTATCCTGCTTCATCAGAGTGCCTTCAACTTATCAAAGAATTAAGAGTCCTGGTAGATGCTGTCACTGTCTTTTTGCCACTGGGCAACTGTGTGCACGTACAGAATACATCGGGTATCCCCAAAAAGCAAGATCCAGACCCTGACATCACCGTACACTGATTACCAGGACACTCCCTGCAGGCAGAGCTCTGTTACGGCTGTTACCTGGGGACTGCTCATCCTTGGATAGGTGAGCTACAGCATGCAGAGATCTGGCCTCTCCTTAGCAGTAAGAAAGCTTCTAAGAAATTCCCCACCCAAAGTGTGGGACCCTGTTTGGGACTCAAAAAGTTTACCTGAAAAAGTCAACAGAAATGTCAAGGTCTTCCTCCAGAACAACAGCAAATTTAGCATCCTGTGGGGCAAGGAAAACGTCAGAAGAATGGAGACAAACAGGACAATGCAGAGACACCAATAACTGTCCCCAGCCTGTGCTGTTCCCTGCCATGAAGGATTGATTTCACCTTCTGTAAGATGGGTGTCATAGATTCCACTCTCCAAAGGAAACCCTGTGATGTCTTGCTACCAAGGGTGGACACTGAGACAGGGCACAGACAGAGGTGTCACTCACCGGGAACAGGCTGAAGGTTGCAGTCAGACTGGCTTTGTAGTGCTACAGGAAAACACAGATCATTGCCTTTGTTAGCATCGACCTCCTGCAGATGCAGGGCTAAGTCTGCCTCTCAACAGTTCCCAAGAAACAGCTCTCCCAGTATTGGGGGAAGGCTTCTCACCTGGGAAACTCTGGCATTTTTAATGCTGATGGGAGTGTGCTGGATTCCTGAGAGGCCAAACAGCTCCACGACATCCATTGGCTCCTGCAATGGAAAGGTACAATGCTCATCAGATGCGTGGGCCCGGACACAATCTGCCCACCCTCTGCCAGCATCTGTTCCCTGCGACAAAAAGAACACACCAGTGGGATCCCCTGCATGTGCCTGTCCTCCTGGGGGGAAGGGAGGCTCAAAACAGTGCTGTGTTGCAGTTATCTCAGCAAAAAACTTGCCAAACCCTCTTGACATCTCAGCCCTTAAGAATGCCCCGAAGTTTCTGTTAGCTCTGCTAGCCTGCGGACCCAAAGTAGTATCCAAGAACATCTGAGAGGCCCCAAATTGCCTGTCCTCCACTGACAGCACAGAAAGAAAACAGGTACAGCCAGGAACACCTACTGTCTGCTTAATGTCAAGATCACAATCAACCTCATTGTCCCTCACAGTTGCCAAGAAAGTGATTGCTCTAACCAAGCACGTTCACACTGATGAAAGAAGTAATCCATGCTTGAGCTGACATGTCTTGGCTCCACCAAGACCTTCTCTAACCCCTTGCTTGTCCAGCTTACCTCCCAGCCACAAGAGAGAAGTTCCCATTGCACCAACTGCTCCCTGGTATGCAGCACAGCAGCATGAGCATCCAGGCTGCCCCCTCGTAGCTGAGGGATGCTGATCCAGTTGCCATGGCAATGGATGCTGCTATCTTTAACCACCCTGATGTGCTGCAGCAAGAGCCTGCACAAACAAACCAGCTCCCCCAGCCCCACAACCTCTCTATGGTGGGGATTCTGCCCTCTACAGGACCAGCTCTGCTCTACCTGGCTTCAGCTTTCATGAGCCTTATGACAACAGATTGTTAAAGGTCTCTTCACCTCTTAGAGACTGGAGCTGGACAGGCACAGCTGGTCACAGCTTCATGCGAGGGAGGTGGACATGTGACATTATACTCAGAATCTGCTCAAAGCGCTTGGTGATACTCACAAAGACAGAACAGGGAATGGGGAGAGCCCAGCCTGACCCCATTTCTGCACACCAGCCCCTGAAATATGAATGTCAACTCTGGCCTTTGTAAAGTACAAAACCCTTTATCCACACCCATGGCTTGACTCAGCTATGTAGGTGTGAGTAAGAAGCAGAGTGACCCACAGCAGGAGGAATGGTGAAGGGACTCATGGCCTGCTGCCCACCAAGGACTGGGTCAGCACCATGTACTTTCAGACCAAGGTCCCAGGTACAGGGACCTTCAGGAGTGCTCTCACCTCATAGTACCCATCGATGAAGACCGTGATCATCTGTGGATTGACTCCCTGAGCCGACAGCAAGGAGCGCAGCATCCTGGGGAGAGATTGAGGGGTCTGAGTGCAAGGACCCAGTGGGCCCAAGCCACTCAGCAGAGTGGTACAGGATCAACTGCCCATGGGCTGTCCCCTTTCCTGTGGCCAAGGACCCCACGATTTGTCCAAGCAGGTCTGCCCACATTGCTCATGTAACCCCAGGAGGAGGCTGGATGTGGTCAGCAGGGCAACGAGGAGGGCTTGGGTCATGTCTCGTCTCGTGGCACAGCAGAGAAGCCATGTCTCCTGCACGTGCTTACCTGTACAGGTAGTTGGGTCGGTTCCCTGCAATAACAGCCACAGGCACATCAAAGACTTTATTGTCCTTGAGCTGCAAGAGGAAAACAGGTGTAAACAACTCTATGTAACTGAAAGCAGGATCCAAGGAGTATGTACCAGCCCCACTGTTAAAGAACAGAGCTGCATAGCCTTGTCCCTTGGCTCAGGGTGACCACAAACCCAGACTCCACTCAACACTGCTGGCAACCCCAACAGTTTGCTCCCTTCACTCCACCTTAGACCCAATTCCCAACCTGCATCCACATCAAGATCTTTGTCCAAACATTTTAGCACCATGCCAAAGACAGCCCAAAGGCCATGGTGCCTCCTGTGTTTCCAAAAGCACATGCCCTGCTGCTTGCAATGATGTCTCTAGAATCATGGTAATATGGCAGCTCAAGGGAAACACAGAGCAAAGGAACTCCCCTTCCCCAGCATGATCATGTGTCTTCATCTTTGCCAGGTCTAAGGGCTTGGCTGGGGCACTTTGCATCCCTCTACTGGTGCTTAAGGACAGGGGCTCTGCATTGCATTTGAGCTGCAAAAATACCTGGATTAGGCCAGCTCTCCCTCCTGGAACCTTATCGGAATGCTCTGCCCTTACACTTACTGGATCAGGGCTGAACTCGATGGGTGTGGGGTCTTTACAACTGCAGACGCTGCCATAACCTTCTACTTTGCTGCAGAATCTCTTCCGGCGGCGGTTTAGTTCTGTGTCAGGCCAATGACACTCAGCATCTGGAGACACCAAGCAGAAAAAATACATCACTGATCCTCATGGCCTCATCTTGTGTGCTCCAGGCTATACTACCACATGGATGGCTCTCTGAGGCTCAGCCACTGCAACAGTCCTTACTACTATGAAAAAGCAATGCTTCTGGATGCCAGAAACAACCACAGAAGCCATTCAGAAGCCATCCCAACCATCTGGCCTCTCTGAGTGGCAATGGGCCACACTCAAGGCCAACAGTCAAAAAAGACTGGACCTGGCCTGGATTGAAGAGGTGACAACTGGCTACACCATGTTTCCACTTCCCCATCCTCTCCTTTCCAATAAACATGTCTGGAATTGCCACTGAAGCAGAAAGAAAAGAGCAGTTGCCATTTTAAAAATGTCTATACACAACTCAAACAGCCTTAAGTCTATACTGGGAGGTTGCTAACAGATCCAAACCACCAAGAACAGCAGGCAGACATCTCCCAGAGATAAACAACACCGCAGAGTGGACATTACTTCCTACCTTCCACAGATGTCAGATGAACCTCTGTCTTCAGCAGTACAGGGTCACCCCATGTTGAGAGGGCAGGTGACTTGGCGTGCTTCTCCCCATAGACTTCTCCTGCAGCAAGGACACATGGTGGTCAGGACTGACTGGAAGGACATCTCCACCATGTCAAGATGTGACCAGGGGCTGTAGCTCAGGGTAGCCTCTGGTGAGTTGCTGAAGGGCCATACTCTGCCTCTATCCCTCTCCCTCACCTCCAAGGACAGACTTGCTGCTCTGTAACTTGTTCCCTGCACACACGGCTTGTTGGAGAAGGGCTGGGCTTGGCTTCTCCCCAAGAAAATAAACCCTCTCCCAGCCTGTGCAAGACTCACCTCCCTTCTTCCCTACAAATGTCCACATGTCTCTCCAGCTCAGGAATGGTGCAACTTGGCTCCCCAGACTTTTCAGGACATTCTTGGCTGTGTCCTTGAGGTGAAAGGAGCCTTCATCCTGGAACAAAACACAAGCCTGCAGCTAAGCTCTGGCTCTTGGTGCAGACAAAGTAAACTCTCACATCAATATCACAAAGGTGATATTGTAGGTCCACTCCTACCCTTGAGCCAGAAACATTCAAGAGCAGATTCTTAAGGTCTCTGTGTCAGTGGCTTCATCATGATTCACAGGGAGGTCAGAGGAGTCACAGACTCCTGCTTCCTTGAGATCAGATTGTTCTCAATGAGGGCCATGTGTTCAGCAACATCTCCCATAGCTAAACCTGAAACCCTGTGTGAGATGCTCACACAGCAGCCCAGAGCCAGCACAGTCTGCAGTGCCTGCACAGTCCATAAAGCCTGGAAATGAGACCCAGGAAAGTCCCACCACATCCTTGTATTTTCTCGTGTACATTCTCCATCTAAACTTTTTTTATTGCTGCAGGCTCTGACGCATCTGGTTTTTTGCTCTGCTGCCTTGCTGGACACAGTAGGGGGACTGGACTAGATGATTTTTTGAGGTCACTTCCGATCCCTAATGTTCTGTGATTCAGTGTCTGTAGTAATAAGGACATGGTATACTGCCCAGCCAGAGCAGCATAGCCCAGTGGAGATGTGACATTTAGCCCCAGGAATGCCTGATGACATTCAGAAGATGACTGCCCAGATGAGCTTTAGGGCATCCTGGCTCAAGGTGACTTTTTCTTTTGACTCTAAGGTCACATACCTTAACGGTGAAGATCAGAATCCGGCCCCGGGCAACCATGTTGAGGAAAAGTACCATGGCTTCGTCTTCATGGGGAGAATAGGTGTCAAAAACCCTCTTGGCCATAACATGACCCTGTTGGGATTCAAATAACAGATGTGTGTTAAATGTTACACAGCCAGGGCACACAGAGTTATGAAAGTCTGTCCTGGAAGCCTCAGACCTTGAGCAATGCAATGAGCTGCTTCTGTGGCACACCAGGGAGTTAGTGTCCAGGCAAGCCCAGCGCTCAGGCCTTTACACACAACATGAAATACCTGAGGTCCATGGGACAGTATTACACAGCCTCTCAACTCCTCTACCACCTGCTCCCCAGCTGAGGCAAGCACAAAAGAAACACTGCGGGGACTCTCTGGGCAACTATGTTGTGCTCTACAAACTACAGACAAATGAGCATTTGGGAGCTTCCATCCTTGTTGCCCTTCGCCTCATGCCTCAACAGTTAAAAAGCAAGGACAAACACAGTTCAGCAAGACAGACAAATGCAGATACTTGGAGACACTTTACCGTAGCCTGGTTTAAGACGATGACGTGGATCCCTCTTCCCTGCTCCCGAGCCTCATCTTCTAGGACCTGCAAGTGAGGAACTGATGAGAACCATATGCCAAGAGCTTGTATTTCGTGCCCATTCAGCACAGCAGAGTCCCCAAACAAAGCAAAAGTCTCTTGTGTGATATTCTGCCTTTGCTCATGGCAATGGTGGACATCAGAGTAGAAGACAATGTGGGGCAACACCTCTAGAGTCCTGTAGGCACATGGGCAACCCACTCTTGAACTTCTTGCCAGCCATCAAAGTGTCCTCACCACCTACTGCTTGAAGATTCACCCATTCAAGTCCATCCATCTTCTGCTCACAGGAAAGGCCATCACCCATTACTTACTGTTGTTCCATCCACAGCCACGTAGACCTTCGACCGGCTGGAGTACACCTCGACATCCAAGACCTTCTTATTGCTGACAGGGCGCCTAGGGACCTCCACATTCAGCATCTCATCATCTAGATGGAAGAAATAGTCAATCTCAACTATCCAGAGTACCTCTGGCTTGCCTCTGCTCAGTGCTAATCCAGCCAAGCCTCCAAAAGGTCATATTCACCAGGTACCCCAGTCCAACAATACACGGGTCAGAATCTACAGGGATGGCAGGTAAGGGAAATCCAAAAGGGCAATAGGTCTGGCCCCAGCCATCCCAACAGAGACCTCTGCAGCCAAATGTGCTGAAGCCTTGAGTAGACAGACCATGAATGGGAACAGCCTTTTTGCTAAACCCATATGCACAGGCCTGCTGTAGCTGGTCACAAGTTTGCCCTGAATTAAAGCAGCTGCTTCCCTCCCTCCTGTTTCCTCTCTTTCAAAGAAAAGCAAGATCTTGCCCCTCACCATAGTCCTGTGCAGACTCCTCTTCATCCTCATAGGCAGCTCTCCTGGTGTCCAGGATCAGTTTGATGTTCACAATTACAGTGACAAGCAGGAAGAGGACAGCACCTGTCTGCAATGCACAACACTTTGCATTAGAAACTTGTAAGAAATGACCCCAAGATCAGCCCACCTCTCCTTGGCAGAGGCTGCAAGGCATCCTCAGGGGATCTTGCAGTGGATCATAAGCATCTGTCATTTCCCCTTTCTTCTGGGTAAAGAGCAAGAAATCCAGGTGACTGAGTTTTAGGGTGAAATGCTTTCATCAGCTGGAGAGCACTAACTTCCTGATATGTGAGAACTGACCCACTTTCAACGTATCCCTGCTCCAGATCTGTGAGCAGATTCCTCTTCATCAAAGTTGAGGGGCTGTGCAGGCAAAGAATATGGCTCCCACAATAACCTTAGTTTCTGCCTCTCCTGCAGCAACCATCACTAATCTTGTCCCTCCCTGCAGCCAGAGGATGTATTGAGGGTGTTCAGAAGGAGAGGAGACGGTGTGTCATTAGGCAAAGGGAAGAAGTTGAGGTCTGGCTTCAGGAAACTGCACTGTGCCACAGGCTGCAGAGGACAGCTCTGCAGCAAACTCCAAGGCAGCTGGGGTGAGTGCCAACACATAGGGCTATGGGAAGGTCTCCAGGTGTCCAAATGAACCCCCAGTGTGAGCATCACCATTGTCCATGACCTTGTTGCTTCCAAACCAAGACAAGGTAGAAAAGACCACTACATTTCTACAAGCACTTGTGTTTACTTAAATGCATCTTGCTCCTCTCTACCTCAATTTTAGTCTTTTCCTGGTATTGGGATCCAGCATAGAGATGGAACTACTCCACACTAAATGGGCCTTTTCTGAGATAGAGCCACACAGGAACACTTGGATAACAAACATCCCATATTGGGGAATAATTCACCTGAGTACACTGGCCAGGGATAAGAGGATGGTCTTAGAGATGGCCTGTGGTGCAGGACCTCAGCAATTTGTAACTTGGGGCCCAGGAGCTTCCTCATGGTGGAGGGTTGACAAACAGCATGTGGTGGCCATTGAGCTCAGGCATGAAGACAAAGACCCTGCCCAATGGGTAACAGTCTTGTGCCAGGGCTGAGAAACAGTGTTAGCAGTAAGGCCAAAGCTGTCCTGGATGGCAGTAACACAGCTAGGGAAGGCTTTGCCATTGGATTTCAGACACAAAGCCCTGAACAGATATTACTCTCAAAGTAAACACTGCTGTAGGGCTCCACCACCAGCCTCCATAACAAGAGGGTCCATCCACCTCACAGCAAAGCAACCACAGAGGCACAAGTGTGACTGCTATTTGCTGCTTATATATTCATCCCGTGGCCCAAAAGTTTTGTTCCCTTGGCCCAGCCATACCTTGGATGTCCTGGGTGGTTTCCAGTTTCACACATGCAAGACCAGGGTCCTACTAGCCTCCCCAGAGAATCCCAAGACTCTGTGGAGATGTCACAGCAACCAAAGGAGAGGAGGGGAGAGGTTGGTGGAGGCTGCTGAGAGACTCATTTCAGTGCAAGGAGATGCTGAGATGAGTTTTGAGAATGTTCCCTTGCCACTCAACAGCTCGCCTCCTAAAAATTTGCCTTTTTCTGCTCTGTGATTCTTTAATTAAACACACAGGCCTGCCCTTGGTTAGAGGTACTCAAAGGAACCCTACCCTCCTCAGCCAGCTAATGGCTCAAAGCAGTGAAACGGGTTCAAGAAGTAACTGAGCAAAATGGAAAACCACCAATAAGACTGGGATGATATAAATGTCACTACTGCATTTTGGCTTGTTGAATTGCTGTTAATTCAGGAATACGAGCACTTTTTGGGATCTGTGCACACAAAGCTTTTAATTAAGCAAGAACAAAGCCTTGGGTTTGTGATGAGAGGCAGCTTGTGCTGGGTGGTCAGTAGCAAGACCACCTTACCAACCTGGCTGACCACCCTGGCCAGTAATGGAGACATGAGGGTGCAGCCCTGCTGACCAGAGTTAACAAGGCAGCACTAAGCAAGACTAGCAGCCAAGTCTGGCAAAGCTGGCTCAGTCAGAGCTGCTGACTGAGGCCCAGCTGTAGTAGACCTGGCTATTCCACACCTGCAGCTTTGATTTACATATTTTAAGCCAAAGTTTCACTAGTGTGTTAAGCTACAGCAGAGCCATGAAGGAGAGAGATGAAAGCAGACAGGCTCTAGCCCACTGCCCCCAGCACAATGATCAGTGTCTGCCTGAATGATCCAGACCTGTCCCTAAACCCCAAGCACCCCAAGAGACTCATGACTGAGGAGTCTCCTTCCCCAAGGAGTCCTTTGTCCTCCCAAGCACAAGCAAAACCTTTCTGTACTCCCTGCTACAGCAACCAGTTGTCAGAATTCATGAGCTCTGCTCATCTCAGGAACAGCTCCTTGTCTGCAGCTTGCTGTTATGGGGCCAAACCCTTCCTTGTCCTTATGCCCCCAGACACCCCACAGTACACTGGCTCCATCAAGGATTATCCGGTCTGGCACAACCAGGCCTTTGGCTTTCCCAGACACCAGATGCCGCTGGGCACAAGATCCTGTTACTCAGCCCTATTTTGTCTGTCCACCTGTTGTGCCTTATAGCAGGCTTGGTCTGCAAAGCAAATTGGGCAAGGATGGTTTCCCACTGCAGGCAGAGCCTTGCTGCACTTGGCATGAATCTGGAACCAGGAGATGAAGAATCAAGTTTCCAGCTGAAAGTCTTGCAAGGATGTCTGTATAATTGTATTTCCTGCCATAGCCACCCCATATCCCCATTTTCATGTGGAAGGAGCTGATAGGCAACAGCAGACCCTTCCACATATGAGTATAAGCCATGTGAATTAGCTTTTGGGGGAACAAATTATGCTTCTTCAGCATGCTAAGTCACCCAGAGCTGCCAGCAAGCAGACCCATTTCCATCCATTCAGATGTTTTGTAATCCTATAAATCCTATAGATTATCCTTCCTTATCCACTGCAGGTCTACAAGTGACTGACCTGGCACAGCTTCCGCAGTGCACGTTGGTTCATCAGCTTGTACTTCCAGGCAAGGTACCAGCTCCGCTTCTTGTGAGGTTTGACAGCAGGGTTGGGTTTCCAGTCGTCCATAGTCACAGGGGCCAACACCAGGGCAGCCACGCGGGGCAGGGGTCAGGATGTGCTCTGCTTCACTCTCATGTCCATGGAAGCTCCCTGCCAGGATAGTATGGGGACAGGGTGAAGGAAGTAAGTGCCTTCAAACCCACTCCCTGACAAAGGGCCTGGCACAAACCGTGGCCATGAATGACACTCGGGAAGTACCAGCAGAAGCCCCAAGGAGCCTCCCTGCCTGCCAGTGCCACCAGCCCAACTGGAAGGGATCCAGGAGGCCAAGACCCAATGGAAGACTGTAAGCAGGGCAGCCTGAACCTCTGGGCCAGCAAGGACGCCTCATCTAGACCAGCCCGTCCGTGAGGCCGCTGAGATGCACTAGGCCTACTCCCACACTCTGCAGAAGAAAAGTGGCCACAAGCCATGACCTGGCGACCGGCCTTGAACCAGGAGGTGATACAGAGGTGCCATCAGTGGCTGTCACTGCCTGCGGGGTCCCTGGTGGGGAGCGGTTCCCTCCCCACGGCAGCAGCAGGGCTGCAGCCAGCACAGAACCGGGACCAGAGTGGGGCCAGACACCGGCCGGAGACCGCAGCAGCCCCGGGCAGAGGGGCTGTACCAGGTCCAAGCTCCTCACACAACCCGCCAGACCCAAGGCGGGATGCAGAGGCCGAGCAGAGCCAGGGACCTGGCTGGAGCGGGGCGAGGAGCCCAGAGCAACCGCCCGCAGTTGCAGAGGGAGACGAGGGAAGCCGGAGCCCGCAGGGGAAGGGCTACGGGAGCCGGGCGGTAGCGGAGGGAGGAGACCGGGGACGGCAGAGGGACGAGGGGCAGCGAGTCGAAGCTGCGGACGGAGCCCAGGGCGCTACTCACGGGCCGCGGGGGTGGCCGGGGGTGCCCGAGGAGGATCGGAGCCTGTTCGGTCGGGGCCGGGCCCAGGGCTGCGCGACCTCCGCCCCGCGCTCCCTCCGCCAGCGGGACCGCCCCGCTTCCGGCGCCGCAGAGACGCCGCGGGGGGGCGGGGCCAGCCCCGTCCCCGCCCCGTCCCCCAGCGCCGCTCAGCGCTGCGCGCCCGAGCTCGATGGTGCCTCGCAGCCGGGCAGGTGGAGGCGGGGGGCGGGACCGAGGGCGGGG
>JAOXOE010000698.1:18031904-18076316 GCA_028565055.1 Phoeniculus purpureus
GGGGGGTTGGGGGTGGTGTTAAAAAAAAAGGAGTGTTGGGGAAGAATAGGGAAAAAACCCCAAAAATCTAGCCCGCTCTAAAATAACGCTTCTAGCAAAAAAAAAAAAAAGAGTACAAAATTTCAAATAAAAATTGTAAAATTAAACTTAATTACAAAAAGCTCAGCACACAAGTCACAGATCAGCAGCTGCCCTGCAGGAACTAAGACAGGTAGCTACATATAATACATATAAAAATAGAAAGAGTACTTCTTTTTGTCTAAAAACCACCTTTCCACAGAAAAGCCACTTTTCCTCAATTATCCCTAAAAAATCGCCATTTTTCGGGGCTTTCTCAAAACACCGGGCTGGAAGCAAAACAAAACCTCCCAAACAAAAGAGAAGGAGGGATGGAAGAAGCGGATGAAAAGGGGAAGATTTCGGTCTCTGGGCCAATTCTTTCCGCCGGCGAAGGAGAAGGAGGAAGAGGAGAAGGGAGGAGGCGGCGGGTAACAATAACGGAGGGCGCGGAGCCCAAGCGATGCCGCTGTCCGTGCGGGGCTCAGCGCCGGGCCGGACTCAGAGCGGTGTGGGCAGCCCGCGGCGGCCGGTCCCGCCGTGCCCAGCAGATCGCGGCTGCAGCAGGTCGCAGCCCCTGGCTCAGCGCGATGCCTCCGGCCCCACTCCCGTTCATTTTAAGAGGCTCTGAGGGGCCCAACCGTCGCCAACCGCCTCTTGACGAGCGCGAGGCCACGCCCCTCGCGGCGCCGCGCGGGAGGGGCCCGGGGGCGGGGCTTAGCGCCGGCTTTTTAACCCCTTCGAGGACGGACAGCGGTGGGGGGGCTGTCGTGCGAGCGGGTGCTTCCATCAGGAAAAGAAGGGGGGTGATCAGGAAAATCAAAAGGGGAAAACGTCCCCCTTCGCGCCAGCGAGCCAAGCACAGGCAATCAGACTGGCACAAACTAGACATCTGTTTCGCCACTTTCATCACTTTCATTTCTCTCGCCTTCACCGCCTCTTTCGCTGCCCTTCCCTTCGGCCCCCCTCCCCAGGAGGGCGGGTTGGTACAGCCCTGCGCTGGACTGTCGCCGAGGGGCCGCCGCCGCGGAGCACGCGCGGGGGGAGCTGAGCCCAGTTGCCAGAGCTGCCGTCTTTGTCTGAGAGAGCAGCGAGCGCTGTGATTGGCTAAGGGCTTCGGACCGCTCAACCAGTCAACTGGCCGTGGAGCCGCCCGGCTCGGCGGCCATTGGCTGCGAGTCCCGGTTACTAAGCGGGACAAAGGAAGGCGAGGGCTGAGGCGAGGAGCATGGTCGGGGCGCGGGGCCGTGGGTACCCTCGGCCGGGACGAGCCGCTCGGGCACAGCGCGAGCCCCGCTACGAGCACCGCTACCTCTGACACAGCGAGTGATGGCGGGGGGGGCGTTCCTCGTCCGCACTGACGCGGGGAATGGTTCTTGTCCGCACTGATGGGGGGGGGCTGCATCTTCCTGGCCCATGCCCTGCAGCGCCGGGCCTGTCTGTCCCCAGTGGGGTCCGCGGGAGTGGGCCCAGGCCCTTCGCTGGCAGAGCCGCTGTCCCCAGCCCCGGGTAGGTCTTGGGGCTGGCCGGCACCCCCTTCGTCACCCCCAGCATCCCCACCTAAGCTGCCTGTCCTGCTGCTCCCTCCGTCTGCTGCAGGTGCCTGGCAGCTGCCTGCTGCATTTTGCAAATAGTAACGTGAACATTTCAGAGAGCATCATAACCGTCCAGTAGCTGGAGTGTGACCCCCGGGGAAACCCAGTGCCCTTTCTAGCAACATAACCTGGGGAAAAAAAGTAAATGAAAAGGCACCAAGTTGGATGGCTGCCTGTCCCAAGCTTTGGGATAAATCTGAGCTGCAAACACAACCAAAACTCAACCTCAGCCTGCCTGTCAGCCACATCTCAGCAGCCTGGAAGCACCAGCGGCAGGCAGAAATGCAGCCGGTTAAGCAGCCAGTTCAGCAGCCAGCCCCGGTGTTAGTGTCACGAAGCATCCTTAAAGGCAAAATGACAGCTGTTGAGACATTACGGAAAAACCCTTTCCAGAGACTTCCAACCAGGCACAACGGTGGACGATCACCTTGATCTGCTGCGCAGATGTCAGGGAACGTTAGGAAATCCAGAACTGAAGTTGTCTGCTTTATTTGCACTTTAAAGCTCAGAGGAGAAAGTTATGAATAATTTCTCCTGCTCTAGCACCAGGTAGAAAGCTCCTGAAAACAGTTCTGGCTTAGGTGACTGCAAAACTGAGTAACTGAGAGGCTGCACCCAGCCAAAGAGTATGTGGGAAGAGCTGGGTGCAGAGGATCTGAAGTTGGCTGATGTATCGCAACTTCCACAGCAAGCAATTGAGAGCAGTGCTGCTCCAGTAATAGAGCTCCTTGAGAGATGGACAGCTGTGGAGGAGCACAGGGCTTTTATTCAAATAACTTGCAGTAGATAAATTAATTTTATATCCCCATCCACAAGCTCTGATTAATCCATGATAACCAGATACAATTTCTTTTTCTAAGTTTTAAATTCAATTTTTTGGGCTGATACAACATATCAGCTCGAGCTTGCTCAAAATAAAATACCCCTCCTGAAGCACCCCCCCCACCAGTGAAATTTAAGTTGGTTCTGTGGGTACAAACCACCCGCTGCCCACTGATGGTATGTGGGGCAGGGAGGGTTGGGCAGTGGGTGCAAGTAGAGATGTGGACACTACTTTGCAGACCCCATGATGCTGAGAAATGGGGCTGCCATCCCCATTGCAGCCCCCCAATTTGGATTAGCAGCTGTGGTTGGGGGGAAGGAGGGAGGAGGGAGAGAGGCTCAGGCTGAAATTCATTTTTCCCCTTCCTGCACCTCATTATAAGTTCCACCCACATAAGACCTAATTACTTGGCTTTTATGCTGGCAAAGTGGATTTCATCCTTGCTGTTTCCCATGGTGGTTGCCTTCATTTTCATGGCGGCACTGATGGTTACAGCTTATTGATGTTTTCACTTTAGTGATTTAAAGCAGAATACATTTTGTTATTAGCACTGGTTTCTCTCATTGCTGCTTTAATCAAAGATGCAATTTAAGGCAAAGGGTTGTGTATAATGGTAAACAGTAGGGTAATGCCTTGAGAGAACAGAATATTAATGCGTTTTTATTTCTCAAAACTATGCTTATAATATAACCAGGATTATTTGGCTCCCAACACGCACGTATGGAGCACTCCCTTTCCTACCACACTGCCTGCCTTGCAACAGGGGTCAACAGTTGCATGTGTGCTGGGAGGAGAGGGCGGCACATGTGCTGCCTTACACACCGCAAAATCCCCTTTGCCCCTCCATGGGCACAGAGTCTGAGCATCACAGCAGTGCCCTCGGAGAACAGAAACGAAAGCAGGGGAATGCTGTGAACTCAGGGATGCTCAAGGTCTGACTGAGCACTAGACCACCCCAAGCTAGGGAAGGCTACAGTCAAGCACCAAAATAAAATCCTGGTGATAATGCCAATGCTCAGGGTCACAGCACTGCCCCGGCACAGTGCTTGAGGAAGGGTCCTGGTGCCCCACACCAAGGCTGGAAAGCAAGAAGTGATCACAGCCTCTGCTGCTGTCCAGGCATCCCCGTGTCGATGGCTGTATGTTTGCTCGCTTTCATTTCCCTGGATCTGACAATTTGCATTTCAAGGCAAGATTAAATATTGAAGTTTTGAGCATTTCCATGTGCTTCAGGAGGAGCCGAATGGACCCATGCTGGAACAGGCTGAACACAGAAAAGCCATTTGTGCCAAACTGCTTGGTTTCCTCTTTGCAGAGCCATGATAATGTGATATCCGACAGCTGAATGTAGGCCACAACGGACTTTTAAAGTTGGAGGGGTGGAAGAGGGAGGGGGATCAGATCCACAGTGCTGCCAGCCAAATGCACTCAAATGATGAGAGATTTTTGGGGCAGGCTGGAGGCTCCTGGCCACTCCCCACATCCAGATATTACATTCACTGTTAGCACAAGCTCAGATCCTGCTGGAATGAACTTTGTAGAAGGTAGAGCTGCGTTTGCGTTGGAAAGGACGACTCGCTGGCCAGCAGTGAATGCCTTGTGGAATTACCAGCCTTGTGCTCCATAGACACTGGGATTTGTGGAGTATCTGCTGTACTTGGTGGCCAGCTTCCCACGGGAGCATCCACATTGGTGCAAGAACAACCTGTTGTGGCAGTTTGGTTTGGTAATGGATTATTCCTGCCTGCTTCTCACCTCCTGGTGAAGAGGAGACACGGGAAGGCAGGAGGGCTACTCTGCATTGGTTCAGATGCTGCCACTGGGGTCTCGGCTAAACCTGGGGCTTGCCAGCCCGAGAAGAGGTGCTAGGAAAGGCAGAGGTTCATCTTGCATCATCCAGCATGGGAAAGGTGCAAGCAACACCTTCCCCTTGAATTGTACGATCTGAGCCTCGCAAATACCTCAGAGACCGCAAAGCATTTGCCACTAGATTAAAAGTATTAACCCCTGTTGGGGTGAAATAGCAGCAGTTTCCCTCCCTACATCCTCCTGCAGTTTCATGTGAAATGTCACTGGTGTTTTTAACAAGTTACTGTCCTCCTTCTTTGCTTTAGAGTTGTTTTATGTCCTAACAGCCTGCGAAAGAGTTGCCTTGCTCCACCCCAGATGCGGCTGCATTTCTGTGGTGAGGAAAAACTCTGGCGAGTGGGCCAGAGACGGGTGCTTTGGTTTGAAAATTATACATTGCCTTAAAAACCTGTATTAAAGAATAATATGCGGTCTGCAAAAACACTCAAAGGAGATACTTCGGTGTTAGGAAGTGTCTTATTTACAGCTGTCTAAGCAGCTCATGGCCTCTTCCCTCCTGTGTCCACACAACAAGGAAAGAGGTTGAAATGGGGGCTCGTGTACCTAGAGGTTGTAGCACAGCACACACATAGGGAGCTGAGCTTGCAAGGAATCATACTTTAGGCACTTCCTAGCTTAGAAGTGCTTGGCTTTGCACTGTAAACAACATTCTTTCAACATAGGATATAACATTTTGAATAAAATAAAATCTTCTAAAGGAATGTCTACAGCTGGACCTAGCACATTGCTCAGAGCAAGATCTGGACTAGCCTTTCCTTACTGCTGTAGAGGTTTATGCCTGTGTCATTTCAGGAGTAATGGTCAGGGCTCCAAGTGGCAAGCTGCTTTCCTGCAAGAGGAGAGGAGGTATGTGTGCCTTCTGCAGGCAGGTAGCATATGCCCTGCCCACTCGTGTCTGTGGTGGACGTGTCAGCACTGAAGGGCGCCCAGGGATGGGCGTGTGATGGGGTGGGCATGGGGAGTGAGAGAAAGGACGCACAGCGCTGATCTGTGCTGTGCTGAATCGCTGCTTTGGCAGACAGCACTGGGCCAGCTCTTTAGAAAGTTCACGTTCAGTTATTGTTTTGACAGGCTGCCAAAGTTTTCCTGAGGAATGCAGGCAGCAGAAGGGAAATGGCGATTTTCAAACTTTTTTTTTTATAACTCAGCCAAACCAGAATGGAATTTCATGGGAAAAGTGAAAGGTACATCTCTAGCCTTGGGGCATTATTGCTGCCAAATTTCAGAGACTGGCTGTGAACAACAGAGGTGTCGGAGCATCTCCAGAGCAGCCACACTTTTGCACGCATTCACATGGGCTCACACACACTCACTCACACGTTGGAAAGATCTTCTCTAATGCCCGGAGAAGATCCATACACCCAGCACCCCCAGAAGACTGACATTAACTCACAAAAAAAAAAGAGGTATCCACAGTGTAAAAGAAGAAGACAAGGTGGGTTTGCAGCTGATGAAAGGTTTGTGACTTAGGAGGACACTTAGATACTCTCCCCATGCTTAGGTACTCTCCCCACCACCTCTCCCAGCCCACAGACAGCTGTGCCTGGTGCCTCAGGGACTCCTTCTCCCCAGTCACTCATCACTGTGTCAGTCTCAGAGGCACAGGGTGTTTTTGCAGGACTTTCTGCCCCAAAGAATGGCAGGAGGTTGCAAGCTCCCCTCCTCCTTCTCCACAAAGGTAGGAGAGCTATTGATGAGCTGGACTCCAGCGCTGCAGCACCCTGGGGTCTGTGGGGCCGTGGAACCAGGCTGGGGAGCTGCCAGTTACCTTACATTTTCCAGTACACTAATTTCTCTTGTCATCTTGTGACAAACAGGGAGAGTTAAACAGAGCAATCCATTAAAAAAGCAGCCTGACAGACCGATTGTTAAGGGTTTCAGCGATCCCCATTTACACTGGCTTGAAAAAAATTTCGCCTCGAGGAGCTCCAATTACAGAATTATCGGACCACACTCCAGTCCCTTTGTGCACTTGCATCTCTGTCATCGTTCCAGGCCTCTCTCTATTTAGTTGCTTGGAAATGGTGAGCAAAATGGAAGAAAACTTGTTACAAATTCAGAGAAATTAAAGGGGGGGGGAAAAGAGATGAAAAAAGCTCCCCCCCCCCCAGTGCTAAACCAGAATATCTTGGAAATGCAGCACTGTGAAGGAATTGAAAGTATTTTTCACTTCCTCTAGTCATTGCTTTAATGCACTGGAACTACTTGCTCTTTTTTTTTTCCCAAGGAATGTACAATAACCACTCTGTAAATTCCTCAGGTCTGATTTTAAGAGGAACTTGGAGGAAAGAAATAATCCCAATATCTTCCTGCAATAACTCTTTCTTTTTAATAAACACGGCAGTGGATGTTTTGATCACAGCCAGTGATGCAAGTGGTGGGAAGAGGAAATCAATGGCACGTCTAGGAAAAGCAGTGTCTCGTCCCTGCTCTGCTGCCATCCCCTGCTTCAGGCTGAATTGCCAGCACCAGTTTGGAGGTGGCACCATTCCTGGTAGGAGGAATTCCAGAAAAGTCCAGGTAAGTGGTCACTTCTGCAAGTGTAAGGCTTGAAATCTGTAGATTTATTGTTATTAAAAAACGCCCACCAAACTCAACACAGTAGATTTCATGCTCCAGGATGCAAAGCTGAAGGGTTCTCTAAGCCTAACCCTTTGCCCAGGGCTGAGGCTGGCACTGTCGCTCATAATGCAACAGATACATGACATGGATGTTATGCTCCCAACCAAATGTGACTTCACCTATTTAATTCCCATTCTTGGCTTCTTTAATGATTTTATGATGCTATAACATGTTGCCCTACAGTACAAAACACCTTCCCTTTCTTGCAGCAGAGATTATCTAGCTTCACAGGGAGTGTAAGTGAGCAAAGCCACCCCTGTGTGCTGCTAACGGGAGGCTGAGCTCAAGCGTCAATGTGAATGCACTAGCAAATGCTGGCTTTGCTCCGGCCATAAACAGAGAGAAGCTTGTCATGGCTGAGACCTGAGTCCTGCCACGGGGGGTCTCTTGCCTCCATCCCTTTCCCTGGGATGCAGTGGAGCTGCCCCATCATTCTTTGGATCCAAGGAACCTTGTCGTGATATGTCCATGCTCAGAGCTCTGCCCAACCACAGTAACAGTTTCCCACCCAGGGTCTTGGGTAGATATAAAAAGCAAGAGAAAAAAACTCGTGTAACAACCCAGGGAGCTCTTGAGGGTATTGAAACCTCGTCTCATTTCTTATTAATCACTTTGGCCAAGAATTCAAATGTCGCCAGCACGTTGGCTGGGCTTGTTTTCCTTACAGTTATCCACATGCAATTCATGCCTTGGAAAACGCCCCATTTACCATCACGCAGTGTTGCTTAGCTACATGCGCTTTCCCTCTAAGTTTTCCCAAATGGAAACATGGCTCTGTTTGCTTTGGAGATCATTTTCCCTGGCCTTCTTTGCTTTACAGTAAATAAGTGCAAGAAGAACACCGTCTGAACGCTAAGTGGAGAAATAAAACAAACGGCGCCGTGCAGGGGAGTCATTTGAAAACCAGCATGTGAACATGATGCCTTCCTTGCCCAGCCAAGCTGATGGCAACTTGTGCATCAGCTTCTTTAACACCTTTTCTTTTTGTCTCTCCTTTGCATTAAGTTTGTTTGCTTGCTGAAGATTTCCAAACCTGAAGAGGGAATTCAGTTGAATAACACTGAGTTCCCAAGAGAAGAATAGTCATAGACTCATAGATTCATAGAATACCAGGTTGGAAGGTACCTCAAGGATCAGCTAGTTCAACCTCTCAAGCTAAAAGTACAGTTTAAATTAGATGTCCCAGCAGCCTGTCAGTTCATTTCTTAGGTTGAGAGTTCTCTGTATCTCAACCACTACACTGTCCTTCTGGTGTCCTAGGCTTCCTCTAGAAACCAGCAGGAACGCACCTCCCTCGTCCCTGCAAACCACCGTAGTGCTTTGCATCATCAGAGAGGACTTCATTGCCACAAACCTCAACATTTCACAGATTCACTAAGTCCTAGCTGCATGGCCCAGCTTTCAGTGGGCAGCAGGAAGTTCAGCTTCCCAGCACAGCAGGTAAAATCCTCAACCAGAGCCTACACTGCACAGATGTCATCATGGAAACATGCACCAAATCCAGAGCATTTGGAAGGCATCAGCTTCACTGCCCATGCACGGAAAGACTGCATAGCACATGTGCAGCCGGTCCCTTGCCTCCCAGGAGCACTGGCTTTGCTAAGCACATGCCTTAGGGCTGAGTTGTACCGGCACTGCGCTTGCATCCAGGATTTCCAGATGTCCAGCAGTTCTCCTGTTCCTCAAGGATCAGACAAAACTTGCTACATCTTCAGATCTTACTGAGAACAAAGCTTTGGGGTAAAAAGGCAGCCAGGTCTCGCTCACAACACATAGGTTGATTTGAGACCAAAGTGCAAACCCCTTTGTTTCTTGGCTCACCCGCTGATTGTGAGCTCTTGGCAGAGCGCAAGCAAAGCCGGCAGCTGCGGGAGGGTTGGGTGCCTGCAGCGTCCAGGAGAAGTGGGACGCCCTGAGCTCCTGCCCTGCCTTTTGCTGACAAAGCATAAAATGTGCATTGTCTCCTAAAAGAAAAAGGGGAGAGACAATGTAAACGGTGTGATAACGTTTACTGGGCCAACGCACTGGTCTAAGGTTTAATACAGCAGTTTCCAGGCCAAGAACCTGCCAGCAAGTGAAGAGGGGTATTGTCCCTATGCAAATCCCGGCTGGTGGGGTCACACACCCCAGACACTGCATGCTCTGTCAGAGCTGCTAGCTGCTGAAGAAGCCACTTTACTGCCTCACTGCTTGGGAGCTCTTATCTTGCTTTGACCGAACATACACAATACATCTGGTTTTAGGTGATACCTCCCAGGTGAATGGTCTCTTAAAAGTCTGAGGAGTTAAATGAGAGAAAATAGGAGGAGAGGCAGGGGAAGGAGAGAAAACCTTGTTGCTGCACTACAGGAGGTGAAACTGGTGGTTACTGAAATCCCTAAACACCCTAGGAGCCATGTCAGACTGGAAGAAGCCAACAGGTGACCAGGCTGCCTGCTACCACAGGCACCCAAAACCAGCGGCTTGGTCCCAGACCAAGTATCCACTTCCCCATCCCCTGTGTCCCCCTGCAGCAGGATTGGCATGGTGTCACCTGCAGATGCTGTCTGAGTTTGTGACTAACCTGCCCCTACCTCCACACGCACTGAGTTCAGGCACATCATCCTCACAGCAGAGTCTGTGGCCTCAGCAGGTGAGTTTCAGCACAAGGTTCTGGAGAGTCTAGCAGGTGATGGGACCAGCCAGTGTGTCCTCTCCTTTCCTTTACCACTGCATTCCTCCAGCTGAGGCCAAATTCTACTTCTTGTACTCCCTACAGGTCTCTAGGGTTGATGGGGAGATGCCAGGTCTGTCTTTCACAGGGCAAAGACCTGCTCATTAGGCAATGTGTCTGCTAGTGTGGCGTGGCTGGTGCAGAAGGACCAGCACAGCTCTGCTTATGGGACTGCAGAGCTTGGTGCCACCACGCCATGGGATGGAAGGGAGCTCAGATGGTCAGGAGCTGAGTCCATCACCCCAGGTCACTGCAAGCTGGGCACTCATTTCCATGTTGTCAATGGAACTCCCTCTTTGAGAGCCTGGAAACACCTGCATGTCACTCAGAGAAAGGGTGAGCAGGCAGGATAAGGGTCTGGCAGCACCTCCCCTTTGCTGGCATCCTTCTTGGGCCCAGACTCACTGGCACTTGGTGCCCCCCCCAAGTTGGTCTGAGGTTGTCCCTGTGAAAACCAAACATCAAAGGGCCCTTCCAGCGAGGGCTATTTCCACATCAAATGCCTACCTCCAGTCCTGAGCCATCAGGGAGAGAACTCTTCATAAAAGGAGAGGAAAGATTAATATTATTTTTCAAAAGTATAATGGGAGGTTTCCACTCCCTGAGCACTTCAGAGTTGGTTTTTGCACAAAGCCAGAATAATTCCAACCCCAAAGGAGAGAGAAAAAGAAAAAAAAAATTAGAGGGGGGGTTACAGGTGCCTGAAAAAACAGTTGGTCTGAGTAGAAATGTCTGTGCCACTGTCACTTTGGGGACTGCAGGAGGCTGCTGCTGGGAGAGCCGGACTTTCCCATGGGGAAGCGTGTCCTCCATCCTCACTCAGAGCATCAGGGTTCTGGGTGCTTGCCTGAGCATAGGGAGGTGGGGACAGCCACAAGTGGGGCTGTCAAAATTACAAACTGGTGGGAAGGAGAAGGAAAGGACAAGGGAACAAGTGGCCAAGTGACTGGCCACCAGTATGCCTGGATCCCTCTACCTTGGAAAGGCATTTGTAGCCTCAATGCCTTCCTCTCCAAGACATGTCACAGCATCCTAGGGAACCACATCCCAGCAGCCCTGGCAGCAAGTCTCTGCTTCATGAGCATGAGCCGTTGGACCAGACGGGTGTATAAACCACTATGTGATCACCTCCACAGCAGGAACCAACTTGAAAAATACATCTGATTCACAAGCTTGCAGCCTGCTTCTGAAAAACCAGACTACAAGCAAGCAGCTTGCCTGTGTCTGCTCTGCATCCTTTCCCATGCCGGGAAGGGTTGGGTCAAATGCAGAAGATGCTTGGAGCTGGCAGAGCTGCTCTTGGGCAATGGCCCCAGGCTGCTGGGTCAGAGCTGGTGGGGATCAGGATCTCTGACCAGCACGTCATGGATCACTTGCCGGTATGTTCCTGACCTTCCTCTGGGTTTGGGGTCTATGGGATAGTCTTTGCACCTCCAAGCATTATAGTCACTGGTAATGAGACACCCACTTAGCAAGTGAGTAGGGAGAAAAATCTTATGAGCAAGAGAAAGAAAAATGCAAAATGTGATCCTGATGGCTCAGAGAAACTCTTCTGGTTAAGCCAAATGTTGCCTTTTCCCTGTGCTTGGAATTGCCCATCCAGGAAAAAGGGTAGAACAGGCATCCTCACCACATAGATCCCACCTGAGCCCTCAAAGTAATGCTTGAGTGGCACTTCAGGTTCATTCCTTGGCCCCTGCGAGGGCAAAGATTTCACATTTACCCAAGAAAGCAGAAAAATCCCCTGTTCGAAATTGCAAACGAAGTCCTGAGGGCAGGGATGGGAGAAAGAAACAGCAAGAAGATGGCTGGGCAGTGGTTTGGAAGCCACACTGGCAGCCACCAAGTGCCCCAGAAATCTTCCTCACTGCCTTTTCTGCCCACCTGGAGCTAAAGCACTGTGTGACAGCAGATGCAGCTCCTCTTCTCAAGACATCTGCTGCCTCTGGGAAGCTGGGGAAGCCCGAGGAAAGCAGCTTCGAGCTGATGACGGGGACTGACTCATGACAGCGGGTCGGTGCTGGGAAAGCCAAGGGACAGCTGGAAACGGGGGACGCCTGCGGCAGAGGATTGTGCCAGAAGGATATGGCCAGGCTGCTGCCTGCAGGACTGCAAACGCTCTGCCCGAAACAGCCTACTCAGATTTACTGTAAGCGGCGGCCCGTCCGTCCATAGCTCGCGGTGAACTTCCCAGCCCTGCCTACAGAAAGGGTGGCAGGAGTCAAGCTGGCTCCTTGCCCAGCAGTCTGGAGGAGGGGAATGTAGGAGGGGTTGCAGCTCTGCACCCATGCCCCCGACCCCCACCGTCTCCGTATGGCTCCTCTCCATAGCCAGGTCATGCCATTTGCCATCTCACATCCTTGAAATGCAACCGTTTGCCTCCAGCCAGAGCCCCCCTGTCTGCGTGCTGGACCCTTGGGGGAGATCCTTGTGTGGGAGGGGGGAACCAAAAGGGGGTTGCTGCTGCAGGGACAGGATGCTGCAGCACAACCATGGAGATCATCACCGGGATGGCTAATTTTCTTCTCCATCAGGGCTAGATCACCACAAATTTGGGGCTGACTGGGGTTCAAGACAGGAGGGACCCACCTCTGCCCATAGGTATCACTGCTCAGCCTTGTGCCAGGCAGAAGCTAACAAAGTGAGGCAGAGGCAGGAGCTCTGCACTTCAACTAGGAAGCCAATAGTCCCAAGAGGATACATCTTTGTCACCCAAAAGCTATGGTGATCAAATCACACTTGATTGATCTCCAGCAACAACCCCCATCTCTACATGGAACTGGATGCAGAGTGTTCTTATGTCCTCATGTACCTGGTACCATCTGCATAGCTCGCCCACCACAGAGGGCAAACAGGAGGTTGGCTTGAAACCTGCCTAGATGCCTGCAAAGGGACACCTTTGAGGTGGGATTGCCCCCAGACACACCCCAAGACATAGTGGACTGTGACCCACTAGGGGCCAATGTCCTGCACTGCTGGCACAGATGCAGCCTGGCACCCTCAGCCTAGTGTAGGTCTCAGTGCTGAGTCTGGACACACAGGAGGTGATATTTTTCTTGCCAGGTGCTTTCTACTGCCTGGATAAGGCTCAATAGTGATGCTGCAAACATTAAACCTAGATGGAGTGTCCCAGGGAGCTCCCAGCCCCTCACACCGGTTCACACTGTGGCACAGGTACAGCCAGCTGTGCTAGCGAAGGAAAGGCAGGGAAAGCCCCAACCGTGTTAGAAACCACTTGAGCAACCCAGAAAAGGCTCACAGAGGCCAGGCTGGGCTCTGCTGACTGGCAACTGGCTCAGCCCTGGAAACCCCCAAGTGCACCATGTTTCTGGCTTTTGTGCAAGGAGCTGGTACTGGGGCAATGGAGGCAGCACTGTGTGGCAGCAATGCAATGGTGGTGGTGAGGTGGTGGTGGTCATCTAGGCACGATCTGGTCTGGGGGACTGTCTGTGAGCTGTGCCAAGAGGGAAGTGTCTCTGGTTACCAGAAGCCAGGGCAGGCTTCAGCCCCAGCTCTGCTGTCTCAGCTCACACTTCCTTCTCAGCTCAGCCTCCAACCTGGCACTCAGGACTGAGTGCTGTGGATGTGGGGTGAGACCAAAGGTGGGCAGTGCTTCAGGCCAGGTCCTGCAGAGCTGAGCTGGGCTCACATGCCAGTGCCAGTGGCTGCTCCAGCCCTTCCCCTGGCCCTATTCCCAGCAGGACCATCTTTGCTGGCGGATTGCACCAGCAGGCTGCTGGCTGCTGCAGAGCCACGTGCTGTGCAACACCAGCCAGCTTGGTGACATCAGCCTGCACCACGTCCCTGTCCCTCTGCCCCAAAGCCTCCCACTGAATCCCTTAGTAAATCACTGGCAGGGGTCACTGTGCTGTCAGGTGCCATGGGGGAGTTAATGGGGCTAAGGACTGAGGTTTTGGTCTCTCCCCTCCCTGACATGGAGGTGGGGGAATACTCAGGGAATTCTACTTGCACGCAGCTCACTCACCAGTGGGCACTGAGGACCATGGGCTTGATCCAGCGCAGGAGATGAGGACACATCTGCTCTGGGGTCGGGGAATGAGGGGGCATCAGCTACAGTTGCTGGGAGCAGGGCTGTGTGCTGCAGCAGCCTTCTGCTCTGCTAGCCCAGCCACCCAGCCCAAGCTGAGGAGATTTTCTAGTCTTGCAGGAAATCCAGCTGACAACAAGAGGGGCTGCACCTGCCAGGAGGCTCCTTCAGAGCTCTCGCCTCTGCCCTGCGTTTAAGCAGCAGTGATTTTCTCTGAGAAACGTCCAAATTTTTGCTCTGCACAGGCTCTGCTTTTGAAGCCACCAGCACCAAGCTCCCAGGGACCAAGAACCTTCTGTCACCTGCCCCTGTCCTACTGCGGCACCAACTTGCCAGAAAGAGTCTGGGGCTACAACAGCCAGCCCAAACCTGATGTTACTGGGGAGGACCCCTGGCCCCCACAGCCCTGCAGCACCAGCTCGAGCTTAACTCGCGTCTGTGGGAAGAGTTCAAGCCTTGCAGTTAAATCCGGGAAGGAGTTAGCAAGTCTTTGTGGCGGGCGGATTAGAAGCAGAGGTAAATGCTCCTGCTAAGTGTAATCTGGCTGGTTAAAAGCTTAGCTCAGCCTCTATCCCAGCATTGTCTTTGCTTCTTATAAATAAAGGAGACACTTCAGCAAACAGGGAACGTTCCTTTCGCTTATTTAGAGACCCAAGAAACTGGGGAGATGCTGTCGCCCTTCTCCTCTTTCTAGGCTGTCATTAGGACTTACTACCACTCCCCCACCCAGTGCCACCTTATCTCTGGGATGGGTTTGACACTGGAAGCCTCTGATCCTGCGGGTGCAGCAGGAGGGGGATTACAGCTCATGGGGCTCTGGGTCAGGGCAGGTGAAAGCAGCAGAAGTTGAAGAAATGGGGCTAGGGGCAGAGCCAGGGCCCTCTTTCATCCCACAAGATGAGGATTCCATGCCCTGAGGAGAACCCCTGGATCGGGTGAGGCAAAGGTTGGGGGGATGAGGACTGTGGGGCTGGGACCTCTGCTCACTGGGAAGCACGTAGAACCCAAAACAGCATTTAAAAAAATCATAACTGTGTAAAAACCCAGGTAACAGTTACCTGGGTGTCCAAATGACCTCTCTCCAGGGATTATGGGCCAAGTAGAAGGCTCTAGTGGGAGCATGAGGCAGGCAGGGATCAGGGTTTACCAGGGATTAAGGTATTTTTCACGCATTTAAATGAGTCATCACGAACTCAGAGCTGTCGAGGAACGAGCAACCTGGAACACTGAGGGGACTAGCTAATACCTGCCATGGTGCCCACCCCAGGGCTTGCAGGGAGAAGATGCTCACAGAGGCTTGGAAGCCCCCAAAGTGTAAGGTATGGCCCATGGGCCCCAGTTTGGGAAGAGACAAACACATGCCAGGAAGCCCCAGTGAGGTTCATGCTGGCAAAGGAAGGGTTGGGGGACTTGGGGGTACAGCAGGAAGTCCCACGGCACTGTCTGGGGCCAGGACAGAGTGGTCCATCCTGGGACATATGAGGACTGATTCGCTGCAGGAGACTGTTAACCTTAATCCTGCCTTGGATTAATGCTCAGGGGAGCTGGGGACAGTGGTTAAACCTGCAGGAGCGAGCCCTTGCCTTGAGTGTGACCCTGCAGTGGGTTCATGGGGGGAACAGAGGGAACAAGTTAAGGTCAAGGAGAGGGGCAGGCAGTCCTGTGGCCTAATCTGACATGAAGACTCAGATTTTATCGTCCTGTTCCTGGGCTGTGCCCTCCTGGAGGGCAAAGGGGTGGGCAGCACGATGGCCATGCTGGGGTCACATCTGGCAATGCTGCCTGGCTCTGAGAGGCTGCTGCTGGGTCTGGCTCTGTGGGACCACTGCAACATGAACCTCTCAGGATCAGAGCAGTCTGGATGTGCCAGACCAAGGTGAAAGCCATCTGGTCTTGGAAGGATGCTTTTTTTGGGGAATGCCTGCCCAGGATGAAGTCCCTGAGATTAAATTCTTCTCTCGGGCTGAGCTGGTTTCTGTAAGGCTAAGCTTCCAACTTGGCTAGGAGGAGTGGTGTGAGGATGCTGAGGGGTGCTCTAACAGCCCATATTTGTACCCACAAAGTGCCAGCCGTGGCCTCTCTAGCTTGTGGCATTAGCAGCCATGCCCTCTGATTCCAATGGCCATACTGTGGGGCTTGCAAACCCACACACAGGCAGAGCAGCCTGTCTGGCATCCCTGCAGATGGGGCAACGTGTCCTCAGAGCAGCCCTAGTCCTAGCTTCCCCCACAATGCAGGTACCAAGAGCCAAATGCAACCTGCTGTGGCACACTATCCCAGCCTGCCAGGGTTCCCTAGCCCTGGCTGAGCTATAAGTGCCACATGAAAGTCCTTAGAGGAGGTCCCCATCCCTTGGCAGCATGGGTACAGCTCCCTCCCGGGTATCCCCTGCTTTGAACTGTTTTGCTGGGCAGCTGGCTTCAGCACCAAGGTACAGCTGAGTTACACCAGTGTCCCTCTGACCCAAGAACCAGTTACACCCCCTTCACCCTGCAGCAGGCTTGAGAATCCCCTGCTCTGCATCTAATCCAGCCCATGGCTCCATGTTGTGGCCCTGGCAACTCCTAAACCTGCTGCCTGTCCCAGGGAGACGCCACAGGACATTATCACCCATCCCAAAGCAGCCGCTGTCATCATCCCAATGCAGCCATTGTCACCTTGGGTGCTGCTTCAGTGGGGTGGAGGTGGCAACCACAAGGGCTGCGGGTGCCATGTGCCTGTCCTCTGGGGCAGTGAGGCAGGATGGGATGTTCTGTCCTAAGTGGCATCTTAACTAGATCTGATCCAGCCTTGCAAAGCCACAGCGCCTTCAATTCCCTTAGCTCTCCAAATCTGCTACTGTGCATCTAAGCGGATTATTTTAAATACCCCATGATGGACTGCTCCTTTGTAATATAATCCAGCCTCGTGTGTCCCATTCCCCTCCTATTTGCTGTGATTTAGCTGCAGCTGTGACAGCTAGAAGCCTCCCCAGCTGCCCCGACTCCCTAGGAAACCTCCCTTGCACCAGCCCCTTTCCCAAATCCTGCTCTGCTCCGCACAGCCAGACCCTGGGGATGCTGTTGCTGCCTTCCACACACCCTTAGGGTGCAGCTTTTCATGCCTTAGCCATGGGGTTGCTACCTCAGAGCTGCTTCATCAGCACCCAGCGCTGAGCCCCTGCACTGGCTTTGCCCCTTCCTGCACGGCAGGGCCAGATCCTGCCATGAGTACGGTCACGCTGGAGCCCTTTTGGGTGGGTTTTTAGAGCTCTTTCTCGAGCGGACTGGCTCTGACACCTCAGCCTCGCTGTGAAGTCAGCCAAGCGAGAAAGCATCCTGCCTCCCGCTCCTGCTAAAGAGGGGGGGTCTGAGCCGTGTGGGCCGGCGTGGAGCCCACCCAGCCCTGCTCTCGGCAACAGCAAAGAAGCTGCTGCTTCTCCAAGTGCTTCCCTTTGGGGCTTGTCTGATTAATGAGGGCTTGTTATTTCCAAACTGTTTGAAATCGTGTTTATTTTATCTGCCGCTGGATTCCTCTGACTCAGGGCTCATCGTTAACTGCCAAAGATGAGTGACAGATCCCACTAATTACAGCTAATGATGGCCTTAAAGGATCTCTGTGCACGCACGTGTGTTTGTGTGCACACATGCCAAGGGCCATTTATAATTTAAAGTGGGGAGAGTCGTTAGCATAAACCATGCCTGGATTAATTGCAGAGAATGGCCTCTCCGGGGAGGATGCTCACCGAGAGGTTGTGGTTTCAAGCTCTGGATGCTGAGGATGATACAGTGTGGTCCCAAGCCAGGTGTCAGCCTTAAGGACAGCAAATCAAATCCATCACTTAGGAAACGTTTGGTGTGGAGCCACTGAGCGGCTGGCAGGGACCAGCGCACCCCAACATGTGGCCCGGACGTGACCCTTGCAGGGCTAGGGGAGCCCCTGGGCAGAGCTCTGTGGAGCATTTTCCAGCTGGGAGGAGCAGGGTGCTCAAATGTGGGGGAAGCTTCCGTGAGAACAGGCAGCAGGAGCACCAGGAGATGATTTTTTATGGCCATGCTGAGGAGAAAGTGGCTGTAGGGGCACAACATCTTACTGGACACCGGAGAGCTGGGACTAGCAGTACCTCTGCTTTGAGGAGACCTTTCCCTGCGTTAGACCCTGGGCTATCAGCACAGTGTTGACTTCTTTGCTTTTACCTTTCTCCCCAGGAGAGAAAGAGGGTGAATGGAGAAGATGAGGCTTCCCCCACCCCTGGGCTTGAAGATGTGGCAAGAAAAGCAACAGCTACAGGAGCTCATGGGCATCACTCTGGTGAGGGGCCAGGCAGGTGGCAGCTCAGGCAGAGCTGTAGTCACGTCCCACAGAAGGGCTAACTGGGGGATTACTGTGACAGGCACAGTGGGATTTGTTCCAAGCCCTTCCCTAAACCATCCCTCCTCTTGCCCAGTCAGACTTTCCCCCAGCCCTGCAAAGACGTTGCACAGAGACAGAGCCATGTGTCCTCTAGTTTCATCTCCTCACCCTTCCCCTCCTCAGGGATCTCAGAAATACCCTCAGCCCTCTCCCAGCCCTGTCAATGCTGGCTGTGAAAGAGGCATCCAGAAGGAAACCAAAAGCTGTTCCAGATAACAAAAGGCTTAGCAGAGCAGAACAACTTCTCCCCAGCCCTTATCTTTCTGCAAACCAAATCCACCCTTCTTGGAAAAAAGTAATTCAAGCTCCTCGGGCTTCCTCAGAGCTGCTGAGCGGGAAGTCAAGCACCGAGGCTGGCTCCCCTGGGAAGAGAAGCACCGTCCTGCAAAGTGCTTCTATATCGGTCTCTGCCATGAGAAGGTCTAAATTGGAAGTGAAGGCAGTAGCAAAGCGTCGGGATGCCGAGATGGAGTCTGGAGACAGTGCAAAAGGATTTCAGGGACTGGATGTGCTTTGGCACAGGGTGATGCCTGCCAGTGCAGGTTCTAATCCCCCTAAAAGCTGGGAGGAAATGACTTGGACGAGGGCTTTTGGCTTCCTCGCTGAAAAGACCAGATTCAGGTCAAGCTTGATGGCTCTTGAGTTTGTCTTGGATCTTTTGAATTGTTCTGGACCCCAAAACACTCGGGTTTCTCTTTCTGAAACACTCCAGATGTTTCAGTTTAAGGCTCTTGCAGAAACAGCTGTCAGAGGCAGCTCCCCTCAGAAATGTGCAGCTGCTTGACGGTTACCACCACTCCAGAAACAGAACAGCACGGCTGCTCAGGCAGGGCCAGCTCATGCTGGTGCTTTTTGCACTACCAAATCCCTGTCACTTGGGGTTTCAGTCTTCTGAATCCTGTTCACACAGAGGTCCTGGGGGCTCACACTTTCCTGACCCCACTCTTTCTGTGAGGCAGTTTCCTTTGCTGTCATTCCCTGCCAGCGCTTTGTAAAGCCTTATCCAGGCTGCTTTCCTCATGGCTTTAAGTCCCAAGCCCAGGCGAGTTGGCCAGGGAGATCAGAGCCCTCTGAGGTGTGGGGTGCACAGCAGAGAAGGCCACTGTGAGGTCCTGGATCTGGGCACCACTCTGAAAGCTGCTGGCTCAGTGGTGTGTTGAGCCCTCCCCAAATAACCTGCTGATCACCATCATCCAGAGAAAGAGCCAGATTGCAAAGAAAACAGGGAAGCAGCTGAAAAAATAAAGGCACCGCCGTGGCACTGTGCATGCCAGGCTGGAAATTTGGGATGGTGCAGAAGCACTGCCCCGGATGCTCCTCCTGCCCCAGGGCACAAAGGGAAAATGCAGGATGGAGAGATTTGAGGCCAGTGGGAGGGCACCCTGCCAACAGCAATGGGGGTTGTCACCCAGGGGTCGTGGTCTCCTCCAGGTATTTGGGAAGAGCTAAGGATGCTCAGCAAAGATGTGTTCGTGGGGCATGAGGCCACATGGTACAGCCCCAACCCCGTGTCTCTTGGGGACAACGTGATGCCAGGCTGCTCAGTGATGTGACAGTCCTTGTGGGTACCCCAGCTCCTTCACCACCCACTCCCCTCTGGGAGCATCCAAAAGGTAGAAAAATCTGCTCAGTGATCCCAAAGCACAGTGATGAGCTCTCTCCTTGTAGCTCCCAAGCCCTGGCCGTGGGGCAAAAACTCTTTCATCTCAAGGAAAGGATAAACTGGGCAGACATAGGTTTTCTGAGAGAACTGGAAGGTCACCGAGCCTTGAGGTCAGGATAAAAGGCAAAGCCAGCAGCTGCCTCCCAACCCTGTGTGCACTACCACTAGAGACCAAGAACACCAAACTCACTGCACCTCTGCCCTGGGAGCTGGTTCTCTCTAGCATCGGCTGCCCTGGGGGTAGAAGCAGGTCCTGGCACAGCTCTGCACCCCTGGCCCCGTGAGCACAGGCAGGGTGTGGGTGGAGGCAGCAGACCCTGCCCTAGATGGCAGCCTCTGGGATTAGCTGTGCAGCATCAGAAGCAGCTCTGGCAGTGGCTGGGTAGGAGCAGATACACACAGATAAGGCAGCCTGACCCCTGGGGACAGCGGGATGGCTTCATTAATCCCTGAGTGTCTAGGCACTGATGAAGATGCTGTCACCCCGTTTCCCTCCCAGTAGCTTGTGGTGACCATCAGTCCTGGCTCATACAAGGACAAAACCTGCTGCTTGCACAGGTGACCCCTCTCTCCTGGAGTTACTAAGAGGCTCCCCTGTCCCACTGCTGGTACAGGCACCCAGACAATGTGGGACAGGCTATGTGGGGACAAAGCCGGTGCAGCCGCTCACCACAGCCAGGACAGGGAGCTAAGGATGGTGGAGGTGGACGTGCAGCCAGGACAAAGGCAGGGCATGCAGCCAGGATGGGGCCCCTGCAAGGGATGGAGACCCATGAACTATGTGGGGACATGCAGCCAAGATGGGGTCCCAGCTGGCGTGGGAATACATGTACGAGGACCCTGTAGAGCCCTGAGACACAGTGATGCTGCAGAGCAGAGGATGACCAGCATCATCACCAACCCCTCTGCTGACCTGAGCCCCATCCCCACATCCCTCCCAAGGTTCCTGCTCTCTGGCACCATGCAAGAACATCCAGGGAGAGAAGCAAAGAAAGATGGACCTGAAGAGGTCCCTGCCCACATCCCTGTTGCTGGCAAGCTCCGCGCAGCGTGGCACTCCCTATCCCGTTAGCTCCGGCATGAAAGCATCCGCCGTGGCCGTGTCTGGCCACGCTCCCCACTTCCAGGTAAACAGATGAGGCAAGCAGCTCACCTTCCCTCCCTGCCCCGCAGCCCTGGCCACACAGACCCACCATTCAGCCCTGACACCCCACACAAACCCCCAGTGTTTGGGAGGGCTCGCACTCCCTGGGGCTGTGGGGGGGACATGCTGTGGCCGGGCAGTTGACACCCGGCCAGGCTGGAGCAGGGCCAGCGGGAGCAGAAAGAGCCGCTGTGTTTTGGTCGGCTAGCGCTGTGCTGGGGCAGGGGCAGAAAGGACCCCTTGTGCCTGCTGGGCCCAAGGGTGCCCCTGCAGCTCAGTGCTCACCTAGGGTCCCGTGAAGCTGTGTCTGAGGTCACCGGTGGGTCTGGGGTGGGATCCCAAAGGTGGCAGGTGAGGAAACTCAGCCAGTGCACCAACTGCCAGGCAGAGATTTGCACCTCCCAGACTATGGGAGAGACAAAAGCGTGCGGAGGTTGGAGGCTGACCAGAGACACACTCAAACAGAGGCAGGAGCAGGAGTCAGCTTTGCCTGGGCATGCCCCTGAGAGAACCTCCTTCAGTCAGTAGGAATGGTGGGCAGACTCCATGCTTCCTCAAGGCCTCCACCAGGCTGCAGAGGAGAGGAGGAAGCAGGAGGCAGAGCCACAAAGCTCCAGCATCCTGGCTGTTCCTCCTGATCATTGAAGGCAGCCATCAGTGCCTTCGGACAGTGCCCCTCGTCCGCACCTGGCACCTTCCTCCCTGGCTGCTCCCGAGAGAAGGTGGCTTTCCTTTCCACGAAGCACAGAGAAAGCATTTTCCACCCCAGCAGATGAAAATGGATTCACAATCCAATTTTCCCCTAGTACCACTTCAGTGGTTTTGATGGAGCCGCTCTGGATGGGTGCGGGTTTGAGCCAGAGGACAGCTGTCGTGGCTCCCGAGACCAGGGGTTTCTTATCTGTGTCACCTTTGATTACTGTAATTGAAATCCTGCTCTGATCTGAGCCCTGCCTGAACGTTTCTGCTGCCTGTGCGGCTCTTGGCTCCAGCGGCAAAATGACGTTAATAGATTTTAAAGCCGGGCAAGGACTGCGAGAGCGGCTCTGCCTGACCTCCCGGAGAGCAGCCGACAGCCACCGCTTTCCCCGGTGCAGCGCTCAGCCTTTGGCACGGCCTGGCCATCCCCCCGTGACTCATTTTCCCTCCTGGAAGCACAAATCCTGCCTTTCCCTGAGCCACGCTACGTGTGCTGGGCAGCCTGCCTCCTCCCTCCCCTTCGGAGTAGACGGGATGCTCTCGGGGGAGGCTGGGGCCAGGGGTGCTGAAGGGATCGTGGAGCTCTCCGCTGCTCCAGTACGAAACCCACCATGGGCAGCCCTGCCCTGTGCTGGCACCTCCTGAGCAGAAGGGCGCAGGTGACATGCTGCCTCCTGGCAGACTGCAGGGACAGAAATGCCACCACACAGCAGAGGATGCTCCCACCTTTGGTGCCAGCTGGAAAACTGGCCACGGCTGGTGGCCTGACTGGCGCTTGGTCCCCTGCCCCGTCTTCTTTTGTGGAGTCACCCATGGTCTTTAGCCAGAGCCACCGCAGCAGAGAGGGGTTGTCCAGCCCAGACTGTCTGAGGGCAGGGGCCGGCAGGACACGTGCGCTGGCATGCACGCTCCTGCAGTTTGGCTGGGCAAGCAGCCGGCATGAGGCGTGAGCCAAGTCAGTGGCTCCATCCGGGACTGGGAGGGTTTGCCCAGCCAGCCTGGCCCCCAGGAGCTGCCCTCTGGATCAGGCAGGCTGTCTCATCCGGACAGCCCTGCAAAGCTCAGGGCCAAACCCAGGCTGCTCCAGACAACCCCCATGAATCCCTGGGTTTGCCACACCAGCAGCTCTTGTGGCCAAGCAGTGACAGCTGACTGGTGTGAATGGCACAGCAGGTTGGGCTTGCACCAGTGGGGAGCTGACAGAGCCACCCCAAAACTTCATCTGCCAGCGAAATGAAAGAAAGCTTGCCCAGGGAGCAGGGTAGCCCCAGCACCCCGGCTCTAGCACAGCCACAGCACCCTGACACCAGCACAAACCAGGGCTCCCTCCAAATCCCGACTGGCTAAGCAGCAGCATTTCCTCTCCCACAGTGAAATCCCTGGCAGGTCATGGGGTGGTGGAACACACAATGCTTGGGGTTATCCAGCCCGTTATCAGCTCCAGCCACCCGGCGTGGGGAGGAAAAGGCTTTCAATCCTAGCTAGGCTGTGTTTCCGTCAGGAGCTGTTCCCCCTGTCATGGGAGAGGGCTGGCCCGGGCCATGGTTTTGACACTGGGACCAGTAAAGCAGGGCTGTGGCTGCCATGGGGAGGCAGGCATGGTGGGACTGTCACCCTGTTTCCCCACCACACTGCCAGGGTCCCTCCTCATGCCAGGGAAGTTGTGAGTCCCTTAAACAATGCAGTGGATCCTGTCCCACCTTTGCTGTGTCCTGGCCATGGCCACCTGCAGGACTTGGGGATTGAAGGGGACAGAGCTGGTGACCCCCAGGAAAGACGCATGCCACTCAGGTCCGGGCTGGCTGGAACAAGCCTTGCTGGGAGTCTCAGGGAGGGATTCTGAAGTCTTGGTGCACCAGAAGGTGCCTGTCTGGAGCAGCAGAGACAACCCGAGCAACCCACCATCCAAGGCCACCACTGCTGGCCAGGAAAGGAAACAAAGGCAGGAGGAGATGCAGAAGATCATGTCCCAACCCCTTGCCCCTAGGCTGCCTTCTGGGGCTGTCCCAGATCCTTAAAGCTGGTTGGAGGAAGGGGACTGCAGCACGAAGTTGATCTAGTTCCTCAGGCCAGGATCACAGGGTGTGGGTAAACCCCAGCCTCAGCTCCTCCAAGCCTCCCAGGCAGGGGAGCCAGCAGAGGCACCAGCAAAGGCTGGGCTTGCCGCGATCCCCTCCTGCTCCATGATTAATTGAACACGGGCTAAAATTAGCTCCGCAGGCAGCACCCCTGGGGTCTCCCAGCAGCATCCCGCTGCCCGCTGGCTGCCTGCAAGTGGGTCAGGCAGCAGCTGCCTTCCAGCTGGACGCCCTGGGTGCTTTGCCGTGGCACAGCTCTGCACCTCTCACCTTCTTGCTGTTGCCCATCGTGGAGGCTTCTCCCACTGTGGAGTTACCAGACTGGGCTGCGGCACGGCCAGAGCAGCTATGAGAAGGCACAGGGCCACCTTCTGGGATGGCAGGAGTGTGGATTTCCACCATGTTCCTCCCGGTGCCTTCGGGAATCTGTTATTTTTAGCCACTCTCCCTATCTCACGTTGCTACTTAGGCTCTGGCTCTCTTCTTTCCCCCCACCTCCCCCAGAGTTAATTTGTTTTCTCCGTATTATTTGCAGATGAGGGGAGGCAGAACCAGGTGCCTTGGCACAAGGGATCACTCAGCTGCAGCCTCCCTGTGTTGCCCCCCACACAGGGGTTTTTGGGTGGGTTTTTCCTGGCTTTTTTTAACCTACATGGGCAGAACCAAGAGGATGAAACACCAAGGGGGCAACACAAACCGGAGGCACCCCATGACCAAAGTGCCAGGCCAAGCAGTGGGGTGCCATGCCCGTGCTGGGATGCTCCCACACAGGCAGGGCAGTGGCTGGGCACAGTCCCCAGCATCCTGGGCAGGTAGGGGTCTGGACTCCTTCTTGGCAAACCCTCTGCTCCCTCCTGACCTCCTGCATTCCCAGGTCTGCAGCCACTGCTGGGACATGAGCTGGGGAGAGCAAGAGGATGGGTTTTTCCCTTGGATTCAGGATCAAGCAAACAGGGAGAAAGTTAATTTAAACTTCAAAGCCAAATACTTCTGATTTGGTTTAGCGTGGCAGGCCGGCTCAACAGCACTGCAGACACAGAGAAGCCTGCGTGGGACATGGGCTGGGAAACGCCCAGCATGTCACATCATGAGGTGTCACCCTCACCAACACCATGGCAGCCCTGTGGCCTCTGTCCCTGCTGAGCATGGGCATGTGGGGTGCCATAGTGATGGGCTCAGGGCCGGTTGTCTAGTGGGAGCTGACCCCAGTAGAGATCAGGTGTTGGAGTTACTGGGGGAGTGACCCCGTGGGAAGACTGTGCCTCAGTTTCCCCATGCCATGGGGGTGCCACACCTGCTTTTTGAGAAGGTGTTTCCAAGGCACCTGGGCTGGGTGCTGGAGCCCCATCCCTACCCTCTGGCATTATGTCCCTGCTCCACGTCAAGTGGTGTGGGGCTGGGAGCCCTGGGGTAGCAGCAGGACATTCCTGCCTCAGCAAAACAGCAGCCCCTGTGCTGGGGTTCGGAGCAAACCCTGATCCTCCAGCTAGTACTCTGAAGGAGGAAGGGGACATCACCCCTGCTTGCTTCTCACTCTTTCCCCTAAAAAGAGCCCAAATCTTTTCTCCAGAAATATGTGCCACAGGGCAGTGATGCTCCTGCCCCCCAGCCCTCTGCTGCTTTCCTCTGCCTCCTGCCCCCGCCTCTGGGGTTTTTTTGGTGGTGGTTTTTTTTGCAGAGGTCTGTGCTGCATGGTGAGTAAAGGCATCCTGCTGTCTGAGGGCTAGCGGCTTGCTGGAGAGATAATAAAGCAAAGGGGAGTAAATTAAAGTGCCTATAAATAGCACCAGGAGAGGAAAAGGAGATGAAGTCATCTTCCTTCAGCTGAGCCGGTATTTGCATCACTCCTTCCCTTCGCCTTTCCCTGCCCCCTCACCCTGCTCGGGAAATGCTCCCCTCCCCAGCCTGTGGGGTTTTGCTGTGGGCTCTCCGTGCCCTGCTGGGTCTCTGTGGGGCTGGGGAGTGTCCCCATGGCCCTGGGCTGAGCTGTGGGTTCATTGCTCAGCAGCAGGGACTTTCTGGAGAGCAGGGTGAGGTGGCCTGGATGTGTTCCCAGTCTCTGTCCCTGCTTTGCCATAGGTCTGTGGCACTGCCCTGTGCGAACCTCATGCAAGCCAGTGCCTCCAGCATGACCCCACTGCTGCATCCCATGGGTGCTGGGAAGAGCTTTCAGAAACCATCACGGACCCATTCCATGCCATTCCCCTCCGTGGGCACTGGGGAGGCCCTCCCCAGAGCAGTGCCTACCAGGAGGGGTGCTGCAGCCTCAACAGCAGCAAAACTGCCCGAGGAAGCCCCTGCAGGAACCACATCTCATAATCAACATTTACATTCCCGAAGACTTCCACACCAAGCCTCCACCATCAGCCCCAGGACACATGAGAGAGGAGGGACCCCAACACTGCTGGAGCCTCCCCGGGGTTAGCAACAAGCTTCAGATGTCATCCAGAACTTGACCCTCAGAGCCGAGGTGGCCACTGCTCCCACAACCCATGAGTGGCCCCAAGCCCCCCAGCTGCCCGCTTGCACGGGGTATATTTACTCCTGAGTCAGAATGAGGTCACAGCCCGGTTTCCTCCGTGTCAGCTCCCGACATCTATTCCTGTGCCGCGTGCACACGCCCACCGTGTTGTTGCAGGGTATTTATAGCTGTTTTACACCTACAATTATAAAACCACAACTCCACACACGCACAAAAATAATCACAGCGCTGCCGGGACGCGGCCGAGCGGGGCCAGGGTGATGGGAGCGGGGCTGGGGCGCGGACCCACCACTAATAGTAATTCATTGCTCTTTCTGTAGAGCCCCTTTCATCTCATCTGCAGCTCTTGACGTGGCTTGGCGGGCGTTTAATTAATGTTCCCAACATCCTAGTGTGATGACAGGCAGGTAACAACATCCTCCCTTTTAGGCACAAAGGGAAGGGAGGTGGCAGGACTTGTCCCACAGTGAAGCAGCCCGTGGAGTTCTCACGTCGGGGGTGCGCCCATGGTGGGCATTTTGACCCAGGATCCTTCCCAGCCTCTCTGCTCTGTATGGGGTGGGGGCAACAGATGACAACACAGGGTCTGGGGACTGTAGTGGGACCCTAGGGACTGCCAGGCAGCAGCTGCCCAACATCTGGATCAGCGGGTGGAGGAGATATGCAGATCCTGACAAACTCAAGGGCAATGGCTCAGGAAGAGCAATAAATAAGGTGGGAGCTCTGAAAGGGCTGATTTACGAGGGATATTAAGAGTCATAATCCTGCCTGGCCCGGTCACCCTCAGGGGTCCAGATACCCAGGAGGAGGGAAGAGTCACCTGGGCCAGTGCTGACATGTCTCCAGGCAGGAAGACTGGAAGCAGCTGGGCAGCTCAATGCAGGGATGCAGCCACATCTTGGTGGCTACCTAGAGATGGGATCCCAAAGGGATGGACTTCTGTGGTCCTCAACGTCCAAGGTTTGTGTTCCACCGGGCACCCTCCCTCCCATGTGCATCCCTGCCAGGATGGACCACTTGGCTATTGTTCTTGGAATGCTATGAAGGACACAAGGGGCAGGTGTTTCTGCTTTGGACATCGGTGGGAGACGAGGTGCCACCAAGGCATGGCAAGAGAAAGTGGCCAGCAGAGGTCTGGAACTTCAGCCAACAGAGCAGAAGAGCAAATAGGTGCCAGAGGCCAACACTAGGGCTGGTAATAGAAGGGGCAGAACTACAGTCCAGGGGGGTGAAGGCTGAACCTCTGCAGAAAAACCACATGCTCTTGGCTCCTTTACCACATGGGGAGAGATGGGGGACCAGTGTCTGCCCTCATCCCCATGCTGGGCTACCTCCCAGGGGAAGCAGCAGTGCAGCGGTGGGTACAGTATGATTCCTCAGACAGGAAAACTAAATGCAAGCCACAGGTCAGGAGCACGGATCTGATCCTCCAGCAAACTCAGCACCCTCTCGCCTTTCCATGGCACCCAAACACTGGCACAGAAGCTTCCAAGCAAGAACACTGCACCCATTGTGCCCCCCTGAAATGCAGGAGCAGGATCTGCTTGCACTTCCCTGGCACCAAAGAGCCACGACACGGACACTAAGCAAGAAAACCGTTGCAAACCTCCTGAGCAACCACAAAGGAATGCCTCAGAACCAGCATCACCGCGGAGAACAGGGGGTAGGAACTCGGAACAGTGTGCCAGGGCGCCAGCACAACGTGAGCGGCACCACAGGGATGTGGACACGGTCCCATCCCTGCACCAGCTGTCTAAACCACCCCACAACCTGCTGCTGTCACGTTGCTGAGTAACAATCCCACTGCCCACCCTCCATTGCCAGCAGGACATCTCTTACCAGGGGCCGCTGGCACCTCTGCTGCCTCACCGGCCATGATGAGGGACTCAAGGATCCTCGCTTGGAGCTCAGGGTTTGCCTCAGTGCTGTGGGGACAAGGGGGAATCTGTTAGTGTGCCAGTGGCTCGGCCCCCTGAGAGACCCCCATGCCCCTGGGGCACAAGCCAGGCACCCCAGGAAATTTCCTTGCAGTGGGAACAGGTACGATGTCAGAGCAGCACAACTGGGGTGAGGGCTCCCACTTTGGAGATGCTGGGGCTGAGCCACTGGTGGGCTGGTGTCCAGCAAAACCAGCTTGCCTGGGGAGCAGTACGCCTGTGCCTGGCTCTAGGCACCCTTTGCTCTCCCACCCCATCCTGTGCCTGACAGGGGACCTCACCTGGCTGCTGCAGGGTGGAGAAGCAGCTCCCCAAAGAGCTCCCCGAGGAGCCGAGGTGAGAGGCGGCTCCGGCGGGTGCCCTGGCAGAGGTGGCAGAAGTGGCGGATGAGCTGGCGAAGGAGCAGGGCCTGGGGCTGTGGCAAGGCTGGGGGAGCCAGCAGGGCTCTGGCTCGCTGGCCACACTCCTCCAGGCCTGGGGTCTCTGCAGCAGAAAGGAAACAGGAGAAGAAAAGTCAGTTTGGGAGGTCAGAGCATCAACTCGCTTCTCCTGGGAGCTCAGCAACACTCCAGTCCCCTGTGTGCATACAAGAAGACACCTAATGATGTGGCACATCCTTGCTGGGACTGCCATCATGGACACTCCAAGCAACCCCACAGCCTCACAGTGTTCCCACCACATCTCCCCATACCCTCAGTGCCCTCTGGCAGCTTTGGCTAGGGCTCCCCAGTCTTGTGAGCTGTGAGTTCAGTGGCCTGGGACTGCATTCCTGCTTTGAGCATGAGAAACAGCCACTGCCCAGCTGCCCTCCATCCCTGCCTGAGCCCAGCTCTTTCATCTGGGGGGACAGGCAGATCCCCAGGGCTGTGTTGCTCTCAGCCAGCTTCAAAGCCTGGCTCGGCTGGGGGCTGACTCAGCTCTCAGTGGCTCTTTGCAGCAGGGCTGAGGCTTGGCCCATGCCCAGCCAGCTCCTGGTGTTGCTCCTTGAGGCTGGGGTGCACCAGAGTGTGAGGGGAGATGGACCTGGGATCCCCCAACCCAGCTGGGGTGGCGATGGGGTGTCTGTATTGCCACTGTGTCCACCGAGCTGCTCCCACCAGATGTTCGACTTCACTCCCAAGCCTCTCCTTCCCCAGCTGGCTGCTTTTCACACCTTTTTGCTCTCAGGGGATGGAGCAGCATGGGGAAGGTCCTCAGCCAAAGGGGGTCATGCAGGTGTTTCCCACCTCCTTCTGCAGGTGGTCAGTTTGCTGCTCCTGCAGCTTCAAGCCAGGCAGAAGGAACCTACCGGCAGGGAAGGCAGCCAAAACCCAGCTCTGACTCCTGAAACACTTGTGTTTTTGTTGTTGGTTTGTTTTCAAAGCCCCAGAGAAATCCCCACTGGTTTAGACTCCGTTCCTGCCCCCGCCTCCCCCTCCTGCACCCGTGGTGCCAGGAGCAGAGACCACGCTGGCGCAGGCTGCGGGAAAGGCGCTTCCCTTTGAAGTTGCTTAACGAGGCAACCCAGCTAATTGCTTCCTAATTGCATTTTTATCCTTGGAAGGGAGGCAGCCTTTGATTTCTCCTCTCTCCGAAGGGTGAGGGGAAGGCAGCAGCTCGGTGCCACCCGCCCCAGGGATATTTCTTCTGGTTCCACAGAGCAGGGAGGATGGGGTGTGGGTTATCCCTCCTCTCCTTGTGCCCCTGCTGCCTCGCTGGAAGCCACACAGAGCCTCTTCCAACCAGGACGTAGCAAGGAAAGGCTGCACTGGTCTGGCCATGGGTGATCTTTTGGTGCCTCTTAAGGCAGCCAGGAGCATGATTAGCCCAAGAGCTAATCTGGATTAGGACAGGGATAGAGGACACTGCAGCAAACGGCAGCAAACTGCGGTGAAAGGGGGAATTCTGGTTTTGAAGGCAGCAAGAGGTTCTATCTAAGGCAGTGGGTGAGTGGTTAGCGTGTTCCTGCTGATGTTCCTGTCGGGCCTTAGGCTGGGAGGTCTCATTTGAAATAGGTCCAGACTACCCACTGGGATGGATCATGGGCTGTGCTGACCTGGGTACAAGCTCTGCCTTAATTATTTCAAAGAGCTCAAGTAAGACCAAAATCTTGACACCTGCACGTTTGCACAGTTTGGAGACTTGCAGGGACCTAGAGGCACTTTGTACTGGTGTGCTCAGCTGAAAAAGCAGGGAATGGTCTATGCCCCTATAAAGCCAAGAGGTAATGAAATTACAGGAAAAAATTCCCGGGCAGCAGAGCCAAAGTGGTGTAATTACTCTTTCTTCTGAGGCCAGCATCACCCAGCCTTGGCAGCCGCCTGTCCCAGCAGGCAGCACCTCCTCCTCTGGGCGCTGCAGCAGGAGATGGCCATGCCACAGCCAGCTCAAAGCCGCTGCTTTCCCAGAGGATCTCCCAGAAGCTTCCATGCTGCTCCAGTGGAGGGGGAGGCTCCCAGTAGTCCTTCCCAGGATCTGTCCTTAGTGCAGCATCAGGCAAGGAATGGGGCAAGGGATCACCCTGGAGATCTTTGTAGGAACTTTCCAAAGCTCCTGCAGCCCCATCAAGTTCTCAGGCATGGGGGAGCCTGGCTGCACTTACCTTGAGCCATGTGGACCAAATCGCTGTAGAGAGCTGGGGGGACCAAAGGTGATGGGAGCTCCTGGAGGTACCACTTCAGGGCCTCTGCCAGCATCTGAGCATCATAGAGGTCCATGTCGACAGCTGAGGCATCTGCAGGGAGAGACCCAGTGGGAGCCTTTAGCTCACAAAGCTGTTCCTCCAGCATGGAGCATGGAGCTCTTCCATCCCCATGGATCTTCTTCTGGACATGGGTGCTGATTCCTTTATCCATGCCCCCATCCCTCAGGCGTGGCAGCCCATGGTTTCACCCCAACCCACACCCCAGCAAATACTCCTGTCCCAGTTTCCACTGACCCTGAGTTCCATGTGCCCATGGAGAGCACGAGGCAGTGACTCTGCCTTCTGTACATTATACACCCAACGTGTGCCACGGGTTGTCACCATCCCACTGGGGTCCCAGTGCAGGATAGCACCTGTGGGGTGGGCTAGGCAGCTGCACCAAGCACCCTCAGGCCATTAGGGCCAGGCATGATGTGCCAGCCCCAGCCCTAGAGGGATGGCTTGGAAGAAAGCATCCGTGGAATGGGGTTATGGTTCCCAGGCAATGCACATAACTAAGAGCCCGTGTCATCCTTTGCCAACGTGCCCCAGCTTGCATCGCTTCTCCCAGCTCCAAAAGGCAACTGTCTCAGGGCAGGAGGTGAAGGATGCGACGGGGACCTGGGGGAGACCAACCAGCCTGTGCTCGAGATGAGAATAGTGCTCCAGCAGAAAAGTCCCACGCTCCAGCAGGACCAGAAGGGTGGGATGTGTCTGTCTGAGTCCTGTGGCCAAGCCAGCACATGGATATTGCTTCACCAGGGTCCAAGGGAAGAGCCCTTTCAGCATCCTTTGGTGTTGCCTCATGCGTTTGTCTTGGAGGTCTCTCAGCCCAGCTGGGCCAGGAGGTGTCTGCCCGGAGGGTGATGGTCCCTTTAGCAAAGATCTGGAGGTTTCAAAATCTGGCTTTGACTTGAACTGCAGCCCAACGCAATGTTTTGAAATTCTCATAGGAGAAGTCTAGAAGGGGGGATAACAAAATAGCCCAAGATATTTGGGATTGTTCAAATTTGTTGTAGAAACTGAATTTCTTGCTTCTTCTAAATGAGAGCATCGAAGGAAAAGAGCGACCTTTGCTCTCGCTTGAAGATGACGTGTCAGACCCCAAACGGCCCAGGATGTTGGGACTGAGAAGAAGCTGGTACAGTTTGCCCTATTCTGAGCCCCCTTCCCTACTCCTCTCTGGATATTTACCCCTAGATGTGGCTCTACTGAACAAGGTGTCATTTTTAGAGATGACCCATCTCCCAGCCTAGAACTTTCCAGCAAAAATGCCCCAAGTCTCCAGCTGCATCAGCTGACCGTGTGTGACTGCACTCCCTTCTGGGGTGATAAACCCCAAAGAGAGAGAGAGAAACACTGCTTCCTAAGGCAGGGCTTTGGAGGTGCCCAGCCGACGTCTCGTGCACCTCCACCTCGATCTCCTCTCTTTGAAGGATCCCTGCCATGGGCCAGGCGGCCCACGACCCTGCCTGCCTCCTCCTCTGCCTTCTGAGGGACAAGAAGCTGTGGCAGGTCCCTTATGACCAGTGCTTGCCATTTGGCTCAGAGATCAGAGGGAAAACAGATCTGACCACTGCCCGAAGCGAAGCCTTTAACCCAGCTGTGGAGACGCTACCTCATTTTCAGGAACCGTGCCCTGGGGCAGCGCGAGAACAGCTGGGAGAGGTGCCACCACGCCGGACTGGCAGCCATCCGCTGTGGCCAGATGGAACCAGCGACAAAGGCGGGTGCTGCCTTTCTGGCTACCCCCATGTCACAGCATCACCCCACGGACCACTACACCCTTGGCATCCTCAGGGTGGGCAGGAGTGTGCCGACTCTTTCCTGCTGCACCTTGGTCACACTTTGCTCTGCGCTGATGCTCTCATCTCCCAGCAAGAACTCTCAACTGGCCAAAACGTTTCTACTGGTGTTTGCAGGGTGATGACAGCAAATTCCTCGTTTTCACTTGCACTTGTCTTGGAGAGGTGAGCTGGTTGGTTGGCTCCAGCCAGTCATGGGGAGGAAAGCGGGAACAAGGGTCCCACAAGATACTCCAGCCCTCGATTTAGGCTGAAGCCTCAGGGTCTCCATGCTTAGGCCAGCAGTGGCATTGCAGAGAGCTGCTGCCATTGGTGGAATGCAGCTGGGCAAACCCCAAACCCCTCCACACCCAGGGCAAGCCCATTTTCTCTCCCCTGCCCACCACAGAGCAGGAACCTGTCACTTTCCTTGAGGACGCTGGTGCAGATTGGGGGGAGCAGCCGCAAGCTGTTTGTGCGCAGGCAAGGGGCTGCTGTCGGGTGCTGGCCCCAGGCAATCAGCCCTAGGCTCCACCGTGGCCTAATTAGCTCATTTGCCTCGTTAAGCATGGGCCTGGGGGGCTGTTCAAAGGGAAGGCTCAGTCAATTTCAAAGCCAGACTCAAAAACATCCTCACACCCAGAGAGAGGCGTGATGAGGGGACCAGGGGGATTTGCCCCTGGCAACAGGGACTGTGGCTGATGGCACCACCTTCCTGGGCATACTGGCTGCAAATAGCCACCAGCTTGTTATTCCCATTGTTCTGGAGGTACAGTGGCATCCTCCTGCCCCTGCTCCCCTCCTTTCCCTGGAGCTGCTATAGAGAGCAGGGCTGCTACCCATTAGGATGAGAGCATGGATGCTCCGAGCTGTGCCCCAGCAGCTTGGGGAGGCTCAGCTGGCAACTGGGAAAGGGTTAACCCTGGAGCCTTCCTAGGCAATTACTGCTAGCCTGACCTCATGGATACTGCTCTCTCCTTATCAGAGGGAGATGATAACCAGCTATAAGAAGTTAATGATGCTGCAGGATGAGTCAATGCTCTCCCGCTGCTCTCCAGATGTTCCCATCCCTTCCTCAGGGGAATGACAGAGGGATTCCATCCACTTGCCACCAATAGAAGGAAGACACCCCAAAACTCCAACCTCAACCCCATACCAACACTTTCCAGCACATGCATGCTGACGTGCTGGAAGAGTAAACAAGCATCCAGGAACCAGTGGAGAGCATCCCTTGCCCAAGGGGGCAGGAGTAAATTTGAGATTGTGGAAGGTGTTCGTGGGGCATTGATCCAGAGGGAAAAGCAATCAGTGCTCCCAGCCTGCTCCCACGTAGATGCCAGACCTCACATCCCAACAAAGGTGGAGGGGTACCAGGGTTTTGGGCTGAGTCAGGCTGGGCAGGAAACACCAGGACTTCTCCAGGCAGCTGCAACTGGCCGGGGAGGGGTGAGTAAGCTCAGAGTTTCGGTAAACGCGAAGGATGTTTAGCCAAGAGGTGGTGTGGAGGAGGTGGGGGAAGTTTGTTTTGAAGGAGAGGCTTGAGCAGTTCTTGGTAACTGCTGTCCCTTACATGTGGCCACAGGTCATGGCTGTGCCCACAACCCTGTCCGACACGTGAGTAATTGGATGCAGACCCTGCTGCAGAGTGATGCTCTTGGGTGTGTGGTCCCATATGGATGATTTGGTGTAGATCTGCTGCTCTTGGGTGCATGGTCCCTGTGGTAGAGGGGCAGCCAAACCACCCAAACTTGATATTTGGGAGTTTCCTTACCCTTTCCTTTTAGTTTCAACAGTTACCTGGTGCTGCAGGGAAGTCCTTGTTACCCAGTTTGGTTGTGAGGAACCTACTTTCCCATCCACACAGATGCTGCCTGCACAAGGACCTGTCCATTCTCCAGCCCCAACCAGGTGTTTGAGGCTCCTGGGCATCCTGCAGTGAGGATTTACTGGGGAGCTATGCGCTGAATCAGGTAATATTTCTCCATCTTTGATTCAGCACCACGGTGCCTTCTCTCAGCCAGCCCACTGCACCTTGTGCTGGGAACTTGGCAGCTGCCAGGATCAGAACTCCTGGCAGCCCCAGCCCCAGTCTCAGCTGCACTTCACCTTGACATCTCCCCAGTTTGCACTCAGACAAGGCAGGGGTGCTGGGACCCCCTTTTGATGGTGCCCAGCTCACCCTGATGGGTCTGGCAGGGACATCTGCACTGCTGCCTTTTATTTACCCTTCTTCCGTCACCACCAAATATAAGAGATGAGCTCATGTCTCTTGCCGACGCAGAGTTTATTTCCACTGCAGGTATAAATAAAAAGCAGCACGGCAGGCACTGGGGCGCCTTGGGCTCGCGAGGAAAGTCGCCATGATAGGGTTATGGCTTGGCCAGGGACCCACAGAGCCCTTGGGGACCTGCAGCCCTGCTCCAGCATCCCAGGGATCAGGATGGGGCTGCACCCCCTTCCTGAGAATCCACGACATGGTGGTGGGGTAGCAGTAAGAGGCCCCCATGTTGCTCTTCATTCCAGCCCATTCTGCCCAGCAGCAGCTCCCAGCCGCCCCAGTGAGGTCCCAGAGCCCACCATCGCTCGCTAATCCCCACCGAGGCCTGACCTAATTCTGGGGCACGTGAGCGAGTCTCCAGGCAGACTGCTCTGCGCGGGGCCGAGATCAAAGCGCGCAGGATGGCAGCACAGGCACAGCTCGCCTGGAGACACCGGCTCCAATCCGCCTCATGCTGCTGCTGGATTCGCCCCGGCACCCTGAGGTGCAGACAGCTTCTGCCCAGTCCTGCCAGCAACAGAGCTGTTCCCAGCGCTGCTGTATCTGGGGAAGGGTCTCGGTATGCACGTCTGCAGCTGAAGCACAGAGCCCAGAGATCAGGCATGGGGTGCCCAAAACGTCGGAGACGTCAGTACTTCGACACTGACCTGAAGGGGTTCAGCTGCGTCTGAGCCATATGAGCACACAATAGACCTCATGGGGTGGGGGGCACTGCACCCCATCCTCCACCAAGGAGGATGGATGAGGATACAGACCATCCCTACTCAGTGGTGGAAAAATTGTTGCTCAGCCACTGCACACAGCACTCTGCAGCCATCCCCATGCCAAACCTCAAGTGTCCCTTAGCTTATGCCTCTCAGCACCTGCCAGTCCGCTCACGGCTCTGCTGCCACTGGCCAGAGAAGGTCCCAGTTTTACAGCAGCTGTGACATGAAAACTGCCCAGCTCATCTCAGGTGGAGTAGGGTGCAGGCTGGACCCTCATCAAGCCTGGAGTGGAAGACACCACCCCTGGGCACTGCAGTGACTCGTGCACCTTATGTCCACAGACATCAGAGACTTTGCAGGTGATTTACCCCATCCCCAGTGCTCCAGACATCCCCTAAGACACAAACAGGGAACAGCAGGTATTTTGGAAGCTGGAAGCACTTGGGATCAGGGTATAGCACAGAGATGCCTCCAAGCCATGAAGCAGCCCCAAAGCTGGGCACTGCAAGGAGCACTGAGGCAGCTGGAACAAGCACTGCATCCTGCTGCTGCCATTTAAAGCTCAATTTTGTTCTTTTTCTGCCATAACTGTTTCCATGTGGCTGTGGTGGGGCTCCTGGCTGGCTGATCCCCTGCAACCCTTTGGTGAGTCTCCCTGGCACCCATGGGGCTGCAGATTTTTATTAAGTCCCATTTTAGTGTTGCCACATGATTCCGGCTCCTGTGTACAGTGGTATCTTGGGGCATAAGAGCCTGACCTGAGCACCCAATGCCCTAAACTCATTAATTCCCTTCTGGACTTAGCATAAGTTACTTGTAAGCCCAGACACCCTTCGGTCTGTGCTTCACTCACTGGCTCAAATAGTACCTCAACCAGCAGTGGAGACACCTAATTCACTGACCACTCTATCGATGAGCTCTGCCTTTGCTTTCCTTTTTTTTTTTAACCTATAAATAATTTTTCTTGCATCACCCAGCATGAAATACCAAGCTTTGTTCAAGGCTCTAGCCAGCAGTCAGATGACACCATCCTGCAGGACCTCACCAGTGCCAGGCTGGGCGCAGTCTCAGCCCAGGCTCTACAGCATCCAAGTCTGCGGTGCCCAGCACTGCCACAGCCCCACGAAGATGGGAAACATTCACCCCGAAGCCTGGGCTATATCTGGCTTGAGGGTTGCCCCCTCAGGGTATGTCCCCACAGATAAGGGCTCCAAAAGGGATTGATCAGCCCAACTCAGAAGGGTGCCTGTGCTGCCTGGTCACTGGGACAGCCTGCATGCTCTGACCTGCATGGATCCTTGTCCTGGGAGAAATCTCCTCCTCCTCTCCACCAAAAGCTCAGATGCCCCCTCAGGGTAGAAAACACCCTGTTTTCTCTGATACATGAAGATTTGGGGGTCAGAAAACCAATGCCCAAACTTTCCCAGCCCCTGATCCTTGCTCCTCATGCTCTCTAGTGGTTTCCCTGCTGCCACAGCCAGACACCAGTGTGGTTTGGATATTTGCAGGGAAGCCGAAGCCCCTGGTGGGAACCCATTTTTCCCTTCAGCTGAGATGAGGTTCAGTTCCAGCTGCAGCTTCAATTTCTTCCCATTTCCCAAGACAGAGCTTGGCTTTTGCAAACAGGCTGCTAGCAGAGATGGGGTGCTGGAGGGAGAAGAGCATGGGAGGAAGACAAACTTGAGCCCCACCTCTGCCATCCCCTGCATGGGGCACACAAACCCACATCTTTTACAGGGATGTTTGACCACACTAAATGCAAGGAAAGGCCCTCCCACAGCAGCCAAAGCTGAGATGCTCCTGTGTACTTCCCAAGCCAATTTTGGGCTCCAGTAAGGTACTGGGGAAGCACTGTTGGGTCTCTGGTCTGCAGGAGGCTGGGGGGGAAGCAGGCTGCCAAGTCTGGGCTCTAGCAGGAGCACCATCCTCATTCCGTTTGCAGGGCATCCCTCCCATATGGCTGTGCACCAGCCCTTACAGCCGAGAACTAGCAAATCAGTGACATGTCCTGTTTTGTCCAACCAGCCTCAGAGAGCTCCAGCTTTGCCCAGCCCTGGTGATGCCAAGAGCACAGGGCAGCCTCTTGAACTGCCAAATAAAAAGCTTACTAAGGGTCTAGAGGAGAGGGTGGGCACTTGGGAGCACATCAGGTCTCCCAGGGCTGTTGGGGTTTTTTTCAGGGCTCTCAAATGGTTCCAGAACCACGATGACACTTCCCTGCCCTGCTGAGAGAAAAACCCATCCGAACCCAGCAGATGCTCAGAGCTCCAGCTCAGGCTCCAGGTAAATCAGTGGGGCTGCAGTGGGGCCTCAGAGTTTCCTCTCCAGGTGCCTCCAGCTCCTCCGAGACGAGCAGAGGAGTCTGCGGCGTGGGACAAGGCACCTCACCGCTGCTGCCTTCCCCGGGCTGCGGCAGGAGTTCCAGCAAGGTGGGCAGAAGGGAATGTGTGGGGTACACCGTGCCCCACGTCATCCCTGGGGGAGCAGAGCCCAGCTGATCGGCGAGGCTGGAGCAGCCCGTGGACCCCCGCAACATCTCCTTGCCCGCATCTAGCGCTTCCTTCTCCGCATCCGCGTCCCCCGCCCGGCGGGGACTCGGCTCCCGGTGCGCGGGGAAAGCGATGAGGTCATGTTGCTTAATATAAACCATTTCATCAGACCCTTCTCCCCAGCAACACGGCCCGGCTGCCGCCGGCTCCCGGCGCTGGCAGAGGCTCCGAGCCCCCCCCGCCCAGCACCAACCCCCCCCGCAGTGCCCGGCCGGCGGTGTCGGGATGCTGCGCGCAAGGGCAGCGGAGGAGGGGGGATCCGCTCGGTGCCAGGACCGGCCGGTGCGGGGCTGGACCGTACCCGGAGCCACAGTGCCGCCCGCTGGGCACCGCGACAGGGAGGGTGCTCGGAACTGCAACCCCCAGCCCAGATCTGAGCGGCACCATCGCATCCATCACGTCCCCGACGCCCCCGTGCCGTGAATTTAGGAGCAGGGGTGGGGAAATGGGATTTTAACGCCTCCCCGCCCCCAGTCCTGCAAAACGCTTCCTCTCCTCTTAAAAATCGAGCGTTTTCTTCGCCCCTTTCTTTCCCCTCGCTGCCCTGCTTCTTCTGTAGAAACCCCGAGCTTTGCGAACCCGAATAATTTTCTCCCTAACAAAAAATTAAATAAAGCAGAGCTGCTAGTGAAGTGCCCCAGCTCCGCACCTGCAGCCCTCTTGGCAGCATCACATCTGGGTGATGGGGAGTGGGAGACGCCTTGCATGCAGGTAGGGCCTTACGGGGCTGTAATCAGTGTCACAACGAGGTGGGAGACGGTAACTCTGTGCCCAGGTAGCATCACCTTCACAGCCCCCTTCTTGCTCTGGGGCACGGCTCTCGGGCTTACCTGCCAGAAGAGCCTGCTTCAGCTCAGCATCCACCGGCACCCCGGGGGTGGCTCTGTAGAGAACCTCACTGTCAAGACCTGGGGAGCAACCAGGAGAGATGGGTCAGTCCTGAGCCCCAAATCCTCCTTCCAACACAATGGAAGGGAATGAGACCACTCAGGTCCCTCATGTCGCCCGTGCTGTGTGAGTGTGCATGGAGAGGTTTGGCTCTAGTGATGCTCTGGGGCATCTCCAAACAAGGTTAGAGTAGGTGACCATGCACTTGTGCACCCACATACACCCTGTGTATGGAGCCCCCAAACAAGACCTGTGAATGGACCCCACAGCTGCCCATACCTTGTTTTTCCAGTGCCTCGATGAGCCTGGCCACGGTTGGCAGTGCCTGCTCAGGGAGGGTGGGGGGCTCAGCCAGCTCTGCCTGCCCAGGGAGCCCTGTGATGGAAAGAAGAGGAGAAGGGGCTTGAAAATTCCTGCCTGCAGGAGCAGACAGCATGAGCACAGCTTCCTGCAGTATCCATCCACTTGGATTCTCTGGTGTCTACAATAAGGTAGAGCACAAGCCCAGGGAGGACTCAGACACCTCCTTGTTTAGCACAGGTCTTCCCCAGCTCATGATGATCCCTCTCAGTCAAACATGATCCAGGCTTCCCACAGCACAAATCCTCACTTGCTGCTGGCTCCTGGGCTTTATACCAGATCCTATTAGGCAAGGGACAAACCCCCTGGCAGTGGTGAGGGCAGATCTCCTTACCTCAGGGCAAGCACACTCCACCCATCTCTTTGTCTCCCTCTTTTCTTATTGCCCTGATTGATAAAAACATTCACCTGGGACAAAGACACCCCGGCAGTGCAGTGCAGGGATTTCCACCCTCCCTCTCTCACTAGTGGCCTTGAATCCCCCAAGGAAGGAAGTGGGTATGGGCAGGGGCTGGCTGGGAATAGGTAGAGGTTGCCCCCAGCAGCAGCACATCAGAGCACTGTGTGACTGCTGGGGTACAGGAGGCAGCTGGAAAGGCTGATGTGCCAAGAGCTCTTCTGCCTGCTTACATGGTGAGTGGATCTGTTCTGGTGGGATTATAGGCTTTTGTATTATGGCAAATGAAGTAAAGCCTGAGTGTGTCTTTTCCCTTCAGCCCAGCTAGCTCCAGCGTTAGGGTCATTCTCTTTGCTTTTGCTGCTTGGCAGAAGGTAGAGACCTTGTGTGTGAAGCACTCACTAAACACATAATAGTTTTAAGGAATGAAAATAAAACAAAACAAAGTAAAATAAAAGGGGTGTATGTGTGTGCTCTTGTGTACTGGGCCAGTTTGCTTTTGTTCTTTTGCCAATAAAAACTGGTCACAGTGGGTGGATCTGGGCTCTCATCTCTGCCACAGTGATGTCTTGGTTCTCCCTGGAGGATGGGGAGGGATGGAAACCTCCTGCTTGTAGGTGGCTGCTCTGGTCCCCAGGAATGGCTGTGCAGGTGTGTCAGATGGGAACAGGGAAGATTTTGGGGTTTAAAGCAAAGCAGGTCGTTGGGACCCCATAAATCTCCCCGTGACAAGGGTAGTTTGTCTTGGGAACAAACACTAGGGCAACTGGGTTTTGGCCTCCAGGGCAATGGCAGGGCAAAGGAAGCAATGGCAAAAAGTAACCCCATCTTTGCTGCGGCTGGAAACAGCAGGAATAGCCACAAGCTCAGCTTTATCTCATCCTCTTGCCACAGGTTGGTAAGATCCACTGAAATCCACTGCAGAGTAATTTTTGGGATAGTATTTAATTTACAAAAGCCCAGTCCTCCCTGCAGAGCCAGCCCTGGCTCTGGAACGTGGCTGGCAAGTGCTGCGGATTCCCCGTGACTTCAGCCTGCTCAGGGTCCCTGGCCAGTACTGGGGCTCAGTGAGGACCAAGGACACGCAGGGCCATACAGTGCTGTCACAGAAAAATAAGCATTAGAGCCAGCCAAAGCAAGTGGTCCCCCAAACCTCCAGCTGGGGATGGAAAGAGTACAGGAACAATATTCTATGTGAGTGAAGGAAAGAGCTCCTTCTCTTTCAACAGGACATGGGGGACTTTTACTCTAAGGGAAATCCCATCAGCCAGAAGATCTGGATTTAAACTGGCATCAAGTGGTAGAAGCTGCTCCACTGCTGCAGAAAGAAGTGGTCATGGGCTGCAAGTGTCCCCTTGTGAGGTGCCTGCACACCCTGGCATCACCCCGGCAAAGGCACCCCATGGCACAGTCCCTGGACTGTGGGGCTAGACACAAGGCCATGTCCTGCAGATGGCAGCACCCTCCCCAATCTACCCCCAGGCTCTGGTCTTAGAGGTTTTCCCTATTAAAAAACCCAGTCAATTCTACATTTCATATCTTAGATCGTTGTTCTCCTGCCCAAGTGCATGCAGGGCTGGGGCTCCTGCACCAAGACCTTCTACATGGGCCAGGGTCTTCAGCCAGGCTGTAATCGCTGCGGGGATTATGTGTCAGTCTGTGGGGCATCACGATGTCCCCAGCACCTGTGGGACATCTCCCAGTCCCATGGAGAGGAGCCCATACCAACCCCTCTGCATGGGGCAGCTGCAAGGCCATGGTGGTGGGCAGCACTGGCAGAAGCAGGAAGGTGGTTTCACAATTCTACCTGGTGAACGGGGCTGGGGATGTCTTGGGTCTGCTCCTGTCTGACTTGAGATGTCCGCGCTACAGCACCGAGTTTGTTAGAGCTGTGGCTGCCAAACAGCCAGGGGTAGAGTCCTCCTCCTCCTGCAGCAGTGAGCCTGACTTGGAAGGGTATCCAAACCCCTTGTCTGGCAAGCGCTCCCCCAAAAATGTCCTCCTCCCTCCTACAAAGACAGCACAGAGCTGCTCGCTGGTGTTCTCCAGCGCTGCTGGGACTGCGGCTGCCTTGGCGCACTCAGAGCACTGGCTGGGGAGGAGCACCCATGTTTCGGTGAGGGGAGGCAGAGGAGGAGTCCCGGTACCCAGTGCCCTTCTCACGCTGTTGCAGAGGCTGGGCATCAGGATGTGCATGGCCGAGTCCTGCCATGCTCAGCACAGCGGGCAGGCAGTCATGGGGGCAAGGGGTCCTTGGGAAGGAGACAGGTTCCTCGTGAGCACATGCCCCTCTAGAACTGGGACCAGGGCACCTCTGATGCCTACCCAGCCCTGGAGGGAAGCAGCCCCTCTGGTTACCGCATCCATGCTTTGATTCCAAACTGGGTGACGAGGGTGCCCAAGGCACTGGGCTGGCAGCCGCAGTGAAAGCTGCAGCCGTTTTCCAGCCACAGGCCCTCACCAACAGCCATTTCTTCTCCGTCAGGTGTTGAGGGCAGAACCATCTCTGCACACGCTCAGCAGACACCAGCAGAGAAATGGTCAGAGGCCGCTGTGCCAGGAAGTGCCCTGCCACATACCACCCCAGACCTGTGCTGCAACCCCCGAGAACGGAGGACCCCCTCAGGGACCGACCCCACCAGCTGCAGAGATCATCCCCTGTCCCAGCCTGTGCAGAGTGATGGTGAGGCCAGAAGCTGGCTGGGGTCCAGGTCTTGCCTGGGCACCGAGAGCAGCTGGAGTCGGGTGCCGCAGTGGTGGGGAGAAGAGCAGTTGGAATTAAAGGTCCTCGGGGACCACCATGGGGCTTTCAGCTCCTGCCTGGGCAGCCAAAGGGCTCCTGCATCTTCTCCTGTGCTCTCACAGGCACAGACCTGCTTGGACACCCCATGCTGGTGCAGCAGCCAGTCTGGGATGCTGGTGAGGAATGACCCCTGCAGTGTGTTTGCCTTGGGGGTGGAACCGTACCCTGGGTACCCCCTGCCCCTCCTGCAGCTGTCTCAATGCACCGGGGCAGATAATTCCTGCGGCAGCTCCTCTTTGTGAGGCTGGACCTACATCCTGAGGTGGATCCTCACCAAGCCACCCCAAATGCAAGCATCTACCTGGGCTCCATGCCACCCTTACCATCTTGCAGAGGACATCCACCCATGGGCTCCTGCCTTCCCACTCCCCCAGCACTCACCAAAGGGTACGGGAGTCCCGGCAGGTGGTGGGGGCAAGGGCCGTGGCCTGGCCTTGGTGGTGGTGGTGACGATGCGTGTGGGACCCAGGTACTCCACATAGGTGCCGGGGAAGTCACCGCGCTCCCTGGTGCGCTCGTTGATGCCATGGAGCCAACCCTGGGGGTTGCGCTCATCCCCGTCCTTGTAGTCAGGGCTGCTGAGCAGGCCAGCCCTGCTGACCGTCAGCACGTCCCCGGGGCACAGTGCCAGGTCTTCCTCCCGGTCCTTCTGGTACTCGTAGAGAGCCCGGTACTGCAGCCCGTCCGAGGAGGCCATGGTGGCGTGGGTCACACTGCCTGGACTCAGCTGGGCATCAAGGACCTGGGGCACCCACACGGGGCAGGTATGGCCAGGCTGGAGCAGCGCAGTGGGATGGAAGCGATCCCTACCCTGCTCACACAGAATACAAATCTCAGTGCTGGAAAATCTCCACGCTGGGGAGCAGCTCCTGACCCCACCAGCCCCAGAACTGCTGTGGAGCTGTGCTGGTGCTCAGGGCTCACCAGGGCAAATGCAGGGGAGCAACTGAGGCCACTTGAGTGCCAGGTGCAAATGCTCTGTCCTCTCCTCAGCCTGGCGTCATCCAGACAGCACTGGGGACACCCTCTCTGCCAGAGAGAAAGGCAGCAGATTAACAGCCAAACCACCATCTCAACCCCACCCCACTACCCTTTCCCCCATCCTATCCTCACAAAACTGGGGAGACCCCAGCAGCTCATTCACCTCCGGCTTCCCAGGGAGCTCCTGCCAGCAGGGCTCGGCCGCTGCACGCAAGGAAAGTACCGGCAAGAGTGTGGAAAGTAGGGCAAGAGATCACGCCACGGGCTTTTAAAATAGACATATGGGCTGAGAAACCTCCTGCCGCACGCAGCTCCCCTCCAGCAGCTCCAGCCTGGCATCGCTGCACAGAGCTGGTGGATGAAGATGTAGGATTTTTGGGGTGGTTTTAGGTTAGGATTTTCTTCTTCGTTTCTTTTTTTCTAATTTTTGGTTGCATTTCGAAATATTCCTCCACGAGAGACAACCCGCTGTCCCCCAGCTTCCTGCAGGACCCCTGTGCATGCAGGGAGGGAAGGATGGATGGATGGATGGATGGATGGATGGATGGATGGATGGATGGATGGATGGATGGTTAGTGGGGCTGTCCGTCCGTTCATCCATCCACCCGCCACCCAGCACCCTCCTGCTGCCCATTCCAACCTTACCGGGTTCGGTGGTTCCCCCGGCGGGAACGGAGAAGCGGGAGCGGAGCCGGCCGGGCTCCACCGAGCCGCTCTCCGCCGGTGATGTCAGCGTCCCTCCTCCTCCTCCTCCTCCTCCTCTTCCCCGGTAGCCGGGCAGCCCCCCCCCGCCGCGCCGCTGCGGCGGGGCGGGGGGGTGCTGCCTGGCTACCGGGGAGAGGAGGGGGGAATTGTAGGAGTAGATGGATGATTTCATCCTC